>JAEIFZ010000115.1:7242500-7935833 GCA_018904035.1 Zaprionus ornatus | reverse complement strand
GGAACTTGTGTAAATATTTCACCCTCCTCCTCACTTCTTGCTCTACTTACAGGTGCCCATTGTCATTGTAAAGACAAAGGATATGCGCAACTCGACAAATATTTTCCTTACCAATCTCAGCATTGCCGATCTGCTGGTGCTGCTTGTCTGCACGCCCACTGTGCTGGTTGAGGTCAACACACGTCCAGAGACCTGGGTACTGGGCCACGAGATGTGTGAGTGGCAATCAGAGCGTCGGACTCAATTAACATTTTGCCAGCAATTACAAAACTGCCTGTCTCACTCACCGCTCTCCCTCTCTCTTTCTCACTCTCTTTCTTCCCGTAGGCAAAGCCGTGCCCTTCGTTGAGCTGACGGTGGCCCATGCAAGCGTTTTAACCATATTGGCCATCTCGTTTGAGCGCTACTACGCCATCTGTGAGCCATTAAAGGCCGGCTATGTCTGCACCAAGGCGCGTGCGATACTCATCTGCGTCCTGGCCTGGGGCATCGCAGCGCTCTTTACGAGGTAAGCGGCACAGCTCGGCTACTACTCCATCTCTCTCTCTCTCTCTCGCTTGCTCACTCTCCTTCTCACTTTCTCACGTTCTTTATCTTTGTCTGTGGACGGTTCAATGAACTCGTATCTTATCTCGGTGTCTGTTTCTCCATTTTTAGAGGGCTTGCAATTAAATATTGTGCATTAAGGTGTATCGTAGTATTTGTAACCTTTAATCTTTAAGTAGTATGTATTATGTATTTTAGATGTCTATATCTTGTCGAAGCGTCCCTGAATTTCATTTAAATTTGTTAAAGTCGCTCACAAAAAACAGTAGCATGCGTTTTGGGCAAATTTAAATCTTATTAAAGCGCAAATGAAATTCAGAAAACTTCGTTATTTATATTATTTCTTGCACGTTCTGGTTATGGTACTCTCTTCTCAGTTCATCACGTAAATATTAAGTAAATAGTCGACCCTCGCACCGCATTGATTTAATGGTTAATTCCATTTTCATTCTCACTTTCTCACTCTGCCGACTTCTGAGTGTATGTGTGTGTGTGTGTGGGAGTGTGTTTATGCAGTCGGACATTAAGTTCGCCTTGCCATTAATTATAAATGTCAATCGTTGTAGTCGTTTTTAATGATTTGTATTTTGTTTTTCACATTTCCACATTTTTGTCATTTTCCCCCCGTCGCTGTCGCTATTTTTGCTGTTGTTGTTGCTACATTATTGCTTTTCCTGGTGTTTGTTTCTGGCCTTTGTTTGGCATCGACTTCTCCATTTACATGCTAAACATGGGCAGTTAGCATTACGACCATCCTCATCTCTCTCTCCCTATCTCTCTCTCTACACTTTCTTCTTCTCGCACCTCGCATCTCGGCCTGGGTTTCGCTTTGCTTTCGGTTTTGGTTTCGGTTTCCTTGTGCGTTTGGTCCATTTTCTGTCCGGCTTTCGTTATCTGCGCCTATGTCCATCTGCGTCATCTATGTCATCTTTAATAAGCGTCGGCAATGTGGCAATGTGGCAATGTGCGCGCGCTATCGTGCAACTTTCGTTCCATTGACACTTGCTTATTGTGCGTCTAAGGACGGTCGGCGACCCTTTTTAATTTCGCAAATCTTGCTGCGCCCCATAACAGTGAAATAAACAGCACATTCCCAACAGGGGTCGGGGTAAGGGACACCCTCCTAGTGGGCAGGGGAGGCATTCGTCTGCCCACACCGACTGCGGCATTTGCCTATTAATTATGCTACCAAAGAAGCTGCCACAAGGCCGCACGCGCGCACGGACGGGTGTTTTAAACGCATCCAGCGAGCGCCCCATGACGTTCACGCCCCTCTTCTTAAGACAAGTGGGCGGGGTCAGCAGAGGATAAACATGTCTTAGCCTGTTGCCACTTGCTGTGCTGTTTGATCTGGGCGCTCATCCACTATTTGCATACGTATCTCCGGCCTATCTCTCTCGCACACTATCGCCCTCTTCCTTCCTTTCTCTCTCTATGTCTATCTCTTGCTGTCTTTCTCTCTGTGCCTCCACTCGCGATGCCCTTCAACGTGATTATGTTTCTTGTTTGCTTTCTCTCTCTCTCTATCTCCATCTATCTCACTCTCTCCCCCTTTGTAGCCCCATACTGTGGGTGGCTGAGTACAAACTGGTCGAGTATATTGACGGATCATCGGTGCCCGTCTGCCTCACACAGGCGATTGGCCTCTCCACGGTCGGTTTCTTTCTGATGACCATCTCCGTGTTCTTCGTGCTGCCCTTTCTCATACTGGTCGTACTGTATGGGATCATTGCGCGGAACCTCATCTCCAACCAGGGCGCCATGCTGCGTGCCCGCCCCACCAAGCCGGAGCTCAGTCTGAAGGCCCGCAAGCAGGTGGTCCTCATGCTGGGCGCCGTCGTACTCTCCTTCTTCGTCTGCCTGCTGCCGTTCCGAGTGTTCACCCTGTGGATCATCCTCAGCACCGAGCAGACGCTGCACGACATCGGACTGGCACGCTACTACAGTCTGCTCTACTTCTGCCGCATCATGTTGTACCTCAATTCGGCCATGAACCCGATACTCTACAACCTGATGTCCACCAAGTTTCGCAAAGGATTCGCACGTCTCTGTCATGATGGTGGCCACGTGCTGCTGAAGCTTTGCACGCTGGGACGTCGCACTCGCCGCAACAGCGAGTTGCACGGACGCAGTGGCACCATGTCAACGGGCACTGGCACCAACACAAACTCATCCAATGCCACTGGGACAGCGACCAATTCGAGCATTTTGTCGCGCAGCTCAAATCGACGCAGCAGCGAGGAAATCAGTCGGACAAGGCTCAAGATCGAGCTGCATCTGCCATGTGGCAGCGATCACGAGGCGATGGCAATGCTACACAACTCGACGGTGCGCAGCAAGCAGCCGCGTCGGCACAAGCAACAAATCAGCTTCGAGGACGCGCCCGCCAAGGAAGTCAAGGAAGCTGTAAATCCCACACCAAGACAGCAGCCAGAGCAACCGGAGGAGGCGGAAACTGAATGAAAAATCGACGGGACAACCCGTTTGCACTTTCGCTTGACTTCGCCGGAATGTGGCGTGCCAGCTGATCCTGACCACGCCCACATACAAATTGCGTTTTGAGCGTTTTTCGCAAGCATAATCGATTCCATTCCAGCAGCCGTTGACAGCCAGTGCCAGCTTTCCTTGTGCCCTTTTCCTTTCGATCCCGGACACATTTCCGCACAAAAAACAATCAATTTTTCGGGCTATTAAACTCGAATGAAAGTGCCAAAGATAAATAACAGCAACGACAGCCAAAGCACTACAGCAGCAACAACTACAACTACCATAGGCCGGCCATAACTATTTTGGGCACGGGAGGCGGATGTGGTAGTCGGACTCGGACTGCGACTCGAGGCCATTAAACGGCGGGCGCATGTAAAGAAGCGAAAGCAAATGGAAATGGCTTAATATGCGAAGGGGGCTTGTAAGCCCATCAAGACGGCGGATAAACATGATTTAGGTGTATTGAAATACATAGTTTCAGTTCTCGTTCAGTTCATTCCCACGCACTTTCACACTTGCTCCTGCCCATTCCCAGAAATATGTGATGCCTACTTTGTGGCAGACGTACAAAGTGCTGCCTACTTTGCGGCGGGGCATGCGAACGGTTCATAAAATGCGTTGCCTACTTTTGCGCGCCTGACCTTATTCTTGCAATTTTCGCACTTCCACGCCCCCCTGGCGCCCCAAGGGCGTTTTTCAAACGTTTTTCGACTTCAAAAATCAGGAAAAACCTAAAAAAGCGGTCACAACTTTGGGGGCTTTTCCAGGGCGTGCTGCACGCTCTACGAACTTGGAAACTCGTGTGCTTTTAAAGAAAGAAATAAAGAACAAATTAAAAAAAAACCGCAACTCGCTAGGCCGTCTAGTTTTGGCGTTATTTCGAATTGAAAATTAAAAAACCTCCGTTATTCCAAATAAAAAACGGCTTGTTTTTTCGCTAACAGAGTGCTGTTAAGCAAGCAGTGCACGTTTTGAACTGCTTGCACTGCTTGCATTTGAGTGCATTCCCCAGTGCAAGTAGGGAAGAAGGGGGAGGGGGGAGCGAGCCACCATGTCCGTGCTGCAGCAACTTGGCCCCCCCGGGAGTGTTTTCCTCCGCCTCCGACACAGGATTTATTTAATTTGTTTGGTCCTAAATAGATTAGAGAACCTTTTATGGTTTTTTCATAGGTTGAAAATAATATACAACACACAACAAATAAACTACATGTACTTATAATGCAGCAAGGCATTAAACACACACGTGCACAAGCCCACAGATAAACGTATATATACAATAATAAAATATTACACATATATTTATATAAATCGTAAGTAAATAAATAATTTTGTATTACTGTAGCAAAGCCTGAACAAAAAAAACAAACGAGTTTTTGTCGCCTGGGTAAGCGCAACTGTAAATATGTAGAGTATGTATGAATATGTATGTATAAAGAGAATACGTAGAGTATGTATGAATATGTATAAAAAGAGAAGTAATTCATAGTTCTCTGTTTTTCATTTAGTAAAATTGTTTTTCGTTAGTTCTGTACAGTCGTCATTCAACGTAGTTTTATTGCCAAATTCTTCTTGTAGATATATATTGACAACATCGAAGAGCCATTTTGTGTATGATAAGTAGAACAGACGTTTCCGTTTCCGTTCTAGTTCTTCGATTAACTTGAGTGGCATTCGCAATCGCAGCGCGATTGAATAGTTTTTCAAAATTTGTTGCCTTTTCTCTTTTTTGGTTTCTTTGTTAAGCAAACTTTTCAGACAATCAAATTATGCGAATCCCCCAATCAACGCTGTCCCGCTCTCCCTCCCTCCCCCGCACCCTCGATTCATCCGAACTCTGACTATAAACTTTTGCAGTCCCATCATTGCCATATCCAGCTACAGCGTGGAGCCCTATGGCGACGGCACCGAAGCGCCAGTCTGCACAACGGCAGCGGATGACTTTTGGTCCATCTTCTACTTCGTGGGCACCATCACGCTGTTCTTTTTTCTGCCTTTTGGCATTCTGGTCGTGCTCTACGCGGCCATTGCCTACAAGCTGCTGCGTCCCAACAGTGCATTCCATAGACCCACCTCCCCACAGACGTCCAGCCAACCCACTGCAGCAGGAGGAAGTGCAGCAACCGCAGCAGGAGGAGGTGGAGGTACTGCCAGCACCAAAGGCAACAGCCACCAGCAGAGCAACGGCATGCGAAAGCATCGCAAGCAGGTGATCTTCATGCTCGTTGCCGTCGTCTCCAGCTTCTTTGTATGCCTCTTGCCGTTTCGCGCCTTCACGCTGTGGGTGATCACGGCCAGCGCCGAGGATGTGGAACGTCTGGGTATCGCTGGATACTACAATCTACTGTACTTCTCGCGCTTCATGCTGTATCTCAACTCGGCTATGAATCCCATACTCTACAACCTGATGTCCTCGAAGTTCCGCAGCGGCTTCTATCGTTTGCTGCTCAGCTGCCTGGGCAGGCACTCGCATCATCATCATCATCACCATCGCCATCACTATCATCATTATACGCATGCAACGGAACGCAGTCAGCGCCAGGCAACACGACAGCTAGGCGACAACGAAGTCGATGAGGCTGGAGGAGCAGCTGCTCTCAGCGGGGCAGGCGGAGCACAACGTGCTCGTCGCACTCTGCGCCGTGAGGCAACGTTCCTTATCAATTCCATTTCAACCTCATCGGGCACAGAGCGCAACACATCCTCCACGTGGCGTAGTAACAGTCTCTCCACCTCCGTGGGACTCTGTGAGCGGGAACGAGAGCGTGTTGGTCTAGGTGCAGCAATAATTGGCACAACAGCGGCCACTGTAACTACGGCCTGCCTGCAGGAGCGTCGAGCCAGCAAGATTGAAACAACAAAAGATTCCCCATACAAAGATTAGTCCATAGTCCACATACTAGTTCATAGTTCATAGAAGAAATTTCGTTGTAAAGACTGAAGTACCTCAGAAGAAGTCAATAAACGCTAGAAAATCCCATTATTGAAAACTAATATTGTATCTGTATCAGAATTTCCAAAACTAAAAAGAAACATTAATCGAGAACGGTTTTTGAAACTGAATAGGAACTGCATCTGGAGAACTGTTCTATATAGAAAGGTCTAGAATCCTAATTTAAAACTGAATTCCCCAAGCTGAAAACAAAATCGAACACAGATCTTAAAACAGAACGACATCTATTTTCAAAACGGAACCAAAATTGAACACAGATTTTGAAATTGTTTCGAAAACAGTTCTTGAAATAAATGCAGAATGTAGGTAGAGCTGTCTTCGATTTTAAGTTCTTCGACTGTAGCACGCTGTTTCAATTGCGAATTTCCAACTCCGAATTGAAATCCAAATTATAAATAAAAAACAGTTATCAAAAAGGAACCGAAATCGAGTACAGATTTCTATATGGTCCGCTGCAAGCACGCTTTCGGGAGCTATATACAGCTATATACACTTTGTTAAACAGGTAGAGTATTTAGTTCATATATAGTATAAATCGTATGTTCATGAAATTTTTATTAAACGTCTCATCATCTTCATCAAAAATTACACTAATTATGTGCCTAAACAAATTCTACGCGTCTCTTTCGAAAATTTGTTGTCGTTAGTTCTATAAAATGTTTTCTCTTTTGATTTACATAATAATTACAGTATGACAGACAGTGGAAATGGGTAGATCATAGTTCTCTCGAAATAAATATGATAATGTGTAGGTATGCATGTACTTAGCGTGTGTGTATCTGTGTGTGTGGGGGGGTATAAATAGCAACCGACACAGCAAGTTATACAATTTGGGTTAAACGCAGTTTTTCGATTTCTGTTTTTCTTCTTGTTTATTTGCTTTTGTTTCTCTCTGTTTTGTTTTCTTTATTTATTGTTTATGCATATTGTAAGTTTAATAGTAAACTGTAATCGGCATTGTTTCGCGCTGCTGTGTGTGTGGTAAGTAACTCTTAAGATAGGTTAGATTTAGATTAAGTTAATTACTACACCTTTTATTTGATTTTATTTTTTTTTTGTCGTTTTCATATTCATTTTTCTTTCGTTTCGCTTTTCGCACTACTTGAACAGAGAAGAACTATTGAGAACAGAAATACAGAGAGGGATAGTACATATAGTATCAGTAGTTGCCAGTTACTTATTTTTTGTGTGTTTGCAATTTCATTTTCATTATCTTCTGGATGCCTATTACATATTCTCATATATGTATTATTTATTTATAATGTATATATGCTTAAATTGTGTACTGCATTGCGATCTCCTGTGTATCGCATCTTCGTCTCTTTTATCATCGGGTCATCGTTATCGTCGCATCGTTACCGTATCATCATCGTCTTCTTCATCATTATTGTTATTATATAATTCAATTTTATAATTATGATTTGCTTTTATTGTTGGTTGTGTGTGTGTTTATGTTTTCTTCTTGTTTTAATTTATTATATTTAAATTTTGTTTAATTGTATAATAAAATAATGATTCACAATCAGAGTTATTCAGCAGCAACCAGATTTGGTATTTTCCACTGGGCGTCCCTGATCGATTTTCACTTTGCTAGCGTTATCGGTGGCGCTCGACGGCGGACCGACACGATTCTTGATCTCGGCCGCCATCGTCATGAAAGCCTGCTCCACGTTGGTGGCACTTTTGGCCGAAGTTTCAAGGAATGGAATGCCTAATTGAGTTGCGTACTCCTGCAGATGCAATCAAATAATATATTAGATAATTCAGATTCATATGTATACCCTATATATACGCACCGCAGCTGTGGTATGATCGACAACCTTCTTGGTGGTCAAGTCGCTCTTGTTGCCCACCAACAACTTGTTGACATTTTCGCATGCGTATCGCTCGATCTCCTCCAGCCATTGCTTGACATTGTTAAAGGACTCCTGGTCCGTGCAGTCGTACACAACAATAATTCCGTGTGCGCCACGATAATATGATGAGGTGATCGTACGGAAGCGCTCCTGTCCAGCAGTGTCCCACTATAAAGAAGAGATCTAACTTAGAGACTGCCTATATATTTTCGTCTAAGTATGCTTACAATCTGCAATTTAATCGTCTTTCCGTCCAGTTCTATAGTTCTAATTTTCTGCAAAGAGGCAAAGCAAGAAAAAAAACGAGAATGATGAATCACATTTCGAATTATTTCAACACGCGTTGTTCCACTTACAAAATCGACGCCAATTGTGCTGATATAGCTCTCTGTATATGTGTCATCGGCAAATCGGAGCAGCAGACAGGACTTTCCAACGCCAGAGTCGCCGATCAACAGCAGTTTGAAGAGATAATCGCTGCAAAAGTGCAGAGAAAAGAATCGTTAATAGTTAGTTAATCTAAGTGAATATTATGAATGATATTTCGTTTATAACACCCAAGTTTATCACTCTCCAACATTACCAGCTTATCTTATTAAAAAATTAAATGAGCTAAATTAACGCATGACCAACTTAGTATGACACATCTGCTTGGAATTTAGTTCTAAATTTAATCGATAATACACAAAAAATAGCCCCGTTTGAAATGCTACCCCTATTTGAAATATTACTAACATTCAAATTAATTTGAATGTTAATAGAAATAGGCGAGTTCATATATGTATATTCACAATGAAATGAACCTACTTCTCGTGAGTGGTTTATCAACTGTAGCTGTCCAAATAGTCGTCACTTCTATTATCTTATCGCTAACACCCGCTATTTGGAAATGTGATATGTAAAATGTGGTTTGCTTTTCCACCACGATGCGAAGGATGTCAGGGAACTGTAGAAGTCTAAAGAAAATGCAGCAGCATATTAATTACGAGTGAAAGGGAAAGGCACCTCAAGTTCCACAGTTCAATTGCAGCCCTCGAAAGTGGAAATTATTTACTGAGCATAGATGGCATTTTGATTACGTAGCAGTAGTCGCAGCAGAGAACAACAACAACAGCAGTATCAGCGCACACACAGCGTAAAGCAGTCAAACAACAACAATGTGTACATGCTAGAGGGGGTAGGAGACGCGCTGGGCAGGTGACTCATCCGCCCCACGAAACAGCAGTAGCAGCAGCGCAACGGAACTAAGCTGCGCTCTGCTGCTGCTCAGCTAGGGCTGTCAGCAACATTCGCAGCCACTCTCGATTCGACTCTAACAACAAAAACAATCAAAAACTGATTTCTCCAATTCTCAAGCAGAAACAATTAATTATTGAAATGTATTTGTATTTGTGTGTGTGTATATATAGTGTATACCCACACACATACACATTTGCATATAGTATATACGCATGAGTTTCAATTTAGATCTCTCACTCGAAAATCGTATGTTTTTTTAGTTACAATGAAAATACTTGTTTAAAAGGGAGTGGGACCCTGAGAGACTTTAGTCGTCGTGGACGTCGTCGTCGCAAAAATGACGTCGCAGAAAAAAAAAACCAGTGGATGGTGGGTTATGGAACGCGAGTGAGCAAGAGTGCAAAGTATTTTCTACAGACAGCAAATCAATGATCTCTCAGTTATGCGCAATTAATGCATATGACGACTTACTATTCTGGATTCATAGCCGACATATTTCACTTTTGGCTTTGTTGGCTTTTGTTCAAGTTTTGTATTTTTGCCACGAACAAATATTCGATATCGCTCGTTTTTGGTTGCTCGGTAGCTCGGACTGGTGTCTTTATTTTCTTCGATTGGCGGCCTCGCGTTGTTGCACAAATAATGCTCACTATGCACTGTATACACCGAAATTGTTTGTTTTTCTAACTTCTATTGTGTTTATTGCGACGAACTTCAGGGAAATTCGATAATTTCCACAAATTCGACAGCCGAGAACGAGAACAATGGCGACTGAAAAAATGACGAAGTGGCATTAGTGTGCGAGAGTGCCGTCTGTCATAGAACAGTGTTGAAAAACGTCTGTGCATTCAGGGCTGCAACACCAGTAGTTATTGTTATCTGCATCCACTGTTGGTGGGCGGCAACCACCTACACAAACATATATGAAAACATATGTGTATGTGCATGTACACACACATAGAAACGTACGGATCCTTATATAGAAATAATATGGGTTTTGATTCTGTTTAATACTTGCATCTGCGTTTAATCTCTTATTATTATAATTATTTGATTCTAAACACATTCATTTAACATTTGAGAGTTTTGCTTGCATATAGAGAACACATGTAGATAAATAGTACATAATAATATTATATATGAAAGATTCGATAAGCGGGCAATGGGAATGCATCGTTTTAGTGGGAGTCAACTCTCTATTCCAACGAGTTTAATGTTAGCAACTGTTTGAGCACTTTCGTCTGTGAGGTTTCCCTTATCTCGCCAGCCAAAAACATCTCGTCGACAACGCTGTACACTTTGTAGAAGTTAAACACGAGATCCAGCTCGCATACATTATGGAAGTATTCGTTGAGTACTTCCACAAAGTTATGAATGGCCTCCAGATAGCACAAGTTATTGTCGTTCACATCCACACAGATGCAGAAGTAGAGACCCGCATAGCGTCTATATACAATTTTAAAATTGCGAAACTACACGATGGGGGAGAAAGAAGGGGAGTTAGCAAGAATCCCGAGCTTTACTCAATTGGGCATTACCTCCACAAAGTTAGTGTGCTTGGCATCTCGCACAGTGACCACTGCGTGCACTTCCTCTATAAGTTTTTGTTTTTCGTCGTCATCAAAGTTCATGTACCATTTGGCCAGGCGAGTTTTGCCTGCTCGGTTTTGTATGAGTATAAATCGAATCTGGAAGGCAAAAGAACTATGAATGGTCTACTCGAAAACTTAAGGAACCATATGTTTACCATGTTAGAGTATATGTGTGGGTAATTACCAAAGTAATTACTCGGCTATTTACAATTTTCAGCTATGAACGCAGCGAAAAACTGATTATGAACAAATTGTGTATCACTTCTGTTTCAGGGCTGCAGCAATTGGCGAACAGCTGTTCGTCGCAAGCCAGTGCTGTACAATACGCGCCCATTGCATGTACACGTCAGTTGGCAACGCTGCGCTTGAATTCGATTACGACGTTTTCACTTTTTTATATTTGTTTAGGCATAACTCGAAGCTAGTCATTAACACCTCAATTACCAAAAAATGTTGACGTCGCGCTTGAATTTCTGGCCTCGCCTTCAGTTACTGCGCAGATGCTGTACGACATCCATGGGTCGACCAAAGGAGGCCACGCTCGACCCACTTCACGACCCACTGCAGGCGCAGGCTCTAAAGGAACAATGCATTTTGGTGGACGACAACGACAAGGCCATTGGAGCTGCTTCCAAGGCGGATTGTCATCGTGTTCACACCGAAACAGGTCACGTTAAGCTGCATCGTGCGTTCAGTGTATTCTTGTTCAATAGCAAAGGGGAAATGCTGGTGCAAAGGCGTTCGGTTCACAAGGTGAGTAAACAGGAGGATTTAATAAGGATCGGGGAATTAATAACCATTTCATGTTTCTGCAGATTACCTTTCCCGATACCTATACAAACGCCTGCTGCAGTCATCCTTTGCACGAAATCGAACAGGAGCGCCAGGAGAACGGTGCCTTGGGCATTCGCCTGGCTGCACAGCGGCGCCTTAACTACGAGCTGGGAATACCAGTTGAAGAGATTCAACCGCAGGACTTTCACTATCTGACACGCATCCATTACGCCAACACTGGCGACGGTATCTGGGGCGAGCACGAAATTGACTACATCCTCTTCTTACAAAAGGACGTGACGCTGCAGCCGAATGCCAACGAGGTCAGTGAGGTGCGCTACTTAAAACGCGAGAAACTCGATGATGCCATAGCTAAATTCAGTGCACCTCTTACCCCGTGGTTTGCACTGATCTTGCGACACCGTCTCAAGCAATGGTGGGACAATTTGCATAGATTAAATCAGTTCGAGGAGCTGGAGAAGATACAACGCTTCTAAGGGAAGCTCATGACACACGCGTCGATGTTCGAAGCGTTACGAAAAGCCAAAAATAATTGTGAAACCTCAATTTGTTTTCTCATTTTTTTTAAATTCGTTTTATCTTTATTCAAATGGAAAATAGTTGGTATCAGTGTATGCAAACAAAGAGCACAAAGCCGTTTTCTCATGCACCTCTCGGTATAGGTTTACTGTTAGTTAATCAGTTCAGTACAATAATATACAATATCGTATAGTCGTACATGTAGTAATATGTATATAACAAAATATATATTTATGTATAGTGTAGTATGGGCATGAGTATATGTATATCATAGCACTAACTCAATATGTTTTTGTATGTTTGATATTATATAATATTTTTAGCTCGTAAAATGATCACATCACGTTTACCATCATCATCATCATTGCCACGCATTGCATCGCACAGTCAACAAAACGAACAACATAATAAATATTTACAAAAATGCACTAGAAACTAAACGAGGCATGGTATACAAAAAGGGACAAAACTAAAATAACCCTTAAACTAAATACAGATAGGCTATTCACAGTGGCGTGACAACTTAGTCGGACAACTTGATAGAGCTATAGGAAACAATATTTTAAGCCTTCCTAGAACTGTCTCATTCTAGAGGTTCGCTTTTGTATAATTCTAATTGTTATTGTCATCAAGTTGTCGCACAACTGCGAAAAAGCCCAACAAATATAATTAAACATGAAATAAAGCTGCAGCTTTAAATTGTGTGAAACGGCGAAACAGTTACAAATTAATTGCTTCTCCAGAGTCGACGTTCACTTGGCACCACCTTGGCACCGTTTTTCAAGGGGGAGTTGGGGGTAGGGTAGGGGGAGTACAAATAAACAAGGCATTTGCTTACGAAATACCAAAAACAACTTAAAAGCTAAAGTTGCAAATTTTTGCAAAAATTCGCGCTACTCATGTGTGTATAGGGAGGGAGTACATATGTGTGTGTATACATGCATGCATGTGTTAGTGTGTGTGTTCGCATGCTACTGCGTCGTTGTGTGTTGAGTATATCTGAATATATAGTTCGCTTTCTATGTTTAGGTCAGGGCTAGCACATCCTGAATTCGATTATTAGTTAAGGCACATGGTGTGAGTCTATCGTGAATCTCTCAGGCTCGTTGCATTTTATATTTGGATTGGATATTGTAGGGGGTATGAACCTCCCTTTTAGGACAGGCCGAAAAGCTTGAGGGCATTGAAAGCCGTGGCTAAAGCGACTTCGTCGGGAGTTTTCTTCATGAAGGCGGCAATCATTTCCACAATTGCCGGCAGACTGCAGGGTTCATTACGTTGAAAGGTGCAATATCTGTGGAAATACATAATGAAATGAATATGTTATCTATATATATCCGACAAGGACTAGTTACCTGTGTAAGTACAGCAGGGAACGTTCCGTAATGCCAGTCTTGACGTGTTGCGGTAATTTGGAAGCTCTCGTATTTGGGTACATAAACGGGGCATCCGTTTCGACAAGGAGTCTGTCCAGTGGCAAGGTGCCATTGTCCAGCAGCCCACGCACGCCCGTATCCGATTTGTCCTTGCAAAGGTAGCCAGTCAGACTGATGTAGAACCGGCGATCCAAATACTTGAGCGCCTCCTCGGCCGTGCCCATAAAACCTCTGATAATCACAGGCGGTAGATTCTCGAATCTGTAAATGGCGAATCATTATAAACACTAAATAATATAATATGATTTGTGGTTACTTGTCGAGTATTTCGAGTACATCGTGCTGAGCCGATCGCTCGTGTATTAGCAGAGGTTTATTCAGACGGATTGCCAGCTGCAGTTGCTTGGCAAATATCTGTTTTTGCACATCCGGTTCGGAGAAGTCGCGTTGATAGTCCAGGCCGCATGGACCAACGGCAACGCACTCCTGCGCCTGTGCGATATGTTCAAAGTCGAACCAAGTGGACGGCTCCTCCACAATGGACTTTGAGTCGTGCGGATGGATGCCAGCAGTCGAGTAGATAATGTCGGGATATATGCGCGAGAGGCGCAGCGCTTCCTTGCTTGATTTGACCGATGTGCCATGGACCATTAATTTCTGAACACCTGAAAGAGTCAAACAACGAAATCTTTAGATTCGGAGAGAAAGTGAGCATGAATAAAGAAAATGAAAACAAGATTTAAGACCGCAGATGCCGTTGGAGCTGGCTGCGTGACACGGAAAGGTGAAAATATTTGTTTGATTTTATAACTATTTTAATGGCAAATAAATTAAATTTATAGCTCAATTTCGATATACAGCTTTTGGAAACCTGTTGATTGAAGTTGCAATTGACCTTTACAAATAACTAATCTAATATCGTGTCACGAGTCGTGACTCACGACCCACGGCCAGCACTAGTGCAGTGTGTGTGCCAGATGCAACTGTAACACTAACAAACACACACACAGGTGAAGACGCAGCGCACGCACACACACACGTGTTGCATGCTTATCGCCCGTGTCGCTTGACCTTCTTAAGGCGTACACACTGTTAGCATTTGCCGCGCCCAAGACGACAACTGCTCCGACTTGTCATGTCTTATTATTAGTCTTATCGGGGCAAGTTGTTTTTGTCTTTTTCTTTTCTTTCAATTAGTTCGGCCGGACGGACACTCGAAGACATGTACAAACCTGCGTCTCTTGCTCTTTGAACAACGGAATCCAGATCACGGCTATATTTTTTGTTGGTCAAATTGGCGCCGACGTCGATGACTATCAGGTTCTCGAAACAATGTTTCATATTATCATCGATGTCCAGTTGCTCCTCCACGAGTGTGGGGGGAGTTGCGGACAGCACAGTCGCTGCTACTGTTTGTTTTTGTTGTTCCATTTTGTAGTTGTTTTTGTTGAAAGAAGAGTAGTGTGTACGAAAATAGCAATGACGTAGACAAGAAGATGCTTTGTCTTTTGTCTCTCGGCGCTGCGCGTAATTCAATTAGGTTTCGTTAGCACAAGGAAACGCGGCGGTAATGAGAACCGCAAAGTATATTTCGTTCTTTTATTGCAATTTCGAAATTTGGACCAATTAAGCAATTAACTATTGAAACGTTAAAAATTAACAAAAATAAAAACAATTCCCGACACAAACTACGACTGCTGGCTAATGATATCGATGCGACATCGATACTACTATACCATTTATCGACTTTGGCATGCAATTAATCGTTCGCATGCGATGTATGAAATTCGCAGCTATCGATGTGTACAACAGTTATGTAACAGCCATGTAACAGCCGAATGTTAAAAATTTAATGCAATCTTTAACCGCCCCCTGGCTGTAAAATAGGCATTTTTTGAACTGTAAAAATTTCAGAAAAATAAGGGGAACTGAAAGAACTGCTAACTATATTCGTCTTACCTTGTGCAAGGTGTATAGTTTGTGGGCTTCGAAGAGCAGTACAAAAAAACCACAAGTCGCCAGCTCCTCTCGCTTTGGCGGGATTTCAAATTGAAAAACGAGAATAACTGTTGTTATTTTTTTGCTAACAGAACTCAATCCACTCGAAACGAACTTTGTTAAGCCAAGACACGATACTATTAGCATGTGTTCGCGCCTCGTTTATCGCAGCTCCGAAAATACCACGTAAAAACCAAACAAAATGTATTTTCAGTATCATTATTATTTCTTTTGCAACTCCGTGTCTAAAACCTTTCTCCGACCGGCTTGATGGTTAGTTCGTGTATCTGCACATTAGGCGGCGTCTGAATGCAATAGGTAACCGCATCGGCCACATCCTCCGGACGCAGCATGGGCATTTTGGCCAGTTTCTCCGGGGAGTTTTCATCAAAGATTTCAGTATCAACAACCCCAGGACTAATGCTCTGCAATAAATGAAAATGGGATTAACTAGTTATGCCTGTTATCTGTATACCTACGGTTATCTTAATCATGGTGCCTTTGTTAAGGAACTCCTGGCGCAGGACCTCGGTTAGCGCAGTGAGTGCATGTTTGGATGGTGGATACATGTTGAAGTTAAGACCGGGAATAACAGGTACCCCGTGGCCTGCTACACTGTTTATAATGACCACATGACCATCATTGACGTGTCGTCGCACCATGGAGCGAAAGGCTTCACGTGTGCACCAAGTGACACCCATCAAGTTGGTATTGATGATCTGCATGAGATCCTCGCTATTTCCCTCATCCGTTATTCGAATGCGTCGCGTAATTCCAGCATTATTCACCAGTACATCGGCACCCCCGACAGTTTTGTCGATCCATGCGAAGGAATCGATGACCTGTTGCTCAACAGAAACGTCGCACTGGTGGCCATAAAACCGTGCAGCCTGCTCGTCAGGCAGCGACGCCTTTAGCTCCTCCAAGCGATTCAGACGACGTGCCAAGCCCACGACAATCATCCCTTTGGCCACCAGATCCCTGCAGCATGCGGCACCGATGCCCGCACTGGCTCCAGTAACAACAGCAACGCGATTCTGCCAACGATTCATTTCAAATATGAAATGCAAAGAGAACTTTGTCGAAATTTAAAGCAGTGAAGTGAACATCTGATCAATATCGATAGTCAAGATCGCTCTGAGAATTGAGCAGCTGTTTGTGCACTTGAAAGAATTAGTATCAAGTTTAAAATACAAACACATTCTTGAGATATAAATTCTTGATAAATAGATATCGTTTTTCTTAGAGTTCCTTTCAATAAATTAACGTTTTAATAATTATTTATTTATTTATTCTTTCTGCTAATATGCGTGTTGTTGTTGTATTCCACGTACATACAGGTATAACATACACATATATTTATATAAATATGTATTCTATAGAACATATATATGTATGCGTGTACGACTTTATGGTTGTATGTTGGTTTTACAGCTGGATAACGTATTTGGTTTCATTCGTACTTTAGTTTCTTTTTAGTTTTGTCAAACAAAATTTGTTGTATGCTAATATTTGTAAGTATTTATTCGAGTTTTAAAACTTAAAGTTCGATTTTTATTCAATAAATATTACTTATATCTTTGTTCCAATCCATGTTGTTGTTTATGTATTTATCTAGTTAAGCTTTCTGTCTCTGTATTCTGTACGTGTTTTTGTGTCTGTATGAAACACAAAACCGCTTTATACCATTACCAAATAAACTGTCATCAATAATAATAATACTAATATTAATATAACCACATTGGTTTGTATGTATGTGTTCTGCAAATATAAATATACTCTTCAAGTCTAAAATATGCTTGGTGTTGTTGTTATTATTGCGTTCGCATTGTTTTCTCCATCTAGGTATATAGAACTATATATAATATTGTATTCTTGATATTACTAGCTGTAGTTGTTTATGTTCTGTAGTTCCCTTGCTCCTGGCAGGGTTGTCGAAGCTTTAAGCAATGTTTCTCTTCACTGGAACTAAACGATCTGTAGTCGAAGCGTGCCACAACTTGATATATGTATATATATGTATGTTATATAGAGCTTCATATATAGCTATATAAGGTATATTATTTTCGTTTTCAATTGTATACATATAAATGTTATTCTTTCCGTTACAGTTAGTACTTGACATTTATAAAATTTTGGCTAACAATAAAATTGCATAGTTTTGTTTTAATCATATGCATATGTATCTGTATCTTTGTAGTTTCGTAGTTACTCGTATTCATGTATATGTATCTGTTTGCAATTTATGCATATATATCCATATTCATATTCATATTCATATCCATATAGTTAGCTTATCCCTAGTTCTTTATTAAAATTGTTATCTTTAAGAGTTGCTTGGTGTTTGTTGTTTGTTTGTTTGTTTGTTCAGAACGAACCTAACGAATTACGTTCGATTATTGTTTTAATTTGTGATACGTTTACTTAGTGCGAATGCTCGGACAGCTTTGTTCTCCCATCTTCCTCGATGCTACCCCATCTACTTCATGTTCTTCCCGCCTCTTTGTCTATAGTTATAGTAAGTATTTATTCCAAAAACAGAAAAAAGTCCCTCAACTTTCGCTGGTCGGCTTCCCTTTCTTCCCTCTTCAAGGGTTTTACTCATAGTTAACCTTCCACCAAGTTTTGTTTTCTCACTAATCTCTAGCTTTTCCGCTTTCTGGCTTCTGCTTGTGTAAAACTCTAATAAAATTGATTATTGTTGTGGTTGGATAGATGCACACAGACGCGTGTATTTAATATATTGCTTATTCCAAAATCAATACAAATATATATATGATGTATGTATATAAATTGTAAGAATTTCCATACAAAAATTTATTAGTAGGTACGTTATTTAGACCTCGGTGTTTCTCAAATATATATTCCCCCCTCCTAATCATCATCATCTTTTGTTTCTGATATTGGACATTCTCCGTTTCACTCTGACTTTCGTAGAAAATGTTAAAAAACTGCAACCATCTGCGCTTTCTGTTTGTTCTCTCTATGCCACCTACTCTACTCTCTACTCTACTCCTTTGTGAAGTTCAAAGTTCAAGCTGAGTTTGGATATAGCGTAAATTACGAGTACAAATCAACCTTAAAACTGCGTAACGATACGGTGCGAATTTACACGGGTATAGTCAATATTCAATGTCAGCTATGTATGGGTGTTTGTCTCCATGTGGGTGTGTGTTTGTGTGAGTGAATGGGGGTATATAGAACTATTGGAACACGTATAAAACATCTAATAACTATGTTTTACCTATACTGTGCACTGTGTGTCTCTCGCTCGCTTTTCTCTGTATTTCCTTTACCTTTGTGTTTTTGTGTGTGTGTTTATGTGGGTGTGTTGGTGTGTACCTAACTACGCAATCTCAATTATTTCATTAATTACTAACACCCAGCCCCACCCTGTGTCGCCCTTTTTTCCTACCCGTAAACAAATTGGTCCGACCCCGAGTCCCACTCAACGCCAGCATTGCCGACTTCTATCACAATCGCAGGCGCACTGCTTGCCCCACCCAATGCACTGCTTGCTCATTACGTTCTCTCCCACACTCTGCCCGTTCTGAAGTTGCTTACGTTTTACGGGACTGAAGTTACGTTCGCTTACGTTAATCGAACCCTTTGCAACTACTTGTTACGCCTCCGTGCGAAATTTAACGCTGCGTACGAACTATTCAAATAAATAAAGGTTAAAAGATGTTAATTTAAATTGGAAAAAATAAATATTACAATCGTAATTTTATTTTATAAATTTGGAAAATATCCAAAATTCAAACCTAGCACTTTTTCTTTGCACACAGCGCTGCGTTTCATTGAGAGAACTCAAGTAAGTTTCGGGCTGTTATTTTTTAAAAACTTTGTAGTCTAGTGTAGTTTATAAATGTACGAATATGCATACTTGTGTGTGTGTGTCTTCAGTTTATATACTTAGTTTCGCTTGGGTTCAATTCCTCCCCCTTCCTATTCGTAGAGATCGACATTGCGACGAGGCGATGCGCTGCCATAGCTGAGCTGCGAATCGGTCTTCTTCAGAATCGAAACATGATGAGTGGGCGCATCGTTGGAGCGATTGGCAATCAGCGAGTCCTGCTTGTGCAGCAAACCACGTCGCTGGTCGGCAAATGAGATGACCGAGTCCTGTTTAACCAGCTGATGGCGACGCGGCTCGGGTCGCTGATCCACAAACGAGATCACCGAATCCTGTTTGACGAACTTCTGCCGCTTGTCCAGCAACGATGCAGTCGGTGGTGCGGCACCAACTCGACGCGAATCAATGGAGATTGTGTCCTGTTGCGTCACTGTTGAGTCCTGGTTACCCAACGCGGCCACGCGACGCGCCTCCATGTACGAGACAATGGAGTCCTGCTTGGACAGCGACACCTTGCTGCCGTTGCTGTCCTGCTGGCAGAGCAGACGACGTGTGCCCGCCGAGGCATCGCTGCAGGAGCTCTCCTGCTTGATCAGCAGCTGTCGCGAGCCATGCGAGTCCTGCTTGAGCAGCATTTGCTGCGACAAGTTGCTGTCCTGCTTCATCATCAGATTGTGGCGCCGCAGCGAGTTGTGCTCGTAGATGTATGAGACGGCGTTGGTCTTGCGCAGTCCCGGGCTGCTGGGACTCTTGCGCGAGCTACTTGGATGATAAGAGGACTTGCGTGTGCTGGTGGTGGACGAGGCAATGGCCACGTTGTCATAGTATCTGAAAGGAGGGAGAGAGAGGAAGAATAAGAGCCTGACCAAGTAGTAGCCAACTGGGGAGGACTCCCACCTGAGGCGTCCGCAACAGCTGCGCGACTTGATGATGGCCGCAAAGCCGCGTCGATACTTCTTGTTCACGGAGTAGAGTATCGGATTGATGCAGCTGTTCGAGGAGCCCAGCCACTGAGCCACCGGCATGACCTTCTTGAGTATCTCGAACTCCTCCTGCGATATATCCGATCCGAACTTGATGCGCGCAAAGATCACGTAGAGCGGCAGCCAGGAGAGCACAAAGAGTATGACGACAGCCACGAGCATCTTGATGACCTTCACCTTGCTCTTCTGCTGCATGCGATCCATTTGCGCGTCCTTGGACATTTCCCCTGGTATGCTGCGCGTCGACACCTTAATCCAGATGAGCACATAGCAGAGCGTGATCAGCGACATGGGCAGCAGATAGCAAGCGACCAAATTGGCCAGCAGGAAGTACAGATTGCCATCGGTGCCGGGTGGCCAGACCTCCTGGCAGAGATACTGTGGCTGGGTGTAGGTGGAGACCAGCGCATTGGAGAACACCTCCTCGGCGGGCACCAGATCGAAGAAGAGCAGCCATGGTATGGTGGTCACCAGAGCGATTACCCATATGCCGATTATCATGATGCGAGCACGTCGCTTCGTCATCTGCTTCAATGGCCACCAAATGGCAATGAACCTGGACGAAATGGTGATGGGAATGGGAAGACAGAGAGAGAGTAAGAGTGTGAGCAGTGTAAAGTGCCAACAAAGAATTTTTCAAGCATCTACGCGACGCGTCGCGCGTCAAGGATAATGGTAATAATCATCATGCAGGGCAGGAGTCAGGAGACAGGAGTGCGCGACGATGACGACACCGGTTTTTAGCTACAGCAGGAGCAGCAGCCATGCAAATATCTCAGCTGATTAATTCGCACACGCAGGATGCCTGGCATCGTTAAGCCTTTTTGGCGCTGCCGCAGCTGCTGTTGCTCCTGCTGACTTGTCGCTTTCCAATCCCGGCGGAGTATTGAACTCGGCAGCTCAACACGTGGCCAGCCACGCAGGGGTGCCGCTGTTCATTTGCCATTTTTCACATTTTATCCCCCTACCTCACGCTCCTCTCCCTTCTCTCTCCCACACACACATACACTTACTTTTCTCGCCTGCCATAATGAACTGTGTAATTTGAATAAGAGCAGCTCCAGCAGCACTTTTCATTTGGCTTAGTGCTGCAAACTACCCACTGCAGCCATCACTTGGCCAGATCTCTACCCGCTCCACCTACTCCCATCTACCTCTCACTCCCTTCCTCCTGCTAACAAAACAATCTCCAGTCTGGGCGCAGTCTAAAACCAAATAATTACGGACTCGAATCCGCATTGTGCTCGTATTTTTGGC
The DNA here is from genome assembly GCA_018904035.1 of Zaprionus ornatus. Lineage (NCBI taxonomy): Eukaryota > Metazoa > Arthropoda > Insecta > Diptera > Drosophilidae > Zaprionus > Zaprionus ornatus. The sequence continues at coordinate 7,914,379 of JAEIFZ010000115.1, read as the reverse complement.
TCTGTTTCTTTCTCTCTCTCTTCTCTCTCTCTGTTTCTTTTTGTGTGGCTACTTTGTGTCTGCCTGTCGAGCGTTTTGCTGATAACACAACGGTAATTCCATTAGAGTCCAGCCACAAGAAGAGGCGAGCCAAAGCCAAAGCCAATATGAAATTGTCATAATGTTTATTTATAGAGCGAGCGAGGCGAACGAGGCGAGCGACCTGTGGGCGACCGATGCATTGCATTAGCATAATTTGTGTCCCGCTTTAATTAAGTTTTTGGCCGAACAATGCGAGCTGCAGACAAGTTATATGCAGCAGAGTACTCCATCTCCCACTCCTTCTCCTGCCCGCACCTCAAGTTATGGGCAACGGAAGCAGACTTGCGCCGTCTGAGCTAAAGTTAGATCGTCGCACATGCGAATTTCCCCAGCCAGGCATTAGGCCAAGTAATTTCCATAAAGAAACAACAAATTTAATAATTGGCAACACAATGCGAAGCAGAAACACAAGAAGAGGAGCTTCGGCGGCAGCAGCAAAGCCACAAAAGCTGGCAGCCAAAAGAAATATATGAAAGTTACTTATACGCACCGTTGACATTCAAGCCAACTTTGGCCCGCAGCATCATGCGGGTAGGAGGGAGGAATGTGTGTGTGGAGTTGGTATACAAAAGCCGCACAGTCATTGGCATAAAACCACAAATAAGTCTGTTTACACACTGCACTGTAAACAATTTTTGGGTAGCCCTTTTGTCGTATTGATTTTATGACATGCAGATGAAAATTCCTTTTTAGCTTTTTGCTTGTTTATTATTCTCTTTGGCTTGTAAAAAACTTGTCTCCCAAGTCATAGCGAAATTCTAGAATTCCCTTTTCGCTCTCACTCTTTCACTAGCTCCCTATCCCTCTTTCTTACTCTTTTGACATGAGAACTATAAAAGAAAAGTCACAAAAAGCGTATAAAATTATTCCAAAGTCGCGACTGAAGTTCCCTTTTAGCTTTCACGCGGTTAATGCTTGACGCAAAAACAGTCTTTTAAGACATATTCTTAACAGTATTTTGTTAATAAATAGCGCTTAAACTTTTATTATTATACTAGTATTTAGGGAACTCTTCAAACTTTTCTTTGGCTTTTAAAAGAAATAAAAAAATTCAATTTGTTAAAAGTGAATGAAGGTAATGAACTTAATAGAATCAATTTAGTTAATGAAAAAACGTTGAAGAAATGTTAAACTCAAATTAGTTAATGAAAAAATACTGAAAAAAATACTAGATTAAACCAAACAAAAAAAAAAAAGCTAGATTATAATGGAAATAAACCTAAATGCTGCTGAATAAATACTAAAAAAATACTTGATAATTTTCCAATAATTATAAAACAGAAACGATGGAAAATATAACACAGAAACTTTATACATATATTGTAAGTATGTTAATGGCAAAAAATAAATATATAACAAATAAAATTGTTAAAATTAATATCAATTACATAGTAACAAATTGAAATTATATGATTCTTTAATATGAATACTAAACTGATTTAAATAAATACTAAATGCATTTCGGACAAACATAAATTTAATACTGAAAAAAGGTTTTCTAATTGCAAAACGAGAGCTTAGCAAATAAGTGAACAAAGGAAATAATTAACTTAATTCCCATTTGAATTCCCAAGAAAATTGCAAAATGAGACCCCAAAGTTCAGTTGAATCCTTTTTAATTAATTTGCTCTCCGGGCAAAGAACTTCCTGCTCAAGGTCGTAATTTATGCGCAACACTTTATCAGGCCCGAGAAATCTTCTTCTTCTTTGGTTCTTCTGCCAGTTAAGCCGCACTTTTTTTTGCACTGTGCAGCGACGAGTGGTTTATGCGGGGACTTATGCATGGATAATAAGTAAGTAGAATATCTCGCACAAGTTATCCACTTCACCCACTCCACCCAGTCCTTTGTCCTCCCTCCCATGACAATATAAAACTAACGACCCTAATTAAATGTCATCGGTTAAGCAAGTGATAAGCAAACTCGCACGCAACTTTGCGGTTCCAGTTTGCAGACCGTTGCTAAGAACCAGGCCAGATTTAAGTTTCATCTTACAGATAATAAATCTTAAATTTCGATACACACACTTTACGAGCGCGCTCGTAAAATACAAAGATGTACAAAGCGCATTCCACTGGACTAGCGTGGGCTTTTGCACTGACCGAATGTTTGAATGATACACTGTTGAGATGGGCCCCGCCACGAGCATGATGACGATGATGGAGCTGCATAATGACAGCAAGAGAAGCCGCAGTAGCTGCAGGAGGAACTGAACAGAACAAACGTGGGAGTGCGTGGAGAAGCTGTCACTGTCTCCGTGAAATTGATATAAATGAAAGTGCGCACATAAAACGGCATCTCCTTATTATCCCACAAGATGCCATTGGTATACCCATTAAAAATGGATTAAAAAGGGTATACTATGTTAGAGCATACAGAATTTATACATATTTCCGCTCAAGCAATCGTTTTTCCTTAATTCGATTGTCTTTTATCTATAGAAGGCGTAGATCTCGACTGTTGTAGGAGCTACTCTTGTTAAATTTGCCATGCAAGTTTCTTTAAAGCATAGACAACTGATGTATTTTTAAAATACTAAGTGCCACGCCCTCTTTTTCTTAAACTAGTATTTTAATGCAGGGATTTCTTGTTTGAAAGTTTCTCAATCTACAATTCATTGTCTAGTTTGTCCTAATTAATTTCTGCTTATAACTGCAAGTTTTTTTCAGAATTCAGACTGTCTTTTATCCTAACAACGCGTAGATCTCTGTTATTATAAGAGCTACTGTTATCAAATTTGGTATACAACTTACTATATACCAAACACGAATGATGTAATTCTAAAAAACGTCGGCCATGCGCACTTTTCCTTTATAAAATTAATTTAAGGCAAAACTCTGTTGTTTCAGTATTCCCCAAACAGAATATTAGTTTCTAGGGTATTCATCCGTCGCTCTTATCAACCTCTGCTTGTGCCTGCTTGTTTTTCTCGCGCTCTGCTTTATCCTCCTTAGCCACACGTCAAAATGTTGTCAAATCGTTTTACTGCCACTTGATAAATCAACTGTCCGCAGGATTTCTGACTTTATGCTCGCGTTCTGCCAGAGAAATCTTTATCGTTTTTCATCTTTTTCTCTGCTTGTATTGTTGCTGCCTCTTCCTTTTCATCTTGGCCGCTTTACGCTTTTACGATGCAGGAAACACAAGGCGAACAATTGACATAATGCGCAGCAAGGCGAATTGCCAAATGGCTAAAACATTCCATGCGACATAAAAGTGGAAAACGATTATGAAAATGTCGCGCGAGTTGTTCCTAATACGTACAAGGCGAGCTGTGAACTTGATCTTGAGACGACCGACTGGCCGACTCCCGGACTGATCTGAGACTAGACTGTTTGATAATTAGCTAGATCGATAGATAGGCTAGAAACATAGGTAGGTAGATAGATAGATTGAGTCACAGGCAGCTGAGGCGGCGGCGGCTGACCAGTTTTCCCAGCCGGCTTGCATTGAGATTTGGCGCGTTCACTTTTCGCCACGCGGCGCGGTCAGCGAGTTTTTCGCTATAAAAGCTCGATGCGACGCCGGACTTATCAACAGTTCACCAGATCACAGATCAGCCTAGCTTCAGTCTCAGCTCAGTTACCCCAACACAGTTCAATCAAAATGTTCAAAGTTGTGAGTATTGCGAGGGGGCGGGGACGAAGGGGTCTGTAGCCACAACTGACTTTGCTTCTTTTGCTTCGGAACAGCTCTTTGTGTTCGCCGCCTTCGCTGCCGCCCAGGTCTATGCGCATCCAGGCGTAGTGGCTGTGGCACCCGTCGCTGTGGCGCATCCTGCCGTGGTGCACACACCCGTCATCCATCATGGTGCCCACTCGGTGCACTCGTAAGTACTTTGCTCCCTCTTAATCTGTCATAAATCTATCGACCCTTTCCCCTATTTCTCTCTCCCTCTGTCTCTCTCTGTATCTCTTGCAGCCATGTGGTGCATCATCCCGCCGCTGTGAAGGTCGTGCATCCTGTCATCGCCAAGCCCGTGGTGGCTGTGCATGCCGTGAAGCCGATTGTGCCTCTGGTTCCAGTGCATCATGCTGCTCCAGCCGTTGTGGTGCATCATTAAGGAGCAACAGCAGCTGTTCGCCTACCCCTTCCCATTCCCGTTCCCACTATCCCCCATCCAATCCCGTGACTACTCCTGCCCCTGCCCGATCCCAAGCAATAAAAGTTCATGCATAAAGCAAAACAGCAATCTCTCATTTCATCGCCCTGCTTGGTCACTTACCTGTCTAGCGATACCGCAATTAAACTGTAAACCGAAGCGGCCACCGAGACACCCTGTATGTACGGCACGAACTTGCACATCAGCCAGCCCAGCATCCAGGCTAGAAAGAGAAGAAGAACATAAGGGAAAGGGGGAGGTGTTAGAGCGGGGTGAATATCGTAAACAATGCAAAAATTATGCTGAGTAACTCTCGGTCATGTCTTCGTCCTGCTGCTTCTGCTGCGTCCTCTTTTTTTGTGCGTGTGTTGTGCTGTGTCCCGTTCGTGGTCCTGGTTAACGCTCGATGCTTTCCACGTCGCCGCCTGCGTCAGCGTCGCCGTTGACGTCAGTGACTCTGCCGGCTTCGACGCTGGCGTCGTCGCTGTTTGCTGACTGAGATTTATGTGCTGCATATCATTCATAATTTGGTGACAAGTCTCAGATTGCGACTGTGGCCAGGCAGCCAACCCGTCAGCCCATCAACCCAGCACCACCCCTTCCCCCCACAAAAGACCCTTCTCGTCCCTACAGCGCCCCCGCTAAGATGCCAGCCAGCCAAGTCTGGCCAGGCATTGTTTGCTGGCCAAGTTAATTTGTATTCTCTTTAGACCATTTGACGAAAGCTGCAGCACAGCCTCGGTACAGCACAATGGGTGCTATCTGAGCTGGACGTGCGAAAAAGCCAACAAACACAGACTACAAAGATCATTAATCTTTCTATCGGGTTGCGGAACAGACTAGAGATGAACACTTCACTCCCAGCAAAAACTACAACTTTAGTTGACAGTTTTGGCAAGTTCTGATTCCAATTTATGATACAAATATAGTATAAGGCTTTTATGTCTAATTTAATTTTATTATATCTTATTATATCTCCTTTTATAGACTCTTTTGGTGAAGATCCAGTTTCCTTAAGTTCTTTAAATAGTGAGTAGTTTCAAAAAGTATTTCACTATTTATATTACTTTCAAGATTGTTAGCATACAAGTGAAGACAGTTTTATCTACTTTATCTTCCTAAATTATTATATGTTTTCAAAAATAATATCAAAACGTTTTATATTAAAAGAAACTACTCTATAAGGAATACGAGATATGGATTACTCCATTTGAGCCAGGCTGCCTGTCTCATGCAATGAAATAAAAAGTCTATACAATATATATTATAATGTTATATTGTATTGTATGTATTACTGTTTTACCTTTCGAAATTCCCCCCATACCAGGTGTAAGTCTGAAACCCTTAGGACTATAAAAAAGTCGTAACTTCTGTTGGAAATTGCTTTAAAATTACTGTAAAATTAATTAGTGTCGCACGCATAAAAAGCTAATTAAATAAATAAGTCAAATTATAGATAAACGCTTTTGGCAATTTGCAACGTCTTTAGCACCCTTCCACCTTGCCCTACCCCTTCGCACGTGCGTTATGAATCGATGCCAGCAGCAGAAGAGCAAAAATGACTAACTCAGACACAAAAGGCAGTAAAACACACATGGCAAGCGGCAGTAGGAGATAAAGAGCGGGACAAGTGCTTAGGGGTGTGGCTAAGGTTGAATGACAGACAAAAGCAGCCAAAGGAGACAGAGAGAAAGACAGACAGGCAGGCAGGAGGGCTGTGAAATTAGCTAGCTGACATATATCGAACGGCAATTAAAAGGTGATAATAATAACTCGCATAACGTTCGCACTTCATTAATGTCAGTTCAACGGCCTTGAGGGGAAGAGAAAGAGGGCAAGTAAGGGTGGTGAGAGTTCCAAGCTAAAATATGAGAAATGAGTCTATAAACCCGGCCGCAAGCCAAGCGTACATAGAGTCTCAGCCAATTTCCTGTCTCGCCCTTTGGCCTCTTGCCTTATCTCGATTCTTTGTCGCTTTTTATTATGCATACGCACCGTGCAACCGAAATGCGCAAGGCAAAAATACGAAACCGAAAGCGAAATCCGAGCAGCCAATAAAAGAGAAATTTAATGTGATTTGGCATATAAAAATATAAATATTATTTGAGCGGGAGCAACGGCTCTTTGGCCTGGGCGAATGGACATATGAAGAGCACATGTGAGCAGGACACACAAGTAGAAGACAAGACAAGACGGGACAAGACACACAGGACACATTTAACAGACACGGACAGTCTCGGACTAACTTAAGCAGATTCCCCCAACCCCCACTTGCTTGGGGCAACCTGCAAGTGCAACAGACTGAAAATCGAACAGAACACTCCCTCTCCCTCTCTCTTTCTATATGATATTAATATCCCGTTATTTATTTGCAGCCAAGGCCGATAACTTTGATATATCGTTGACAAAAGTTTCGCCATGTGCAAACTTTTGCCCAGAAATAGCAAAATCACCAACAATAACAACAACGACGTAAGTTAGTCCAAGACAGAGCGAGAGAGATAAAGGTAGAGAGAGTGCCAGTTCGCATTAGCTCCATAAACATTGGAACTCTGTGGGGAAATATCTCTATAGTAGTTGCAAGTATCTCTTGGCGAGCTTGCAACTTTCGCTCCTGGGCAGCGCGAGAGAATCACGTTGCAAATGAAAACATATGCCATGCCTGCGGAAAACTTTCCCGCAGCTGCATTGTAAATTTTCATCTTTACACTTGGCAAAAATACTGCTTGATATGCGAAAATAACATAATAAATAATATTGAATTTATTACAATATTTGTGCTGGCAAGTGTACAAGTAAAGGGAAATAAGCTCGACTACAGTATATCCTGTATATCCCAAAAACGAATTGAGCGAAGTTCTTATCGTATGTTCTTTATTTGAATGCTCCTAATAGAGAGGAGTATAACCAAAAATTGAAGAAATGATTTGTTATCGAAAAATTGTTATTCATTGATAATCATGATAATTTCAAGCATATTACTTTGATATAATTTTAGAAGTCAATCCATTAAAATTACTACCAATCTAATCAAAATCGTTTGATTTTAATCGAAGTCATGCGACAGATATGCGACTCTGTTAAGGTTAAGCCAGCGACGCGTATCTTAGCCTCATTTGCAGAGTTGCACAGACTGATTTGAAAGAGATTCTGTAGTAATCTTAATAATTGGTATTTAAAAACAACAGTTTTCATTATGTTTTTAAATTGCATATAATTTATTCAATAATAATAAAAAGAAATCATTATGTCAATTTAAAAAGTAAGAGCAGTCTTGCAGAAAATTACATATATTTGTTACAAAAAGTTCATTGTTATTATCGAGCGATTTAAATTTTATGTTAAAGAAAAAATTCTATATTGATTAGAAGTCTTTATATGATAAACCTACATACATATCTGACTCTATACAGCGCAGTATGTGAAACAGTACATCTGTTTTCAGACCAATTGTTAAAGAATTCTAATAATAGTTTCACATAAAAAGCTGTTATCATGCTATGATCTTTGCTGGTATTGTTTAATTATCGTTTATCAGTAGTTTCCTGAATATCAAAGTTGCTGGACAGTTTTTCTCCCCTTCACTATTTATATACTCATACAGTTATTTCTGTCAGTGCCCGCGTAATTTTGATAAAGTAGCGCAGATAAATCCAATCGATATTTGCAGCTTATCATGCGCAGCCTTCACTCTTGTTACGCCCTTCAACCGCGCAGCGAAATGTCAAACAGCCAACACGGAGCAGGAGCAGCAGCTGGACCGGAGGCAGCTGGAGAACGCAGGCTGAAGCCTTTTTTGCGATGGCCAACTTCGTGCGCCGTTTAGGCCAAGTTGATGATGCCTTGGAATGGCGACGTGGCTGCCAGCTCGGAGGCTGACAGGGAATAGGGACATAAACCTAATGAAATAATCCGGCGTGGCGAATGCGATGCGGGTTCGATTGAAACGGGCGTGAAAATCGAGAGGAAATATGAAGAGAAAATGAGAAAAACTGGGGAAATGTGTGGAAAATGCGTTATTGTTATGATTATCATTTCCTGGCGTCACGTTCTCCTTTGGCTACTACGTTTTGCCGGCACTAAATTGAATACCAGCGTGGAAGCGGGCAGGAGCCAGAGGAGACTTAAGGAGACTGGAGCAGGCTGCTTGTGGGCACCTACTGGCAGGAGGCGCCGCCTGCTGCTGTAACCGGCAGCACGTAGCAACTAAATTAAAATACAATCAGCAAATGGGTGAAGTGAAGAGAAATGACTTCATCAGCAGCAGTTGAAGCCACAGCCGTAGCCGCAGCTTCAACAACAGGCGCCGCAACCACATGAAGCGGCACATTACGCATACGCCGCGTGTAGCAGGCACACAAATCACGCTCGGCTTCGTAATGAACTAAATCGTGAATTTTAAACAAACGTGACGCGCCTGCACAATGCAAATGCAGTTAATGATAACGATTTGGCATTGATGGCGACAACAACGTCGACTCGGAAGGGAGCCACAAAAGGAATCCAATTAGAAAAAGGACATGTAACGCCGTCTCAAGGTGCCAGCCAGCCTGCCTGCCTGCCTGCCTGCCTGCCTCCCTTCTCCGCTCTCTCCCTTCCTCCCTGACTCTTTCTCTCTTGCCTCGGAAATCAATTCATTTCGCATTTTATTGGTTTTCCGAACACACACAGCGCTGAAGTTTCATAGAACAGGTAAGGCACACACTCGCAGACACACACACACACACACACAAATACACATACAACGTGCTGGGGTTGTGCGTGTGTAACCCTGGGTATTGGCTTGTCGAGCGAAATATTTAGGTCAATTCATCCAGCCGCAAAGCGCAGGAGCCTTGAATGCAAACAACCTTCCACTGCAATTCTGCGGCCGAAGGTGTGCTTAGATAATACGGCACTCCTTGTACGTACCACCCCCGTACAACCCCACCACTTCTCCTCTCTAGTAAATTGCACCCCTACTCCCCCCTCCCCTCCCCCTGTCATGTAGGGACAATTTCACTTAGCAAACAGATGCGAAACTTTTCGTTTTGGGGCCCGTCGCGATTTATTGTTGTCCTCCTGGCTGCAGCTGCGTCTGGGCAATGGGTGTGCCCCACCCCACTCTGTCCACCCACCGCCCACCACCCACCGAGTGACCCACTAAAAGGCTGGCCAACCCGCTGCCGCTGCCCTGCGCCTATGCTGAATTCATGAAATTAGGTCAGTTCTGTGTCGATGATCCTTCAGCCCCGAGACGGTCGAGACAGTGTGAGAGAGGGCGAGAGACAGCGCGAGTGCGCACTGATACATACTCAAGCGCACACCGACACACTCACACCAACTCTTACACCGACAGACACACACACACACTCGTTCGTAATGCAGCTCATTCACTTTTTCGCTGGGCACTCGATTCGCTTTCGCCACTCGGTTCATTTCGTTTACTACGAAGCTGCCCCTGCCCCCAGCGACCTCAGACCCGCGCAGCTAACCCTCTCCCTCCCTCTCTCATACTTTTTCACTCTCTCGTGAACTGTATGTTTGGCCCTCACAGCACACCAACAGCAGCAACAAGCCGAAGAAGCAAAAGAAGAGGAGGCAGCACAGTTCTAAGGTAGCGCATTTAATTGGCAAAAGTTGGCGCCGCCAACGGAGCCAGCGAAGCCAGCAGAGCCTAAATGCGGCCAGGTGAACAGATGCAGCACAAAGCTAGGCATAAGCAGAAGAGGGTAGCCCGGTGCTGGGTCTGGGTCTGGGGGCTGCCCTGACATGTCATGCATTGCAATCAGCGTTTGATTTCTGAAGGCTGTTGATCATTTTTTCATGTCGCCGTTGACGACGATTTGCATGCAATTTTCTCAGGCCGCACACACACACAGACACACTCGATTCCAGCCTAGTTGACAAAGAGACTCGCTTGGTTGCACACACCTGTGTGCACTTATGCACACCTGCTGCCAAGACAGACAGACACACGGAGACAGAGACAGCAGGCAATGTAAATTTATTAAAATTAAACCCTTTACAATTATGCGTAACCTCGTTTATTGGGGTCAAAACTCAAGTGTGTGCTCTCTCACTGTATTCATGTGTGTGCCTGTGTGTGCCTGTGTGTGTGTGTGGAGTGTGCACTGTGTGTGGCCTGTTGCCGAGATTCGAAAGGACCTTTAATTAAATTCATATAACAGCACATTCATTTTATTGCGGCTATAAATTAAATAATTCTAAACTGAACGAAGGAGAACTTAACGAAGACCAAATGCGCTTTGGAATTTGAAGGAGAAATGTGTGAAAATTAAATAAAATAAAGTTATGCGTTCTTTTTATAAAATAAATATATATTTAGTAATTTAAAATTAGTTTAATAAAAAAATAATTTCTTTAAATATATTTTAAGAATATTTTCTTATGTAATAGAATATGGTACATTCATCCTAATTGAAGTGACAATAACATTCCCAATCAATTTTAATTATTAAATTGACATGAATTACAATTCACATTATTTTAAACAGAAAATTCCTTCACTACTCGTATCTAATGAATGTTTTCAATTACTCTGCACAACAGTTTGCAGTGCGAATTCCCCTACATTTTTTCCATTTGCTTATTTCGTTTTTAATACAACAAATTCCAGCTTGCAAAATTGCAGCTTGTCAATCTCAGTTTGCAAATATTTTTGTAATTTCCTGCAGTTTATTGAGATTCTGTCACAACACATTTATTGCATTAGGAGCACAAGCTGCTCCCTTTTCTCCATCCGCTTATCCTCTTCCATTTCTCATTCCAACTGACTTTTCTTTTATTTACTTGTGTGTTTCACCTCGTTGAGCCTGAACATCCAATTGATGTTTGACGGTAACTAATGATGTCCATTGTAAGGCATAAGTACCCAGACGACCCCATTGTACCTAGGCACAGTCAAGCCTCGATTGATCGAAAACAACATATCATGAGATTGATGACTTCGGCCAACTCCAATGTGTGCCCCTTTTTACGAGGTGTTTACACATAACATTATTAATTAAAGTTTTCCCCGCAAAATAGTAATACATTTGTGGGTTACTTTTTATGTCTTTCGATTTTGCGCAGCATCAAAAAAATAAAACTTTTATTGAGTAGAACAAAAAGATTAACATTTTTATGGCGTATAGCGAACATAAGTTGAGCACATTGAGAGGAAAAACTCGAATGGGATATAATAAAAATGTTTATAGATTTGTCTGGTTTGTTTCTCTAATGTGTGAAGGGGAAGAGAGAGAATGAAGACTGAACGCGGTTTTTGGGTTTATTCAGTGACAATTTTACAATCAATGATTGACGCGAAGTGGAATAAATATTTGCTATAAATAAAGTGATTGAATTGGAGGCCAAAAATCTGGTAAAAATGATTTGCTATAAAAGGGTAAAAGTTCAAAAAAGTCTATTTGATTTGTTGTCAATTTTATTGCTAAATTTATCTTATACTTAAGAACAAGTACAGTAACCCCTTCAAGAGATAGTCAGCCCTAAAAGGTATGCAATGGTTTTTAATTGATATGGATAGTGTATTCCTATGTACTTCCACACTTCTTGGTTCCCGCTAGCAAAGCTCGACTGTGCCTTTGGTCCGTTGTTGACATGCAAAGCTTCAGACAAAACGGATACGGTTAGATGAACTCATCATTTGTCGGACGAACTTCCCGTTGTGCCCCATATTATTTACAAGGTTATAAAAGCGCTCGGTAATTGCATAAGAACTCGCCGGATAGCGTGAGGCACGGCGACCAATCGTGGCGGCAGCCCATAAAGCTGACGATAATGCACGATAATATTTCAGAACGTTTTGCTTCGGTCTGGTCTCCTTCTCCCTTCCACCATTTCGATTCGCATTCATGTATTCACATATTCAAGTAGTCGAATATTCAAGTATTCGCGTATTCAAGCATTCGCGTATTCAAGCATACGAGTATTCAACCACTGAAGTAGTCGAGTATTCAGGCATTCGAGTATTCGTATTTTGCTGGGCTTGCGAGTATTTAGGCTGCCATTAGCATTAAGCTTTATGTGGAGCATGTCGACAAATTGCGCATACGCCACGTGTCGTTGGCCGAGGCCTAATCCATGCGCCGATTAATTGCAAAGCATAAATCCAGAACAAAACAACCGATATAAAAGAAAACGCTCGCGACGTGCGACGCCTAATGGCGTTAATGAGCGGCATATAAATCTCAGCCACTCCCCTACGGCCCCTTCACGCTCATTAGACAATGCGAGTAGCGGCAACAGATCGACGAGTGTATATTACTTAGTATATATACGAATACAATACAAACAAAGTTATTTGTCTGCGGTCCTGGGGTGCACCAAGCAACAATGTGTCATACCACAGCTGCGTTTGCACCTGCTTCTCTGAGATATGGCAAATGGGAATTGGAACAGAAGAAAGCACCTTAATGGATTGTCGTTAGGACTGTAGAGAAGATTAGTAAAGTTGGGACTAGCGTATACCACTTGGAGAAGTGGGAAAGTGTCTGATAAACTAGGAAAATATTTAATATGCGAAGTTAAGTTTTTAAATTTTATGTTTAGGTTGGGTACTACTAGAAATAACAATACATATGAATAAGATCGTTAGAAGAAAGTGTTGGATTTTGTAAACCCAAGTGAAATGGTTGAAAAGGGATGTTTTCATTTTGTGCAAATGTATATAACAACAGAAGAAGGCGTGGCAGACCCCACAAAGTATAAATAATCTTGATCAGGTTTACTAGCCGATTCGATTGAATCATGTCTATCTGTCTGTCTGTTTGTCCGTATGAGCACACAGATCTCAGCTATGATAAAAGCTAGCTAAGAATACTTTCGTACTTAATAAATTAAATTTGACTCCATTTCAAGAGTTTTTAAATTAACGTAAAACCATTATAATACATTGCTAATATTTTAATTTGTGTTTTAAGTGTTTACTTGTGGGTAGAAGTTGAACAACTTTTTTTAATAGCGTTGTATTAGTGATGAAAATGTACTAGATAAAATGATTTAACTTTAACGAACATTAAAACACCTAAAACACAAATTAAAACGTTAGTTAATAATTCATTAAGAAATTCCTAAGGCTGCTCAAACAAAGTTTTTCAACTTTTTCTCACTCTGTTTACGAATTATTAGTTAAGATATTTTTGTTTGCTGTAAAGAAAATTCTTTTAGTTGTATAAACAAGAAATAATAACTATAAATGAATCAATCAATGCAATCAAATTGGATTCTTGTTATATCCACAAATGTAAAATCCCTGACCTTATAAGAAACGTAATCCAAGTAAGATTTAGTCAGTTACTGCATGATAAGTAAAAGATTTGTAAATTATTCTGTACAGTGCCGTAAAAGCAGTCTCCAGATCAGTATGGATCACTTTTCTTCCGAATATAATATAATAATTGAAGATACTTACGAACAAAGAGGTTGCCAATAAGCGTCGCCGGCAGGCAGAAGACGATGACCAGGATGTCGGCAATGGCGAGATTCACAATGAAGTAGTTGGTTACGGTGCGCATGCGAGGAGCCCGCAAGACGACGGCAATGACGAAGCTGTTGCCGATCAGGCCCACCAGAAAGACTAGGATATAGGCGACACAGTAGACAATGGACATGGCCAGCGAGTGACGATAGAGTGGATCGAAGCCGAAGTCACCATTCCCGTCGAGCTGTTCCCAGCGCAACACGCTGTCGTTGTACGATCTGGTGGCGGCGGCGGAGATGAGGCTCGTCGTAGCCGGTGACATGTTCAGCAAGTTGGCGTAGTATGTGGACGAGGTGGCCTCAGCGATGGCGCCAATGCGATGTGATGTGGTTGCCGCTGTGGTGGTTGCCGTCGCCGTTGCTGTCGCAGTGGCAGCAAGGCGCGAGATTAGAGAACTGGCAGCAGGCGCCACCGTAGACGTTGCCGTGGTCAGCACGGCACCCAGAAGTGTTTCCCTAATGGCGCCGTTACTCAGCTTGATGGTACTCGACAAATTGTGCAGATTGTCAGAGTATTCTTCATCCATAATGTTAATGTTGTTGTTGTTGACGTTGCTGCTGCTGCTGCTCAAGAGCTTCTGCAAGTCGACGAAATTATGCGTGAAATTATCGCTTACTGCTGCTGCTGCTGCTGCTGCTTCTGCTGTTGTCGTGTGTGCTATATCCGGCATTGTTGTTGTTGTGGCTGCTGCTGCTCTGGTGGTTAGTGTTGTTGCTGTTGTTGTTGTTGCTGCTGCTGTTGTTGTTGCTGTTGCTGTGGTCGCCAAGTTGTCGCCAGTCGCCTGGCTGCGATGCTTGCGCTTGCGAATCCGTCCGCCCACAGACATCTCCCTGACTAAATCTGTGAGTACGTCTATAAAGGGCAATTGCTCTTCTTCTCGTTGTTGTTGTTGTTGTTGTTATCTATTTGCTTGTTGTTGTGTTTTTTTTTATTTAGAAAAAGTCTATAAAACTGGCGTCGCGCGGCATAGTTAAAACTACACTTGGAGTTGGGGGCGTTGCGTGGATATGTAAGATATATATTCTCGTTCTCTTTCTCGTTCTGTTTCTCGTTCTCCTCCTTCTCGTTCCGCTGTTTTTGAGTTAACATTCAATTAACTTCGCTCTGTGTGGGTGTGCGAGTGTGTTGGTGTGTGTGTGTGTGTGCGCTGCCCAAGGTTAGTATGCAGCTCGCAAAAATATTTGCAACAATTTGTTGTTGCCGTTGCTGTTGCTGTTACCTTGGGCCATGCTTGCCCCAAGGACTTTGCTGCATATTTTAGATAAGGCCAAATGTTGGCGGCCCGAAAACAAGCAAAGCAGACGCTGGAGGGGGTGAACTGAGATGCAAGCGGGGGAAAAGGGGAAGTAGAGGTCGCTGGAGGCTGAGCTTGGCTCAGGGACAGGGACATGGTCACACTCACACTCAAACACACACACACACACACGGACAACGAGCGTTCACACATGCGCAGCGCAGCGCGTCTCCATTATTAACTAATTGAAAAGTCATTATTGCCATTATGCGCTTCGTTATTGTATTTGCACTTTGACCTCAACAACGAAACCAAAGCGAAAAAAGGAAAAAAAAAGTGAAACACATTGGTCGGAAGGCGAGCCAAAAGTGAAGTGAAAGCAAACTCAAAAGCAGAATCGAACAATTGAACTCGATAAAGAGAGAATAAAAGTTCCATTAAGCACAACTGCCAAAAACACGAAAAACACTTTGCGAAAGCATTCCAAGTACAGTGAGCGCTCGCTGAAGTGGATAAGAATGTGCGAGAATGGGAAGGGAAAAGAAAGAAAGAAGTCGAGCAAAAAAACCGAAAAAAATAAAATATAAAATAATATATACATAAATTATGAAAATACAAAAGTCAATAGAATTTCGAAACTATTTAAAAGATGCAAAATATTATTGGGAAAGTTATTAAAATAAATTCAACATTTCTGCTGCATAAAATAAATACAAATCATTTTTAAACTATTTCTAGAAATATCTTTTATCATACAAATTAACATAGAAACATGAATTTCCAAGCCAGTTCAGTTTAAACTAATGAACAACTGAAGATTTCATCACTTAAACATAATAAATAATAAAAATAATTTTTAAACTATTTTTAGAACTGTTTTCTATCGTACAAACTCAAAGTTCTACTTAATTCTGCGGTGCAAACATTTTAATTAAATTTCCAAAGAAGTTCAGCACGTTGCAGCTTGACAAACAAAAACACACTTTTCCACTTTTCCACTTTTCTGACTTTTCTCACTTTGTGTGTTTACTTTGATTCTACTTCATTGAAAAGTTCGCTCCACTGCTAGAGTTCGCACTCTCGAGCTGCCACTATATAATTGTTATTATTATTCCCGTTATTGTTTTCTTTTTTTAGGGGAGCGCCAGAGCAGACAAAGTGACGACAAAAGACGCATTAAAAGTATTCGAATTGAAAGCGAACCGCGCCGAGCCGAGCGTGTGCTGAGCGTGTACGGAGCGTGAAAGTACTTCAAATTCAATTGTGCTTACACGCTGTGCAATGTAGTATTAGGTCCTGGCACTGGCACTGGCACTGGCACTGGCATCCGCCAGTTGTCCTGCAGGACAAACGGGGACAAGCTGTTTACAAATTGTTCGCAGGCAATCGAGGCCAACACAAACTAATTAAGTTTCTCGGCTCATTTGGGTTAAAAGTGCATAACGCCCAAGCTAGCACGGTTTGTTGTCTTAAACTTTACCCACAGGACTCCCCCACACACACACACAAATACAAATACAAACACAAACACACACACACCAACACTGAGCTACTCCCACACACAGAATCCCACAGTTAATACACTACGCGTGGTCGTTTCCGTATTTGATGTGGGAATGTAATCCGTGCTCTGCCCGGCTGAGAGCGCGTTGCGTACGCTTTCCTGTCTGACGGAGCACTGCAGCAGGAGCTGCACGGCCAACTTGCTTTTTACTGCTATCGGCCACGATAAGAGCAGCCCGATGCGAGTCGCAACAGAGCCGAACTTGAGCCGAGGCACAGTCGAGTCTGTGCCGAGTGGTAGCCGAAGGGGAGCCGAATCAAATGTAGGTCCTTGTTGCCAAACCGCGCACCCGCCGTCGCAGTCGCACAGGCTCTGAGTTGAACCGAGCTGAGCGGGGGCAAGTGGGCGTGCGAGTGGGTGGCTCACTGGCTCACTCGTCCTTGCCGCCCGAGCAATTGGGAACGGCCCTCAAATGCATTGACAGAGTTATGCTAGCAGCAGTGTTAGTGTGTGTGTGTGTTAGTTTTTGTGTGTATGTGTGTGTGGGCATGTATTTTTCCTATTTTTCGCACAGGCGAAAACATATAACTTTGTAGGCTCAGAATTTGAAGGACCACTTTTGGCAATACACAAGGTTAAAACTGTGGCAAAATGTCAGGGAAGGCCGACGCAGGAGGGTGAAGGCAGAAGGGAAAACTAGAGGGGGGAGGTGGACTTTGAAGGAGGCTGCGGCTGATTCGCTGTCCGCCTATAGCCAAAAACACTTTCCTTCGGGCAGAAGCGACAATGCCATAAAACAAATACAACAAATACGTTTATTATGCCATTTGGCTTTTCCCTTTATCATCGTTCGCCCCTTTCAGCCGCAGGAAACAAAAGCCGAGCAAAAGGCACAACAACAAGAACAACAACAACAACAACAAAAGCGTACGCAAAACAAAAGCAACAATTGCGCTCTTGTCTATCATTGCAGATACACACGGGCGCCCACGGCGTATACGCAATTTCCGTGCGCTTCCTCCCATTTCGTCCCCTTTTCTCTCTAGCGCTTCTCGTCCGTTTTGTTTTGTTTTATTTTGTTTGTCTTGCCAATTGCCGCCACATGTTTACTTAAGACTTTGATGCCTTCCCGCCTGCTGATGGCTTCCTACCAAATGTCCCGCTTCCTTCAGGAAGGACCGCATCCGTTGCCTTCGTCCGTCGTCGGTAGCAGCTAAATCTTTATCTAAGTCCAACTAAGCTGGCCGAGCAATTAAAATCGCAATTCCCCGTTGAATTGCTCAACTTTCGACCTCTATTGTCGCCTCCTCCCCAAGTCTTACACCCCCTGGGCCGAACTTTAATGGAAGTTTCAAA
The DNA here is from genome assembly GCA_018904035.1 of Zaprionus ornatus. Lineage (NCBI taxonomy): Eukaryota > Metazoa > Arthropoda > Insecta > Diptera > Drosophilidae > Zaprionus > Zaprionus ornatus. The sequence continues at coordinate 7,896,619 of JAEIFZ010000115.1, read as the reverse complement.
GTTTTGAAGTTTTCACGTTTTATTGCTTTGCTCGTTAGCATTCATATTTAGCGTGCATTCCGTCTTCGAATCGAGCAACAACAATGCACTCACTCAACCGTTGCCACACTCACTCAATTCCAGTATGTGAGAGAGAGGGCGAACGAGTGAAAGTGTCATTGAGAGAGTGTGAGTGTGCCAGTTTTGCCACCCCTCTCAGGATGTGCTCAGCACAGGATGCGCGCGCGCTGGCAACAGCTGGCTTTCCTGCTGAGCCACGCAAAGGTTCAAAAACCTTGTGCTTGGTTCAGCACACACAAACAATGCGATGCTGTCGCGTACACTGCGAGAATAAGGGTGGGTCATTCAATTTGTGGAAGTTGAAAATATTTAAGGGTGAACGTTATTAATCAAAATTATAAAATACAAACAAAACAAGAAAAGAAAAAAAATATTTTACAAACGTGTTGAATATAAAAGTATTACATTTCTTTGGGACTATATATAAGATATTATTTACAATAGTTTTTGTAGTCAGTAGAAAGTAAACGATTTACTCTTATTTTGTAACCCTAAAACCAGTTTACGGGCTAAAACAAACTTCTCAATTTTCGCAATCTGAATGTTCTGCAAATTTCGAGAAATTTCTGTGTTGTGTTTATCTGTCAAAAAAAAATAATGGATGTATTGTATATTGTGTAACTACAATAATAATTATATAATTAAATATTAAATAGTATTTAATAAAAGTATTTATTTATTTTTGTTCAATTTGGAACTGTCTTTATAACCGTATAACAGTTTTAAACACCACATTCAAGTTTCGCGCTAGATTATCGTAGAAATTTCGAGCAGCAAACATCTGGCAAGCCTTCAATGTAAGAGAGATAGTAATACTATATTGTATGTATATTTCTCTCGCTTGCGCAATAGAGGCCTAAAAGAATACCATAGAAGACAGTAAGCCGACTCTACTATTACTCTTATAACTCGACACGTTTGTATGCACGCAGACACGTACGCAAATTGAACAATTGTATTCTTAGTGTTCGCAGTTAAGGGTAGTTTTTATGTCTTAATTCCGTTTACATTATTTACTGACAATGTCGAAACTTCTGAAAGTATTAATATATGGTATACATATTTATACACGAAATGCTTTGTTGTCAAGGTTAATGATAGTATATTTTTATTACTTGTCTATCTACTATGTATTTTATTATATTTATTTGCCTATGTACTATGTATTTAAAAATTTCTATACATGAATTCTATAATTACTTAAACATATAGGTTTTTCCGCCCTTAAAAGTAGTTTAGCTAGTTTAGTACCCAATCTAATAAGTAGATTAGTTTTACTTTATCTAAAATATTTTTGAGAATGGACTTTTACTGCAATTTACGTTAAACCTGGTTTTCTTATCAATACAATTGTATAAATATATGTGTGTAGCAACAAACAAAGAATTCTGCAAAATGCATGTAAAAGTAATAACATCTGCCCATAGTGTATGATTTGCAGTGAATCACGTAGGCATCACGGCAACAGAGGAGTGTACTCACTCACACAAATGGAATATTCCACAGCAAATAAGGGAGACAAAACGAGTTCTCGAAGAGTCGCGAAGGCAGCTGCCGTGGGGTATAAATAGAGCACCGCGTTAAGCGAGCTGTCATTCGAAAAAAGACAGTGTTCAAGTGAAGTTCAACGGTGAAAATGGAAAAACAAAAAGAAAAATTCAAAAAGCAAAAGAGAAAAAGTTGAAATTATTGATCCAGAAATAGTCAGTGCTCTTATATAGAAATGTTTAGTCAACGGCGATGAAAGTGTTCCAAAATTCAACTGCTGCCGTCAAGGCAAAGCAAGTTACAACATGGCATGAAGAAGGCTGAAAAATTGCTAGTTCCAACAATCGAGGCGTTTTGGCTCTGAACAAAGAAATCCCCTTCACGTCCGTCGACGTCATCAGCTACAATCTTCCCCCTTTGGCACCTCGTTTGTCGCAATTTGAGGAAATGGGGCTGCAGGAAAGACCACTTGGCGTTGCGGAAGCAAAATTGTTCGTCTTTGTCTCTAGAGAGTTTGGTCATTAGGAGGCAGGCTGAGGCTGCGGCTGCAGAAACGCAGATGCCAGAAGGTTCCAGGCTCGAGGCTTAGGCAGGCAGTCAATGTGTCCTCCCCATAGCCAAGTCCGATGTCCAAGGAGTTTGCATAAGAGAACCAGGTATAGACGCCAGCGACGAACCTAGCGTGTTCTCTTCTCTCTTATACGTAAGCAAAACCACATTCTAAGCTTAAGCTTTGTTCTAGTCTTATTGCCCTTGAGATTGAAACGTTTTCAAACGTGTGTGTCGTCATTCTCTTCTAAAAAAGTACTTACAAATAATTGTGTAATACGTGTCGCGTTTACGTAATTTCGTTTTTCGACGCAAATTTTCTACCTTCAATACTTACTACCCCATGCTGTGTGTGCTCCGGCAACGTGTCGCCACCACCATATTTGGTTTGGTATTTTTCGTATTTTTTTCGAGGTTTCTCGATTCTTCTTTCTATCCCCTGTTCTCCACTGTGTAGCAGCTGGTCTGCTCTAAAAATAGCATACTTTGTTTTTGCATTTGAGTACGTCTTCTATCCCACTCGCACTCATGGCAGATGCCATTGCCAGTCGACTCATTGTTACAGCAGCTGCGCAATGCGTAATATAAGCGCAGCGCACCTACCCCCCCTTCGGTATACTCACTCTTATACACACCTCATCTCTTATATACAAATGAAAAGTGCGAATATTTACTTACTCATCCATTGCTGGAAATTTCCACTGCAAAACGTTTTCTCCCACCGTATGCCGCATATAATGGCATATTCTGCTAATCACAAAAAAGAAATATCATTTAGCTGATAGTCTCTCTCTGTTTAAATTTAGTCTTACATTGTCATACAAGTTAACCAAGCAATATGTATTTCTTTCTCTAAACTTTATAGTTGGGCGTTGAAAGTTGATACGCGATCGATTGAGTCTCGATACTCGTAGCTGAGGGGCGAAGGGCGAAGGCAGAAAGAGGGCGTAAAAACAAATTGCAGTAAAATGCATTTGGCTCTCGATCTGGGACTCGCTTGCCCGGTTCGAGGCGAGAGAGTTCGAGAGTGTCGCGCAGCCTGCACAGGGTTGCGTACAGACATAACATCGTTTTTATCAGATTGATTGCGTGGATTGCGTGAGAATACATAAACATATAGGAACCAGTATCGACTTCTCTGCTCTACTACTAAGACTCGTTCCTCGTACTCGTTGCAAAAGGCGCACAGTTCTATACATACATAAACGGCCTTTTTAGCTACCCACCTATCATCATCGAACCGTTGTCAATACCGGTAGCGATAAGACAGAAAGAAATCGATCGATCGATTCGTGTATCATAACTGGAGTAGAATCTTCGCTAACTCGCACCACGAATACAATATACAATTTATGATTTTCCTGTTATTCTGTTATTATTTTCATTGTTTATAATACCGTAATCATGCAAAAGGACACGCAATGTGTTGCTTAAGTTCCGAACACACGTGAATTTTAATGATTTTTCTGCTTTTGTATAATTCAATATTGTTGTAAATATACATACTTACTATATCAAAACTTGTCCATACAAAAACGAAAACAAAACAAAACAAATTTAGAAAAAAAAACAGAGAAAAGAAAACGAAAGAAAAAAGAGCTCACCTAAACAGAAAAGAAGCAAGAAAACAAATGCAAAAAGAATAAAAGTAACAAATTTCAATAAATTTCGAAACAATTGTTCGTCATATTTTTATTTTAAGCTAAAATTCTAAACAAATTTCAGTCAAAACATCATTTTACAACGCGTTCAATTTGGAGGAAGGGCCTTTGATCTCAAAAACAAAAAATTTATAAAAAAAATATCCCTCTACGTCTGGTATGAAAACATAAAACTATCTTCGAATTAATATTTTAAAAAGGAGTGTGAAGTGTGGAAACCCCAAAGCATCTCTTGACCAAATAATTCTCTACTTGGTAAAATACCTGAATTTCACTCTGGAAACTTGACATTGGGTTGGTTAATGGTAAACTACATTCTTCTCAAATATATACAACCTTTGAAAACAACACGTTATAAACGACTCCCCTTTGATATGAAAAGTGTGATCTTATTGTGTGAAAAATGGGTAAAAAGTCAAAACACGTCTTCTCTATAAATGATATTGATGATTCTTACTTAATAACTGCTTTTATAAATTGCAAAAAACAAGTTCATACAGGTATGATGTCATTTACGATTATTACATGGAACAATTATACTATGGTAATATTTTAATTTATGGCATCTATTCCCTTGACAAATGGAACCCTTCATTATTTAAAAATCCGCCCCTGAAACTACTTTACTTGGTTAGCAACATATAATTCTGAGTCTAAAATGAATTGAAATGAATGGGTGTGACAGTGATAATGAAACAAAATATTTTTACGAGCATTGCAAAAGAAATGCGTTGATATATTATATAACTATCTGATTCTACTGTGTTATGGGTTTTTAATTATATTACATGTCTGGAAAATTCTCTGCACATTATTAAATGAAATAACAAATTGAAATACAAAAAGAGTATAAAATAAAATACAACGAAATATAAAAAGGGTTTATGAAAAATAAAAACATGAAATAGTAAACAACATAGAAATTATGAAAAGGGGTTTAAAAAAATATATTGGGCAATATGATATGATACTTTAAATATACGTTGATTTGATTATGGTTCAAAACTTCTACGTTGTATCATCTAATTCTGATTCTTACACTGCGAAATTTAACTCTTCTGGGCTCTTCTCTAAGCATTTAAATGAAACCAATGAAATTGATTTACTGCGTTGAACTGACTTGCAAACTGAAAATTCTATAATGAGGGTACGAAATCTATTATGGTATATGGTTAATAATAAAACTAAACTTGGCAACACTTTTCTGATTTGAAAAAATTGATTGCATATAAACTAGATATTGAAATCTCACTAGCAAAGGAATTTTTGATTGGGGACCAATTATGAGTGTAAACCTCCACAAAGAGTATAAATAATATAATACTGAATGTTTTGGGAGATCATTGATTCTATAGAATACACAAGCGTCTTTATAAAATACTATATAAATTATATTAATTTAAAAACCTAATTCACAATTATATTATGGTAACCGAACTGTGTTCGATAAAAATGTCACTCTGAATAATTAAAATGCTGAGGTTCTGCGTGGATGCAAAACATACAACTGTCTACATTTTAAAATAACTAAACCTATAAGGGAATGTGTTTGAAAAAAAGTACTCTGGGATACCCTCAAATTCTCTTGCGTTTGAAAACGCTTAAATAACATCTACATTTATCGAAATTAAGAAACCTATTGGGAAAAAACAATGTTTTAAAGAGTTTCCTTGTTAATAAAACCAAAAATAGGTAGGACATTTACAACAAATGCTTTCTTCGAATGGTCTACAAACAAACTCGAAACAATGTTTATTAATAAAACCAAAAATAGGTAGGACATTTACAACAAATGCTTTCTTCGAATGGTCTACAAACAAACTCAAAACAATGTTTATTAATAAAACCAAAAATAGGTAGGACATTTACAACAAATGCTTTCTTCGAATGGTCTACAAACAAACTCGAAACAATGTTTATTATCTAAAACTACGTTCTACCAAACCAAAAACAACCAACCTCTAAAATTTTTAAATTAACTAGTTAGGGAATAAGCATAAAACAATGAAAAATAACTACAAGTCAACATCATTATAAACACAGCGTACAGTTTAAGTAATATGGTATGCCAATAAAATGTCACAGAAACGTTCAAAGACTCCCTGCTTAACAACCCCTAAATTCTTTACTCTATGTTTACAAAACACCGTACCCGTTATACCTTCACAAAATTTCGTTTGTTCATATATAGGAAAACTTATTCAACATCAAATATAAAAACACATTCGAAACTGGAACGACATGAGCATGAACGACCAAAAATTTCTTCAATTCAACACAGATTGATAAAATCAAAATAACGATTGTCAAAACAGATTTGCCTAAGCCGAAGTCATCATACTTAAATTGGTAATCTTCTGAGAATTAAATCTTATAATAGTCTCATCTTAATCTTCAAAATACTACCGCAATAGCCCAAATGCAAAATGCATTAATTTCTTAACCATTTTAAAGACCCAATCAAAAGAAAAATTAACATCTTACTATACAAAACTTAAAACATCGAAGTCAGCCCCAGATACGGAAATACTAGATGAGTTACTATTATTTTAATATGATATAAAAAATTATAAACTAAACGTAATCTCTACAAGAATCGCCTCAAAACTTCGATATTTCTCAACATAGTAGATTTGGATATATAAAATATACACCAAACTCAAAAGAATATCACATCGGAATAAACATGATGTACATTATTACAATTAAAACAATTTACAACTCTACAAAAAATCAACTAGGATTCAAGAAGTAATGGAAGCATTTTTTTACATATTACATAATTCGGAGAATGATTTTTTTTATTTATTGAGTTTCAAGCATTAAAAGAGCTAAAAGGTGCGAAACATACAATTCAGTTACGTTAAATATAAAAAAAAAGCCAGGGAAATAAGCTTAATAGGCAATACTGGCGTACAACACCTCACGGGTAACATCTACGGCTAGAAACAAAACTATTTTTCCAAACCCTCACCTAAATTTATATTTTATTATCCTTTTTTTCTCTATTCTTTATAACACAAATACAACTGAGAAACTAAATAGGAAACAACCCAAACAGAAAACACCGTGAAACAAAACTACGGATAGCATAACTATAATACTATATTATGAACAAATCACTGAAAAATTTTAAATTATGGGCCTATTGGCATACTCATCATTTTATATACGAAAGGAAATACAACATAACAGGATGTAAATACCTTCTCAGATATATTCTACCAAGTATATAAAATACTGAACTTTCTTAACCCACACTCTTACAACTCCCTTCTGAACACGATATCTTCAAACTATACCTGTACTTCGCGCATACAACAAAACGTTATAAGTTCTTAAACCCTATCTAAACAATTTATGCTTCAAATACCATATGGGCGTGCCTAATTTTGTCCCCTTGTTGTGAATTTGTTAACGATCATTACAATATTTAATTTGAGATTGATACATTTAAATTACTTAACCCATCAAATTGTGTGCGAAATTACCCCATTCGAAATTATCTGTTATCTTTAAAAGAAACCCTCATTATAAAAACACACACTAAAACAATTTAAACAAATAAGAAATTTTGAAAGAAAAAGAAAATATGCGTCTATATTTGAATCGTCTGTTCTAATACCCTTATGAATGAGAAATACGTACTAGTATCTATACTTTTGAACTCGTTATATATGTTATGTAAAATTGCTTATGATTGTATGATATTTGGGGAAAGGTCTACTCAACCGATTTTAATAAGTTTCCATTCCTAACTCAAAATTACGCTTATTAATTGTTAAAATTAATTTGTATAATTGTGTATTTTCTATTTGTATGTTGCGATACTCGTATTCATTTTTGGGCTTAGGTTTTTGGCATTCACACGCATGCGTTTTGTTTCTGTACCCCTGAATACATTTAAAATGCGCGCACATTTAGGAACTAGGATGAGGGCAAGCAGTACACTGCTTCAACTGCTTTGTACATGTTACATTCATTCAACTGCATACATGTGTACCTTATAGTTGTTTTGTTTAGGTTATGTTCTAACTTCAAAATTCAAAGCATGGACATATGCGAGCAAAGGAGATAGAAACATCATTTGCTTGACAGTAGAAAGAATGGGAATGCTCACAATAAACAATCTGCAGAATGCACTTTCACCCGCTCACGTTCACTGCCTCTTCCTTCCGCTCTCTTCCATTTGGCAATGCCAGAGATTTGCATTACTGTAAAAAATCAGAAAGTGCATGCTTACTCTGCACACGCTTTAAGTTTGTATTTTAACAATCGTTTGATTAGTCTGTTTTCATATTTATGCCTATCTATCTCCCTCTTACTTTGTACATCTCAGTTGTGTTTGTGTCGTTGAGCGTGAGTTTCCGTTACTTTGTGATTTTAATGATTATAATGTTGTGTGAGTTAAATTTCATTGTATGTGCGGGTGAAATCAAACAGCGTGTGAATATAACGAATGTCTGAATTCAATATGATTTAAAAACCATATCTCTGTCCTATAATGTATGGGTGTGTTGAAATATGTGAAAATAGCGAGAAAAATTTATATTGTTTAACAAATATGTTGGAGTACACACATATTTAAAATTAGGTAGGATGGTCTAGAAAACATACATCGAATGATTTGACCCAAGTAAAGACTCTTCTACAAGACTTATAAAAACAGAAATCCAATTTTTTTTTTTTCCAGAGTTCTGTGAATTTGATTTTTTATTTATTCCTTGCGTATTTATGATTTGAAGCTAACTTTCATCGATCGGTATTTTTACTGACAATATTTTGCTAAATGTTTTTATTATTAACTTAAGTGTGGTGTATTTTTTTAGATTCAATTTCTTTTACTTTTTAGAACTGACCGTTTATATTATTTTATTAACTAAATTTAATGTTGGGTGTTTATTTAAAGAAAAGGTTCGAATTCATTAGCATTATTTACAGAATTTCTTGTATAGTTTCTTGCTTTTTACGCCCCGCTTTTTTCAAATTTTCGCATAATGCACACAGGGAACGCTCAAAATATTCGAAAATATCTAACTTTATAGTCCTACCATAAGTTTGTAATTTATTTTTGTTAATTCTGTTATATTAACCACAACAAATTTGTTTACAAAAAATATTTTTCAAGCTTATGTTTTTTTCGGCTTTAGATATTTTGAATATTATATGAACATTCCAGTTTTTTTTTTTTTATTTATTATAAAAAACATAGGAAACTTAATCAATACTTTATAAAAATCTTATTACCATGACTTCAACAAAGGACAGCAAAAGACAATGCAAAATTTAATTTCGCCCATCCCCAAATTATTATTGTTTCTGAATCGGAATCTTAAGACAAAATACCTTAAAATAAAGCAACTTTACATATCTTTCGACATACGTCCAAAACAAAATAATTATAAGAAAATTCTGCCAATTTTCCTAAATTAAATCGAAAAACCGATAACACCAAAACACATAAAAATGGAAATTCTTAAAAAACCTAATGATTATAAGTACACCTTTGGTTCACCACTCAAAATATATTCAAAGAACACAAGTCAATACAAATCAGGCAGGATCAACCTTAGAAATGGTAAACAAAACCACCTTGTCCCTATTTTAAAACTCTGACACCCGAATACATGATTGAAAATACAGATTTTCCTAAGCGTTCTACGATTTGTACATGTACACCAATTGAAATATTAAAAAACATTCGACAATTTCTCTCCGACACACGCCCAATAATTTTAAGAAATTTCTGACGGGAAATGTTCCTAAATTGAAACGAAAAACCGATAGCTCTAATAAACATAAAAATGGGAATAGATAAACTTTACGATTAGAAGAACTCAATCTTCGGCCCACAACACAATATATATTCAAAGAACACAAGTCAATACAAGTCAGGCAGGATCAACCTTTAAACTGTGAACAAAACCACCTTGGTCCCTATTTAAAACTCTGACACCCGAATACAAAAACAAATTATCTACTATATGATTAAAAATACAGATTTTAAGATTTTTACGTACATGTACACCACTCGAAATATTACAAAACATTCGACATTCTCTCTCGATACACGCCCAATAATTATAAGAAAATACCCACGGGAAATGTTAACAAATTGAAACGAAAAACCGATAGCTCTGATAAACACATAAAAATGGGGATTGATAATAAACTTTATGATTAGAAGTACTGCCTCTTCGGCCAACCACTTAATGTATATTCAAAGAACACAAGTCAGGCAGGATCAACCTTACAACTTCAAACAAAACACTCATTGACATCCGAATACAAAATCAAATTATCTATTACATGATTGAAAATACAGATTTTCCCAATCTTTCTACGATTTCTACACGTCCACTTCTCGAAATATTAAACATACGGTAAACAAAAACAAAACAGACAGGATCAACCATTTGTTTAACTATGCAGAGGAACCGCCTGCGTGATCAGGCTAGACGCAAATGACCATTGTCCCTATCTAAAACTATGAAACTCGAATACAAATTGTCTACTAAATGATTAAAAGTACTGTTACAAAATATTCAGCCATATTCGACGATTTAATATTTAACAAAAAGAAAATAGGCAAGATCAACCTTAAAACTACGAAAAAAAAACTCTTTGTCCCTATTCATAACTGTAAAACCCGAATACAAAAACAAATTGTCAACTAAATACTGATTTTGCGCAATCTTTCTACGCTCTGTATAACACCACCATTCAAAGTACTATACATGAAAATCACAAGTAATTTCGAAATAATTGAAAGAAAATAAAATAGGCAAAACAAACAAAATACTCAATCTTATAACTGCGAAAAAATATGCCTGTGTCCCTATTTATAACCCTGAAAAATCGAAAATCTAAAAGGCTGAAACCTTAAACCCTAAGTCCTACACTCTTGTTATGTTAACATATGAAATGAATGATTTATAATCTAAACACATTACTTTTACAAAAAATTATCTATCGATAAACATAGAGAGAACATGACCACTTAAACAATATTGTGTGAAAGTGTCTGTTGGGTATGAATGTACTAAATCCTTAGTTACGACTACCTCTGAATCTCAATGAATGCAATGCTGATTTTGATCATGCTATGCTATGTAACATTAATATTAAACCTGATTGAAACACTGAAAACTGCGTTATGACATGAAATAATGGAAAACACAAATCAATGTACTTTTCTTTAACAATAATAAAATGAGCAAGGAGTTATAAAATTTACGTATACACCTGTGACCACCTGTCTAAATTCATGAGGCAAGGTTGCCATGATACTCTTAGCCATATAATTTTTCTAAATACCGAAACTCGTTTTGAACTGGGCTATTCTTAAAGTGTGAAACTTAAAATATTACTATATACAATACATATATAAATGATGTATGTTACATACATCCATATGAAAATCAATTTTCAACTATAAATACTAAGAAACAAATTCACAAATATACTCTGAAACTGACACAATTAAAATTTGAATACAATAAAATTTCCATGGGAATATAATCTAAATATTGAAGGTTTTCAGCACAAAATTAAGCGAAATGGGTTCCCTGAAAGTATATAATATTGATACACAAATTTGTTTCTAAAAATTTTTCACCAAAGGCACGCAACTTCCATTCCCAACTACCGAAAACTACACGTACGAGCTATTCAATAGGGAATAAACTCGCAGAACTCAGCTTGGCAGCATAGTCTAAATATCAAAGGTTTTCAGAACAAAACTAAGCGAAATGGGTTCCCTAAAAAAACATAAGAATATTGATATACAAATTTGTTTCTAAACATTTTTCACCAAAGGCACGCAACTTCCATTCTCGACTACCGAAAACTACACGTACGAGCTATTCAATAGGGAATAAACTCGCAGAACTCAGCTTGACCGCATAGTCTAAATATTAAAAGTTTTCAGCACAAAATTAAGCGAAATGGGTTCCCTAAAAGTACATAAGAATATTGAAAAACAAATTTGTTTCTAAAAATTTTTCACCAAAGGCACGCAACTTCCATTCTCAACTACCGAAAACTACACGTACGAGCTATTCAATAGGGAATAAACTCGCAGAACTCAGCTTGGCCGCATGCACTGCTGTCATAAATCTTAAAGCTAGGGAAACTCAATTCTATAACTTAATTATAAAAAACGTGATTAATAAAATTACTAAAATAAATACGTTATCTATCAAGTTATTGGCAATAAACAAGCTAGATAGTGCAGCTGCACTACTAACTTTCTAAATACCAGATTAAGACATAAGCTTTACGCGGCTATTGGCAAATGGGCAAGTGCAGCGGCCAAGTCTTTAAAAGGGCACCGCCGCCATTCCCTACGCGGGGCAAACAAGTAAACGAACAGAAACACAGTTGTATCATTTACATACATACATCGATGCCTCTGAACATTAAGTAATGTTGATGTTTCCCTTACACATTCACATTCTTCTCTTTTTTATTTATTACGTGCCTAACATATTTGGTTTATGTTTTTTTTTTTGAAAACACTTTTTAAGGTCTTTGTTATTAAATAATCTAAACTTAATTCAACATCTTTTTTCGACTCTACGCAAATCCCGAACAACACAAGAAACTCTCTTTTTTAACGGAAACCGTAAAAACATACAAAATCAAAGACCGTAGCACCATATAGGAATCTTCTATAATCTGCAAAATACTCATATTGATTAAGGATCTATCGCAATAGAAGCACCAATCTTCCTTCTGACGCATCCAGAATATACATTCACACTGCAGCAACAATATTAAATGCACATAAATAGAGCCTTCGCTAAGTCAATACAACTCTTAATCTGTATGGATCATCACTAACAACAGTACCAGCAAGGACATCTTTCAAAGTTACCCCTATAAACGAGATACGCACACTCTGCTTCACAATCCAGCTAATATAGCACTCTCCAATCAACAAACAACACGCGTTCTACATCACTAAAACATCAATTTATATTCGGTAAATCTTCAAACTGCATAAAACGGAAATCAATACACAGCCTCGACCTTATGGTCAACCAAATAAATCTATATAGAAGTTGAACAACTTAAGAAAATATGACACTGTTCAAATATTGTTTTAATAACAGGAATATACTTTCATTCATAGTAGAAATATACATATATACAGTAAACTATGAACATAAACATCATAAACTTCAACAAGTACTGGATTATCTTCGTGAAGATAAAGTCCTAAAATATGAAAGCTTTGAGATTCATATATTCTCTTCTCAATCACCATATAAACCAAATATCTGATATCTTCAATACCTAGTAGAATCCAAGATACACTAACAAATGAAAAAAATCTACCAAGATTATTAAGCTTGTGTCTAACAACACTAGATAGGTTATTACTGTCTATTTATAATGAAAACGAAATATCTGAAAATTTATCTTTTATCGCTTTAAGAGTTTGAAATATATGAATATGTTTGCGTTTTTATTAACCAACAATTTATCCTGGAATTTCGAAAGTTTTAAATAATTGAAAGGAAACTCCGTTTACGTATGAGTACATAAACTTCGCATAAGGATTTTTATACTATATCAAAAAAACATGGCAAATTTCTCTGGGCACAAATACTTTCTAGTAAAAACCCATTTCTCTGAAATTGAATGAGTACGAATGAATACATTTGATAAATGGTATTATGGTTGTGGCCAAAATCATAGAAGCATGAAGTATGAAAACAGTTGACTGGAATGGTTTAATTTCAATACAAACTAATTCTCTGTGAATCTAAATAAGAATGACTGAAAATGTTGATAAATGTTTGAAAATTGGTCCTTGTAAATGTATGTGAGATTCATTTGAATGTTGTGATTTTAGAAACTTCACACTTGAAAGATATGAGTATTTATTTGACATTGTATGAGTCTGCTGCTTTTGTAAAAGTTTATATGAAACTGATATGCATCTTGAGAAACTTGGATACTATCTTATAATTTATACCATTACCATACTACATGATACCAGCCTTAAATTATACCTTGAAAATCAGCTAAGCCCGACTAAAATCAACATATATACAAAACAAACAATTTATTAAAATATGAGATGTTCATACTGACCCGATAATTGTACGATAACTACAAATATTATATACATATAATCAAGAAAGAAAATCTCAATCCAAAGAAAGTTAAAGCTGAAAATATTATAGAGAAAGCCAAATGAGTCTAAATTTAGAATAAATCTACGATTTGAAATGTTCCAAAAATTAAAAAGGAAAGTTTGTTTAGGTTTTCTTACAATTTTATGCTATTGCATTGCAGTTTTTACTTTTCTCGCCTTTACTTTTATTAGTTTTTATCTACATCTATAACAGCACATCTAATCCACTCGAAAATCAGTTAGAACTTCTACGTTTATCTACACCGAAACTGTCTTAAAACACTTACAAATAGTTTGCTAATACCAATAGGTTTCTTTAAGATATATTTAAATTAACAAGCTAAATTTCAATAGCAATACTCAGGTTCCATTAAATCAATTCAATACTAAGACAAAGAAGCTAAATGTAGACAATCTCTAAAATCTTTGATAGTCTAGACAATATAAATAATTTAGTTCAATATAGTTACTGTCGTAGCTACATAATATCATGTAGTTTCAAAGAATATCCATATCTATCCACATCCACGGAAATTAAGGTATAAGGCTAGTGTAGTCCAAAAATTAAAAAGCACTTTTATGTTATTATTAAATTTAAAATATTTACAAAAATATTTGACACGATCAAACTTAATGAATTCTATACCTAACCAAACAAATGAAGAAAACATATCAAAACTATACAAACAAAAAGAAGTACTTACTACCTCTATAAAGTAAGTAAGCCATTCAATTGGCTTGCTCATTATACCCTTAACTTCTGTCCCAATTCCCAAACGTCGTACGACTAAATGAGAAGCATCTTTTTTCGGGTGAGGTTTAAGGATGCATGCTCAGAACACTCCACTTGTACTTTGAAAATTCCACATCCGAATTCTTCACTTGGTCACTGTACCAAAAACAAAAACCTCACCCACCAAATATATGAACAAAGAGATACAAATTTCAATATGGTAAAATATCTGAAGACGCCTGATGAAGAAGAACATTGAAGATGACTCCAATAACACCTCCATGGGTGGACGAGATGAACTGAAGACTAGAAGGAAGAGAGATGCTGAATGCAAATAATGATGAGCGATACTCTGAAACAAACTGAAGAGACAACCCATTAAAATTTTATTCCAACACACTTTGTAAAACTGATAATAAAAAGATATTTGTCCTAGCTGCTTATGTGGAATGAAACATTGTTTTTATTCTAAAAAAATTCCAGAATTCTTTCTCCATATTTTGTAGCCAGAAAGTAAGTAAAATTCCAGTTGATTATATTTGTAATTAGTTTGTATTTTTATTTATATTTGCTTAAAAAACTCAAACAATTAATTAATTCACGAACATAGGACTCAAAAACATTGAATTATTGACAAAAATTCCAGAAGTATTTTTCGTTTTTTTCTTGCATTATCTTAATTGATTTTCACACACACATCAACTAAATTAGTTAATCAATTGCGTTTTTGCTATTTTCCGATTTTCACACGTTGCATTTCATTAAAATAGACAATTAAAATGATTTATAAAATCGCTTTTCTCGAGAATATATGCTATAAAAATCACTTAACCCTAGGATGCTTAGCGTTCACATTCAAATGAAGTCCACGTTGGCCGCGCATTGGCGCCTGCAATTGATGGTGGCTGGGGCGAAAAGGGGGGCGTGGCCAGACACGATAATTTTTTGATCGAAATTAAAGCATTCGCATTAACTATTTACAAAAATATGCATGTTTTTCTTTTTTGGTTTTGGATGTTGTTTTTGGAAACATCTTGGAATTTAGTTATGGAAATTCCCTCTATTCCATTCCATTTTCTTGTGGATCTTTGATAACATGCGGTAAAAGACAACGTAATGTGGCTGGAATTTAGTTTGGACCGTAAAGTGTTTGTTTAGTTTAACAATTGCAAAACAAAACTCAGCTAAGCTAGAAATCAATTACAAAACATGGAAAAAGTTCTAGATGATTCAATAAGAATGAGGGAGGTGACTGGGGAATCTGTTCTTTAAACTTTGCATTAAGTATTTGTTGTGTACTTGCTTTGAGTGTCGATTGAGTTCGTTTTCTTTTTATTTATTTTGTGTTCCGCTTATGTTTTTAAAATTTGCTTTCTCTCGCTTTAATCGCTAGTTTTGTCTTATGGTTTCGTTATTACATATTTACTTATTAAAAGCTGACAACAAATTGAAATACTTATCGATAGGTACACTCAAAAATATGCATGTATGTATATATATATATATTTATATGTGTATGTGTCTGTGTCGGTGTGTGTTAGTTATCCGGCCGTTGCACTTGTCCTATAACCGCAATACATAGCTATTTATTGATTTGTCTTGTCCTGGGAGTTCACTTGTTCTATTGCTGGGAATGCTTCTTCGGATTGATGCTGTGTGAGTCTATAGCCCTGTGTGTAGTGTCTGTCCGCTTGCTCCAGTTAGGTTTAGTTATATTTATGTATATATTTTAAATATATATGTCATATTCGTAGTACTTATCGAGTAACTCTCGCTTCCCATTTTTGTCTGCTCTCTCCCAGCGTGTTTTTGTTTTGTCTATGTAGGTTATGTTCGCTTGATACGCTTCTCAATTTATTCGTTTTCCTTTTTTTCTTCTTTTAGCTAACTAGCAATTACAGTTACGTTTCAATTTCGCTGATCAATTCGCTTAACATTCGCTATTTACATGGATTATCGATTCTCAATTTTGACTAGTTTTACGGTTTATCATCGTTCGCCCGGAATTGTTAGTTACTTTGGAGTAGGACAAAATCGCTATGTATGTAAATGTATATGTTAATCGAGAGGGGGAAGTTATGTAAAGGGGAAATGCTAGTTTCTGAAATCCTTTGGATACACACTGCTTATGTCTTATGTCTTCTATCGTCGATCCTTCTGCTGCTAGCTTGCAAGTTGTTGCTGTGTTGCCTATACAGATTTATCGTATTTTGTTTATTCTAGACCTATATCACCGCTTAATTGCCTTAAACACTCTAATTATTTTAGCATTTCTTGCTGATTCATTTCATTTCTTGTCTTTCACTTTATGTTTACAGTAAAGTTTATCTTTAGCTTTGTCGTGTCTCGTGTCTTTAGAAATTAGTTGATTGATTATGAAAGTGTGTGAGTGCTGCAACTACTTATCGAACTCTCGAAGACCGAATGCTTCTCTCTCAGCTAGAATCGTACAATATATGTATATATATGTATATATATATATATATCATATAAGTCTATACGTATGTGTATATATATTTTGCAAGGTATTAATTATGTATTATGAAACCAATGTGATCCTATGCAAAATTGTATCCATATTATATATATATATATGTAAGTTAATGCTTAATTATCAACTATTTTCCAGTGTTTGTTGCTTTCTGTTTTTTTTTTCTTTTTTTTTTGTACAATTTGAAAACAATTCGAAAACTTATTCAATGTAGTTGCTTAGCTTTTCCGCTTCACTGTTGTGTGTACTCTTGTCGTAGGAAACATTTCGGAAATGATATAGAAAAATAAATGCATAAAACACTATTCTTGTTATAGCATACAGAACGATGAAGCTTTTAGCCCATATTCGCATGCATTTCCTATGAATTGTATTGTAGTTGTTGTTGTTGTGATGTTGTTGTTGTGATGTTGTTGTTGTGATGTTGTTGTTGTGATGTTGCTGTTGTTCTTAATCGTATTACAAATAAATAGCATTATGTGTATATATGATTTTTGTTTTATATCGATTTTCAGCGCGTTCAACTCTAGGCCTAATACAAACAGCGCTCGCTCTAAGGCTTTATTGCAAACCATTTTTGTTATACTCGAATATTGTTAATCGTTTTTCTCTCGTCTCTTCTCTATATAAAGCACTTAAAACTAAACAAAAAAAAACCTTGGGGGTTACGGTAAGGAAAACAAATCGATTATATACAGCAATGAAATGGAAACATTTGAATTGCTCGGCTTACAATATGCAAATGTTCAATAAGTCTTAAATGTGTGTCTTGTATACATGTTTATCGTAACGGGAGTTTGGTTGTGGTTTTAGGATTCGATTTCAATACCACCGAATCCGTTGGCCCTTTGGTGCCGCCTGTGTAGTACAAACAATTATTGTGTAGTCCCATATGTGATGTGTAGGCTCAGCTCTGCAGCATTAGCCACGTCAACGTGGCGAACAGCAGCAGTAGATTGGCCAAGTGATTTGTGCTTGCACTGGAGCCCGTCTCGCCGCATTTGCCTGCAGATAAATACAGAATTAACTTATGACATTATAGATAAACACATCATACTCACCGAAGACTGATAAATTGGCAACCAGATGGTGATCTGGTGGCTTCTGTGTGCCGCGATAGCAAGCATCGCCCACCACCAGCTTGGCTGCATTGCCCTCTGTCGGTCTGTAGCTGATGCAGACGCCATGCTTGGTGCCCTTGTGCCGTGCTATAATGTACACTGTGCTATTCTCGTTCCACGAGCCGTGGCAAGAGTACTCTGTGTGTGAAGAATAGAACATTAGTAACTGGTATTGTTCAGATTTTGTTATTGCCTTACCTTCCTCGCCGTCCACACTGCACAGTGGACTCACATCGATGGCATTGGGCGCACTGCAGCCAATCCACAGCTGTCGTTGTGCATTGTAGTTGGTTACACAGTTAGGCACATCGCGTCGGTTGCGGGTGGCTATGAAGCCAACGCTGGTATCATTGCTGTTGCTCAGCACCAACGCCTGTCGCTGTTGTTGTTTCTCCTGTTGTTGCTGCTGCTGCTGCTGTTGTGGTGCATTGCGTCGACTGCGCACAGGTAAACCGCGTGTATTGGCGTGCCACGAGCCACGTTCCATGCGCTCTGCATTGCGAAAACTGAGCGAACTGTGTCTGACGAGCAAAGTAAAATGAAATTAGAAAGACCTGGAATAGGAACTGTTTCAGAACTTACCCCTTGTGGCTGAAATCACCCGAGTCAGAACTCTCGTGATGATGATGTCCATGGCCAAGATGCGATTTGCCATTGTGATTGCGTTTGTGGCGTGTGGCCATGTAGGGTGGTCCAATGGCGCCGCGCAAGTTGTACAGGCCCTCCATGGGACAGATGTGTGGCTCCGGATTGCTTGCTAAGAGAGCAGAAAAGAAAACAGAGCGGCGCAAGGCCGTTTTAGGGCGTGTCAAAGTGAATAGCGTAAAGCAGTTGAGGGGTTACCCAGCAAAGTAATGTAGGCCATCTTATTGAAGTCAAAGTGATCCGGTGCACAGGCATCCTCCAGTCGTATGGCCGGCTTGCCCGTCTGTATCTCAATGACGTGAGTGTCCCGTCGGTAGAACATCATGCACATGAAACCCGATTGGCTGCAAGGAAGGAGGGGGGAATGAATATACACAAGGTAAGAAACAGAAACTGGCTCCTGGCACTGGGGATTTCTTGTGCGGCTCACTTACCAGCCCGTGGTGTAGTGTACAACGGCCATCATTTCAGTGGCGGTCTGTTTGTTTATCTGCTCGCAAAGGGCGCGTGTCTCCATGTAGCCGTTGGGCTTAATAATGTGCACAGAGCCGTCGCTGCAAAGGGAGAGAGTGACAGAGGGAGGCGGGAGAAAGGATTTTATTGGCTGTCTGTCTTTTTTGTTATTCGTTTCACTCACTTGGAATGATAATTGTAGACAGCGTTGCCCATAAGTGCATGCCAGTGTCGCGGACCCTTGAACCAGGCGGGAAAATCGCAGCGCTCAGCCGCCGGCGGTTTCCGCAGCACCATTATACGCGAGCCGACCTGAAAAAGGGAGCAGCAGTTAAGTGAAAAGCCAGTTGGAGTCGAAGCCAAGAGTAGGGGTTGGACTTGTGCTGGGGTCTCTTACCTCGGCGCTGTCTAAGCCATTGCAAGTGGCGTCGCCGGATTGTGCCAACTTATACTCGGCATCCTTGGAGCTCAGCATGCTGGGGCCACCTGCAAATGAAAAAAAGAGTAAATGGCGGTTATAAAAAGCTCCGACATACGGCTGCTTGAGCTGTTATCGCCCAGCGGCAGACAAAGAGGAAAAAATAAAAGATTTTCTTACCCATCAGCGAGATTTTCTCGTAAACAAAGCAACGATAACGCTCCTCATTGGAAATGGCATGATGATGCGAGACAAGGCCCACCAAATAGCGCGAGTTGCCATCCTTCCAGGTCGCCAGGCAGGTCAATTCCTCGACTGCAAAAGACAACAAAGGCATGAGAAACAAGTAAGGGTAAATTAAAGTTAAGTGTACACTCCACTACTGAATACCCTGCAAGGCAAATGCCAAATACTTTATTACGAGGGTCGTTTGATAAGTCCGTGACTTTTTGAATAAAATATATTTTTTTCGTCAAAGAAGCGTTTTATTTCTCAACATAATCTCCTTTTAGCTCTATACATTTAGTCCAGCGTTTTTCCAATTTTTTTATTCCTTCCAAATAATAGGTTTTCTCAAGGCCCTCAAAATAGTCGTTTGTTTCTGTGATGACCTCTTCATTTGACCCGAATCTCTTACCGCCGAGCCATTTCTTCATGTTTGGAAACAAAAAATAGTCACAGGGGGCTAAATCTGGAGAATATGCTGGATGGGGTAGCAGTTCGTAGCCCGATTTATGAAATTTTGCCATGCTGACTACACACGTGTGCACCCGTGCATTGTCCTGATGGAACAGCACTTTTTTTCGCCAAATGCGGTCGTTTCTGCTTCAAATCAATATCGAATCTGTCCAAAAGCTCTGAATAATATTCGCCGGTGATCGTTTTACCCTTTTCAAGGTAATCGATGTGAATGATACCTTGTGCATCCCAAAAAACTGTGGCCATGACCTTGTTGGCCGACAGACCCACCTTGGCCTTCTTTGGTGCACGTTCACCCGGAGATACCCACTGTCTTGATTGTTCTTTGGTCTCTGGTGTGGTGTGGTGGATCCATGTTTCGTCTACGGTAACGAAACGGCGCAAAAATTCGTTTGGATTGCGGTTGAACATCGCCAAACACTCCTTTGAAATGGTCACACGGTTGCGCTTATGGTCGTGTGTGAGCAATCGCGGCACCCATCGCGCGGAAAGCTTTTTCATGTCCAAATATTCATGTAAAATGTGATGTACCCGTTCAGTTGAGATGCCTACAGCCTCAGCTACCTCACGCACTTTCATTCTCCGATCATCCAATATCATTCCATGGATTTTGTCGACGATTTCTGGCATGACGACCTCTTTTGGGCGACCTGAACGTTCGGCATCACTTGTACTGGTACGACCACAACGGAACTCAGTAAACCATTTCTTAACCATTGAAATTGATGGTGCAGAGTCCCCATAATATTTATCAAGTCTTTCCTTGGTTTCGGTGATGGATTTTTTACGCAAAAAATAATGCTTAATTAGCACACGAAATTCACTTTTTTCCATTTTCGTTAAAATTCACGAGATCGTCTGCTTTCAATGCCTATAAAACGCAAACTAAGAAACGCAGCTTTCTCAAAATTTTACAGTCAGCTGTTAATCGATAACTGCTGACAGGAGCAGTGTTGTATTTAGAGCAGGTGCGCGGCAAATACAAAAAGTCACGGACTTATCAAGCGACCCTCGTAGCTTAACTTTTCTAACGTAAAGTACCTAACGTAGTAAATGAAAATTTAAATTAAAAATGGATTGATTCTTTATGAAGATATAAGTTCAAAAGTGTAAAATACGAATTGATAGAAGCATAATTTGATCAATAATATATACGAGGGTCGTTTGATAAGTCCGTGACTTTTTGTATTTGCCGCGCACCTGCTCTAAATACAACACTGCTCCTGTCAGCAGTTATCGATTAACAGCTGACTGTAAAATTTTGAGAAAGCTGCGTTTCTTAGTTTGCGTTTTATAGGCATTGAAAGCAGACGATCTCGTGAATTTTAACGAAAATGGAAAAAAGTGAATTTCGTGTGCTAATTAAGCATTATTTTTTGCGTAAAAAATCCATCACCGAAACCAAGGAAAGACTTGATAAATATTATGGGGACTCTGCACCATCAATTTCAATGGTTAAGAAATGGTTTACTGAGTTCCGTTGTGGTCGTACCAGTACAAGTGATGCCGAACGTTCAGGTCGCCCAAAAGAGGTCGTCATGCCAGAAATCGTCGACAAAATCCATGGAATGATATTGGATGATCGGAGAATGAAAGTGCGTGAGGTAGCTGAGGCTGTAGGCATCTCAACTGAACGGGTACATCACATTTTACATGAATATTTGGACATGAAAAAGCTTTCCGCGCGATGGGTGCCGCGATTGCTCACACACGACCATAAGCGCAACCGTGTGACCATTTCAAAGGAGTGTTTGGCGATGTTCAACCGCAATCCAAACGAATTTTTGCGCCGTTTCGTTACCGTAGACGAAACATGGATCCACCACACCACACCAGAGACCAAAGAACAATCAAGACAGTGGGTTTCTCCGGGTGAACGTGCACCAAAGAAGGCCAAGGTGGGTCTGTCGGCCAACAAGGTCATGGCCACAGTTTTTTGGGATGCACAAGGTATCATTCACATCGATTACCTTGAAAAGGGTAAAACGATCACCGGCGAATATTATTCAGAGCTTTTGGACAGATTCGATATTGATTTGAAGCAGAAACGACCGCATTTGGCGAAAAAAAGTGCTGTTCCATCAGGACAATGCACGGGTGCACACGTGTGTAGTCAGCATGGCAAAATTTCATAAATTGGGCTACGAACTGCTACCCCATCCAGCATATTCTCCAGATTTAGCCCCCTGTGACTATTTTTTGTTTCCAAACATGAAGAAATGGCTCGGCGGTAAGAGATTCGGGTCAAATGAAGAGGTCATCACAGAAACAAACGACTATTTTGAGGGCCTTGAGAAAACCTATTATTTGGAAGGAATAAAAAAATTGGAAAAACGCTGGACTAAATGTATAGAGCTAAAAGGAGATTATGTTGAGAAATAAAACGCTTCTTTGACGAAAAAAATATATTTTATTCAAAAAGTCACGGACTTATCAAACGACCCTCGTATAAGAGGGAGTCTCCAAGAAGAAAAAAGACTAGACCATAGACCTACAAATGACTATATATCAGGGTATCAGTAATACTGCTTAATACATATGTAATAAATATTCAATATTTATATTCTCTTGATTGCATGCCCTGCATTCTTCTATATCCTCAACTTATATATCCCTTCCCAACCAAGTTCAATAGCCGTAGGGTATAAAATGCAGTCGTATCTCAAGCGTAATAAGTACGCGACATGTCAATTGCAACTTACCCGTGCTCTCGGTGCCTTGGACATCGGGACAGGCCTGAAAACTCAACAGCAGGCGACTCTCCTCGGTGCAGCTCTCGATATTCGACACGGGGGACTTGCATTCCCCGTGGCCGCTATTATATATAAAGTTAAAGGGACCTAAACGAGGGGAGAGAGTGGTGGTTAAGACAAATGAGTGACAATTGCAGGCAAATCATTTCCAGTTTTGTTTGAATGAACTCACCCTTAAGCGGACATTTGACCGGCTCGGCGCTCTCACGGAACAGCGAATAGAGCAGAGCATCGCCCGGAATCTGATCGCAGAGATTCTGTAAAGTCTCACGGCCCTTGCAAAAGTCTGGGGGACATGATTATTTTAAAAGCACACATAGAAATACAATTAATGCAAATCGCTAAGGTAGAGTTTTGTTTATACACACAAAAGGAAGAGACACGCACAGGAAACAAAGAATAGAGTAGTGAGGAAAGAGGACTTTGAATAGTAGTAGTATTGGGTAGTATTAGGTAGTAGGTATTTTAGATAGTAGTATTAATAGAATAGTAGTAGTTGAAGCAACACATTAAGGTGAGACAGATAGAGAGAGAGAGAGTTAGGATAAAATCAAAAAGGCAACTCTACAAAATGGGCTAAAGTTGATTTTTGCAGACGCAATGCAAAGCTATTCCTCCTTTTTCGCCTTCCCCCTCTTCTTCTTATTCGCATTGTTGTCAAGAATGCCAGTTAAATTACCAAGTTATTTGTTTAATTAAGTGGCCGCCTCTTGATGGGCTGAGAAAATTGCTAAATGATACTTGACAGAGAGAGAGAGCGAGAGCGAGGGAAGTTAGACGAAGAGCTTCGAGTGCGAGGCAATGGGGAGAAACAACAACAATTTCTGTGGAAATTTGTGTTCAAATCAAAATGACAAGAGTAATTTCTGCTTTTGCTTTTTCTTCTTCATCATTTTCGACTGCTGCAGCTGTTTCTTCTTCTTCGTTAAAAACACAAACTGAAGTGGCACACAACAACACGTTAAGAAAGTATAAGAAAAGTGTCTTGAAAATAATACAGGAAAAGATAAGCAAAATCTTTTTCAAAAACTTCAGCGCTGGGGTTTTCCGGCAAAAGAAAAGTTAATAAAGTTCTTAACTTTGTTTTGTATTTATTGCTAAGGCATTCGTAAGTAAGTTCAAAAAAGATACATAAGGAAATCAACAATTATCATTAAACATATGCTAAATATAATTGAAAAGTAGTTTTTGTATTCATCGTAGAATTCTTTTGTTTTGTTTTGTTTTTTTTTCTGGTAAAGGGTCCTCTCTTTTCGGGTGGTTTACGTATATTTCTGTTTCCTTTAGCATAGCTAATACATACATACAGACATATACATATATATAGTACATATATCTGGGAACAGGCAGTAGTAGTATAGTAGTTTATTGGTTATAAATATGTTTTTTTTACAGCTAAAAAGAAGGCAACAACAAAAACACAAACTTCGAGGCGAATTCGGAATTCCGTCTACGGCGAAATCAAAACAGGAAGGAGATAACAACAAGCACACGCAAAGAAATAGAGAGAGAGATAGATAGTGTGAGTGTGTGTGTGTCTGTGTTGGAAAATACTCCAAAGTTTGTTAAACAAATTATAAAACATACATGTGTGTGTGTGTGTGTCTATGCATTGTCTGTTTGTGTGTGTATGTGGAGTGGGAAGGGACCGACACTTGCGGCTCTTTTGAGTAATGATTGTAATTAAGTACAACTAGACTTTATGAAAAGCAAATGGTAAACGCAATAACAAGGCTCCGAATGGGGCGTGGCATGTGTGTTTAAGGTGTGTGTGTGTATGTGTGATACTACTACAGAGAAGCCTGGCAGTATATCATGACAAGGCAAAAAACAGGACATCAAAAATAAACTATGTATAATATTTCGTGTGTAGTTGGATTTAATTTTTCTTTTTTTTTCGGACAGTACTTGGGCTAGTTGAGTGTCTATGTTTGTGTATGTGTGTGTCTGTGTGTAGGTCTTATTTATAGTTAGGATACGTAGTAGTAACAGTAGCTCATAAAAGCACACGCACAAACAACACTTAGAATATACGCAATGAAAAATTACACACATCTATGTAGAGTTAGGATTACACACCGAAAACGTATGATGTCGAAAACGAACCGAAAGAAAGCAGAAATTGTTGTTTCATGTTGGAATTACATTAATTAAATAACACACACATATGTAAATCGTAAATGGTAATTTATATATATATATAATAATATATATACTTTAATATATACAATGAAACGGAAACGGAAAGATAAAACACAAATGAAACAACTAACCAAAAGGTACGAACACGAACACACACATATAATAGTAGGTTAGAAAGGAAACAACAACACGGGAAAGTATGGTGAACTCATAGAGCGAATAGTAGTAGAAAGAGTATTAGATAGTAGTAGAGTAGTAGTAGTAAAATAGTAGTAGAGTGGGATTCAGGTACGGGTTGAGGTTAGGTTTTGACTGGATTTGGTTAGGTTAGGTTATAGAATGTAGTAAGAAGAAAGTACAACAAGTAATTGATAAATGAGACAATTATACTAGCGGTCACCGGGCAGCCCATCCCAACATTTTATCATCATGTACAATATGAATAGATATTTATATAATTTGCTTCTATTTTTTTGTATTTCTTTTTTTTTCGTTTTCGTTTTCTCTTCTTTCAGAAATTAATGTGATTTTATTTCAAAAAATTTTGCTGCAAATCTTTATCATTATCATCTTTGTTCTTCCAAATTGACAAAACGAAAGTCGAGAGCGAGATAGAGAGAGAGAGATCAGAAATAAAATTAATAAGGGATATCTACGGCCTATGCAAAAATGTGTTTCGAAATTTCTTTCTTTTATTTTTTTTTTAAATCATAAAATTTTCTAAAGCGGAAACTCAAGAGTTTTTAAGGAACTTTGGACTTGGGAGCGGACAAACAAAATCAAGAAAGAGATGAGCAAGAACGCGAGCTAACATAAGAAAATATAGTTTCTTAATGCTTTTCAGATATGATTTCCAAAAAAAGCGAAAAAAAAACGTTAAATTAAATCTCGATGTATGTATATATATTTTTTGGGGAGAACTAAGTAGGAAATTGGTTGGACAATCCATGGGAAATATTGATAGAAACGAAGACCTTTGCGACCATCGATAGTTCATGGGAATAACTGTACAATTTAAGAAACTAGTTTGGAAATTATATTTAGTAAACCTATCGATATTTTTGCAGCGGAAAATCGGAGCACAATTATTCTAAAGTTCCCGTATTATTTCATGCAATTTATTTTAGGCCAGTTTGGAAATCATATTTACAGCTTTAGGGCGATTGATGAATTTTTTGCTTGTTTTTTTTTTTTATTTGGGGTTAGCAGTGAATTAATATAAACATTAACAATTATAATAATCATGTACAGTTCTTATTTGAAAAGAAAATCGAAAACAAACAATCGAAGCGTCGTTCAATTGGTGACAACAAATACAACAGTTTTTCTTATTTAGTTTTCCTCGAAATGAAACCGAAACAAACAAACAAACACATAAAAATATCTGTACAAGAGATGGAGAAGGAGTTTTCTTTTAATATTTACAGCGTGTGTTCTTGTTCTTGTTGTTGTTCTGGTTGTTGTGGTTGTAATTGTTAATATCCTTAGATTGTTTTCTTTTGGAATTTAACATTATCATTATTATCGTTATTATAATACACAATTGATTTATGAAGATGGTTCTGTACATAGTTAAGGAATCATAATAAAACCAGAACGAAACGAAATGAAAAAACTATTGAACAAATTAAGACGAATGAGCTTTACGACCTATATACATATGTATATGTATTTGTCTGACAACGCAACCGAAACGGAGCGACAACAAATTAATAGAAGAACGGAGAACACGAAAAACCAAACGAACAAAAGAGGAAATGAATGAATGAGCACATAAAATATTGCATAAATAAATGAAATGAATTCAAATGAAAATGGCAAATATACAGACACATAAATATATGTATGCTATAGGTGTATGTCTATATATTTGTCTGTACAACAGCGCCAGCAACAAAAACAACATTGCTAACAGCCAGTGAGCGAGACAGGGAGAGAGAGAGAGAGGGGGAGGGAGAGTGACACGCGAAATTGGTTGACACCCCAGTCGAAAAACACGCGACTCTGAGTTCAACTCCGATTCCAGCTCGGTTCGAGGTTCCCTAGGTAAATACAGGGAGGTGTGCACACCTACATAGCACCACGCCCCTTCGCCCCCAACACAGTGCTGTGAAAACTGTACCGTCACACGCAGAGGCCCTGGCGAAAGCAAAAACTACTATATAAATAAAATAAAATAAAAGTGCCTTTTGGCCTGACCTGCTCGCGCGGCACCGACCAACAAATTACCGAGTCACACACACCCCAAGCTCATACACCTCGCGCACACCCACTCGGACTATTGTGTGTTGCTGCTGCTAGGGTAAACATTTTTACACACATTTGATTAAATTTAAATATCCTCGCACGAAAATTGCCCCAAAGTCGCTTTTCGTGTTACGTATCCTAAAACACCAGACAATAAAAAATATCGGAGCGAACATGGAGCAGAGAACAGAGAACTACGAACAGAACAAGTCATAAAAGCCGTACAACAAAAAAACAAGTCGAGTCGCAACTACTGCGGGAATACAGTTGTAATAACATAAGGAACCCACAAAGGCGGCAAGAAGACAATCGTGGAAAAGTTACCAAAAGTTCTGTCGAAGTTTTAATACCCTTGCGGGTAGACGGGGGTGGTGGATAGAGGAATTTATGTATTTTGTTTTTAGAGTGCAGCTAGGGTAGCGCAGTTGTTGTAAGCTAAACTAGTTTTGTGACCTATTCAAAAGGAAAGCAAGTTTTCAATGCTAATTCGCAGTTTCGATTTACTATCGCCAAACTATCGACAAGTTGCAAAATTAACTTAAAATTGCGCATAGAGTTGAATCGTGAAACTATCTTAGTGCGGGGTCTATCTAGAGTTTATTGGGATTATATAAGATGAACAATACGAATCTAGTTTAATCCAAATGTTAACTATCGATAGTAGCTCAGCTATCGATACTTTTATATTTTCAGCATAAATAAAGTACCCAGCGAGCAATTGATACCATTTCCTATTCCAGTTTACCGGCCACAGAATGCAGTTGGCAAACACCTTTCCGGATCGAAAGTTCCACATTTCCTGACCAACTTTTCAGACCCTACGCCGCCCAAGCAATCGTGAAAGAAATGAAAAATTAACGCGAACAATTGCAGTGAAAAGAAAAGTGAACAAGCGCCAGAGCACCAAGAAGTACGAATGAACGAGGCATAATACCGGTAGTCAAGTAGACAGCCAGCTAGGTAGAGATGCGGGTGGAAGGAGGGGTTTCCAGGTGCGATGGCAATGGCGCAGTTTTGCTTAATTATTTTAATTATTTTTTATGCCGCCTACATTTGTGCACTCGCGCTGCGCGCCTGCATAGCAATTAAAATGCTGCGGCCAGCGATGGAGAAGGGAGGCATGGCAGTGGGAATGTCCTTCATTGAATGCCCGAAGAGTCTTGGAGAGGGGGAAGGTGGTGTGTAATGGGAGAGGGTGCTGTCGTTCTGGCATCGCGAAATTGGTATGCAAATACTACAGCAACCCATCAAAAGGCTCCTCTGTGCTCTCCACAAGCAGCTCTCGCAAGATGCTGCACGAAAAGCGCGAGAAAAAATATAAAAAATAATTGCGCCAGCTGCACAAGTGGAAAAGCGGCAGAAATAACAGCAAGTATCAAGACTCGGGAAGGACCTATGTAAGTGAAGCTAATGAAGGGCACAGCTGTAACCTGTACACATTACAAAATTGAGTCTGGCAACCAACCTTGGCCTGTGCTTCAAGGAATATCTTTGTTCCGCAGTGAACTGTAGCTAGGTCTATATAGAAACATAAACATATATATATTGATATAAGATTAATATCAAAGTTTCCTTGGAAATGTTTTCTGACACTGTGTTGCATATCTCGTATATCTCAATTATATGAAGACACTGCATGAAATACATATGTTAAATTTCACTATAGGCAGTTTGATACCTCAGGAAACTATTATAAGTGTTATCATATGTATGATGCAATTTATCGACTTTATAAGACATTTTTTCTCGTCGATAGTAATGTCGATAGGTTCTCTACTTTACCTAATTTCCATATTTTTAAATCTACGTATAATCTCACCTTCATAGACAATTATAACCGGAATTTCTTCAGATTCTTCGAATTATTCTATCATTACTCATAAGGATAAGAAGAAGAACTTGAATTTAGTTAAACCGATAGTTTTATTGTTTCATATTAATTGGATATTTCCAAATCTACATAGAATCTTACTTTTACAGATTCTTACAAGAAGAATTCCTCTTAACATCACGTCTGCACTCAGTTAATATTACAAACTATTCTGTTTCACTTTGAAGTTTCCCCACCCTTGAACCACATTTTATTCAATTATTCTGCACTTGTTTGCTACTGACAGGCACTTTGTGCTAAGACTAGCTAATAATCCCACTGCCAAGTACAGTTTTTACTAAATTAAAATTGAAATTCGAACTTCAAAAGTTGCAAATTTTCATTAAAGGCATTTTCAAAGTCTGTGTGTGGGGGCAGGAGGCGGCGCCTGTCAGGTGTTTGCGGAGAGTTTTGAATTTTGTAAGCTCTTCATTTAATCAAAAGCAGCCATGCCCTCTGGGCGTACACATGACTGACTGTGTAAGCGTGTGTGGGGTTGTGTACTCGTATGTGTGTATGAGTGACACTCAGAACAAATAATGACATAAGCCTAATAATGCTTTATTGCCATTGTAATATCGCAGCAATTGTTTCACGGACTGCTAATCAAAATAAACACATACATAGTCCACCGCCCCCTGCCTATCTACCACGCCCCATTCCCGCACTTGCCTGTGCCTTTGTGTCCTTTGCATTATAAATAAGAGCTAAAACTCTCGTTTAATATTTAAACAAAATCAAATCAACAAAAAACACAAGCAACACGCGGCAGTTTAGAAGGAGGGCGGAGGAGAAGGCAGGAGCTCGGCTAGAGACATGGGCATGACAGTCCGTCTGTCTGCCTGTCTGTCAGTCAGTCAGTTGGACGTTTGGTAACATCAAACTGGAGCAGTAGATAGCTGGGCTAGCAAAAGGAGGAGGAGGGAGGAGCTTCATGAGTTGGCGCTTTCAAATCGATTCAAAATGGAAACGGAGACGGAGCAGGAGGCGCAGTCGGAGCCGAAGCCGGAGCCAGAGCCAGAGCTGGAGCCTTGTTGTGGGGCACCACTTAAACTAATTTGATTTCTATTGAGGCAAACAAATAATAAATAATGAATTTACATTTCTATGCGTGCTCAGGGCAGCGCATTGAGTAGGCGGGCGGCCAAGGCGTGAACGGGGAGGCGGAATTGAGAAGGAGCTTCACAGCTAGTGCGATACTTGTATGCAATTACGGTCTTAGCCTCGCAATTAGTTGGCTCTAATTGCACTCGGAGACAGGCGAAAACTACAGCTCGAGCTGGTCGAGAGCTCACTAAGCGGATTACGGCAATTAACCACCGGGCCGAGCTTCTACCGACTCCTACACACGCCCAAATGCGAAACTTATAAGCCAAGCCAAGCCAAAGCTCGACCCGGAATACAGAGCTAACCCTTTCACCCCCCATCGCTCTTCCCCTCATTCTTCTGCAGTGGCATCTCACATGCATTCTGTCGGTCCACTTCAGACTGCACTCAAAGGGATTGGATAGCTCGAATCATTCGCACAGGCAAACACTCACGCATTCCATCCATTCTAAAATGCATAGAAATCTCTATAGATAGTAAGGGGAAGAGAAGGCAGAATAATTTCTTAGCAAAACTGTAACTTGTTTTATGCTGAAGCAATAAGAGTTTCAAGATTGAAGCACTAGAAAAGTTAAGAAAGTGAAGAAAACACATGAACTAATTGTATGATAATATTAACTTCCTTATTGCATCATGAGTTAGTTGAAATTCAGAATTCTTCTACTAATTTGAATTCAAAAGGTTCCTGATATTCATAATTATCTCTCAATTTCAAATAAT
This sequence comes from Zaprionus ornatus, assembly GCA_018904035.1. Classification (NCBI taxonomy): domain Eukaryota; kingdom Metazoa; phylum Arthropoda; class Insecta; order Diptera; family Drosophilidae; genus Zaprionus; species Zaprionus ornatus. The sequence goes on along the minus strand of JAEIFZ010000115.1, from coordinate 7,865,315 downwards.
TTAAGTTCTTAAACCCTAAAACTATACATACTATATAATGATTATAATCGACTTTTGCCGTTCGGCCTTCATATGCTTTATTCACTTTAAAGCCCTCGACTTTTTGCTCCGACAAATATTACAGATGGGAAATATGTGCATACACGAATAACGGTTCTGCTTACTCGTATTCAGTATTCAGTGGGTTTGGTGCCATTGCGTGAAGACCCATAAATAAATCATATTCGGGCGACAAATGGAAAACAAAGAAAATGAAAATTGTGTAAAACGGGAAACAGAAAGCTGGAAAACCGAAAATCAAAAAAACTCAAAAAAAAAAACTCGTTCATCGTGCAAATAGTTGGGTGAAAAGAACTTCCACTGTCACTTGACACTGTCGACAAGGTTCGAGGTGGGGTTTATTCATTTTCGTGAGATGAGAAGTGTGAATGGAATTTACAGTGAAGCTTGTATGAAAATGGGGTGTCCAGAGACGAACATAAGCTCGATTCTTAGCAACAAGTACAAGTACAAGTATTATAAAAGGTGCTCGATAAGGAGGCGCCATGACAATATAATCTAAACATAATCTATATATTTAAATATATTTATTCTGTGCTGCAGTCGCATTTGCATGAATTTGAAATGAGTAAAGGTATTTTTTTTTTTTTCATATTTACAAATGAGTCGCATAGGACGGACACGCCTACAATTTTGGAGGATTACGCATAAAGCTCTATGTACAAAATGTGATTGTGCGCTTTTCTTTTTTGGGTACAACAAAAACGTTAAAAATACAACAAATGCTGGCATGAAAAAAATGTACATAATTCTTCTGTAAATGCAAATTTCGGAAAAAATCCCAATCAAATTTGCTTTGACTTGTTTTATTTCATCGCTTTTTTACGCTGGGCTTTTTTCGCATATTTTCAAAGCACACGGAAACGTATTTACAAACACGCATACGCACACACACTCACACATCCAAACAGGAATAAAGGAAAAGAAATTTATATATCTCATTCATATTGGAAATTCGATTTATATTTTCAGTGGCTCTTGTTGTTGTTATTGTTAGGGTTCTGCTGTTGTTATTGTTGTTGTAGTTGAGAGTTGTCGAAAATATTAAGGTTGGAAAAAAATATACATATCATATATAAATATTGAATAGAGTTTGCAAATATATATAGGTATATGTATATGTAAATGAACAAACAAGTCGATTCGTTAAGAAAATATTTTTTTTTTTTTGGTTTTTGGTTTTATTAATATATTTACACAATATTTTTTGTTAGATTTGAATTATTTACAGGTAAATCGGAACGGAAAAATGAAACGAAGAACCAAGCAAGAAATCAAATTAAAAATCAAAAGTTTTTTAACTAAAGTTTGGTTATAGTTTTGGTTTGGTATTTTCATAAGGTTGGGGTTAGGTTTGCCTTTTGGATTCAAAACGTTCGTTTCGTTTTCTTTTATTGTATTTTTTTTTTCTCAGTTTCAGTTTCAATCGTCAAATCGGTTTTTATGTTGCTTTTTAGTTTCTTTTTGCTCTGTTGGGACGGGTTAATCTGCTAATCCGCTAATACTTGTACGAAAATATTGGAAAATCGCAACTAAGAAGCTTAATTGGATTGACACTAACGGTAATTAGTTGTAGTTGATGTTTATATGGATAGTAGTAGTAGTAGCTTGGTAGTAGATATATTGTATCGTCTGGATAAGTTGCACGTTGCAGCGAGTGTGTATGGTATGGTATTGAGAGATCGGTACTGTACAATTCGATATTATAGTTTTGCTTTATATATATGTACATATATAACGTTTATAGATTTTTTTTTGATTTATTTATTTATTTTTATTTTTTTGTGGAGAGAGACAGAGAGAGAGAGAGGACCCTTGCCATGACAAACGTAAACGGGAAGAATTTAATTTGTTTAGAGAGTATTTTTTTGGACTATTTACAAGTTTGGTTTGGTTTTTGTTTTTTTGATTTTTGATTCGTTACGAAATCATAAGAACCAAAACATAAGGTTGCAAGTGAAATTATAATGAAAACCGAAAAGGAATTAACGAACCCAAGATATAAATTTACAAACTTAACGGTACTCTTCAAAATACAAAACGATGTTGAGAAACCTGCAGTTGTTTATGGTATTATCCCTCGAAAGCAAAAAAAAAAACTCTTGTATTTTTCATATATATTTTTGGTGAACCGAAGAGGAAAGATTAAAATAGAGTAAATGAAAGAATAAAGTATGATTATATATGTTAGTCATGTTGGTTAAACTAAATATGTTAAAGAGAGGTGAAAATGAAAACAAAACAACTTTGGTTTTTTGAGATAGCGAGTTAAGAGATATAGAGTATTTTGTGGTATTCTTTTTTTTTCTTTTTTGTTTTTTTTTTTTAGTTTTTGCTTAAGCTTAGACATAATAAAAATATAAAGTTAATGCTTACAATCATTCATATCGTCATTGGATCTCATTATGTACTGATCCGATGATGATAGTCTTGAATGCCCGTTCGTATTGGGATGAGCTCCCCCCCTATGATCACTTTGTTTTATAGTGCTACGCATCGCCATTGCAGATGGATTCGACTGATGCATATACATACTATCACCTTCGCACTCACTTTCTTTATACTGGAGCACATTCTTATGCTTCTCATAGATAACCAGGCAACGATGACATCCTTTCCTAAAAGAAGTTTTTGATTGCAACGAAAAGGTTGTATTGTATTGTATGGTATGGTATGGTGATATAGTGTTAGTTTCTGAATGTTATGTTCTTAGTATACGGGTCTGTACATGGATAGTTCGACTGGTTTATTCTTGTTTCTTTGTTTGAGTGTGGACAAACAAAATGAGTGTAAACTTAAACTCTGTTTAACTCTACTGCGAGAGAGAAGGAGAAAGATGGAAGATGGTTTTTCGAATGTGCAAATGAAGCAGGAGAAGCCCTGCCTAGTTTACTCTCCCACTTTTAGCGCAATTCCCAAAGAACTGAAGTAACATTTAAGTATGAAATTGTATGTGAGCGTGTATATAGTTTAAAAATATTTTTTTTTTTTAGTTTGTCGGCCAACTCTATTTTGATTTGACCAATTTCGAGTTAAGCTAAGTATTTGTTATTGTTTCAACCAAAAAATGATCATAAAAACGAACTCAAAGGACGTACACTTAAGAACCAAAGATTTTAACAAAATATATGTTCTTGAAAAGTGATGTTAAACAATCTGTAAAAATTCAATTGAATAGTTCATTTTTAAATTAAAATATTTGTAGTTTTTTTTTCAGAGGTATGGCATAATTTTGGGGGCTTTGTTAGTTTCCTAGTTGGGTTAGTTGGTAAATGGCACATACGTTAATATTGTTGTACGATACTTAAACTGGATTTGTTATGGTTTTTATTTTTGGTTTTTTTTTTTTTTTGATATTACGATTAATACGAGACAAAAATTCATACAAAAATTATTTTAAAAATGTTTGATATCTATAAAATAGGAAAAAAGTATTGAGGGAAAACACAAAATCTGGTCAAAAGCAACGAAAGCTGCTTTTGAACTTTACTTGGTTTCCCCGACACAAAAAACAATATTCACATTTCAACTACAAATTAAAAATCGCATGACTTAGGAATATATAGTATCTTATATATGTAGATATAGAAAAAACATGGCAAAACACAAAAATTCAAATGAAAAATCAAAAGCAGCCAGTTTTAAAACTTGAAAAATAGACTGTTTTTTTTTTCATATTTTCTTTTTAAAGTTTTCACATTCAAAACCAAAAAAATGTCTGTTGAATTTTTGTACAAAAAGCAAAGTTTGCTTTAGGTTTCTAAAACGGTAAATAAAAGATGCAACAGCAGCAAATGCTGCTGCACAAACTATGGAAAAACGAAACCCAAATTCAAAAAGAAAAGTTAGGTACAGGGAGGCACCTTTTGAATTATAAAATAGTTTCGATTTAGTTTTACTTTTTAGAGCATTTTACGGTACATGTACACAAAAATATACACAAAAACATACTTAGTACTGAGTAGTAGTAGTAGTAGTAGGCAGATTGAAGATGGCACAGTTAAAAGTACAGTATATATAAGATATGGTAAATGATGCTATACTCGTATATGGTTGATGTTGTCAGATGGCATATGCTAGTAGTAGATGAATAGTACTCTCGCATAGTTTAAGTAAGTACTTGGCTGCCTGTTGTCAAACATTGTAGTTAACAAACACACATTCACACACACACAGACACAGAGAGATAGAGACAGAGACAGAGGAAAGAAAACTAGTTTTATGGGCAAAAGTTGAGAGCAGCTGGCGAAAGACAACAACAACTATGACGACAGGTTTCTGTAGTCTGTCGCTGCTGTCTGCTTATACTGCAGCATAGTGAGCACTCGTTAAAAGGAATTCGGCTAGAAATGAGTTTGAAAAATTGAAAATATTACAATTATAATCATCTTGTGATATTAAATATTTTAACTCTACATATATTATCAATATTATTTCAGCTGTTTTACAGCTGATTTTGAAGTGCCCTTTGGCTTTCTGCAGCGAGTGGGCACTGTTACTAACTATGTCTCCATGTCAATGTCTCTGTGTGCGACTGGCGCCCAGCAGTTATCGGCCCATGTGCACGTTCGTTCCTAATGAGGTTACTGTAGCCGTGTCGCTGCTGCTGCTGCTGCTCTGCCCTAGCACAACTGGTCTAGTTTGGTTTGGGTCTTACCTTTAGCACAGTTCGGCAACAGTTTCTGCCGCTTCTTCTTCTGCTTCTTGTTTTTCATTTGCTCTTCTTCTTGTTCAGTCGAACAGCGACAACAAAAACGAAAACTTATTCAATTACAGCCACTTGGCGCACACTCAAAAGTCAAAAATCGTACAAAAATGTTCGACAAACAGTGAGAAAAAGAGGAACTACAGAACGAGCACAAGTACAAGTACTTTTAACGCCTCTTCTTCTTCTTCTTTCTTATCATCATCATCTTCATGATTATCATCTTCTTCTTTAACTTTATCAACATCATCTTCTTCTTCAATCATCATCATCAACGTTTCATTGAATGTCGAGTCGAGTTTTCGGGTTGAGATGTTGTTAGCATATTGTTAGCGGGGACTGTAGACTGCATTTGTGGTACTTACTCATCGACTATCAGAAATTTGTTACCGTCGAAGGCCGCACACCTGCCCCGATAGCTGAACTGTGATCCCTTGATGTGTATCGACTGCTGATAGCCCGATAGGAACCAGGAGCCCTCCCAGCGTGCCGGGAAGGTGCAGTTTGTAGGCGCTGCAAAATGAAAAGGAGAAAAATTAATTGAGAAATAGGTATATAACATAAAGAAACACATAGACAACTTGGGATGAAAATATATTGAGATTTAAGTAGTTCCTAAACCTAAACTCCTCTTATAGTTTCAAATTTGAGCTTGTTTTTATGTGAAATGGTAAAGTAAAGCTGAAAACTTTTCTGCTCAGCATCAGCTTTTAAAGTCATGCTATAATAAAAACGCTCCCTTACAACACTGAATACTCTATGAAATCCCAAACAAATACACTTAAAAACTGCCCATTTTACGCCGAAAAAGATAAACAAGATTTAAATTATTAATAGAAATTTTAATAGCCGCATAAGTGAGCTCTGGGCTCAGATTTGAATTGCAGCACCACAACAGAGAGTACTATAGAGTAATTGGCCTAAGGGCGGGACGGGAGACGAGACGAAAGAGAAGTGGAGCGACGACATGTGACCTCAATTGCGGTCGTCCATTGTTCATTTAACGACAGCTCGGCACAAGAATAAAATAATCATAAAATGAACAGTTGCCCAAAAAAAAAATGTATGAATGAATGAATGAGAAGAAGAATAAGTAGAATGTTTCAATCATAAACAATATACCGAAAATTGTTGTTCACTTTCTTTTGAACATTCTTCGTGCCTTCCTACTGTGCTCCTTCCGTTTCCCTCGTCTAATTGTAATGTCAATTTTTATGCCAAGATTTGTGGCTTTTTAATTTATAAATTGTTTCAATTATTATTATGATTGTATTTAAGTGCGTGCGCATAAGTGTCAGCCTGTGCGTCAGTATGTGTGTGCCTCTGTCCCTATGTCTGTGTCTGTGTGTGCCTCTAAGAGACCAAAAATTTACGACCCTCTGCCGGCGCAAGGGCGCATAAATAAGTTGAACAAGCGGCAACCAGAAACGGCTCGTAATAATAATAATGTCGCACACAGATACACACACTGCCACACACACACACACACACACACATACGTATATATAGACTCATGCTCGATGGCATAAAAACTACCGAAATGGCAATTGTGAATATTAAAAATATACTATAGGAAAGAAAGGAAAGGCAAGTCGAGGCAAGGCAAGGCAGCATGGCAGAAAAGCAGGCAAAGAAAACGAATCGTTAGTCAGGGGCTGAAACGGACTAGGCGCACACACACACAAACACAGGCACACACATACACACAGGCAGAGGGAACCGCACACAGAGAGAGAAAACAATAAGTATATCGCATGCAATACATATAGAAAATGGTAAAACCACCCTCGTTGACTGGCCTCATGCCGAAGCTGGATACGCAAGGGTGCAGGCAGAGAGAGGTGGAGGGCTGGGGAGGGGAGTGTTCTACCCACGAGGGGCGGCTGTTGCCCGAAGCCGAGCGCGCTACGCTTACGTTATGCTGTACGCATTCAAATTGTACAAAAGTCGCAGCGTCAGAGACGAATGTGCGCACGAATCGGCACACACACACAGGCACACACTCACACACACACAGGCACACACGCACTCGACTCGACTCGACACACACACACACAGATACACATTTTATTTTATTATTCCTGCGCTTTCTTTTATTTTACTTTACTTTACTTCTTGTTGTTTTTTTCGGTTTTATTTCAACGTATTTTACGCTACATTTTTCCCTGCTGCTGCTGTTGTTTTTATTGTTGTTTGTATTTTTCGCATTTGGCCCCCCCGCACAAAACAAAAGGCGACTGCTGCGCAGGATCAGCGAATCTCTGTGTGTGAACCCGTCGCACTGAGCCGACACCGACAATGCTTCGCATTGTCCAATGACTTGTGTGTTGCTCCTACTGCTGCTGTCATAATGTGACCCCCCTTCCCTTCCTCTTCTTACTCACTCTCTCACTTTGCCACCGCCTCTGCCCCGCCTTGTGCACCCACGCGACGCGCATTAAGTGTAGCATACTTTGCAGGGCGTTGTAATTGTTTCGCCAATTTCAAGTACCGTGCATAATTTTCCAACATGATTCAATACTTTTCCCGCAGCAGCAGCAGCAGCAGCAACAACAACAACAACTCAAAAGCTTTTGCCTCTTCCTGCAGCAACCCCCAAAAATTTCGCTGCAGGGACAACAAACCCTGCAAAACTACACGCTAAAAGCAAATATACCAAACGGACAGACAGACGGCCAGACGGACGGGACAGACTGACTGACAAGCGTACAAATACGTATGGACAGTTGAAATGACGTCCCGCTACACACACATTCGCACACGCACACACACATACACATCGCCCAAACACTCACACACTCTTTATATATATTTTTGGCGTGTTTCGTGTGGATTAGAGTGGCTCAAGTATGCCTGGCAGCACAGGGGAAGGGGAGGAAAACAAGCATAAATCGTAATGTACAGCGTGTCGAAGCTGATATACCCTGGCAAAACCAATTAAACGAGCATATTGACATAAGCCTACACGGAGATGGTGAGAATTTGCATATTAATCGAAACTACGAAATGGAAATATCGAAAGGGGACAAGGATTATAATGGATTTGAATATTTTATGAAATTGGAAACTTTCTTCAAATACTTAAGACTATCAAATTATAATATTATGATCTATTTGTGCTCAAAAGTGTTGAAGAACATTATATTAATGAAAATATAAAGATCATGGAAAAAGATAAATACAATTTCCAATTTATTTTAACAGTTGTATTGCTTAAGGTGCCGTAAGTATCATAGCCAAACTTTATTATCTATTTTCAGCAGCTCTATAAAAATTATTATGAAAGTTGACAGTCTTCCAGATATGTTAACTATTATAATAGACCTTTTTTTAATACATTTTTTCGATTTTTATAAGACTTTTTAGTTATCCAACGCAAGACATGAAATTCATGATATAAAGATTATTTCAAAGAGATAAGAGAATATTTTGTCTTATTTAATGATATTTTATTTTTATGTACAGCAGTTTAACTTTTTTGGAAATACAATCATATAAGAATACTACACATTTTCATAGTCTTGTTTTAGTCTGTATCAGTCTTTGCTCTACTTCTCTTGCTCTCTATCTATCAATCTGTCTATCACAAACAGACTATAAACATATGTATCTATCAATTTTAACATATACCATAAACATATGTATCTTTTCTCTTTGTTTCCATAAGCTCTCAACAAATTTTGAAGAACAAGTTCTAATACCCACCAAAAAAAAAAAGCTTAATATGATAAACAAGCGAATGTTTCAAAAACTCAACCTTGACATTTCAATCTTGACAACTGACAGTAATCCTCAGCGCATTACAAACCCCTCTGTACATGTGTATTGGGAGATATTCGTCTATGGGAATGTGCGACTCAATTGAAAAGCGCAGCAATATGTCTAATCTGTTTTGTTATGTTTGAACACATCATCATCCCCCCCACTTACAAAACTGACTGTCGTTCGTTTTATATGCTTATCGAGATGATGATTTGTAATGACAACTTTAACGCGCTAACAGCTCCTTAACCCAATTAAAATACGCCCCTCTCCCCACCCCACTTTGCCATGCCCCACCCCCACACACACACCTCGCTTTAAGTGCTTTAAGGGAGTACTCGGAGGACGCATTACTGGACCACCCTTGCGGACAAGGCTGCGCTGGCTACGCATCATAGACTTTCACACACACACACTCACTCACACACACACAGTGTAGCTCAAAGAGCATGACGCTTCGCTTTAGACTCATTTGCGTTTGCATTTGGAATTTCCAAAAGCGAAAACAGAAACATAGTAGACGGCAAGGGTGGGGTCAGGGGTGTCGAGGGGAGATAGGGTCGTGGGAGTAGGCGGAACGCGAGTGAGAGACGGAGCAGCACCCGAAATGCTTTTGTCTAACTTGAGTGAATTATGGTCAGCGGTCGGTGGTCGCTTGGTCGAATGGTCCGACATAAGGACGGACAAACACAGACAGACGGACAGCTGGAGAGCCGCACAGGCGGTACAGGGAGACGGACGTGAAGACGGACGTACACTTGGTGGTTGGAGGACGGCGGCGCGGTTACCGCCTGTTTGTTTCGGGCAATTTCCGTACAATTTGCCATTTGTTTGCTGCTGTCGTTGTTTTTGCTGTTGTTGTTGTTGCAGCGGCTGTTGCTGTTGTTTTCTTTTTGTTTTCCCAAAAAAGAAAAAAAAACGAGAATTTTGGTTTTATTTTTTATACCCTCTGCTAATAAGCCGATGTTGCAGAGTTTACTTAGTAAGCTTAGGGAACATGTCAATTAACGTGTGGCTGAAACGATATCTGTTCTACACATAGTTTCCTTTTGGAAAGAGAACCAGAAACAATAAGTGGAACCGAAATTGAAACTGGTTCGCTCAACAACAAAGGAAACTGGAACCAGAATCGAAACTAGAATTTTAAATTAAGTAATATAATTGCTTCTCTTTAGAAAAATATTATTTCACAGAATTGGAACCGGAATCGAAGCAGAAATTAAACTTGAAATGGAACCAGTTCGCTAAGGGAACATATCAATTGTGGGAAATGGAACCAGTATCAAAACTAAAGTAAAACGGAACCGGCTCGAATAACCAACTTAGCAATTAAGGGAAAAGGAACCAGAATGAAGTAAGGAACTGAAACCAGTAACGAAACGAGAGTTGAAAACAATATTCTGGAACTGAAACTAAGAACTTGTTTAACTTATCAGGCAGGCAAAACCTATTTGCAGGGTAGCTGCACGTCGAACAGTTGAACACATGTTTTACTTGCCTTTTCAAGCGAATTCGCTCATGGAGAAACGAAACAGTTGAAACGCATTATACGAGAACGCAGATCTGCGGTCACAAACTACTTATGGATTCAATTGAGCATGACCACGCGCGCGCGCGCGAGGGTTGGGAGGGGTTGAAGTGGGGGTGGGAGGTGTGGACTGCGCACAGACACAACAACAGCCAAAAGCAACAACAGCGCAACTTGCTGCGGCAGCTGACGCAATGTTGGCCACTAAAAAATTATGCTCAAAATTAAATGAAGAAGTGGTAGGAGAAAGAGCAGGAACTGTAGGGAGAGTGGGAAGTGGAAAGAAGCAGAAGAGGAGGAGGAGAAGTAGCAGCGGTCTTTAAGTCAAATTATAAATTCTTATCATAGCGCTACTTATCGGCATGCGTTACGCGCATTCCTCGCCTGCTGCTGCCTTCTGCCCTCTCTCATTTTACTCCCACTTCTTGGCTTGCTTTACTCACCATCTTGACGACCGCCCCAACCGCTCACAGACGTGGCCAAAAGCAGCGTCAGCATCAACGGAGCCCAGCAACTTTTTGTCGTTGTCATGGCGGAGGCGGAGCTGCTACCCAGTCTGCTCCAGCTGCGACTGCCACCGCTGCTGCTGCTGCTGCTCGTTCTCCTCCTGCTAACCGCGTCCATTCCCGTTGCCGTTGCCATTGTCGTTTTCGTCGTCGTCATCTTCGTTGTTTCTGTTGTCGCATTGCAGAGCAGCTGCTGCCAGGTGAATTTCAGCCACGTAATGCTAGGAAGTTGGTACCACTCTCGCTCCTCCAGTTGCAGCTCCAGCGCACTAATATCACCGTTATAGTTAAAGCACCTACATTCATCATCATCATCATCGTCATCCAGCGCTTGCTCATTAGCCCCGTCATCATCAGCGTGGATTTCTCTCGCTGCAGACGCTGCATGACTTGGTTGTTGGCGTCGCATTCGCTCACGTCGCTGGCGCCGCAAGACTTCACCCGCCGTGTCCGCCTCGTGTCCACCTACAGCAATTGGCGTAACTAATTGCGACGCCTGTCTGAGATCGATGTGCATGCCATGGCCCTCGGGTAACTGGATATCACGCTGCAGGAATTTCGACAATGTCGTCGCCTTCTCCGTCGTTGTGGCATGTTTATCATAATCTTTATGTGTCCAGCAACAACAACAGCTGCTGTTGCTGCTGCTGCTGCTGCTGTGTCTCCTGCTCGGACTGCGACTATGGCTACGGCTTGGACTGCGACTGCGACTGCAGCTGCCAGAGCGACTTCGACTCCGGCAGCGTGTCGAAGAACTGTTGCTGGCCGCAGGCACAACATGTCCACATGGAGAGCAGAAAGGCGGTAAATAGATTAACGACATGGCCCGAGCTCTCGTCTTCGATGTGGACGTGAGCGTGGACGCGGATGCTGTTGCGGACACAGACGTGGCTGCTGCAGCCGTGCTGATATTCCTGTTCTCGTTCTCTTTCCCGCTCCCTTTCCCGACCATATTCGTGCCCGCCGTACTTGTCGTTCCCGTCCGCGTTGTGTCTGCGGTTCTTGGCTGCTGCATTTCCAGCTGCTGCTCCTTCTGCTGCTGCTGCGTATTCTGTGGGGGCACAAGACGAGAGTGGAATATTTGATTATTGTTATATATTTATGTGCAAAGAGTGCTACAGTGCACACTCCAAGGTGTGAACCGAGTAAAGAGTAAGCTTAATAAGCTTAAATAATGATATAAAGTGAAAGATATAGGTATAGAATGTAGATATCATATATCATCATAGTTATAGGTACAGAATATAGATACGAGTATCATAGTGAATCAAAGTGGAATATCTCATAGATATTGAATTAAGCGAAGTTCCTGTTCATGTTTTATAATTAAGGAATATATTGTATACTATATATATATTGAATAATTTAAGTTTCCCATATGAAATTTTGATTATATTTAATTTTCATTCTCATATTTAAACCCTATTTATCAAATTGTATATAAAACATAAATCACTTTAAAAATTCGAATACTAATTTGAAGAACCCCTTGGAATCGTGCTTATCTTAAGTTTCCACTCGCATGCCTGTCAATCCAGGCAAATCCCAAGGGTAGAACGTCACCCAACTTATAGATTTATCTGAATTTCATAATATAAATTTTGTATATTTCCCCACTCTCCTTACAAGTTTTATTAATGCACTTTTCTGAATTCCCAAGAGTCGTTGGGGGTAGCTTTATACACAAATAATACTAGATAACACAATAAAAATACTAGAAATAGTATATACTTTAGATTCCCTGCACGAAACTGGCTTACTACGGTATTTATACTATATATATTTAGAAATACTATTTACTATTACAAAATACCTACATCTTGACACAAATAATACTATAAACAAGCTCTATACAGAAATAAAACTATATGCAGTTAGAGTAGTACTTTCTTTCAACTACACGTGTATACACAAATACAAGCTGCAGTATTAATATTTTAAATCATTAATACACAAATAATACTATAAACACAAATTCCACAAGAAAAACTAGTTTAATATTGGATTAAGTTTCCCGATTACTTGAAGTAAATATTTTTGTGAACAATTATCTTGTCGCATGTTCACGCTATCGAACTGTCACTGTCGTACTGTGCACTATGAGGCAGTCAGGGCGGGCAAATATGGCATAAGGTGGCAAACACGCTGGAGAGGCGACAACTGCGGCATTTGAATTTAAAATAAAGCGCCACCGCAGCGTCCCAAGTTGCCTCCTCCCGCTCCTACTTCCCCATTCCCCACAACAGTGCAGCCTATATTTACATACAGCTATACATAATTGTGTGCGTGTCATTGTGTGGCGTGTGCGTTTGTGTCTCTCGCTCTCTGTATGTGTAAATAATCCCAGAAAATTCATTGTTCAACAATCGGGTCCAACCTAAGACCGAATGCAGTCGCACAAAAAAAAACTTCCTCCGCGGCGCGTCGCATTAAAAAGCAATAAAAATAAATATACGCTCTGGGAAACCGACGCCCCCAATTCCCCATTCCCCAATGATACTTCCCCGCGCCGATCTTCAGACAAAATAAAATGTCCAATGACGCGTAAATCAAAAATCACGCGCTATAAAAAAAATTAAGACAAAATTTATACGCATCTCGTACGATTATTTCCTATACAAAATTTCAAGAGTCTCTTCTATCCCATCCGCCAGCGACGCCTTCTCTTCCGTTTCCCCATTCATTTCTTTTTCTGCCTTCTCCCTTTGTTTTCCTGCATTTAGCGCCTCCGGCTAACGGGCAACAACAACCGAACAATATCAATATCGGCTACAAAAACAACAACAATGACGACGACGACGTCGACCACTTGAGAGATTTATTTATTTTGTACGTTTTCAGACACGCCATAGAAAACATATATTTAAAATAAGACGGCAACAATTTTTGGACACAAAATAAAGAATTGCTTTATTTGGTGTGCCCGATGATTTAATACCCTATAGACCCCTAGAAGAGATCGTGCTCAGCTCAATTGGCAGACATTTAAATTTCCCATGATTGATAGATGGGCTAACCTAAATTTCCCTGACGATATCTTTATAGAACTCTCTATATATAAACTTGTCAACACTGAATTATCTTTAAACAAGCTCAAACAATCTATTGCATAAGACCTTATGGTGATCCAATTAGTTTACAGGGTATAGCAAGACAATTAAATTCTCATCAAAATAGATAAGCCAAACAATTTGTAGACGAATAAGAAATTATGGGTATAAAAATACCAATTCCTTGGGAGATATTCAGATATTTTAGCGTAGATTCTTGAGTTACAATGTCATTATAGTAGACTCGAAGAGACCTTGATATATATAACCTAGAATTGGAATTGCAAATCATATGCAGAGTTCATCAAACATATGTTTCAGATTAAGGACTCTGTTGGGTAATTATTATACAATAATTTTACTCAATATACATATCATATTAGTAAATTATCTTAAATTTATTTTGAGTAATCAACTTACAAGTATATAAGTGGATTTACGATGAATGTTTCAGCCAGTTGGCGATTAGTATTTTATTATTTTTGTGGATTCATTTAATTTGTGGATTATCAAATTCACATAGTGAAATGTCATCAACTCTCTCTATCTCTTAAATTTGTTTTGACTAATTAATCTATAGATATCTGTACATAATGAGAGTTTCAGTCAGTTTTTCTCAGTGAGTTGGGGGTTGTTTCACTCTGCAGGAGGTGAATGTATGTCGACACTCGAAAGAGCAATCGCTTCGAATATCTTTGAGCACATTATGTGCCCACGTTAATGAGTCCTTCCAGCAGTAGACGACGGAGTGCCTGTCGTATGTGAATGAGAGGTAACCTGCCAACCTCGCCCCACCCCCACATAAATGAAAATCAAAAGGCCAGCTTCCCCTTGCTCCTACCCTCCTCCTCTGCCCACTGCCACTTTGCATCCTTAACGATTTTGGCTGAGCTTTCTCGCATGCGATAAAGAAAGAAAAGGAGGAGGAACAGATGAAGGGAGAGGGCAACTTGATGGGGAATGTATAATGCAATTTTCATGTTATGTAAGCGCTGCTCTTAGTCCCGTCATCTATGCTAATTAAGTTAATTAAAAAGTACCAGCAAAGTATTTGCACTTGGCCAACTTCACGTCATAATCAAAGTTGAAGCGCATCGCATCGCATCGCATGGCGATGGAAGCCCACGAAGTCATGTCAAATGCTCTTAAAAAGGAGCCAAAGCAGACGATGACGACGTCAATGACGATGAGGAGGGTGGATGTAGATGTAGATTCAGTTGGAGATGCCATTCACACACACACACACACACGCACACACACAAAAGTCGCTTCTTAAAAAAGTCAAAAGAAACGAGGCCAATTATAAGCTCCATCATTAATTTAAATAAAATTAATTTCCCATTTTCCAAAACGCGCCACCAAATAAAAAATAAAGAAAGAAAGAAATGTAAGGTTGTGGAGGGGGTCTTTGGGGGGAAATGACAGCAGAGCTGGTGGCAAATACTAAAACATTTAGACGGAATTATAATTTTGTTTTCGCTTATTTATAATTTACGTTTGGAAAATGTGAAACACCTGACAGCTCAAAAAAGAATTTATGTTTGCATGTTTCCCATTAATTTATTTTTCCAAGCCAGACCACGCTGCCCCTCCCTCTCCCCCCTCCCTCTTCACCTCCCTCTCACTGTCGAAGTGGAACATTGGAGCTGCACGAAAATGCACACAGCAGGAGAAAAGCCCAAAAGACGATGGCAACGATGAAAATATGCACAAGGCAGGCACATTTTGCTATCACGTTTGGACTATAAAACAGCAAGAAGGCAGCAGCAGGCAGAGCCCGTCGTAGTTGGAGCTGGAGTCGTAAGACGGAGACGGACACAGAGACAGAGACAGAGACGTAGTTGGCGTCGACCTCCTCCCTACTGCTGATGATGTTGTTGATGACATGCAGCGCTGGGGCCTCCATCGAAATGGCAAGACACACCACGAGACCGAAGAGACCGAAAGATACCAAGACAACGGGATAGCAAAGAGTGCAAGAGACGGGAGGCAGGGTAACGGAGATGGAGGGACAGCGGGACAGCCCAACGAGACATTGCGACGTCTCGGCGCAGTGCAAAACTTGTCAAGTAAATATAAACGAAATATGTGGCACGGTCACCCGTTCCGGTACGGTCTCTCTACTGCTGCACACAGTAAAAAAAAAAGAAAAACAAATTGCCCAAGCAATTGCGAAAAATTTGCAACAGATCGTAGAAAGATAAAGATATCGTAGAGAACTGCATTAAATTGTATGAAAACATGAGACATTTCTCTGCAAGATAATAAAGTCTTTTGATGTTTTACGATAGATGAGTATGATATATGATATAGGAGATCTGGTAACTGATTTTAAAAGATGTGAGTTTTTAATCACAATCGAGAATACTATATAAATTATAGATTTATTTTAAACAAGTTAATGTGACATATGTGGAATATTATGTTTAAATTGGTAGAAGACATTTTATTCGTGCAATCATCTCTATAAGATAAACTGCTCTAATCTAATCATCATATCATATAAAAATTGAAATAGGAATATGTTTCTATATAAAACCTTTCAACTACCGCAACCTACTGTCATTTCACAGTTTCTTAAGAACTCTCTATAATTCTACATTGTACAATCCTTATAGATAGACCGTTTAGACTGCTCTCAAAGCAATCTTTATGTATTTTTTTGTGTTTCGTTGTCGGAAATTATCGCATGGCAATAAACTGCAGAGGGAAACCCTATCTATTTTTTGGGCAAGTGTAGCCGCCTAGCACTTGTTTTATTTCATTCTCCATTTTATTATTATTTTTGCCAGAAGACGATGGCGAAGACGAAAGTTGAAGACGCCGCCGCCGTCGCCGCGGCACATAAAAAATATTTTTATGCAACATTTTTATGATTTCCGTCTGGCAGCATCGGCAACAGCGGCAATAACACAGCGGGACAAAGGCTGCAATGGACTCAGGTCAGGACCAGAGCAGTGACACCTCCTTCACCTGCTTTCAATTAAATGACACTTTCCCTGACTGCATGACTGCTTGCCTGTCGTCTTCATCCCCCTTTGCTTCTACTTTTAGTTCCCCCATCTCCATTCCCATTTTCTACTTGATCTTCTTGTGGCTCGTGCAATGCGGCTTATTTCTCATTACGATTGAAATGTTGTTTTCGCTCTTTGCGTAACTCAAACCGAGACTGCAAATGGGAAAAATGGCAGGAAAATGTTCTGGAAGGGAGGGGGAGTGGCTGGGTGGAGAATGGATGTCTCTCACTCACTCCTCGGGGTGTTGATGGGGCAACGCTTCGCTCCCTTGTCTCACATCATCAATCATTAATTCCGTTTATTTTTAGTGAAAATAATCACTTTGAGGCAACATATGGGATCCGACACGAGACGACACGACAACGGAACGGGAACGGGAACGACAATGTTTCGCATATGTTGGCAAAAACACACAACTCAGGGAAGCGGGGAGGTGTGGAAAGGGGGATTCACCGGAACAGGGGCGCACGGCAAGGGTTCCCTTACGTACTGTCCCGTCCAGCTTTAAGCAATTATCAAATGGATTCGGCAACCGAAATTTCAGGGCATGTGAAATGACTTTATTGGTTTCCGTTACTCGTTACTCGGGTAGGTTTTCTCTTCCCAGAACTCTTTTTCGGGGGTTGCTTCCTTGCGTGCTAGACAAAGTGTTTGGGTCCAGGTAAGGTTAAGCTGGGATAATAAAAAAAGAAACTTGACAAAGCTCTAAGTACTTTATTATTTGATTGGGGTACTTAAGCAACATGGCAAATGGGTTGGGAAAAGCGACAGCTATGGCAGAGAACTGCTTGAGTTCTTTGCAGAAAATATTTGTCAAAATCCCTTGTACAAAAGGTATTACAAAATATTATATAAATGGGCTTAGGGTAAAGGTTAAGTTTTTAACCAATACACCTGATCCTATTGTAATTTTCTATTTTTCTTACAGTTAAAATTTTGGTTATTTACTTAGGGATCTTTAAATACAATAGCAGCAATGGAAGAAGACTCAAGACTCAAGAAAATGTATCTATTTTATTCTATTGTATTGCAATTGATATCTTATACTGCTTAATCAAGCTCAGGCAATTACAGAAAACAGATTTCTCTGGTTACTTGAGCTTACTAAGTAGAGGGAAAACCCAGCTTTTTCATCAATCAATTGGATATGCCATAAAAGTAGAAGATACTTCTATTATATATAAAACTTTTTTATATTATATTGTTATTGATATCATATAATACTTAACAGATTGCAGCCTTCTATAGAACTTTAGTTTCCTAAGTTGACAGATTGAAATTTTTATGAATCAATTGGTAGTAGACGATATTTCCAGTAATTGTTGTATTTCTATTATATTGTAATTTATATCACATAATGCCTAACCAGACTATTATTTAAACTTTAGCTTAATAAGTTTCTGAAAACTTTGAGCTATTCATAGATAGTAAAAGGAATGTCCAGTAAATTTAGCTATATTTTATATTATATTGCAATTGATATCCTAAAACATATGAATCAATTAAAGATTACTGACTTCTATTGTAACTGAAGATTAAGTTTCCGAGAAATGAGAAAATTGTAGCTTTGCATGAGTCAATTGTGTATTAAGCAATGACAAAGGAGTACAGTCTATTTATAGACATGAAGTTATTGCAAAAGATTTGCACAATATATGTATTTATCTCTCTCTCTCTCTCTTCAGTTTCTCAATTCGACGAAAAGATTGCGCAAAGTTGGAATTGTCTTATCGCACGAATCTTAGTCAGCCCACACATACAACCCCCTCTTTTACACTCCCGCCCACACACACACGCACACGCACATGCTAAGAAAATTAGTCAACACGGCCCAGGGGCAAAGCAGATAGGGGGTGAAGACAGGAGTAAGCAGAGGCGTTGGGTGGGGGGTCAAATGTGGCCGAGTAATTCACTTAATGCAATGCATTTCCGTTGTGCTGCGGGTTCGAAACGTTATCTGGAATACCCGCTGCATATACCAACATGATTTTTATCTAGTACATACTACATAAATGTACATGCATGCACATGCATGTGTCTGTCTGTGGGTGTGTGTGTATATCGATAACACATAAATATGACAGGATTGGCAGCCGTGCTCTGCAATTGCAGTGCGCGCACCTCATTGAACTTTTCAGACAACACACACAATTTGTCCGATAAGGAAAAAAGTCTACACGAAACGACACGAGGTGCAGGCAGAGGCAGACCATGAGCAGAAGGAGGAAATCGGGGGGCAGACGGACAAAGCGAGAGGGACAGTGGGACCGACGGCGCGCACTAATGGCCACCATTAATAATTGAAAAACTGAAACAGTTGAGCATGTGAACGTGTGCTCAGAGCGAAGAAGAAGGAGGAAGAAGAGGTATGTGGGAACGGGAGATGCCAAAGCATAGCCTAGCTAAGTGATGGCAGAATGGGGGTGGGGAGAGAAGGATGTTGCATGGGGGGTGGTTGACAAAAATCTATAACCAAAAAAGTTATGAATAAGCGAACGAAAACGAAGCGAACCACCGTGCGAGAGGCAGCGGAGGGAAAAGCAGGGCCATTGGCAGAGACGGTGGCAGAGCCAAAGAGGCAGAGAAGAAAAAAGAAATTAAAGCTACAAACCTGTTCTATGTCGGTGTCGTTGTTGTTGTTGTTGTAGCTGCTACTCCTGCTGCTATAGTTCATGTTGTAGTTGTTGTTGTAGTTGTGCATGGCGAGTCCAACGTTCTGGCGATGCTGCGACGCTGGCGACACGGCGACAATGTTGAAGCTGCTGCTCTGCTTGTTCTTGCTATCGTTATCGATGTTGCTGCTGCTGTTCTTCTCCTCTTTGTTGTTGTTGTTGCTGCTGTTGTTGTTGTTGCATCAGTGCTAGCAACTCCAGCCGTATCCAAATTTAAGAAAATCGCGTGCAAAGCGTAGCCAAGCAGCATTGGAAAATTACAAAATTCCTACTTTCTTTCCCCTCTTAACTTTTCCTCCTCCTTTGGTTTTCTTCTCTCCTATTGTGTTGCCTTTGTGTTGCTGTTGGATTTTTCAGACGAATTTTCCGCTGCAGAGTCCACAGAGCAAAAGAATCGCAATACGCGCACGAAACGAAACTGAGACTGCGACTCCGACTGCGACTGCGACGGTGACGGCGACAGCAACAGCGACGTACTGAGTCGTGCTTCGTCGTCGTGTGCTCCTCGCCTGAAGGGGGTATGCTGCGGGCCGGGGCGGGGCGGTGCGAGGAGTGAGAGCAACGCAAAAATATTGGAGCAAGGTGTTTCCAAACAGCGACGAACTACGACGACGACGACGCGACGAATTCGCCGCCTCTGTCTGCGCAAAAGCAGAGCTGAGAGTCAGCCGAGAAGGTTAGGCTTTTTGTTGTTGCTCTTTTTGCTGTTGCTGCTCTGCTGTCGTTGTTGTTGTTGTTGTCTCTCCCACCACCAACCCAGTGGGTAAGTTAAGTCTGTCGACTTGTATTTTGTTGGGGCTGCTGCTGTTGGTGCTGCTGCCACTGCCACTGCTACTGCTGCTGCTTGCGCTCGCGCTGGCGCTCTGCCGCCTGTGCCTCTGTGTCAATCGAATTAAACTGAGAGCAAACTGAGTAATTGGGTTTAGATATTTTTCCACAGATATTGTCGAGAGGAGACAAAGTTATATGTTTCTTTCTTATTGTGTGCACATTCATTTAATTAATTCAATAATTGCGTCTGCTCTCAATTAGGCGAGTTGATGAAAAGGAAAATGCAGCAGAAAACGCAGTCACTACTACACCAACACACATACGCACTCACTCTCGGAAGGGACGCACACACACACACACGCGCGTGCGGCAGTGTATACTAAAAATCTGCACACAGTTTTATATTCTTTGTATTTGTAATTGAACCTTGAACTTAATGTTTTATTTGTTTCACTGTTGTTATTTTTCCACACGTCAATTTTCATTCACTTGGTGTGGTCACTTTTCTTTGTGTGTTACATGGGAAATATTCATCGCGGCGAGCGGCACAGCCTGTGCGCAGCGAAAACTTCTGCTGCAATACACAAATTTCTTTCTTTCTTATTTGCTGCCTCTGCTTCTGCTGCTGCTCTGCTCTGCGCGACGCGCACCACCACCTACCCAGAGAAGCTGAGAAAATAATAAAAAGTCGACGCGACGCGCGAGACGTCCGTACGCTACGATTCTATGAAAAAGAATGAGCGTAAACTCGTATCGATATTTCGATGCGAGTGAAAAATCCAAAGAGAGGGAACAAGAGAGAGCGAACGATAAACGGTCGCTGCTGCGCACGATTATCGATAAGAATACGTATGTGTTGTGCCTAGGAACAGCGTACTGAACTTGTTTACAAACGAGCCACTTTTTGATATGAAGACGACAAATGTGAACTGTGCCTAGGAACAATTTGCACCAGAGCGCACTGAACTTGTTCACAAATGAACCGCTTTTGATATGGAGACGAAAAATGTGAACTTTGCCTAGGAACAGTTCGTGCACAAAGCGTATGCAAATGAACCACTATTTTGAAATAAAGGCGGTTAAATATATTTCTGCTTTTACTTGAAACCGGTTTCGCAATTTATGAATCCTCATAAATCTCTTCACATAAATACTACAAGCTAAAAATTACCTCGAGCATGAAGTCAAAAACCTTAACTAATCGCAGCCACTTAGCACTTTTCCGTTATGCAGTTAGTCATCCCTATTTATTCAGCGCAGTCTTACACAAACACACACACTGAGAAGGAATTTACGAGACACAGTGCGAGTGCCTGAAAATGTGAATCAGATTTTCTCTCTCTCTCTCTCTGCAGCTTTTATATCAACAAAGCAGCACGCTGAGTTTACCCAAGAAATTAGCAAAGTGGAGTGGCACAAAAGAACAATATATGAGGATTGAGGGAATCGTTCAATGGCACCGACTGCCAGCTCGTCGTATGTCAATGGATTCCATGGAACCCGTGAAATGTTTACAAACAAGCCGACCAACCTCTCGACTTTGTTTACTATTTTCCATATTACCCCCCAAGTTCAAGTTTCCTGCTACTCACTAGAAATCGGAATTATTTATATAAAAAACACGTTCAGTATTTATAGAACTTTAACCTTGCCATATATCATTTTAAGCTATTTCATATTTTTTGAACATCATAATTTCCAAAAAACCAATAAATATCTTTTTGTATACAAACAAACTGAACAACTTCTCAATTTGATTACTCTTCTCCATATATATATATCCCCAACGAGTTTTACTTTGGAATACTTTACTCACTTCCATTAACTTACCATTATATACTTTTCCATTTTAAGTCCGAACATATTATTAAACTAAAAGAATATTAAATATCTTTGCAAAACACATCGTGGAAATAATAAAAATACATAATCTTTTTATCTTTATACTTACAGATCTCTGAAAATAGAGATATTAACGCTTGAGGTCGCTTAAGTTAACGTTAAGTTCTTTTGTTTTCAACTTAAAAATAAGAATTCTACACAATCTCATGGGATAAATGTCATTTTAGCTAAAGTTTGAAAACTTCTCGACTTCGAAACTGTCGAAACTTACTCTATAAGTTTTATTACCTACGATTCTACGAAGTCTGCTAGTCTACGAGTTGGATTTGTTTTTGTTTGTCTGCTGTTTTGGTCAACGCTCTGAGCTCAACTCAAGTTGCGAAGCGGCAATATCTTGTGCGATCTGTTGCTTGTGATCCCCTCGGAACTGCGCTGAATGATTGTGCTGCTGATTCTTAACGACCAGTTCGCCTGTGCTGGAGCAGGTGATGATGCGGGCGGAGCAGCGTAGATAACGATTCCGAGCACAGAGCCAGTAGGTCTTCGAGCCACGACTATTGTTGCGGAAGTACTCGAATCCGCCCATGAGTAGCTTCGGTTTACCCTTGGTCCCTTTGACTATGGTGATGCCATGTTTGCGCACCTGATCTGCAAGAGAGGAAAGCAGAAAGGGAGAGAGAAAGGGAGAACATAGAATTATTGCATGGGTTCAAAAATATATAACGATTTTGCTTCTTTGGCTTATCTACAGGCTACAGGACGACAATTTTAGCATGGGTTTATCTTTTATCAAAGTTGTTTTTTATTAAGGCTAAAAACTCGGACGAATGCGTCGGTTATGTTGTTTGTTTTTCTTTTTGGGATTTCTCAGATCGTTGTAGAAGTTATTCTTTGTCTTTCTCCGTTTGGAATGCTTCTCTCTCACTGATGCGAATGTTTGGCGTACTTAAGTCGATAGACCTCCTGACCACTCTTCAGCTCATGCGTCGTAGCTCGCACCTTGCAGTTGGCACTGCGATAGCGGGCACAGCGCCAATTGATACTGCTCTTCAGCTTGCGATCCATCACGAACTCGTGCTGGTCTATAAGGAGTTTCCTTTTCTTCTTGCGCGTGCTGGTGAAGTTCGCTAAGAGCATCAGGTGCATGCCTGCAAAAATCAAAAGATCCAAAGATTGTTAGTTGAAAAACTTAGTAAAAGAAAGATGATACAAAAACTAAACTAAACTGCAAGCTAAGGGGACAATAGAGAGCGCGTGGAATAACGAACATTTAGATGAGTTTATTTCGCACACATATTGATAGATAATTAAATATCGGTTAAGCTAAAGTTCCAAAATATTGAGACCAAAATACATTGAGATGCTTTGAATTATGGTTAACTTCTTGTCAGTTCACCGTTAATAAGGGAAAACTTCTTGATCAGTTTTCTGCCTCGTCTACTTCAGTTTCTTCTCCCGCAATAGCGCCCTCAGGCGTCGTCCATTCTCGTCAATCTTGTGATTATGTTTACAATAATGTATGATCTGGCCAAACATAGTGTGAATGCGCCCATGACACTTGAGCAATGTTGTATACTGCGTGCAACGCCAGTAGGTCTTGTTGTTTAGGGCCTTCTCGCGCACGTAGTAATATCCCTCGTTGAGCAGCAAGGTGCGACCCTTCTGGCTGACCACGTAGCAAAAGTTGGCAATGTCTGGGGTAAGATAATATATATAGTAAAAGATTAGTTAAAAATTGGAAATGGGAGTAGGGTATATTGTATGCTGCTTATGCTTATGTTAGAGACCCCAACTCGCAAATTGTTTACAAATCTTTTGAACTTTATTCTTAAATACAACTTAATTCCCCTGCAATTTCTATAGCGCATCGTCTGTCAACTCGTGCAGATGTTGCACCTCTTCCTGGTGCAATTCAAAGCTGACGCCACCGCCGTCACCAGCGCCAACACTGTCCAGTTCGCGCTCCAACTTAATTTGAGTCGTCTCCGGCAATTGATTTATAGGTTGCGCTTTGCTGGAACTGTATTTGTTACGCTTGAGCTCGGCGTGCATGTGCTCCGCCTTGTTAATTATGAACTTCGGTGGATCCTCCTTGAGCATGGTGATGCGCGCCGGGCACTTGAGTTTCTTGGTTGCCATCGAACTGCAGCGCCACAATATTTTCTTCTTGTTCTCACTCATAATAAGGAACCTGATGCCGTTCGCCATGATCGCAGGACGGCCGCGGAGAGATTGTGTGAAGAAGACGAGCACATCCTCCGGATTGGGCACCTCATCGTTGGCCAGTACAACTGTAAAAGCAAAGCAGACTATTAGAGATAGAGATCACAATTCATCTTAAAACAAAGTCTATAACATATTTTAGATTAGCCAAACGGGATTTTAGCGGTTTTTTTTGTTGCCTTAGTTTACTTTCTTTCGATTTCTCTTTTATTTACAAGCGAACAGAACGTTAGAACGAAACACACACACACACTTAAATTAAATGCTGAACATGTCCAGAGCATTTGGCACACTTGATCGTCGCTTTGATGCTGTCGTCGCTCGACTACCCCCTTCTCCGTGCTTCTCCTTGCGATCGGGCTTGACGTGACAATGCTCGTGTATCTGCCTGAAGTCGCTCGAATCGAACTTGTTCATGCAAATGAGCACGGGACAACGCACATGCCGATAATACCAATGACAGCGCCAGAAGAAGTTCGTTCTGTTCTCGTTGTTACGGAAATACTTCAATCCATCCAGCCAGAGCAACTGCCCGCCACGCTTCGACACTGAAAACTGTATCTTCGGCTGTGTGCCGCTGTACTGTCCATGTCCTGGTCGGGGATCTGAAAGAAGAGTGGGGGGAAAACAAAAGTGAAAGTGTGAAAATTAGTAAGGTATCTGCAGGTGATCTCTGATCTCTCTCTGCTTACATTGAAAAACCAGTTGGACATTTGCTGTGCTTTAATACAAACTCAACTTAAGAGCTAAAGAGAATTATATCTGTATATATATTTCTAATTAGAAGTCGAAACATTGCTTCGTTTTGTACTCATGCAGCGGCGGAGGAGAGCGTGAGGGCGGTGACAACTTCCTCAGGTTCTGACGCTGCTCAGGTTGTGGTGGCTGTGGAAGTGACGGCGCTGGTGGTGATGGAGCCGCTGCTGGCGATGCATCTGCATTGGGTGAGTGCAGAGGCGACGCTGCTTCTAGTTGAGGCAGCTGTTCCTTGACGCTAGATGGCAATGGCTTAATCTCAATATCATTGCTCTCCATGTGCTGATGCTGGTGGCAGAGACGTAAGATGAGCGTAGACTCATCATGGATGGCAATGGCCGGACAGCGCTCCTTGTAGTAGTTGCGGCATTTCCAGTACTGTAAGTGGCCGCGCTTTTTGTTCCTGAAGAATCGAAATCCGTTGATCACCAGCAACTTGCCGCCATTCTTCTTCGAGTCGGCGAAGTCAATTTGGAAGGCTGGGAAGAGAAAGAGAAATTCTCGATTAGTATGTGAATTAAAAATGATTATACCTATATATACATAATTCAAGCAAGACATTGCCTCGCACCAACAACCTAAAAAAGAATCGCATAATTGTAATGGAGGATTTATTCTTATTTCATTCATTATTCAGTTGGTGCTTAAGGCTAATTTTAACTATTCCTGGGGTCTACTTCGTAACTGATAACATGTTGTTGGCCCTGGACTTCTGTTTCTTCAACCCACTACTCCGTGCCACGCCGGTTGCGCCTTCCATTATAGACAACTGCTGTGACAGACTGACGCCACTGTGCGGAAACTTTCGCTTGTGATTGTGCTCAAAGTTGCACTTGATAATCCGAGAGAGTCCCGCGCTATCCAACGCAGTGACCACGCGTGCTCGACAGACGGTAACATCCTGGGGAAGAGAAGGAGAAGTTAAAAACGGTATTAGTATAAGGAGGGACATGATATCACATATTGCAGTTGTCTTTGTGGTGCAGACTAGGTAGTCAATTCCTTATAACTTTAGACATAGAACCCTGAAATCAAAAGACTACGAGGTCTATTGAGTTTGCTCAGTTTGTTCAATTAAAATTCCCAACAGAATATTCTTTTGTAAATGTGCATGTGAATATAACAAGCTTAATTAAAGACGAGTCCTATTCATATTTCCAATAGTTATTCTAGAGTGTGTCTACATGTTTAAATTCTCAAGTACGTTTCCTGACTTATCAGACTATAACTATTCTAAATCAAATACTATATCTTCACTACCACTTACCTTCCTTGAGCAGATCCAATAGGTACGCGATGCCGAACTTCGATTCTTGACGAACTTTTGATCGTTGTGGAGCAGCACAGTGCGTCCTCGTTGTCCTGTGCCAAAGACTGCCAGCTCTGAAATGAATGGTAAACAGAAATTGGTTAGCAAAGTGTGTTAAGAAACATAAAATATAACTTTAAAGTTTATATTGTATAATCATTCAGGAGTCATTAGGAGTAATTTGTCGAAATGTTTATTGTGTAGTTAAATAAAAAGACAACTGCTAGGCATGATTATGCACCCCTGAGATGGCCACATAGGTTGGCTTATGCTTGTTGGTTAGCATGTAGACGTTGCAGTGCAGTCGCTTCTTGATGCACGCCCAGTAGATGGTATCGCCATAGGTACCACGACGAGTAAATCGCTGGCCGTCGTACACGAGGATAATTCCACTTGCTGTGCGTTCATAACGGACACGATCCCAGTCGTCCAGGGTGCGTGTGAACTTGCGATTAGCCAAGAGACCACAGCGTATGGTCTGCGGTCCACTGACACGGGATTTGGGCAAGAAGCTCTCGTTGCCATAGTCGCCAAGCACGTTGGGATCCAGGGGAGTCAGCGCTGAAATTTGGTAATTATTAATGAAGAAGTAAAAATAACTTAAGTCAATTAAAAAGAAGAAATAAAAGAGAAAACTATGTTTTGATTAACTTATTGCTTTAATTCACTAAATTAAAATAGTTGGGTACGTTTAGTAGACATCAAGTAGCTAAAAAAGAGAAAAAATAGGTTAGCAAAGATTCGAGTTGAGAAGTAGGAAGAGATCTGACTTACCTATATTCTATATTCAAGTGTGGGTTGACTATAATTTGTACTATAGATGCGATTCCCCACTACGTATGATTGTGCACTCCGCTGATGGCGTAGCGTGTCTCCGCCGTCTGCTCGTTAGGCGCCGAATTAGTGATGACTCTGGCACGACACTGTTTCCGCCACTTGCTGCACTTCCAATAGACTTTGTCCTTGTACACAGCATTGCGCAGATAGCGATGCGGGCCACAGAGAAGCACACAGCTACCAGCAGGTGTCTTCATAAATTTGATGTCTTCCACACTCTTTGCTTGCCTCACGCGCTTCAAAACCTGAAAGGGCACTGTAAAAGAGAGGGATGTAGGTAAGTAAGTGATTTACTAATCAGACATATATATGTAGAATGGCGTATAATGTATTTATCCATGAGTTTACAAGCAGCAAAGCGTTTCGTGTACACATTAATGACTATTTTATTTATTTTTGTTTGTTTTGCATTTAGCAAACTAAGCCTAACTTGCCGCGATTAGGGCTAGTGAAGCTGCTGTAGATCTTCTATGCTTAGATTAAGCGAGCGCAGCTCGAGTGTCAAATCCTCCTCGTTCTCGGTCTTCACATAGCTGCCCATTTCGGGTTTGATTGCCTTGTTGACTGTCTTCACCAGCGGACTGACAATGGACAAACGCTTCTTCCGATCAGTATTGAAACAGGTGTGATGACACGATTCGAGGACGATCTTGTGTACGCCCTCGATCACATTGGTCACAACGCGTGCACTGCACTTGGTACTGCCCTGCAAGTGAAAAATGAAAATAACGAGTTAGTAAGGGAGTTTTTTAAAGCAATAAGCAATCTAGATTAAGTGAAATAACTAAACTGAACTGATTTAAAATTAAGATAGATTTAGATTATTATACTATTCATTATCTTATTAATTGAGTTAAGTAATAATTATCAATTTACATTGATTAGCTGTATCAAATATGATATACAAAAGATTTCACGCAGTTCTAAACTCTACGATAATGAACTGTAAACCACAATCAATATTTCAACTAAGAAGAATTCTAAAAGTTGCTTTCTCAATTTTTTGCAACACATGCTAATTAATGATATACATATATATGTACATAATATAAATAACTGCGCAGTATGCTAGACACTAAAAAGACAACAGATCTCTCAAAACTCTTTAAGACTGTTCTAAAGTCTAGATCAGAAATCCTTTCCGATTCAGACCATCTTAAGATGCTGTCTAATAAGTTAAATAGTATATAGGCGTATCGATTCCTTCTCCTCACCTTCTTAGAGCATATCCAGTATGTTTTCAGTCCACTGCGTCGATTGCGCACATAGTTGTGCCCGTTGAAGGCCAACAACTTACAGCCGCGTTGTCCCTTGACAAAGGAGAGTAGCGAGTGCTTAATCGCAGCTCTGCTCAGATCATCCAGGCTAGTGTCCAGCATATCTGTGAATTAAAGCAATATTAATTAGTTGGGCTCTCTTCGATATGATATGTAAGCATACAATGAATGTAAATTACTATACGTGAGCAATATCAATAAAAATAAACTTTTATTTTAGAGGTTTTCTATGTTTTTATCATTTGAACTGTACAATTGGGTGCGACTCGTACTAGAGAAAGAGTAATGCAAATTAATAGGACTAGTATGGCGGATGATTGTGCTGGCTGCACTTGATGATCACGTCATGATCCTGCACTGTGACCACGCGCGCTTTGCACTTGTGCGCTCCCGCACGGGCGCAGGACCAGTAAGTCTTCGCACCGGTTGCCTTGTTGCGGGTGAAGGTGAATTCTCCAATCTTAAGCTTGCGACTGCCGCGAAATCCTGTTATGTAGGAGTAGTAGGACATCGCATCTACGATAAGAGAAAAAGAAAAAAAAAGGTGTTATTAGTTAGGCTTTACAAGATATGCAGATTAAGATAGAGAGAAAGATATGTAAAATATATTTATAACAAATTGGGAAAGTAGCTAACTTGCATTTTATTTAACATATATTTTATAGATGATGTCGTGGAGTTTATTTAATTAGAGAAGAGTGTCAAGACCAGCGCGAGATAGGAAGGGTCTATAATATGAGTTGCCTGGATTACTAACGTTGGTTTTGTCACTCTCGTGTCTGTTCCTGTTTTAAGTATTTACATTAAGGCTTAGCGCTAACAAATTCAAATTCTCCCGGCTCCTGCCCCTTGGCCACGGTTGCGGCCTCGGCCTCGGCGGGTTCCTCTTTGGGCGCCTTAGCCGCTGCTTGAGCCTCGGCCCGCTGACGCTTAAGCGAACCATATTTCCGCGCCTTCGAGATGACCTCGTGATTATGCTCACTGTTTAGTATGGTCAGCGTATCTAATTTGGTTTTAAGTCGTGCACGGCATCGTAGCACAGCGAATTGACTGCACCGCCAGTAGGTGACATCCTCGCGGGTAATGTGACGATTGAAGGTGTGTTGCTTCAGCATGATCTGCTTGGTGCCATATTTGCTGACTATGAAGAAGGGCGCATTGCTCTCGCTACTACCTCCGCCGCCACCGCCTCCACGACGCGTCTGCTGGCATTCCTCAAGGTTGATCATCGTCTCGCCCGCTTCAAGTCCTAGCTGGTAATCGAATTTGACTGTAATGAGGGAAATAAGCAAAGGGGAAACTCTTCAGCAAAACTCAAGCTCAATCAATGCAGGCTGCGAATTAAGTAAGGCGGGATAGAAATAGGCGTAGAAATAAAAGACTTGGCATTTGGCATTAGCGTTTTTGCTTTCATTTGTTTTGGTATTTCATATTAAAGTTAAAATTACAAGGGTTGTTAATCTCTACGGGATGATTTATTGGCTTATTCTAGCGTAGCAGTACAGTGAACCGCATGCGCATTATACTTAGTCAGGCGCGGCTTGCGGCTGAGCTCGACGAGCACGTAATGCGCCCCACAGTTGGGCGTCATGCAATGATAGTATGTACGGTACTGCATTGCCCTGGTCTTCTTATACGAACGACCCGCTATGAGCAGGAACTCGCCTTTCTCCGTCCTCTTGAATTTAACAGCTGCAAAAATGGCATGAGAGATACGAAAAGAACTTGATGAAAATGATGTGAATAAAGCGAGAGAATGTTTGGCTACGTTTATGCAATGATATATCATTATATCTTTAATATTTAAAGGTTTATTGTGTTTTAATATGTAGAGTTCATGCGCCTGATATCGATTGTGTTTAAAAATTTCTTCAGTTAAGTAACTTATTGGAAACTTTGTAGAGTATTTAACTTCACGATACCTTTAAGACACTCACGATTCGTATAAAAAACACTCATAATTATCACAAACTGCAACCAATTGCACATATTCATGTTAATCACGATTTGCATGGCATAAACAGAGCCGAGAACAGTTTGGTGGGAACACTTAACTAACCTAAGATTAAGATGGTACACAACTAAATGAACTACAGTAGGCGCAGGGGGTTTCTACTTGAGTTTCCACTTTAATATTGCTGCAAAAACATGTCCTTGGTCATAAGCTTGGGGGGCACACAGTTGCCCGAAAAGCGTGGCGGATGATTGTGTTGATTTTTTCCTAGCTTAATGCCACCTTCGAACTTGGTTATCGCACGGGCGGTACATTTGTTCTCCGTAGAACGTTTGCCATTGCCATCAGAGCAGATCCAGTTGACTGTAGCACGAAAACTGGCCTCCTTTTTGTACATGTAACCATTGAAGATGAGATTATAACCCTGTTTCTGATTGCGTATGAAGAAATAGTCCATTTTCTGTATCCAAACATTCTGCGGCAACTTCGCAACGAACTGACCGGCTGCAATGGGACAGAGAAGAGAATATTGGAATTGGATTGCATTTTGTTGGGCTCCTTCTCGATCCGAACGCGACGAAACTCTTAGCCTAAAGCAAAACACAACATTGGGAGCGATAGCACTTTATTCAGAGAGTACACATACACAATACAAACATTTGGCGAATAACTTAAACATTTAAGACTGTTAATTGTTGTTTGAGGAATAAACTTAGCACTCTTAGGACTTACCATTTAAACAATTAACTGCCAATTATATTTTCACAACTTCACTGCAGTCATAACTACTACAACAACAACAACAATAAAAACAGGACCGCGCTAGAACAACAACTGCTGCATTTTGCACTTCTCGGCGTCGCTGCGCCCTTATTTCATCACTTTCTGCATTTAATGCATATTCACCAAACACAACACTTTCTTTGCACATTGTTTTCGACAATTATTATGTCAATTTTTTACGATTTATTTATTTTTATTTGTGCCTACGCCGTTTTGCAAAACCAAGCGAAGAAAGCACGGCGAAGAATCTCGAGAACGCGGCGAAAACATAACAAGATGGCTGACTCGCATTGCGTTTTTGTGTAGACTGTCTGGCAGCGCTGTCACTAAGATTGCAGACAGGTGGCAACTATTCCAGCCGCAAGTACAGTGCTTCTTCTTAACTTGTGTTTTCCATTGCAGCGCATATTATTTAATTTTATTTCAATTATTTATTTGTTTTATTTATTTAAATAAATGTCCGCCGTGGCACAAAGATTTACACTTGTGTTTTATTTCCAATTCCATTAAGTTGCCCATTCGTTGAGCATTTGTTTTCTAACCTGCTGCTTTTTCTTTTTTTGTCCCCATTAAATTTCCCTAACGCAGAAAAAGTCGCGGCCACATCAACAGCTCAGGTAATTCTTCCACGTAAACGCGGGCGCCCGCGGACCAAGGTTGAAGACTCAACACCAAAACTGAAACTGCTCGACAAGCTCAAGGCAGCCAGCAAAAACAAGGCGGCCAGCAAGCCCGCGGTCTACGCCTCAACCACAAAGGGTAAGTCGGGGCAGCACTTGTTGCATGCAACATCAATTGACACTTGACTCTCTTCATCGCATACAGGTGGTGTCAAACTGGTCTACGAAGGGCACCTGTTCAAGTTTTCGTTCCGCAAGGCCGAGTTCTCTGTATTCCAATGCTGTTTCCGCGAACACGGCGAGGAGTGCAAGGTGCGTGTGGTGTGCGACCAGAAGAACGTTTTCCCCTTCGACGGAGAACATGTGCACTTCATGCAGGCCAGCGACAAAAGCGTCACCTCGTCGCAG
Source organism: Zaprionus ornatus (assembly GCA_018904035.1). Taxonomy (NCBI): domain Eukaryota; kingdom Metazoa; phylum Arthropoda; class Insecta; order Diptera; family Drosophilidae; genus Zaprionus; species Zaprionus ornatus. Next base: position 7,833,235 of record JAEIFZ010000115.1, on the reverse strand, counting down.
TTCACACCCGCCGAGGGTATTGTGCGACCCGAACCGAAAACCGAACCAAAAGTTGAGATCTTGCTACAGAAAAGTGAAACCGATGCGGATGCCGACGAGGAAACCGAAGCCGAACTGTTTGAGATACACGAAATTGAGGATGCTGAGATCGTCGCAGCCACTCCCCCTCCCCCGGTCGCTGTGACTCCACCTCAAATTCCTGCGGCGATGACTGGCGATGAAGTGGACAATGATCCCAACGATTTTCGCGAGAAGATCAAGCGACGTCTGCAGAAAGCGCTGCAAAGCAAGAAAAAATAACTGCCAACCAGAGGGAAGAAGGTGTCCTACAATAGAACCTCGCTATGGCGAAAGGGTTGCGGAAAATTACCGATTTAAAAGACGAAATTCGAATCCAGGCGCAGGCTAAAGAATTTCGGCAATCTACAGCAATTTACATACACACATTTTTACATATTTCTTCTATATTTCCTATACTATACTATATATAATTTACTTAATTCAAGAAAGTTTCAACTTAACGCAATCAATTTTTGTAATTAATAATTGTGGACAATAAAGCCCCGATTCCATATCAACCATAAACACCCAACTAGCACGTACGGTGCGCACAACCAATCCCAGATGATTATTTATATACAATTAATAATCCCTCCGCATTATCATTACTAATTAACATATATTAAATAAAACAAACCTCGTCTCTTGCAGTTACTCAGCATGTGCACAACTGTGGACCGCAGACGTTTCTCATCAGCCGCAAAGGCGGCATCCTGTTGACCATCAATAACTTTGTCTATCGCTCCAATCTCAAGTTCTATGGCAAAGGCAACGATATACTCTACTGGGAATGCGTGCATAATCGATCTATGAAGTGCCGCAGTCGCCTGAAGACCATCGGTGATGATCTCTATGTGACAAACGGTTTGATTGAGCTTCTTATTTGTTATATATGTATATACTATATAATATTATACTTTCTTATAGATGTGCACAATCACGTGGGTGACAAGCAGCGTATTGAGGTGGCCAAAACGGCGGGCATGCTCATCCACAAGAAGCTAAGCTCTCTGACGGCAGCTGATCGTATTCATGGCTGGAATCGCAACGATGGTAGTAATGCCGATCCAGCGCTCAAGTTCGAATCGACTTAGATATAGCTTTCGTCAGTATTACGCGGACCTTAACCTACTAGCTGAATGTGTTAGACCGTTTTTAATTAGGACAATCGAATATCAAATTGATGAATCGTTAATTCTATTAATTCTCTTTTAGCAGCGAAAACAGTGTAAAATTGTAATAAGTTTATTGTTAACTCTCACGGCATAATATCGTTGTTGTTGTCAGTGTAGTGCCTACTGCAGCTATAGCTTATCATACTACAAAAAATCTTAAGATAATAATAATAAAAAAGACATATTCATAAGTTCATAGAAAAAATGTCAAGCTAAGTTTAGTTACTCCTTATAGATTGTAAACTCTATTAAGTATCTTCTTAAAACTCTTTGTCATTGGACCCACATTAAGATGGCAATGGGAGGCGCATGTTAAGCGATATTTAATCTCGGAATCAACCATAAAAGTAAATGCACGCGCTTTGCAGCCCTTGTGATGATACATACAACGCCAGGATCCAATATATTCATTACTCTTATCAGCTAGACGATGTGTGGAGAATACAAATTGTCCAATAACCAGTTTGGGGCGTTTGTGGTCTGACGAGTTGAAGACAGCGTCGCCATCGTAATCCTTGGCCTTCTTTATGCGTTGACCGTGTCGTCCTGAAATAGAGAAAAAACACAAAATGTGAGTATAAATTTGAAAACAATGAATGGACGATAAAATGAAAGAGTATTGTGTTTTAGTATTGCAATGAAAAATCTTTTATTCTTGAGTTTTCTCACTTTTCTTACACCTAATTTCCAAATCCCATTCTGAAACTCTGTAAAGAATGGCTAAATATTAATGAAACTTAAAATAGGAACAAAGCTTAGCTTAATAGTTCAGTTAATCTGGAAGAATTTTATTGTTAATTGACAGTTGATACAAAAATATCAAGACTTATACGAAGTTGCACTTAGGATAGGTACTCTCTACTCCTCCTCCTCCTGCTCTGTCTGGCCTCGCTAGTAATCCTTGCTTATGTACACGGCGCCATGTGGCTGCCCTAGATGCGCCTGCAACTGCGGCAGTTGTTGTTGTCGCTGCTGATGCTGTTGCATCAAAGCCATCATCTGTGGTGCCTGCACAGTGACCGGCATGGTTAGTGGCATGGTCAGAGGCATTGGCATAGCCAGGTGTGTGGTGGCAGCGGCTGTGGCATAGGAGGCGGGCAGAGGTAGTTGCGCCATGCTGGACGACTGTTCGATGGCACTTGTTCCAGCAACTTGTGGCAGTGTGCCTAGTGTGGCAGATTTGCTGCAATTTGTGCTAGAAGCGGAATTACCACTACTGGCGCTTATGGTGCTCTTGGCCTGACAGTAGAGCTGACACAGGGGCAGCAGTTCCTTGTGGCGTCGCTTGATGTGGCTAAGGAAGTTCCCAGTCGACTTGGTAGTGCCCGAGATGAGGCCATAGCAACTGGTGCAGGTTGCTTGAATGGCCCCAGGTGTCTTTTGATTGGGCTGGATATTCTTGTAGAACTTACCATCTAGAATTTTTGGCAGCGTATATGGTTTGCGTATGCACATGGAGTCCTCGTCGCTGAGGCAGGCGACCGGAGGAGTAGGCTCCGTGGTGTCGCTGGGAATGGGCGTTGAAGGCTCCGGCTCCAGCTTAATCTCGACTGCAAGTTGAGAGAGAAAAATACAACATTAGTAGAGTATACAAAGGAGATAATTAAACTAGATATATAGATATCAAATCGGAATCTCAGATGCAAGTACTATATAGAAGTTGAATTATATTTATTATTGGCCAAGCGCAGACATTTATGGATAAATAGTTTATTATTGAAAATCGGTCAGTTCGTCGAGTATCTCCACAGATATTTCCGGTGAGCTGCATTCATCGGCCTTCACTTCCGGCCCGTGAGTGTGCGGTGCTCCAGCGATGCGTAATGTGACATCGTTCACCTTTGATGTGACCAGTGTGGCACGACAACAATGCTTCACGTAGCGGGAACAACGCCAGAAAACATTCTTCAGACTTTGGCGATTGACCACATAGCGATAGCCATTGTAGATGAGCATGATGCGACCCCGCTGCGTTGTTGTGTACTGAATGTTTGTGCTGGTGTTCTTGTCCTCGAACAACGCCTTGATGGACTGCATCACGCCTGCAAGTATACAGTAAATACAATGCGTTAGTTGGGGATACAAATAATTAGGAAACTACTCCAGTTTTAAGCTCTACCGACGGCATAAGAGGAACTAACACTTTGTCTACAGCATCCGCTTTATTTCATTTAAAAAACATACAATTTTTGGTGTGCATTATGCTATGACCTAACTACTGCTGCTGCTGCTGCTGCTGTCTGATGGTTTCCAGTTTGTGGTCGATGAACTGTTGCACAGTGGACTCCTTCATCTTTTCACCGTGTATGGCGAACACAAGGCACACATGGGCTGCGAGAGAAATAGAAGAGCACATGGATGTAGTGAAACTGAGCATGGAGGAACCGCATGCATGCTATGTACTTATGATTGCTTGAAACTTCTCCTTGTCCGGCTGGGATTTACCCAGTGCGATCTGTTTCAATTCCTCCTTCCCGATGACCATGTCGGCTACACGGGATGTATAAATGGCCGGATGACGCACATATGCTTTGGCCAGATGCTCCTTTGACACAAAGACAGTGCTACCAGCAAATAAGGGTATTGGCGCTTCCTTTGGACCACTTTTCGTTGGCGTTATCTCGGCGTCCTTTTTGCCCTTTTCGCTTGTGGTTCTAGTTCGCTTTGGCGCTGCAATAACACACAAATGAATGGAGTTAAATTGCGTTACATTTGTGACATTTCAAATAATAAACTTATTAAAATTAAAACACAATTAAAGTCTGTTGTATCTTTTTTATTTCGTATAATCATTGTTTGTAATTTAAATAAATAAATGTAAGGCCTACACTTGAAAGCTGAACACGGCGTGGCAGCTGCGCCGCGTTCGCTAGGTTCCGTTTTAACATTGCGACGCCGAAAACACTTTGCACAAAAAAAAAAAAGGGTAATATTATGTATGTGTAACAAAAATCATAAGTTCGCAGATTAAACAAATATAATGAATTGCAAATAAATTCACAAACGAGAAAAATTCTTTTGCAAGCTAGAAACAAACACACAAAAAGATAGTAGTATGCAGGGTTGCTTTGACAGCAGCTGCCTGTCTGGCAACACCACTGCTGCTGTTGGTCTGGCAACTCTTAAAATCGCCGGAGTTTAGGAAAAAAAGATTCTGCAAACGCAGTCAGAATTACGTCTAGTTGTTTACAAACCAAAAGAAATTGTTAAAAACTATTGCAAATGATGCACAGTGTAAATTGTTTGGCTTCCATCGTTGCTATAAATATCTATAAATCAACGCCCACAGTGACGTGAGACGCTGAGGCGTTTATGAGCGTGTATGTATATAAAGTTGTTCCCAGTGTTTGTGTTGTTTGTGAAATAAAACAAAGTTTTGTGTACAAATTATACAACCAAATCTGTTAACTGTGAGAATCACCCTTTAAATCAATATCTTTTAAATGTTCCACTTGCTCGGAGTCAATCAATAATCCTCGAAGAGTCCTAAGCAGACTAACGATAATATCAAGATCTACGTAAATACAAAGCGATATTTGCGCGGAACCAGTGAATCAATCAAAAATTCATGGAAATTAAAAGGATACCCCTATAAATTATAACTTTTGCATAAATGCGGGTGCATGTGTTTGTAAATTCGTTATGTTATTTTTGCCCATTTTTGACTTACGTATCTTACTGCATTTTCCAGGCAAACGAACTTTAGGATACTTAAAGTGATGTGCATAAGTCTGCGCACGCCAGTGAGTGCAGCGTGATATGAATACTGTCCCTATACTGATTACAGTGTTGTTTTCAAAGGGTAAAATAGTGAAATTTATAATGAAAATGCCTTAGAGTGTTTCCCAAACCAATAACCGAAAACCGGGTAAGATGCCGTCTGATTATTATAATCTATTCATGAAAAGATCGTCGAAATACAATATACATATAATGAAATAATAGTGCCTAAGATAGACTAAGGAAGTAATCAATCAATAAAGTAAATTAACTATTTGTATATTCAAATAAAAACAAACTCTGATTCTTAATTTCGAATTTTATTAAACCTCGGCTCGGCGAAGTCATTCCATCCTGCTCCTCCTCCTGCCAGTTGGTGTCTGCTCTGATCGGTTAGTTTTGCTCTCTTGCAGATTCCACCCAGATCGGCGGCTATAAGATACAGCTGCCTACGGCGAAACGAAAGTCTGGAAAAAAACAAAGTTTCGATCATCTGGACGTATGCTTTACCCGTAGTAATCGTGGCAATAATCTGCTCACGATCAATGGGAAACCCTTTACACTGAATCGCAAGATCAAGGATGCCTGCTACTGGGAGTGCGTCAAGCTGCGTTGCAAGTATATCAAGTGCACGGCGCGGGTGGTAACCAAATCGAATCAGATCTCAGCGCTGCGCGGACAGCATAATCATCCGTAGAACTGTTAGAAAACGTTTCTTAAATCGAATAAATGTTGATAGTTATTAAATAATTTGCATCTCTTATTTTCTGGAATAGTTTGCATGCGGAGTTCAACTCTAATCCTCCATATGCTTTTTACAGATCGCAGCTTTAAGCTGGTAACAAATCGTCGCGGCGGACGCAATCTACTGTATCGTGGCCACATGTACAGTGTGGAGCGAAAGTACATGTCCACCGTTAACTGGGTGTGCAGCAAAAACAGCAATGTGCGACAGCGTTGTCCCGCACGCTGTGTCACCACCGGCATGGGACACATCAAGCTGAGCCGACGGAGTCACAATCACAATCCCAGCTAGCTCTAGTTTATGTATATATTTCAATATGTATCTATGTGTAACTATATGTATATGTCGCCACTAATCCGGCAACTCATCCTCCACACACAAACACATTCACACGTAACTAATCCACACACACCTCACGTTGCATCTCTCCTTCTCTTCTTGCTTCTCTTCAGCGCCTACGGTTGATGCTCACTTGCTCATCGATGGATACCGTTTTGTGGTCAGCTTCCAAAAGCAGCATCGCTGCTACCTCAAGTGCTCTCGCTTTCGCAGCAAGTGTCGCGCTCGTGCCATAAGGAACAAGCTGACGGGGCAGCTGGAGGTGCGCAATGGAGCACACAATCACAGCCGGCAGACCATAGATTGAGCAAGTACACGCACACACACACAACTCTCTCATACATACACAGACAGACGCACTTCACACCCACACACACACACACACATACTGACACACATCATGTATAATAAACAACTCTTCGTATGCAAATTGCAAATCGCCTCTGCTTTTCACTAATAATTCTCTCATCAAAAATAACTTCGCCTTTGCCCCCTGCCCCTGCCTAACTAACCTTCGTCTCCTTTCTCTTCTCTTTCTTTTCTTATCTCTCTTTCTGCAGCCTCTGCTCCCAAGCTGGCGCAATATGTACGTTCCAATCGAGGCACTGATCTGGTCTACTACGAGGGCAATACCTACACCCCCAATGAGAAGCTGCGCGAGGGCCAAAAGTCACGGGACTGGAAGTGTTCCATGTACCACAAGGCCAAGTGTCGTGCTCGCCTCGTCACACGCATCACGCTGCAGGGGGATCTAATACATGTCACCAGCTACCAGCATACGCATCCGGTCATGTATATGCTACAGACACCGCAGGAGCAACTGCAGCAGCCGCCATGCGTCGATGTGGACAAGCTGTGCCTGACGCGCAATCCGCTGTGCACCACGCGGCGACAGCTAAAACAGCAGCAGCAGCAACAGCAGGAGCTGAGCAGCACCAGCGACCAACAGTGATGAGGAACCAACGGTGCAGATTAATTTATCCAAATTCTATTTCATCGTAATAAATATTCGAATTTCTTTCGTATTTTATTTGATTTTCATTTGCTCCGAGGAACGCAATGGAACTCCCTGTGGAACCTTTAACTAATCTACATTCTCTCTTCCATTTTGCAGGTTTCAAGGAGCAGTTGCTGCGAATTGCAACGGTGGTGAATGAGAATGGCAAACGTTCGACAGACACCTCTCCCCGTCTAAGCTTCATCAATGGTCAACGCAACTCGATGCTGCTGCTGTACAAGCGTTATGCCTTTGCCAAGAACAATTGCCACGGTTCTACAACCTATTGGAATTGTCGATATCGACGCCGTGGCATGCCTCCATGCAATGCGCGTCTCTCCACAAAGAAGCTGTCGGATGGAAGCTTTAGTGTTGATCTCAAACAGCCACAGCATAATCATTCGCCCTCAAGTCGCATAGAGCGACGGATGATGAGAGATCATTAGAAATTAAGCATTTATATAGATAAATATATGTATATATAAATATGATATTTTAGCACTAAAACCGACTTTTTGATCTTCTCTATATATTGTAATATGTATGTTTGATAGCCCCAACTAATTCTAGTTCTGTTTTTGTATTTCCCACAGAGAGCAGCGTCGCCATCTATTCGGCCACGTCGCGCGGTCGCATGCAGCTCATCTACGGTGGGCAACCGTTCATCTTCGAGAAGACACTGAAGTTATCGTCGGGAGAGGAGAAGCGCTACTGGCGCTGCAATCAATGGTGGAATCAGAAGTGTCGATCACGCGTCTTTACCATCAATGACATCGTTTGTCCGCTGAATCGTTTCCACACGCACGAAGAGATCGTGCGGCGCAAGAAGAGAGTGCGTCGCATGCCTCCAGCGGATGCCGCGAATGCTGCACAACGACAGGCGCAATCGCAGCACGAACAACAACAGCAGCAGCAGCAACAACAGCAGCAGCAATTGGCCAGCGATGCTATGCTCACCACGACGCTGGGCGACGAGGCTTCCGCGACGATCGATGTCAATGAGCTGGACATGCATTTAAAGTACGAGGAAATTGTGGCCGATGTGACTGGCATTGTGGGCGGCGCCACACATACACATGGGCGTGGCCTGGGTCGTAAGAAGTGAAGTCCAGGGTATATGCTAGTTTAGCTATGTGTAGAGAGGAGCGCGCAGAACTATCGGCAGTACTATCGAAACTATCGCCAAGAAAGTGAACTTCCTCTTGAATTGACTTCATGTCTAATATAAGTAATGTGAGAAACGGAAGTGAACTCCCTATGGAAATAGTTTAAGTTCTAGTATGACACTGTATGCTATAGATGAGGCTATATAGCCCTCCCCCTGTACTGCCATTTCACTTAATATATGATCCCGATAATGTACCACATTTATTTGTACTAAAAGAGCTTCCCTTTTAGAACAATATTCCCTTAATAAGAGATCTTCTTTTAATCCTTTTAACATTACTATAATATTTTTCCAGTATCCCTTCAAACGGATCCAGCTGGCGTCGATACGTACTGCCAATAGTTCTACCCGCTTCTATAGTATTTAAATCTATGTTTAATTAATTAATACATTCAGCTTATATGGTACGCAATTCAATAAACTTAAATAAAACAGACAATGAGAATCAATTGATCGAGAGAACATACTATATATAAGGCTATATAGTCACAATACCCTACCCTAGACTCTTTGCTAACCTGCTCAGTTCTTCGTGCGTCTCTTTACAGTTCCGAAGTCCTTTTTCTACACCAAGGGGCAACGTAAGTCGATCAAGCTGAACTATGCGGGTCACAGCTATGTCAAGTTCATGGAGAATAGTCGCGGCATCAAATGGATCTGCGCCACACGCTCTACCACCAAGTGTCGTGCTCGCGTTCGCACCAAGGATAACTGTCTCGAGGTGCTCCATGGGCCGCACAATCATATCTCATGCAAATCGGCGAAACGTAAAGCAAAGCCATAAACTGAAACGACTTCGACATACCCTTTAAATGATATATATACTATCACTATATGGCATTTCAAATTGTATTACATTTCAACAGGGTATTTACAACTAAGATATCTAAAAAACTGCACTTATTATTTGAATATAGAAAGATATGAACGTTCTAACAGCATCGACTGAAATCGCCAACTAATTTTAAGCCTAAATCAGAAATTTAGTTAAGACTTTTTAAATACTTTTACAAGAAATTCAATAAAGATAAATCGAAGTTCTTTTCGATTCTTCATTTGTTAAACTCTCTTTAGCAACGTACTCTTTTTTTTATATTTTCTTTATATGACATATTCTTTATATAATGTATATGGTAAGATAGACAAATACAAAAATATATATTTCAATCTTTAATAGAGTCGCACGGGGAGTAACCTTGTTCAGAAACAGGAAAGAAATATAAAAATATGAAGAGATAATTTTGTAAGATATAAAATATAAAGTATATATAATGTAAAGTATTTATATAGAATGCAAAATTGTTGAGTTTCTGAAGAAAGTTATCCTTTTACAATTTCCGCACGACTTCTTTATGACCATTTTTCACTATTATCTGATACTGATCAACTGGAAGCTGATAATAATCGTCGTTTCTAGGCTTAATGCAGAGCCTCAAAACATGTCAAGCACATCCAGTTACTGCCGGGACAGGTGTCGCAGCAGGTGTTCAAACGCTCCAAATTCTTCTTTCCCTTCTTCAGGCACGTTACGCATTTTCCCTTCATGCGAGGAATGCCGACAAACACGAAATTATGATTATTTGATGAGGTGCGTATAATGTTTTCAGGATTACTTAAATTGAGACGGGTGCGTACTGGCTCCACAAAGGTAACAGGCACCACGTTGGCCGTTGTGACCTGACTCCGTTTCGCAACCGTCTCCGAGCTGGATGAGGATGAAGTCAGTTGTTTGCTGGTGGTTCTCGGAGCAGGCACACGTTGCGCGTCACGACGCACAATGGAGGTATTCAGCACAGACGACGATCGCACGTAAGTGATAATAGCTGCAAGATAAAGATAAAATGTATTATATTAAAGTGTATAAAAGATATTGCAGAAATTAGATTAAGGAATGAAAAAGACTTCAGTCACGAGCTTAGCTTGTGGTTTATTAATGCACAAATTTTAAGTTTTAATTTCTCTTATTTATCAGTCTTGAAGGCCAAATGAAAATTGAACCTAAGTTAAAAATATGTAACTGATATCCTTTTTAATAGTTTGCGACGCTCTTCTAGCACTGTGTGGGCTGCAAGAAACGTAAAGGAATATGTTAAATAACTGTTAAATAGGTTTATATAGTCTATGCTTATTACTATGGCCATCTGTATTCCAATCATAAGTCCTTATAAATTCGAGGCGCAAAAGTCTTGAGCGGAATAGGCGCCGCATGATTGTGTACGCCGCGTTCCGAGACGATTTCTTTCTTTCTGGTTGTGAGTGCAGCGGGACACTTTAGTCTCTTGTGCATGGCACAGCGCCAGAAGGCTACGCACTTGGCCACGCTGCTTGAGTGGCAGCTATAGACGAAGCCACGATGCACCAGTTGGCCCCGATAGTTATAGCACAGCACTGCAAGGAAGGAGGAAAGAGGCACGATTAGTTAGTAGAGACAATCATGTAGAAGCAACTTACAATTTGCAACAGCTGAAAAACAATCGCGTGTACTATCGTAAGACATAAATTAGAGAAGTGAAATGAAGAACAAAATTACAGTGATAAATCTCTTCTTCACTTTGTAGATACTGCAAGAGCACTAGCTTTACTCCTTCACTTACGCCTCCGATAGTATACGCAATAGTTGTGGCTACTCTCTCCATTAAATCTACGGATTCAATCTGCTTAAATTTGGACATTTATTCGACATAAAATTGAAACTAAATTGCACTGCCAAGGAGAAGATCAACTTCTGCCTGGCTCCGACCCCCGCCCTAATCATGAATAAGCATCAGTGAGGCATGCATCAGTTCATGATCTGCTAGCTGCAGCGTAGCTGCCTCACTAGCTAGTAGATGATGTTGCTGATGATCCGTGTGATGCACCAATATATCCGGCTTTTGTTCCAGTTGCTGCTGATGCTGTGTAATACTGTGTTGCCGTGCCAACTTGCCCCCGCTGCCGCCCCCTCCTCGTCCATGGCTGACCGCCGCCAGCCTATTGCGCTGTATGATCTTCTCGATCTTCTCCGTGTGCGGCAGATGATTGTGCAGTCCACCAGTGACGCTCTTCAGCTTGCCGAATTCCAGTACGCATCGCGATCGACAGCGCTGCTCGTGCACCTTCTTGGAGTAGTTGTGACAGCGCCAGTACTCTTTGTTGTTTTTGCGACTGTGGCAATTGTACATGTATCCGTTGAGCACCAGGCACGGCGTCGACCAGGGACTCTCGATGAACAGTAGATCGCCGTTTTCATCTGTGGAGGAGAGAAAAATATCAGAAAACGTTAGCATATCTTAGTTAATGGTTATTATAGGCGAGAGAGTTAATTTATCTTAGAAATCTTAGATTTGTCTATTGTTTTTGGTTTATGCTTTATTCGATTTTAATTTAGAGACACGGTACACAATTAATAAAATTGGGTTTCACTACTTCTAATGCTGCTTGCTCTTGTTCATGGAAAGACGGTGAATGGGTTTTAGCTCCACCACTTGCTCGATCATATCATCATCATCATCGTCGGCAGCATCTACAAGGGCCTGCATCTCGATTTCCGTAGCCTCTGAAGCTGGCACATACAGCTTGCACTCCTTGCCATCCTTGGCGGTCATAATGCTAATGTTGCTGCTGCTCAGATATTGAGAGATCTTTGGGTTTGATGTACATATCTCAATGTACTCCTCCAGTTCCTCTTCGACGCTGTACAGCTGACGCTGTCCAATGCGCGAGGCATGCGATTCATGATTGTGCTGACGACGTGCATCCAGAAATTGTCCATTTTTGGTGATGACGACCGCCTTGCAGCGCAGCTTGAGTACATCGGCACAGCGCCAAGTCGTCTGGCCGTTGGCCTGTGTCAGTTTCTTGTTGTAGATGTAATCTTTGTAGACTAATTGAGCATTTTTCTTCTGGCTACGTATGAACTTGATTAAGCCGCCATCTCCATCTACATACGAAGGGTGAATGGAGAGAAAAGAGTGAGTAACTCTGCATACAATGGTAAATATATAATAGTACTAATAGCAGTATCAATATAGATGAAATAAAACAACACACATTAACAATTGGATTTATGCATTTTATTATTATGGCAAAAGAGGGAACGCGAAAAGTACCCAAAATACGATGGAAACACATACACGCACACACAAGAAGAGTCGCAAACAAGCGCGTATGTATACACACAAGTAGAGACAATACGGTTTTCAATTGTTTTCTTAATAAATTTGCTAGTTTTTATAGATAAGTACACTTTTGAACTATATTTCACAACTTCACAGTAAGATTGTTCACTTCAGTTAAAAATTAAACAAACAGCACAATTATTCAAATTGGTGTAGAATCAAATCTGAGTTAAGGCGTCCTATGAATAACACTTGGGCATTCGAATATGTTTTGAGATAACATTTACAGCACTGCACTCTTAATATGCCCAAAAAAAACAATGAAATTCACAATTTGACGCATATTTAAAGCCAAATAGACAAACCAACAAAAAATATGTATTTAGCTTCATATCACACACTTCACAGTGTTGCCACCTTGTTAAAATACTTGGTTGCTTTGATCGTATAATTATCTACTTCGACGATATGGCAGCACTATAATTGTTAATTAGTGACAATCTGGCAACGCCTTAGCAAAAATATTTTGTATCAATCTTTATTTAATAAAAATCATAATTTGCATGCTCACAACGGTAAAAATGGTTTATCAGTAGTAAAATTAAGTGATCAATTTCATACACAGAAAAAAAATAGGTAAAACAGACACCGATCTGTACCAATCAAGCACGAATTTGTTGGATTGGTTATACATTCATTCCACTTGAGGAATAAAGATCAGAAAATATTCCATACATAGCGACCAAGTAAACGAAACATACGCGTAAATCTGTACAAATAACCAGAAGTTTACATCCTTGTTGTATTAAGGTAGGTAGACGTATCCACTCTCGCAAAATTCTTCGGAAATCTAAATAGAAGTGAACCGGATAAATGCATTTCCATGCAACATAATTGTTAGGCCGGAATGCCAACGCTATCCCACCGGTAGCACGAAAAGCAAACATGAATTTAAAAATCCCTCACAACTACTTTGACAAATCAATCGAACGTCCACAAAAACTAGGTGGAACATCATACTCCATCTATCAAATGTACAGAACAACGTAGAAGAGCCTTAACTCAACTTATCGTTTCATGTGGCTTAAGATTCGGCAATCAAAGCCGTTGTTCGTACCGCAAACAAGCAAGCTTTTACGTTGCTGCAGTGGTCGTAACAACATCTATTAGCTCTATTATTAGGGAATACAGTTTTGTTATCAGGTGGCAACGCCACAAAAAAGTTAGTAAGGAATCATTTGCCTAAGACAAAATTGGAAAAGGCTTTCTATCCAAGCCTGGTTTCAGCTGAAATTGTAAATTGAAATGTAACAAGTATTAGGAATATAATATTACCTTCGGTTCAGAGTACCTTTAAATTACGGCTCCATCGCTGCCAAATTCGTCAAACGCCATTCCTTGAGGTAGTCCCAGCAAGTGTTCCCAGTGATTCGTCAACTGCTCAATGTTTCGTTTCGTTATAAATTTCACCACTCTACTTACCTTTTTAAACATTTTTTTTTTTAGGTATTTTTACGCGAGAGCAGCTGCCTTGGCTTGTTTTTTTTAATGCTTTGGTCAGCCGCTCGGCCTGTTACTCTTTTGCGGATAAATAGAGTAGAGGCTAGAAAAGTATCTTAGATTTACTAATGGCTGATAAAGCAGCTCTTAAATGTGCATTATGAGATATTACGAAATGTAAAACTGAAGCGATGATGAGATCGCAGTGAATGATTCAAGCATATTTAAGCGCTCTTTACAACCAAATGGCCCATTCGAAACTGTGAGCTGCGCGAGGGGTGTCAAGACTTCTTGAAGGAATAGGAATTTAAGCCAAAATGGAAATATTTTGAGCCTCCCCTTACGCAAGTCACAGTTCGAAGAGCAATCATTATAAAACTAATTAAATCTAATGGCATTTATTGCCTATCCTTTGTAAAATTCAACCAACCTTGAGCCTCTGTGTTGCCTTGATCCGCGCCGGTGTCGACAAACGAGGAATCACTGTAGCTCTGCGACTGCTGCTTGACCACGGCCTTTGATGTTGTAGCTGTAACATTTCCGCTAGTGGTGCCCGTACCTTGGGTGCCGCCAGCATCTTCATTTTCCGTAAAATAGCTATCGTCATATCGCATGTCACCGTAGGTATCATCCTCTACGTAGGTTGTCTCGCCGTCTCCAGCAACCTCGGCATGTTCCTCGCTATAATCCGGTTCCGATTTCGTTGGCAATTCCATGGGGAGATCAATGTATTCCGTTTCCTCTTGTGCAGCAGCTTGTTGCTGTTGCCGCACCTGCTGCTGGTGCACTTTTGTCTCGCTGGGCACAACAGTTGCCGTCTGTACGGTTATTTGCTGCGGGGCAAGTTGTGCGGTAGTGGCCGTGGTCGTTGTATCCGTGTTCGAGTCCAATGGGTCGGTTGAGCTGGCGGTTGTTGTCTTCGAGCGCTTTATACCACCGCTGCCCACTATGGAGCTACGTTGGGCGGCGCGTTTGTTTGTCGACACCAGCGTTGCGGTTGTTGTTGTTGCTGTTTGGATCTGCTGCGTCTGGATGTGTTGTTGCTGCTGTTGTTGTTGCGGCTGTTGCTGTTGTACGATGGTGGCTTGAGGTGCGGCCGTTGTCTGAATGACAATTTGTGTGGTGCCCTTGTCATCACCCAGAACATCGTCAACAGTTTCAATCTTATAGCGCGCCGAGGCACGCGGTTGTTGACGCTGTATACGTTGGGCTGGGATTTGTTGTTGTTGCTGCTGCTGTTGTTGTACATGAGGTGCGGCTGGTGGGGGTGTGGGTTCCTGTGGGGGCTGTGGCGCAGGATCATTCTAAATAAATAATAATAAACATTAAAACGCTTGCAATATTATTTTGGTTCATTTGTTGGCCTAGTTGAAAAAGCAAAACAACCACCAGTGTGCACATTCTCAAGCAGATAGAGCGAGACAACTATATGTAGCGCTGTCAGAGCGCGTGCATTCGCTCACTCTAACGCACACACACACACATCTGCTGTTTCCAGACACTTCTCTGTTGCTTGGGTACAGTACAGTCAAACCAGCTCTTATACAGACGATTTTGTGTATGTGTGCATCAATTTGTTGTGCATGTATTGCGCGCGCGAAAGGCGCTTGGTGGTGTATGTGTTCTCTTTTATGTTTGTTTGTGTGTGTGTGTTCGTTGTACTCACATCTGTCAGCCCCTTGATTTGCAGAGACTCCGCTGTGCTTATGAAAGCGGGCAGAGCGTCCTGCTTAACGTTCACCTCGCCACAATACATAAACTGTATCAGGTCCTTCAGCGCCGAATGACTGACATTGTTTAAGAAAACTAAAAAATAAAAATAAAATAAGTATTAGTTTTACTCTGGCATGGCAACTCCATTTACCCAATAGTACTTACCGATGGCGTGGGTATTCGATGGCATTTGCGTAAACATTTTACGGAAGAAGGGCGAACAGACGGAGAGCACCAGACGATGCGCCTTCACTATCTGCCCCTCCGCGGCTAGCGATACGTCCACCAGATCTCCACGACATAGCGACTCGTGGAAGCCAGCGGACAGATTTGTGTTGAAATTATTCCAACACAAACTGAATTGCTCGTCGTCCGCCATCTTGGACGAGCATACAAATCAATAGAATTTTCTGTATCTGATGTGTTGTTGTGTGCGCTGCAATAGCAAAAAAAAAAGCAAAGAAAATATGCAATTAAAAATGGAATTTGTAAAATGCACACCAAATGCGGCAAAGTCATTTGTTTACAACTGTCAAACTACATCAAAAAAGCAGACGCGTACAGAAATAATAATGAAAAAAAACTGGGAAATTTTTTCACGCGTGCAAATTTGTGTGGTTTTTCGACATTTAAATACAAATGAAAATGTGTTTGATTTCAAGAAAAATAACTCTATTTGTTGAAATCTTACCTTTTTGTCTATATTTTCTTCAATAAAATAATTCTTGGAGCACAGATTAATATTAATTTACTTTTTTCTACGCTGCTGACGCGCAGACTGCGTCCGAACTTTTTCAACGAGTACCACGAAATAAATGTATACCTAGCTAGGGATGAACGATACGGTTATACTGGTTAGGGATGATGGTACACGACATATCGATATATCAAACAACAAGCTTGCTCTTCGATTAAAACGCATATGCGCGATATTGCGCGATAATTTTGAACGCACAAAAAACTTATCGAATATATTCATTGTTTAAATAAAATAAATATTTTTTGTATAGTACTGGAATTGTTCACAGTATTCGACAATTATTAACCAATGAAACAATTCACAATATTAATTCACAATTGCATCGCCTTGCGGATATTCCAGGCGTGGATTAGATGTACCAATGAATGGTTCCTAATGATTCGTATTGCTGCAGTTGTTGTTATTTTTTTATATTCTATTCTTACACTCTTCTACACAGTATTATTATTATTTTCTTTCTCTATATTTATTCAATTATGATCGTACAGCAATTTATTATAAAACATTTCAATTCTAAACTAAACATACTTATTACCAAATTTATTGAGCCCAAAAATACTATTAAAAAGACCGCAGATATATGATAAATAAACATTTAATGCAAATAAATAAAAATCTTAACAACTCTTACAAATTGTGATATTTCATATATCTCTAAGTACCTGTTCTTCGCACTATTCTTTTCCCTCACTCGTTGGTGATTTGTTTATTCAAAACATCTAGAGCGTCAAGTGTGCGAATATTTGCACTTAAGCCCCACTTGAAATCGGATCATCGCTTCGCATCGAAGATCGACAATTATAGCATGCCTTACTCGTATATGACTTAAGGACCTTGCAGTAATAAATATCGAGCACAAATAAATACGTACTTAAGCTCAAGATGCTCAAACAAAGTCAAAATCTGCATAAAGTGGGTGCCAGTGAACAAACAACAACACGAAGAAGAGAGCAAGATAACTGCACACACACATGCTCACTCACTCACATGGACGCATGCACCAGCCGCTGAGGCACTGCTGTGATTGGCTACTTGGCAGCCATTTTGTATAAGGCCAGTATTGCTCTGACTGTGTGTGTGCGGGTGGTTCGCCTCGGGCGCAAAAGATTCGAATCACGTTCAGTACGAAAAACGCGCTGACAAATTGAGGACACGCTCGAGTGCGCAGCGGAACGGCGCAACTTCTTGAGGTCTGAGCAGGTCTTTTCGAGTACGAATAACGGTTTGCAAGGGGTGTGCAACCCCCAACCCCTCCAACAAACACACACATACTCATACACACCTACGCGTTATTGTTGTCAAGTGTCGTCGTGGTCGCGTTTTCAAGTGCATTTTGGCAAATTGTTGTATTTATTTTAATTTAAAGTGCCCCCGCTCGAGTGAGTGATTCAAGTGATTTGAATTGTGCCAAAGCCAAATAGAGTAAGGGAGAGACAGAGATAGAGTGATGCTGCAACATCATCATCAACATCAGCCACAAGCCACGGGCTATTTCGACTACAGTCAGTCGCCCAGTCCGGGCAGCTTGACCAATGCGGATGCCCTGAACACGACCCCCTTCTCGGTCAAGGACATTCTTAACATGGTCAACCAGACGGACGCCTATGACGGAGGCTACGGCCATCTCGATAGGTAAGTGGAAGTCAGTGGGGCTTGCAGAAGAAATAACTTAGTCAAATTTAGATAATAACTTCTGTAATTATTTTATAACTTTTATAATTGACAACTATTTTAAGTAAATTAACAGATACACAAAGAAATTCCTCGTAATATGATAAGCAATTAAAAAACCCTTTAAATTTACAATTCTCTTGAATTTCCTGATAGAATATTTCAAAAATATTAAACTTTCTCAATGAAAAATAATGTAAAGAACAATACTAAATCCAAAACATTAAAATCAATTGCAAGATGCAAGATATATTCCTTTTATAACTGTTATAATTTTTAAATGTCTCTCAGGGCTTATACATATATCAGTACCAATTATGTGAGGAGTATAATTTGTATTCCGATTATAAGTCAAAAGCAGCTGTATAATCGCTGGATGCACCCTGGACTCGTAGCAGCATCTACCTGTCTCTGCACAACCTTAAAAAGTCTTCTGCGTCTTTTATTTTATTTATTTTTAATGAGATTCAGAAAAGGAAATTAATTTCTACCAATTTTCCTCAAAAAAATAATATTTTCCTAACCTTTTGCTGTCGGCGAAGAGCAGTAGTTGCTTGTGAGAGCAAGCGAGATGGCGCACACATAAGAAATCCTATGAAAACATGAGAGAAGCATGAATTGCAAATAGGAGGACCGCAAGGACTTTGACAAATCATCACTGTTTGTACAAGAGGCCATGGCGGACACTGTGGTATAGTAGGACAGACAGACAAAGATGTAGACGAGGAAACAAAGTGTTAACAATAAGAAAAACAAAGTCAAGAAATCGGTTGAGACAGACGTAGGGAAGGACAGACGGACAGAGAGACGGAGGGACAGACGGACAGAGGGATGGCGGGATGCGCGACGAGGTAGGCGGCCAAGCGGACTGCGGCGCCGGACCTAACTCGACTCGACTCGACTCGGCCTCGGCCTGGTCAACATGTGTGATTCGCATGTGTGTCCTGTGTCCTATGTCCTTCTTCCTGGTCCGCGCTAGGGCGTCGTCTGTTAATTGTGATGAGGCATGAAATGATGTCACCCGACATCAGCAGGAAGTAAACTGCCCCTCACCCCCCGTACTGCGCTAAGCTCTTGCTGCGCCATGCGTGATGCAACATGTGCTCTCCACACACGCTCAGCATATAAAGAAAAATGTTGAAATTTGGAAAATTGCAAGGGAAATCAAATGTACTGTAGAAGTGATACAAATATTATTACTTAATTAATATGTACCTAATCAAATTTGTTTATGAGCATAATTCAGCATAGTTGTAGTTTTAGCTGTAATCAAAATAATTAGAATAATAATAATAATAATTCTTCCACTCATTTTTTTTATTCATTATAATGTGTAGCCCTTATTGAAATTTAGTTAAATATATATATTTTTTTTTTGATTGGATAATTTGGAACCTTACTCTTAAAAATATTTATTCATTATGTTAGGAAGGTATAGAGCTAAGTTAACTTTATGAGTAACTAAGAAAAATATTCACTGTGTGTGATCGATTGGAATATAGCAGCTAATTAATGCTATGTTCTTGCCAAATTTGATAGCTCTAGTGATTATAGTCTCTGAGATCTAGTTGTTCATACAGACAAACATGGGAAAAAGTCCTTGGACTTGTTTAATATATATAAAGAAGTCCCTTAGCAAACACAACAACGTATTCCTAACCTCTTCCTCTTCTCTGTCTTTTTATTTTTTTCTCTTACCCCTTCAGTGCAAATGCAGCATCGGCTCTGTACGGCGTTGGTGACTATCACCAGCAGCAACCTCTCTCGCATCACCAACTACAGCAGCAGCAGCATCATCTTCAGCAACAGCAACAACATCAGCAACTGCAGCAACAACATCTCCAACAGCAGCAGCAGCAACAGCTTCTGTTGGAGCAGCAGGAGGAGGATGTGCTGGCCAGCTCATCCCTCTCGCCACTGCTGCCTCCTCCGCCCCATGGCCACGCCCAGCTTTACGCGGGTTATCATCAGGACTACGGCATGCCCGCTCACATGTTCCAGCATCCACATCCGCATCCCCATCCACATCAAAGTTATCAAACGGCGTACAATGTGACCGCATCGCAGTTCTATGCCGGCGGCACAGCTGGAGCTGCTTATCAACCTGGCTACACTGGCTACAATTACGGAGGAGGAGCCACGGCAAGTGATGTGTATGCCAGCCCTGCGCCACCTGCTCTGCCTGCTGCTCTGCCTGTGGTGCCTTCATCCATCAAGAGCGAGTATATTCCCACACCCTACGTGACGCCATCGCCCACACTCGATCTGAACAGCTCTGCTGAGGTGGAGAAGCTGTCCGGAAATGGTGGCATGCCTGCTCCCGGAGCGGGTGTGGTCAGCGGCAGCGACTGCGCAAAGCGAAGTAAGTTAAAGCGGCCAGTAATCCTCTCTAGCAATTCCGCTCACACTTTACCTTTCTCAGAGGACACACAAGTGACTTCATCGCGCGCTGAGCTGCGCAAGAGTAGCAACAACAACAGCAGCAATACAAACAACAACAACAGCAACAATAGCAACAACAATTCCTCAGGCAAACCTCGCTTGAAGCGCAAACCACGCGTGCTCTTCTCGCAGGCACAGGTGCTGGAGCTGGAGTGCCGTTTCCGTCTGAAGAAGTACCTGACAGGGGCTGAGCGCGAGATCATCGCCCAGAAATTGAACCTATCGGCGACGCAGGTTAAGATCTGGTTCCAAAATCGACGCTACAAGTCCAAGCGGGGAGATTTAGATGGCGATGTCTCCGCAAGCAGCCTTGGCAAGCATCAGCTCAAGCTGAAGCCAGTGGAGCTGGGTGGAGCTGTCGCAAGCGGAACTGTGTTGCCTCCTCCCCTGCCCAATCACTTGATGTGGCCAGCGCAGCAGCAGCACCAACACCAACAGCAGCAGCAGCCCCAGCAGCAACTGCATCTGCAATAGTTAAGCTTCGTTTCTATTCTAATTTATTGTAATCTTCTTCGTCTTGTTCTTGTTCTACCTAACGAATTGCCTCATAGCTCATAGTACCTTGTTGTATATATTATTGATATGTATTATACGATTATCGGACAATAAATAAAGTTAAGACAACCAAAGAAAAAAAAAAACTTCAACTTACTGTTGTTTACATTCATTTTATGAGCAAAGGAAATTAAGAAAGAAATACATTATTTTCAAAAGTAAAGCAACAATAGAAAACTTGATGATTTTGGACTCATTTTTTAATTATTAAGAATTTTGAAGAGTTAATTGTGTAAACTTTATATTTTAAATTATGTTTTTCAGATTTTATCGGTAACAGAAAATTGGGATTTCTTTAGTGAAAATAATTATGAACAATCCAAAAATTGGTTTAGTTATGTTGTTTATATGTTAAGGAACCCTAAAATTAAAAGAAGAAAAATGACAATTTAAACTATGAACAGAAATTTTACTTTTAAATTGAAAAATATGTTTCTGGACATTGCTTTAAAATAGCAAACACTTTGTCAGATAACATATTTTCAAAATACTTGTAAATATATTTATCGGATTGTTTACTTTTCAATCAGCTTAAACTATCCCAAAGCAAATTAAACTTAGTGCAAACACTTAAAGATCATATAAGCTTTCTCCTTAGATACACTTTGTCCATCGATCAAGAAATTCCATTTTCTAGCACTTATTTCGATTTTCCTTCAAAGCGACATCCCTCACGGCGATTAGTCACATTTTCCCTTTCATTTTTCAAAAAATCAACTCGCGCATATTATAGATATAGCATATATATTTTCATATATACATATATATATCTGCCACCGATCCATTAGGCACCGCATCTGCGGTATAATTGTTGTCGATCGACGCATAAATCAATTTTATCAAAACGCAACGATCAGTTTTATGAATAAACCAAGAACAACAAGGAGAACAGGAACAACACAGACAAGAAGAAGAAGAAGAGGTACAACAACAACAAAAGTAATAACAGCAGCAACAACAACGGCAACAACATCAAGAAGATACAACAACAACAGGGGAAGAATTTCGATTTCCGTTGCTTGAAATGTTTTCTCTGCTTTTCGCGAAGGGGTATGAAAAGAAGAGAGTGTGCACGGGCAAGAGGAACGAAAAGGGGGATGAGACGAGTAGGAGAAGAGAGGGGAAGAGACACGCGGGGCCAGGCGATAGCGCGGCAGACATTACAAAGGTTGCTTTTATGAAAACGCCTAAGTGGAGCGCAATGCAACTGTAAAACGTTTTCCTTTAGATACAGATACAGCAACAAATACAGTTGCAGTTCCACAGGCACACAGACACACAGTTACAGATACAAATGAAGATGCAGATGCGTATGGCAAGTCGACATTTATGACAGGCCGCCTCAGCATTGGGCTAATATTTCATGGAGTGTGGGGGCCAAAGTTGCCTCTGCCACTGCCACTGACTCTGCCTCACAGTCTGCCCCTGTTGTTGCCCCTGGAGTGGCATATCAATTACTGCACAAACACATGCCACGGGCAGAAGGCAGATGGGGAGGGCAGAGAGCAGAGAGCACGGATTGGATCGGGTCGAGTCGGGTCGCGTCGATTCGGGCAGAAGCCAACAAGTGCAGCTGATCACACTTTTAAGTTGGATTAATGAAGGGGCAGAGAGAAGACAAGAGGAAGGGGAGAGTAGGAAGTAAGATGGGAAAGCCAAATGCAGAGACAGGAAGGGGGAAAAGAGGAAGAGTGGGAGCCAGAATGCCAGAATGTTTGACAGGCCAAACTTCTGATTTGATAGCTAAATAGAGGGCGAGAGCTGAAGAAGATGTGGAAGAAGGAACTGTGGAACAGGGGGGACCTGCAACTTCAGACACTGAGTTAGGTTAAATGTCCATCAGTGTGAATCGTCAGTATTAGTTGAGGGTATTAGATTGCATTAAGTCGTTCTAATGAGTTAATTACCATAATTAGAGACTGTATAAAAAACAATAGAGATGAGCACTTGAAAATACAAGAAAAACATTTCTTACTTTTCACAATTTGATTAAGAAATTGTTTTAAATATATATGTAAATACATATATCATTATAATTATCTCTGGTAATTTAAAGTTTTTTAAAGTCGAATGAAATTTCTATTTTCAGAATTTCACAAATTTAAACGCAAAACTGTAAACATAAGAAAAATCCAAACCAAATTTGTATAATTTTTGACACAGTTTAAAATCGGACTTTAATACATCGTTATTTATAGTTAATTGGTCGATCTGATTGAATGAAATGCACAGAATTAAAGAAAATAGTGTTCAAATACTTAATGCACTATTTTGGTATATTCTTTTCGATATATTGTACAACTAGTATTGAAAAGAACTTTCCTTTCGCTGACTACAAAGAGAATTTTTGAAAAATATGAACTCATTTTTGTTGTACATTTAGAGTAGATTAAAAGTCTACATAAATAATGTCGGTGCCATTTGCAGGACATCTCACAATCGGATTACAAACGTCGGCGCCTGCCGCAACGGTGGCAAACAAAACGCCTTCCAATCCCCCCAAGGAAAAGGGACACCAGGCTGCGTCTAGTTCGCCCCGGGCTCCGCCTGTAGGAACAGGCACAAATGGCATGTCAAGTGGCACTAAATGTTTCCTAATGCGACGCAATGGACCACACTGACCAGGGTAAGTAACCAAGGTCGGCGCAGGATCGTGGTGGATCGAGGCAGCATATTTGGTTCTCGTCTTACAATGTCGGCGGCGATGTCGTTGTGGCGACGGGGAATTGTCGCGCGACGCGAGTCGTCTCGCTAGTCTAGACCGAAGAAACTCAAGTGGAAGATTTGTCATTTTCCCATATATCACAGAGGGGAAAAGGGAGCGGGGTATGGGGATGGGGAAGGGGAATCGATAAGGAAGGATCGAATCGAGACTAGGCTTGTAGCGCCGTTTAATTCATGTTGCGTCAAAGGATCAAAGGCGCCAACTGCCGCTGAGGCAGCTGTCTCCCTCTCTCTCCATGTCTCCTACTCTTTCCCACTTTTTTTCTCCTGCTTTCACCGCATTCATTTGCATTTCCTCAATTAGAAAAGCCGCCAAAGTGAGAGTTGTGTAAGCAAAATTAAGATTTATTAACAACAATAAATAAACAATATGGCAAAGAAAAAGGAACTGGAAGAACTATCAACAATTGGCGCATTTCCTTCTCCTTCTGCTTTCTTCTTTTGCCGCATTGCGTAATTTTCTTTTGCCTTTTCCGCCTTTCACTTTCGCTGTCAGTGTGCGTCTTTGTTCATAATCCCCAGTCTGCTCTCTCAAGTGGATGCCCCTTCCCCGGCCCCTTCAACTGGATTTAAAGCCTTTGACATTTTATCCAATTGAGTTTTCCTCGTCGCATTTCCATTTGATGTGCCCCCATAAAAATGGCGAGCTCATTTTACATTCCCCCCGCCAGATTCTTTATAAATATATTCTTCGATGTTTTCTCTTTCTGTTTTATATCCATCAGTTTCAACTTTGTGTGGCTTTTCAAGTGGAAAATTGTGACAATTATATTCGAATTAATTGAGTAATTGCATTCCGAAACCGAAACCGCGTTGCGAAGCATTTGATTTATGGCCTGTGGAAATCCCTGATTCGAGTGGAATTGTCATCTTGCATTGGGGTAAGCTAAGGCGTCGATTGCATTGATCGGGAACGATTGAGAGCATTGAATCGAGAAAAAGGGCTTGGGTTTCTTCCGTCGGCAATTTCCTAATGCACTTCAAACACCTGTAAACAAAACAAGGTCAGTGTTTGAAAAAGATTTATGTTATCATAACTATACTAAATATAAATGTTATACCATATATACATATATATGCTCAGATTGAAGATATTCATTAAAGTTACGTGGTGAAGAATTTATTCCGATCTTGTATATGGTGGCCACTATATATTTCAACCCTGTGTTCTATTAAGGATGGAGACCAATAAATAAAGTACCTTTAATAAAGCACAATAACTGTTTTATATAATGTTGGATACTTCTGACTTTCATAGTTTACAATGATAGAGCATTTTTTCTACTAATAAAAGTTACAAGGAGTTTTTATAATGAAAAAAAATTATGAATATGATAAAATATTGATTTATTACACTAATTCTTTTGGGTGCCTATATTTTTCTTTTTGCTTTTAAGTATAGATAAACGTATATTATATTAAAATTTTTATCATAAATTTGTATCACATTTTTAAAAGATTATTTTTCTATTTCCCAGATTATTAGATTTTGAAAAAAGCATGGCAACGCTGGTTCAAAAATCTACTTTGAACTGCAACGGAAAGTCTACGGTAAAGCAGCGTATACTGCTTGTAGCCAAGCAGTTTACAAGCAGTGAACAGTACATACCCAGGTAAGCAGTGCACATGTGAGAATCCAATTGGAAATGAACCGTGCAAGCAGTGTGCGCCCTCAATCAAATTTCCAATTGGAGAATTTTAAAATTAACGGAAAGTAAAAAAAAATACTCACTAAAATGGAAATAAATATTAAAGACATGACAGAAAGAAAGAAAACTTCCTCCGAGATAAATTTAGGTTACTGTGCTAGGGGTTCACTTTGTGCCTTTTAAGAAAACTTTATACTGTAAATATAATGAAAATCGATAGACCTCATGACACTGGTAAACTTAAACCATACTTAACAAACACAAACACATCGCGGAACACTTGCCAGAATCAATCACTACACTGGCCTGGCCAAGAAAGGAATCAGGTTTCATATTCGGGGCATGAATGATAATGCAAAGCAAGGCAAACAATTGAAGTGGCTTTTGATAAACCATCAAAGCGAACTCGAAACCACAAAAACAATATTGCAGCGCGGGGAAAGGGATGGAATCAAGGCAGAAAGAAAGAAGGAAACGGGAACAAGGAAGCAACTGATGTGGCAGTTAATTGAAAACGTCTATTCATCATTCGTTGAGGGTGAACACTCTCCTACCCTGTGTGGGTAATCGAATACCTGCTCGACGACGACTTTATAAACTATTTAAGGATAATCGCATCAACAACTGCTAAAGGAGGCCAGTGGAATTAGCGCCTGGCAGCGTGTGGAAAGCGTGTGGCAGCATCATTATACTAATTACTCGAGTATTATTGAAATGCATTCAATTGAAAACATATAACGAGAGTTGCGCAACCACCACGAAGCATCATCACTTTCAGCGCACTTGGAATTCACCAACTCACTCAATGCTGACCGCAACAACAACAATGCATCAGAAGCGCAGCGGCAGCATACTGCTTCCACTGACTACACTGACTTCCTTGCCCGAGGCGCACATTTGGCATTAAGAGTCATTCAATTGGCAATAAAAAGATTATAGCCTGAAGGTGTGAAGTGTAGCGCAGCATTGAGAACCACAAAAAATAGAGCAGAGCAGCGCAGCAGCAGACCAGAGCAGAAACAGAGCACAGCAGCGCAGCAGCAGAGCAGAGCAGCGCGCTCTCAGCATCTCACTCAAGTGAGCTGTGCAAACGAGCAGCCATTTTGCAGAGTCCCACCAATCAGCAGCAAGCAGTGCCACAGCCAAGCAGTGCACAACCAATGGGAAGAGAGTGCTGTGAAAAAAGCACTCAAAAGCGTATAAAATGTATTAAATTGTGCCAAATTAGCAGCATTTGCAAAGAAAAACAATTAATAGAGTATAATTACAATTAATTCTAGTTCCAAATGAGGCAGTTATGCTCACTCTCGAGTGCTGCTTTAACTGGAAAGGGCAGGTTTATGCCTAATTGCAGTAAACATAAACAAAGCAAAGCATAAACAAATGTTAAAAACCAGACTGTACCCAAATCCTGGCCTAGTAAACGTTGGCCCCAATAGTTAACTGTAACTGTAAACAATAAACAGGATGCACACACTTCCAAAAATAACGCACGCCGTAGCCTGCGCTCTACAAACACTTGAGAGCAACTCAAACGCTCTTCGCCCTCAGCCAATCGGCGCTGGGACTCATACAGGCTTCCAAAAATAGCAATAGAATCCACCACCAACAGCAGCAGCAGCAGCAGCAGCAGCATATGGCGTTGAGGAGGGCGCAGCACTTGAGCACTCTGTGAGTGATTCTCCGTGCACGCTGGCGGGGATCGGCGCAGTTATTTAAAGAGCACAAGGCGAGCAAGAGACGAGCGCATTCGTGACGCAGCCTGCGAGACGTGAACAACGACGAACGACGCGAGAAAGTGTTCAAAACGAAATCAGTAAAATCAAATTAGAAAATATTAAGAATATATTCCAAATATGTTGAATATGGAAAGTGCAAGTGCGGGCGCGTCCATTGCGGGACTGAGCAAAACACTGACAACGCCCTTCTCCATCAACGATATCTTGACGCGCAGCAAACCCACATCGGAGTCGCGGGCGGGCTCTAAATCGCCACCACTCTGCTGTCGCGATCTCAGTCTGGGCTCGAGTAATCCCGGCCAGCAATCGAGCTATTTGCAGTATTATGCTGCCGCTGCCGCCTTGGATAACAACAATCATCAGGCTCCTGCTGCTGCCACCACATCGTCCTG
This sequence comes from Zaprionus ornatus, assembly GCA_018904035.1. Taxonomy (NCBI): domain Eukaryota; kingdom Metazoa; phylum Arthropoda; class Insecta; order Diptera; family Drosophilidae; genus Zaprionus; species Zaprionus ornatus. The sequence goes on along the minus strand of JAEIFZ010000115.1, from coordinate 7,805,789 downwards.
CTCTACCGCCTCCACTTCCACCAGCGCTTCCTCCTCCAACACCAGCGCCGGTTTGCCCGTCGATTACGTGCAGCGAAAATTGGGCTACTTTGGCGCCGCTTTGTCCGCTGCTGCCGCGCTGCCCCTCGACATGCGACGCTGCAATGCTGGAGCCAGCAACGACTCCGGTAAGTTTCAAGGCCTTTGTTTGGGCACTAATGGATGCCATTTGCAACCTTCTCCCACCTTATTCCCTTCCTTGCTTGTCTTTGTGCTAATTTTCGCCTCTTTTTTTTTGCCTTCCCTTTGCAGACTGCGACTCGCCGCCGCCGCTGAGTAGCTCACCCTCCTCCTGCAACGCCGGTGGCTATGGACGTGGGGGTTCCCCACTCTGCCATGAGGACAGTCTGAGCGGAGGCGCCCTCAGTCGCAAGAAGCGTTCGCGCGCCGCCTTTAGCCACGCCCAGGTCTTTGAGCTTGAGCGACGCTTTGCCCAGCAGCGTTATCTCTCCGGACCGGAGCGCAGTGAAATGGCCAAGACACTGCGTCTGACAGAGACACAGGTGAAGATCTGGTTCCAGAACCGACGTTACAAGACCAAACGCAAGCAGATCCAGCAACACGAGGCTGCCTTGTTGAGTGCCACAAAGCGTGTGCCCGTGCAGGTGTTGGTGCGTGAGGATGGCAGCACCACCTACGCCACTGCAGCGGCTGCAGCTGCCTATCCACATGGACTGGATCCGGCACTACTCAACATCTATCGCCATCAACTGCAGTTGGCCTACGGTGGCTTGCCGCTGCCCCAGATGCACTTCCCCTACTTCTATCCGCATCCCAAGGTGCCGCAGCCCATACCTCCACCCAGCCAGCAGAGCGCACCCTTCGCCAGCTTCGTCAACGGCTCCTCAGCTTCCTCCTCGCCCGCTCGCTGCAACAGTCCGCCCGCGGAGCGCATTCTTAGCGTGGAGAGCGGCGCCGAGAGTAATCATTCCGCTGTCGAAGAGGATTGCGAGGAGAATGTGGAAATCGATTAGGTACTTGGAACTTGTGACTCTACCTTTGTGATAGCCGTGGGAGAAGGTTCTTAATTGTCAGCGGAGAGAGTGGCAGGCAGAGAGAAAGAGAGGGAGAGGAAGAGTGTTCCTGGCGCATAGCTTTAGTAGTTCTAAGTTTTAGTTTTAGCTAAAGTCTCTAAATAAAGAAATTATAAATCAAATATCATTCTTAAATTCTTATGACTTTTTATTTATTGTTAAATCTTTCCAAAATACTAAATGATTTTATAGCAAACTTATGGCAGTACTATCATATATTTAAAAATACTGATTTACTCAGAAGATCAAGAACATTGTCTATTTACGATATTATTAGGACAGAAGGCACCTTATAGCAAATAAAGGTGGTATTACCAAGTATAAGCCCTAAATACTCTTTCGTATATGTTTATAAGTAGAAGAGCTAAAGATGGAAAAGTGTGCATAAAGATATTTGCATATAGTATATATACAATATAATGGACATTTATAGCATATATGGTTTATAAGCGAGATTTGATGAGAATAGAACTTTAAGAATTGATAAGAATTTTGTAGTTACATAATAAATATGACAGAAGGAAACTACTGACTAGTTTCAATGAAAAAGTAATCGATCTACACTTTTCCATTTCAGGATTTACTTTAAAACGTAGATTTCTGTAACTGCTAGAGCTAAAGAAATCAAATTTGGCATGATGTAACTGGCATATAATATGTACATAAAGCATGTTTTATGGTTTGCTTGCCATGCCCCCCTTTTGCATTTCCTGCATTACAAGTTTGCAGTAGGGTATCAAGCAGTCTGTTGTGCTTAACTGTAGTATGACTTTATCTGAGCTTCTCTTTCTGCTTCGATCCTTCCATGAGCCACCACAATTATCGCTTTAATTGCGCTTTAATCTCACTCCAAGTGGAGTTCACTTGTTTCCTCCATTGACCTCGTTTTCTGTTTGACTCGAGAACTGACAGGCAGTTCGTGGATCAGAAAGTGCCCGCCTCGATCCGTTACGCCTGAAGTGGCACGATGCGTGTGGCCTTTGTGGATTTTGTTGCAAAAAACTGCGGGAAAACAGACGAGAGACAAGAGATGATGATGACGACGGCGCAGGGCACTCAATGCCGGCCTGAAAGTGCTTCAATGTGTCACTGGCCCAGACGGGCGCGCTCTGTCGCTGACCCACAAACACACACTTTCTCGCACTCGCACCCTCTATCTCTGTCCCTCTCTGGCATTGCGCTTTTGCACATGATCGGCGCCCAGAGTTGAGCGATGTCCTTAGCCGCACAGTTGGTGGCTGACGACAACAAGGACACCTCGCCTCAAGTGGGCGCGACGGGGCGACAATTTCGGGGCGATGTTTATAAACAAACAATGCACAATGGGAAGAATTGCATGATCATCATCCACTTCACAGGACCAAGTCGGCGCCTCTCACTGTCTCGTTGTTGCCTGGCAACATAGTTCCTCAAATTACAGCTTGTCTTTCCGATTTGCGGGATCTGCTCCCGCCTCTCGCTTCCATCTTCCTCTCTTTCACCCCTTTTCCAGCACTTTCTCACTGTTTGTGCAAGTGGAGCGTGCGACTGGCAACTGTATAAACAAGCCCAAGAGATCTAGGCATCTTTCTAGCTATTGTAGCTCTTTCTAGCTAGCTATATCTAGCTGGCCTGTCTGTCCATGTCTGGCCGCATTCTCTCGCTAAAAGCCAAAGGCGCGAGATGACAAATTTGGGACACTAAAATCAATTGACAGTTGTAATTACTTGTGTCAATAAGCGATGTCTCTCTGTATGTATGTGTATTAGTGTGTGTATGGTTAAATAGACATGCATATCTATATAAATATATGAGCAAATATACTATATTCTATGTCTAGTCATAACTGCGGGGCACTCGACCCCTTGCCATCATTCATTTTTCGCGCCAATGCAGGAAGAGTTCTGAAAATTCCAATGTGAATATTCACAAATATATGTTTTTTACTTTGAAGAAGCATAATATTTATGATAAACTTTGTAGATATGACTAGATACATTTAGTGATGTCATATTAATAATAATTTGTCAGAGTTTATACGCCATACAAATAATAATTTTTAAGAGGAAGAACACGAAGCATAAACTTCATCGACTCTTTGCTATGTTTTCTTTATATAGAATAATATAAAAATCTAAAATACATATGTTACAATATATAGTTAATAGATATATAGAAGATGCAATAATCTATCATATGGTATATTCTTACGCTGCAAAATTGTTTCAGATATCTAGCTGTTCTATATTAATATTCTATATTCAGATTTAAATCTTCTCAGTTTGTTCTATGTTTCAAGAACATATAGTATGTATTTGTCTGCAGAGCGTTGCAACTCTCTCTCAAATGATACTACAAGAGTAGTATACCTTAACTCTGTAGTGTATCCTGATTTGATCTATGTAAACTGATGCCACATGCCACTTAATAGACTCCGCTCGGCAGTTAAAAGAGTTCAGGAAGGTTCTTCAAATTGAGCTGCGCCTTCTCGCCGCATCCTGCGTCCTGCGTATTTACGACTGCAGCAGGCTGTCTTCGGATTTGTTTATGCAACCCTTTTTATGTTTTTACAGCGCCTCTGCATTGTCGGCGGCTACTTGAGTGCGCAGCAGATCCTTTCAAGCGGACCGCCTACGCGACGGGGGGCATTATTACTCCCGGTTACTCACGCGGCGTATGCGTAATTTGTGCACTGCCATCGATGCAATTTGCAATTTGTGAATTTTTGTTTATATTCGCTTTGTTTGCTTAAACATTTTTGGGGCCTGCATTCTTAAGCGGCCATTGAGAGTGCAGTTAATGGCAAATGGCTGTCGCAATTGTTGTTGTTACGTTGTTGACGCTGCAGCGTTGTTGCAAAAATCAAAAGCAAAAACAGTTTTTAAAGTATAAACAAAACTGTTTTGGTGCCGCGAGAAAACGTTCACTTATTGTAAAATGCATTCGGTTCTTGTCTTAGCCCATTTGCATGCACTTTGCTTTAACGTACACCCGCTCAACCCAGCTGCCCCTCTTACCCCCTTTGCCTGGCCAGAGGCCTGTGAGGCAGTGCGTCTGTTGCACACATGTGCGCCAGCCATAAAAGGAGCAGCATTGCAGGAGAATGAGTTTGGGACTGAGAATGAGAATGAGAGTGAGGCGATTGCACCGACTGACACTTCGATTTGCAGCGACTGCTTCGGTCTATTGTTGTTTCTGTTCTCGTTGTTGTTGTTGCTGTTGTTGTTTGGTTGTACTGGGTGCTGTTGTTGTTGTTGCACGTGTTGCGCGTAGGCGGGCTTGTTTATGCAACAGCCGAACTTCTTGGTAGAAATAACTCTACGACAAATTCATCAAGTGAGCGCAGTGATTAGCATCCATTTATACCCTTTGCTTGGCAGACTAACTGAACTATGCTGCTTGGGTTTGAGTTGGGGGAAAAAAAAAAGGATTCAAATACTAAAATTTAAATAACAATCATTTATAGTAGGTAAATATATTAATTTGCCATTGCAGTCAATAAATTTTCTAATGCAAAGAAATTTAGCTGCACTTGAATAGGAAATTACTTGTACAATAAATAAATAATAAATAATGAAATATTGTAAATAATTTTTCTAAATATATTAAAGATAAATATAAAAATATATATTTTTATAACAAAATTTCTGTTCATAGTTTGAATGTTTGAATATATTGATTTAAAGTGTCATACGCAGAATGAATGAATGTTTATAGCAGAGATAGAAGAAATCAACAGTCGTAAAATAAATACAAAATAAATTTCTTTTTGAACGAAAATAAATTTGTTAAATTTGCTGAATACCTTAAACTACTCTGCTGTATAAAAAAATAATATATAGTGTTAAGAGTTATATTAAATATTATTTTTGAATTTTGTAAAGTAGCAAACAGTTTTCTTGCATGTTTCAGTTTAGTACATATTATTATATAAGATTTGCATTGAAATATAGGGTATTTGCAGTTCAATAATTTCTGTTCTCTTACCATCTCTTCTTCCATTATCTCTCTGCTCTTTGTTATGCTACCGAAGTTGTGCTCCTTACGCTTTACGAGCTGTGTGCAGCCCAGAGAGCAGAGTTCGGTTCGCGGCACACAGGGCAAACGACATTGCCTAATTGCCTGCCCCAGCTCAGAGGGCTCGAGAGGGAGAGGGGTAAAGGGATGCGGTGTTGAGGCAAGTGCAAGGGTGGCAAGCGCATCGGTTCATCGGTTCATCACTGTGATGGATGAGTAAATGAAACGTTTCGCCTACGAGTTGTGTAAACAACATCGAATCAAGCGAATGCGCTGTTCGGGGCTATTTATGTTTATTTTGTTTTGAAAATTGTGCGTTTAATTTATAGTTAATTGTTTTTCAGCTTTTCATTAACCAACCAAACGGGTTGACTGTGTGCGGTCCCCCAAAAATAATTCATGGGAAATCCGAGCAGCGAACACCGAAGCCCCGTCCACAGGAACACACACAACGAAGACTCGCGCCCGGCAATTGTTGTACGATGATGATGCTATTTGCGCAAGTTGTTGATGGCGGTGCACCCACACAGCGGCACAGCACTTCCCCAGCCTGCTCCCCCATCCTCGTTCCCCACCCTTCCTGTCCTGCACACCCCTGTTCGACTATACTCGCCTCCAGATGCGCCGCCCAGTACAAAATGGCCACCCACCTCAATCTCAACCGCCGACGGCAGCTGTTGAAATCTTTGCGCAATTTGAGTTTCAGCCACTCCCCCCTTCCCCACCTACTGTGGGGCACTCCTTTGCTTATTTGGCTTGAAATAAAAAAGCATTTAAACGGCATTTCGTTAGCTTCGCCAGCAGCAGCGGCAGCGGCAAAAATTGGAATGATAAATGTTTTGGTTTTTGTGATTTTGTTTATTGTTCAAATTTCGCCCAGAAAAAAAAAAATTGTTCAAATTTTACCGCATGTATAAAACGCATTTTTTATAGTCAGCCATTCAAAATCGGCAAATGTTGAGTTGATTTTCCAGTGCGAGAAATTATCAACTAAATTTGAAGATAACAAAAATCAATTATTTGCTGAAATATGAATTTCCTTTCCAAATTTTACACTATGAGCATGAATGACAGTCCATTTAGGTTGATAATCTAAATAACAAATCATGTTTAGGTTTTTTAGGCACTTTAAAACTGAAACTCTATCAAATATATAGTTTAAACTTTACTCTAAGATCCAAAATCAAATTTTCTTATGAAATTTTGTGATTTTCAGTCTTTTATCTTGAATTCGTGGTCTTTTAACTCACATTTCTCATAACTATCTTCAATATCAAACCTTTAACAATATTTTGCATATTGTCACATGAATTTCTTGCCGTGTACGATTAGTTCTTGTAGTTATAGTTGTTCGCAAGCTGTTTGGATAGAAATGTTGTGGTGTAGCGGCACACACACAACACACACAGTACACACAACACACACATGTGCCGTGGGGGCAACTTAATTAGCGTTTTTAATGGAGCTGCCGACTCGTAATGCTCGACAATTAAAGACGCGGGCCCCAAAAACCAAGTAGAGGGAGAACAAGAGCAGAAGGCGAGTGGAAGTGGGAGTGGAATGACGAGGAGGAGGAGCTGCTGATGGAAATTCATTTTCAATGGAAGTGCGCGTGAGATTTGTTTTCCAAAGACTTCTTGCACAATGTTTTTTGGGACTTATCAGCTGCCAGAGCGCTACTAACACTTGAACAAGATCGACTATCTGAAAATACAGAACTCACTCTTGGGAAACGAGTGTGCGATCTGTTTTTCTACAGTGCGAAGTGTTTTGGAAAAATCCATCATATAAAAACATTCTAAATGCGCAACATGAATCAGAGTTTCCTTTTAATTATATGACGCCTTGTGCCTTTTTGTGCTTTCAGAGTCATCAGCTTTGTGTTGTTGTTCTTTTTGTATTGTTGTCTTCTAACGGCATCTCACCTTTGAGGCACTTTCGGACTGCTTAAACGACTGTGCCGCCCTCCATTTCTGTTGTTGTTTTTCATATATTTATTTATCGTATTTAGAACATCGTAAAAGAGCAAAGCGCTCAAAAGTTGTTTAAGTGTTCATTGTTCTGTGTAAACAAATTCGCGGGGGAGGCCAATAACAGTGTTGCCTCGGTAGAGTGGACGGCAACGGAGTGACGGAGCTGGCAAGGTGGTGTAGGAAAAAACTGGAAGTGCATAGAAATAAGGAAAACGAAATATAATATCATATACCCGAACAAAATAATGGTTTCTGAAGACTTTTATCGATATTTTCCCCATCTCTAACATAATTTATTTTTTCACGTTTGTAAGCGTCAATATGTTTAATTTTAAAATGTATTGACCTATCCCATTTTTCGTTCTTTTTCTTCATTATCATTCAGCACATTAACATATATCATAAATATCATATTTAGTATGTTACAAGTTCCAAATCAATTCATTATGATGGAATATTTAAGCTCTAAAGTTTACAGATGATATTATCAGATTTCTTTTCAACTTCAACCCATAAAAACTTAATAAAACTACTCGAGATGTTAGAGGAATATAGCAAGAGAGTCTCTCCCTATATCTCCTCTTATTTGTTTCATCTTTTACCCCCATCAAATTTACCGACATATCTGTCTGTTTCATAATATTCATGTGAACGTAGCTAATTGAAATCTTAACACAAGAATTAACTCAAATTTTGCGCAACGCATAAATCAACTAATTCTTGTGCTTTCTTGAAGCTGTTCTTAACTTGTTAACGCTTCGTTAGCGTCTTCGGGCCTTAGTCGTTGCCAATTTACGATTCAAATGAATTCCGCCCACATTTTCATAGTGTCATTTCTTTATCATTTATTTTTTTCATAATCATTAAATTTCTTTTGGTATTTTTTTTTTGTGTGGTATTTTCTGTGCCACGCCCACTGGCAGTGGAGGCAGCACCATTAGGAGCAATTTTCAATTTCCTTTCTGATGAAGCACATGGCAAGAGAGCAAATTACATGGCACACCGAACCGAATGATTCCGTCCTCCCCCCAACCATCTACTCTCTCCATACCCAGCTTATCTTATCTTATACTTTTTTTGTGGTGGTTCTTTTACGTTTTTTTTTGGCTTTCTTGGTCCTCGCACACGTACGCAATTGTCCTGAGTCGATGCGAAATGTGAAGAAGATTTTCTTGCAATTTTCACGGCGACGGCGCAAATGAACGACCATTATGCGGATCTCAAGTGAAAGCAGCGTCTGAAGTGAATTTGTAACGAGCTAAGCGAGCAAAGAGAGAGAGAGGTAGAGGGGGGGACTAGAGACAAGTCCGAAAGTCAGTGCGCTGCAGTGAGTTGTAACTCAGTTCCCGCTACCCTCCCCACAGTCACAGCCCGTCGAAGGACATGCTTCAATTGAATAAGAAGAAAATTACACTTAAACGCTGCGGCGTGTCGACAACTACAGAACGTAAGAGCGAAGGAGACAGAGAGCTGTGGGGAGTGAAAGAGAGAGAAAGGGAAAGAAGAGGAGCTACACTGACAAAGCTGGTCAGCATTAGTTGACGACCTTTGATTCAATTGCATTCATTAAGGAGCTCGTATGCAACAAAAACTCAAGTGTCAAGCTTAAGTTCAATGAAATATGAAACAAAGAGAGACTTAGTAAACTGTTTTCAAAGAGGAATTAAGTAAAAACTACAAATTATACAAGACAATCATGATTTTGAATATTATTATTATTATTATATGATATTATTATTATTACAAATATAAAAGATTTTATTGTCTATATTAGATGATTATTTAGAATATACAATAATATGATAGTTTATGTTGTTAATAACGAGCTTAGTCAGAATATATACAATGTAAATTTTGAGCATAATAAAGTAAGAAAAGATACGAAAATTTCAATAAATGTTCCGTTTTTTGTACGATTAAATTCCAATAGAAAAAACTGGTATATATGTTATTGTAGTCAGCTGAAGACATGTTGAATAGGATTGTATCTGAAAAAGATCGAATTTATGATATATTTATGATATGCACATTCCTTATTCGCACTTCCGGCCAATTAAAACTGTTCTAATCTGCCATAATGGGGCAATTTAAGAAGCTCGTTGGCGCTGCCAACTTCGCGTCGCTCAATTAACAATTTCACTTGAAAAGCCATTTAACACAGCATTTACTCAATGAACTTCGCCTCGCACTTGTAATGTCAGGAGCAGCAGCACCCTCCCACTGCTCACTTCTCACTTGGGACTGCTCACACATGCCCCTTGGCCCTGCCCGCGTCTCTGTCTTTAGCCCTTCTACGCGGGGAGTTGTTTACAGTGGGAGTAGAAATTCCAAACGCAAACGACGACAAATAAGCCCCAAATGGAGTTTATTTGCTTGCGACGTTGACAGACAAACAGTTGCCGCCTGCACTCATACTCGCACTCGCACTCACACTCACACTCACACTCATAGCACTCATACGCAGTGTGCGCCAGCTGCATTAACATATCATTTGGCTGTGCTGTCGTTGTTGTTGTTGTTGTTGTTGCTACTGCTGCGTACGTGTGCCTGCGTATCCGTGTTTGGGCTGCCTGTTTGCCTGTTTATCTGCGCTTTGTTTACAATAAAGCGTAATCATGTGTTACTAATACCAATAATAACGGGACGCCAATGGGCAATCTAACCCTAACGCCGCATGAACTCGCCCCCGAGCTGGATCGAGGGGCACTTCAATGTCAGTTCGTGCATGCATAATGAGAAGAAGAAGGAGGTGGAAGAGACGACGCCAGCGACGCACTCGCTTCAAGTGCACTTGCAGCGCCCGTTGAAGACGCGATAAACATTTCGCCTGTTCAGGCCAGGAAACAACTGTCTTTTCGCCCACTATTTGTTTATAGCGAAAATCGGTCAAATTAGTCTATATATATGAATTCAAATATTTATAAGTTTCCTGCTGATTTGGTAAGCCCGCACTTAGCGCGCTTGCATTCCTATTGAGCAATCAAATTGGAGAATTCATGTTGAAATTTATTTGATCATCATGATGAATATCTTTTTGTTCGATCGTTTTTTATGATTTTAAGTACACTTAGCCTGGCACTCTGGCGCCTTAAGTAGTCTCTCCCTATATATGCGTATATAGCTGGATATATGCATATGTATGCGTATGCGAGTCAGCTTCATTAAATACTTAAGTAGATGCCTCAAGTGCCAAAGTTGAAGTGTTGTCGGGGTTATTATTGCAAAAATCTGGCTATAATTGAGGGCAATTATTCAACATATGGCAGAGGCTCAATTATATGTATTCCCCTTTAAATTTTAACTTCAAGAAAAATGAGCTTGTTACAGAAATTTGAGATATCTTTGACAAACATTATATTTTATGCAACAGTTCTTTCTCTCACTACACATTACCATATACATAACCTAAAACCTAACAAAATAAGAACCGATTCGCATTTAAACTGTTGAATTTTGCGAATTTTATTACTTTTCAATTCTGTTCTCCAAGTTATATTCCTATCTTTATAGCAGATTCAGAATTTGATATGCGAACACTTAAATTTTATTCAATCTACTATTCTGCCTGCCAAACGGATAGACAATTCACTCGATTCGAAAACACTATTCGTATTCAATGTGATCATTATCTCTCGTAGCTGCTTTTTATGAACTTCCCCGACGTATTAGTCGGAACATTAGGAAATCGTAAATAAATCATAGGCTAGATCGGTGTATTTGTTTGCCGGTCGCTGTAAAAAATTGCCACCCACACGGGACTTATCACTAGTTACCCTATAACTAGCCTGCAACCAGTGGGGTATTCTGCGTACAGTGTGAGAAAGAATCGAAATGTTGATTGATCATTTATTGATTGATAATTTAAGCAGATGTTTCTACGTAATTTCAATTGTGAAATTCTGCCAATTTCGATTTCATACTAACTGCATATTTCGTTCAGTGTATATTTTTAAAATGCAATAAAACTCAACGCGCCAATTTGTAGGCAATTAAATTTTATTCTCGCACAGGAATTTTGATTTGGCGGCGATTCGCTCGACTCCGATGCGGACGTGGATGTGGATGGTGCTGACGTTGACGTCCGGGTTCCGGGGCAGCGTCGCAGCAATCCGTCAATTTGGCTGAACAATGATGATGATGATGATGATCGCAATAGAGATGGCGATGGGCGATGACGATGTCGATCATCTCTCGTCTCGAGCTCATTTCGATTATCATTGGCTGCCATTGGCGCATTGTTGTTGTTTACAGTGGGTGTGTGTGCGTGTGCGTGTGTTTTTATTGTTGCCTATATATGCGTGCTATATGCCCCGACTTTATTTGTTGGCACATGCCTGCGAATGATACTCTGTTTATTGGCCCGAATTAGCCAAATAAATGCAACAGCTTTTTTGCGGTAAATCATCGCAGGAAACCTTGAACAGTCTCGCCGATCCAAGCCGAGCGTACTCAAGTGGACTTATTGCCACGACCTGCGGTGTGAGTGCTCAGCGGGAGAGAGAGAGAAATACATTGCACATTTCTTCTAATCGTTGCAATGATCTCAATGCCTACAATGCCCTCCTCCCTTGCAAAATGCTGCCAATGGTTCCTACGTAGATCCACATGCGAATCGCCTCCAAGTGCTCCTCCATCAATTGGAGGCTTTTAAGTCCGCAGGGCGACTGAAGTGCTGCGCGCCCCAGTCTAATTCTCCTTGCAGGCCAATGCGCAATTAGCCGCTATTACACTAATAATACGCGTACTTGTGGCCCCAGCGCAATAATAATTGAAAAATGCGTTCGGTATTTGGAAAATGGAAAATCAAACAAGTGAGCAGGCTTCAACGAAAATTGATAGACTTGGGGTTACCTTGGAACAAACAAAATGTAATCAAAGGTTATTTAGTATTTATTTAATTTAAATTTTATCAATTTATTATTAATGTAGGACTTTGTTTTTTAAAAATATTTATAACTTACTCAACACTTATTGTTAGACTTAAACAATGGCATATCGAAAGTGGCGGCATGGCGATATTTATTATTTTTATGTGAGTTATCGAAGCTTGAGCGTCAAGTCGAATTTAAAATATTAATTTCTCACTTTTTTCCTAAGTGATATTTGTAACTTACTCAACACTTATTGTTTGACTTAATTAATAGTATATCGAAAGTGGCGGCATGGCGATGTCAATTGGGTTGATAGGATTTATCGAAGTTATGATGTAAAGTTGAAAGTAAATTAAAATTAAATAGATTTCAATAAAATAACGCCTAACAATATTTATGCCTACGCCTGCATCAACCCTTCTCCACGCTATTCCACGTGCAGGGTACAAAAGGCCAAATTGAAATTGAAATGAAATGAAAAGCGCACATTGGCCAAAGTGAATCGCGCTGGCACTTAAGAGCTTAAAAGTAGCAGAACAAAGATTGCGCTGCGCCACTGCCGTTGCCACGACCATGCCCACGTCCCCTCCCCTCCTTGCTGAGAAAGATGACCTTCAGTCGGCGCCGGTGGCAGGCAACGGGAAACCGTCGACAAGCCTCGACTGATCATGTAATCATTGCGTGTGGCTTTGTTTACATATCACAGCTACTTGTCGTCCTTGTCCAGACAGGATATCGGACAGGATCGGACTGCGGCTCGCCTGCCACTTGAGTGTGTCGCCGCCGCAGGCTGCAGTGTGGGGGGCGGGGAACGCGTGTGAAATATGTGTGAATATTTTGTTTGGTTTTGTCAAGTGCAGCAGCCTGTGTGTGCCGCCTGTGGCAGACATTAATTGCTTCAATATTTTGACCAATTTGTCAAGTGCTGAGCTAGCCAGCTTGCGTGCGGTCAAGTCAAGGTGTCTAGACGACTTTTGCCTCGCTTTGTTTTGATTTGCACCACAGGACGCGCGACGAGCGACGCAATCCTCCTGTTGCAGCATATTAGCGTTTTGTCGCCAACGAGTGGCGGGTAAACTGTCGCTGTCGCGCCACGTCACTTGCAACTGCAACTGCAACTGGAGCCAGAGACCACACATGAGACGCAAATAGAACAAACCGTACTTCAAATAAGCAAAGCGCACCAAAACAACAACAAACAAGAAGTTGGCAAGGCAGCCAAGGAGAGGGGGCGACTTATGCACACCCTGTATGTAGTTAGAAGTGATAAAGTTGAGAGAACTTAGTGCGGTAACTGGTTCTAGGTAAACTTACCTGCAAGCTGTGTAATTCTCCTCCAACTGCTGAACTCACCCAATTTGACTCCCCACAGCAAGGAAGGCTGGTGAAGCAGCCAAGGAGAACTGGCGACTAATGCACACCCTGTAAACAGTTGCATAGTTAAGAGAACTTACTGCAGTGACTGTTTCTAGCAGAAGCGAAACTCACCTGCAAGGCAGTGAAGCAAGGTTTCTTCCCAAACTTCCGAGCTCATCTCATCCCACGCATAACTAGACTCCCCTCAGCCGTTCTCCTTTGGAACTGCTTTTATGGACCCCGGCAAACATCTAACCGCAGCACGACAGGCACATTTAATGCACTCTCCAGCCCCAAGAAAGACTCGTACTCCCAGTCCCCGTCGCAGTCACAGTCCCCATCAGGTGTGCGGTGGCGTTGACTTTGTGTTAGAAGCGCAAATTGTTTATGCTACTTCGGCAGCAATAAAAAGCGCAGCCTCGGGCGGCGCATAGCTTGTGTGTGTGTTGTGCCCTGTGTGGGTGGTCTGTCCCAGCAGTGATCGCTGCACAGGCAGCGACTGGTTACAGTTATGTAAATGCGCCCTCGGCTGCCGCGTGCTAATCACCGGCAACTCTTCAGAGGCGCTCGTGTGGAATTGATCCAATGTATTGTCATTGCCCAGAAGGATGTGTAATATTCGGAAGGAGATTCGTGTGGGGGTACGGGGTGGTTTGTAATCCTTGTGAGAGCTGTGTGTCATACATAATTGAATTGATTTCTGGTGAAAGCAGCCACTTGGAGCCGGGGCACCCTTTGTGAAGTGGCGGCCACATAATTTGACTTAATTGTGTCATTATGATGCTGCTGGGAAATGGGAAAATCGGAAAAGTGATAAGTGAAAAGTGCGTTGTTCCTACTCAAGTCAAGTGCGACCCTTTCACAGTTCCCTCTCCGGTTTGTTGACCCCGCTCGTACGCCTGCGATAAGCTTGGGAATTTGATTTTCCCGTGCTAACTCGTATTGTTTTTTAATTTTTTGCTTATTTTTCCAGCTTAGAATTATTTATTTTGATTTGTCAATAAAATCGACATCATTTGCATTTTGATTTGCGATTTGATTTGCTTGTTGCAACAACAAGCACAGCATGCAATGAAAACAAACGAATCATTTCGCGCACAAATTTGCCAATTTCATATTTACGTCTTCATAATTTGCACTCAGTTTTTGCAGTTTTACGATTTTGATGCAGTTTCTCAATGATTTCTATTTTCGTTTGCCCAACAGGGCCTGGGTGAGCGGGGGCAGAGTTGCGGGAGTTGGCTCAGGCGGCGCTGTTTATGCGAACTGAAATGGGGAATTTTACGATTCTTACAACTTCCAGACGAGTTAAATGACTTTTGTAAAAAAGCATTGGAATTAGGGTATTTGTTTTTTATTAATACTCAATTTTTCTATATTTTTTTTTAATTTTTTATTTTTTTTTTTAATTTTATTTTTTTTTTCCTTTTTCTATTTAACTTGGGTTTGGTTACTAGCTAAGTTCTTGGAGTTGCCAGACTGCACTGTTTCTTAGTTCATTTGCCCACCGTTTGAACTGCTTGTCGTGAGCTGCACTGCACTGCTTGCTGGAACTAGTGGCTTGCAAGGAAACCAGTATTTAGCCATGACACCAACCTGCAGCAGTAACTAACGGTTTTTTGCCGCCCCCGCCCCCCGGGGGCCGTTTTTCAAAAACAGCGCGACTTCAAAAAATAACTGAAACTGAAAAAAACCGTCTAAACTTTCGAGCGAATTTCCCAGTCGGGGTGCGCACTTTTCGATCTGGAAAACCCGTATTCTGATAAACGAAGCAAAAACGAACAGATTGAAAAGCCGCATGGCGCTATCTTTTCCGGTTTGGCCGCAATTTCGATTTGAAAATGGAAAAAAACTGCCGTTATTCCAAATGAAAAACTGCTTGTTTTTCGCAAACAGAGCACGATTCCCAAGACGCGATCCCATTGTGTGCCGGATGAGTGTGATCCACTAAGCAGTGAACTGCGTCACCTCAATTTGCACTGCTTGCGAGCCCGCCTGTCTCGCAAAATTTAAATTTTTAAAATTCAATTTTAAAATAAAACAGAAATCTTCCGCCAATAATTCTTTCACCTAAAATCACAATGAATCGAGTCCTTTCCATAAAAAAATGAAGGAAGTTGACGCAGTTAACGATATTTTTATTGATTTAAATCTTGTACATCCGTGTTGTCAATTCAGCAGTTTTTAGTTTGAAATCTGTTTAATAATTATGATGAAGATCCATTTCGGCCTTTTCTCTCAAAGGTGGGGCGACTTGAACGTCATTGGCACCACTGTGGAAGCAAGCATTATTTGCCAACCCGACGTAAACAATTTCAACAAAGGCTGCACCGTGAAAGTCAGCTTTAAATAATTTATATAAAGAAATTTACGAACACCCATTTTGTTAAAAACATTCACATTCAAAATACTGAAATGTAATGATTTCAATTGTTATTCTCATACGCCCACTATGATTTTATTTAAATTGCATACGAACTTAATATGATAATAATAATATAATGATGGGTGGCATATGAGGGCTCTACATACATATATAGAAAGTCTACAATCAGTTAACACAGTTAAATTATAAATACAGACGCATTACATTGACAAAATCACGAAATTTAATACTACAATTAAGAAATTTGCGGCAACTCATTTTCAAGAGAGGGAGAAACAACTCTGGCGTGCAATGAGTGAGTGAGATTAATTCAAGAATTACTTGATAGTATTCCCCACACAAGCAGAGACCCCTCTGCGTCTCTCTGCACCTCTCAGAGATCCCTCTGCGTCTCTCTGCATATCTCTTCACCTCTATTTGTCTCTCCGCGTCTCCTCTGCACCTCTCTCCGCGTCCCTCTTCCTGCCGCCTCTCTTTGCGTGTTACTTGTTCGTTCTTTTTTTGGCAAAATTATGTTAGAAAAGTTGCGCGTGTCGTGTGTTTACAAATTGGGCTAATTACAGCTTAGTTGGCCCGCTCCGGCGCCGGCGTGTAGAGCAGCTTGCCGTCCGAGTACCGCATCAGTGTCATCATCTTCAGCATGCGCAGCTCCTCCTTGTCCCTGCTGGCGGGATTACTCTGAGACTGTGTGTGGTGGTGGTGCTGCTGCTGTTGGTGGGGGTGGCATCGTTGCTGGGGATCTGCTGACTGGTCGGGTCTTTAAAATACTCAAGTCATTAACATTCTCTAAAAAGCTTTTGTTCGCTGACAATTGTTTCACGCTCTGCACGTCCTTCTTCAGCTCCTCCATGTCCCGTTTCAGCTTGGCGCGT
The DNA here is from genome assembly GCA_018904035.1 of Zaprionus ornatus. Classification (NCBI taxonomy): domain Eukaryota; kingdom Metazoa; phylum Arthropoda; class Insecta; order Diptera; family Drosophilidae; genus Zaprionus; species Zaprionus ornatus. The sequence goes on along the minus strand of JAEIFZ010000115.1, from coordinate 7,789,262 downwards.
CTGTTCTGGAACCACGTGATGACCTAGGCATGATATATATTCAATTATTTACCCTATATGTATTGCTGATTCCTCATACTCACCTGCGCATTGGACAGTCCCAGGCCGGCGGCAATCTCATCCCGATCCGCTGGCGATAGATATTTCTGATAGAGAAAACGCTTCTCCAGCTCAAAGATCTGTTGATTTGAAAATGCTGTGCGCGATTTGCGCTTCTTCTTTGGATTCGAGCGCGTGGCGAAGATGTTCAGCGTGCTGGGATCTGTAAGAACGGCAGGGAAAGAAGGTATCAATAATATGTGTGAAAAGTTAAGCTGTCGTAAAAGTTCTCCATAAAACCCGTATTGGTATCTTTAGCTATAACTATCAATTTGATCTTTCAGTTTTAAAGGTTTTCGCTTTGTCTTCGCTAAGCGACTTTCATTTTAATCAGCGCACTAGTTGAAACAAGCACGAAAGCAGCAAGTCGAGTATGCTCGACAGTTAGTTACCCTTCTCCCAATTTTGAAAGAGAACCATACAAAATATTATCTTAAATAACTTCTGTGATTATTATTAGATCGGATTAAAGTTTGTGGGATAAGTGGCTATAGTAATCGTTTATATATTGTACATATCGAAGCAGAAAGTTATGACTTACACACTTTGCTTGATAATCGTAAATAAACATATTTCGTGGGCGGCGCTCCCAAAATTTGAATTAATGTTCTTTGGCGTACAGATATTAGAAACTTTCATGTACAATTTTGAGTCTCTAGCTCTTTTAATAGCTGAGAGTTCGACGTTCAAACCGACGACTAGTGATCCTAATGAAGAATATACAATATGTATATACTTTGTGGGCTCTGCCATGCCTGAGACATGTCATATATATTAGATAGACAGACGGGCAGGGAGACATTACTATATCGACTCGGCTGATGATACTGATCAAGAATATATAAGTATACTTTTAGCATTCTGCTACGTTTCCGTCTGCCTGTTACATACATATGTTATAATACCCTTCTACCCCATGAGTAGCGGATATAAAAACACATTCAGCCTCCCAAATCGAATTCATAATAGACAAAAGATCGATCGAGCTAAAAAGGGGGCGGGGCAGAGGGAGGGTCTGCTCGTAAAGCGCGCTCCTTTGTCTTATATATAGCCCTAGCCCGCTTTATGTTTGCCCGATCGCGTCGATAGTTTTAAGTGCGTTTCTCGCCACGATTTGTTTTTATTGGCCTCAACGCGTTGAATGATTTCCTTTATGGGTATTTCTTTTTTTCGTTGCTGTTTTTTCGGTATTTTCTTAAGCGTTTCGATTGGGATTTGATTTGCTTTTGATTGCCGCTATTTGTTTGCCATCCCACTGTGGCATGTTTAGAGCTAATACGCCCGCTGATTGATGTTTTTTTCGAAAGTATATTCAATGTTTCTTGGCCGGAAATTAGCTTAAGCTTTTGTTTATTTGTTTATTGCAATATTTGCGGCAAGCGATTTCTTATTGGATTTCATCAGCGGGATCAGAGGGGAAGTCGCAGCGGAAGTGGCAACGCAATGGCAGCTGCTACTGCCAACCCCCGACGGAGGACGTTGAGGACTTGTTCAACATGATGGACAATTAACAATTAAGACGCCCATAATGACTTGGTCCTTGAGGGGTTGCTGGCCAGTCCGTTCCCGAACCGGACCTGGCCATTTTGACACTCGTCCGATGTGTTTATTGTAAACTTCATTTATCTAGATTGCCGTGCACGCCCTTTTCTAGTTTGCCCAGCGGACAGAGAGGAAGCGAGCGCGCTCATCAAACAGATATATGTTTGTATACCTATGTATATATCGTATAATATGAAGGTGCTCAGACTGCGCGCACTCAATGGGAAGTCACGTGACATTACCATCAAGGGCATGTCCATATACAAGGGTAGATGGCAGTAGTAGATATACAGCTAGTTTATTTTACAGATATGTGTTAAATTTCATTGTATTTCATGATAGAATTAATGGCTGAAGAGAGGAATTGTAGAACTAATGGGCATATGAATGTGTTTGTTAATAGAAAGAAGGGTTTAATGACGAATACTCAAGAATGAAAGGTTTTAGACTTCTTGCTGATAGGTTTTCAATTTAGTTAGTAACATAACAATTATATATCTGACATTATACAATATTACGCAATTTTTGGCAGACTTAAAGACACAAGATGTTTCATGTTTAAGTTATATTGTACAACTCAAAGGTATCTAAGGTTCTGCTATTACTCATCGATCTACATATGAAGTAATATATTTTATATAACAACTTTATAATGAATATCACAAAAAATTTTGACTTCCCATGGTTCAGTTATAAAACTCAAGGAATTCTTATAAATATTTATCAATTATTATAATCTTTATATCCTGGATTAATTTTTAACCAAAACCGCATCATTATTGATTATTATTAAGTCGTTTAAATGAAGTTAGATGACTTAATAAACTCATTTTATTATATTATATAATAAAATACTCAACTCAAATTTGTATAGATCTATGTGCAATCTCTTATATCTACAATGGATCCATTGATCTTTATCTCACTTCCGTATCCACAAAACAGTTTTCAATTAAAATCAAATTGCTTTTTTTGCTCTTTCAAATAAACTTCAAAATTTCAATTAAAACCAATTTGAGTCTGCGTCATTACTGAATCCGTTGCCTGTTTTTAGCTAGAATTAGCCACAAATCCCGCCAGCCGCGCTGCCAATTAAGTCTTGGCCAATAAGCCGCCCACTCCAAGCGGCAACGGCAACAAATTGGACATGGCTGCATGTAAGTTGAGCCACGCCCCTTATTAGTGCCACGTTTGAGTTGACCAAAAAGCCAAATGGCAGTTGCAGTCTGCGTGTGTGTGTGTGAGTGTGTGTTGGACTGTGTGTGTATTTTGGCCATTTGTTGCGCTTTATTAATTATGAAGCCTGCACAGGGGGCTGGCCGAGTCGTGCAGCCAAAGTTGCACTAACAAGTTGTGTAAAGGCGACAACACACACTCAGCATACATACACACACACACATATACATATACAACACACAGACATATATTAAAATTTACTATATGAATTATGGCCTGCACCCACAGGCCGCAGCTGGAGAAGTCTGCGCAGAACAAACAATGTCATCAGCATAACTAATCAAAGTGACAGGGGAAAGAGAGAGAGAGAGAGAGGGGGAGAGGAGGGAAAGCAGTCAGAGAGGTGATAGGCAGAGGTAGCTGCTTGGCCGAAATAAGCATAAGTTATGCCAGTTGGCCAGCGTTGCTAATTGAGACACAAACAAAATGACGCATTGTCCTCGCTGACAAGAGCAAAGGACAAGGCAAGGCTAGAGACAGAGGTGTAGAGAGGAGAAGGGAAGGGTAAGGATGCGGGGAGTGGAGCAGCAACGAAGCGGGACTGGGTACAATAGTCAGCAGGGCTTGGTTTTTTAGTCAGCCTGGTTCTAGTTCGCGCCTCAAACTGACAGTTGTACAATACTGTGTATTGTTTACAGCGCAGAGGCGTGCGTCAAAGGGGGTTATCGAGGGAAGTAGATTTGCTAATGAATGGAAGAAATAGGACAGGGATAGTTAAGTATTTTCATTATTCAAATTATTTGCTTATTTTTATATTATACTCTCAAAAGAAAACTAAAAATCTTGATAGTAAAAGTATTATTAATAATGTACATAAAACAGAGTTTAATTAAATGACACTTTAAGCTTTAATTTTCAAGTTTAAATATCAAAATATTTCTGCCTAGTTTTGCAAACTTGTAAATTCTTAAATTCACATAAATCTCATTGCAATTTCACTCTTACAATATGCGATTGAAGAACTTAAACAATTCCAATCGATATTAATCTATATTAAATTTCATTATACAATAGAATATACTAATCCCTTTATCACATGTTTCTTTTCTTCTTTTTACTTTAATTCCTTTCTTTCTTCTTTCCTTACACTACTCATAGTTTACTCATAATAATTCTCTTTCAAATCCCCTTTTAGAAAGCATTTTCCAGCCTGCGCCACTGTGCACTGTGTGACGTGCCTTATCGCAGCCAGATCAGAGCACGGCTCGCTGCTGTGGCTTAATGGCGTTGGCGGTAATTAGGTAAATTAAGTAGCTCACACACTCTGGCACACACACACACAGACGAATACAAAAGACACACACGCACAAGATACACACACTCAAACTAACCACAACTCATTAAAGGCTACTGTAGGGCCGAGTGCGAGACAGAGTTGGTTAAGCCGAAAAGTCCATCAAAATCTGCTCAAGTGTCAAAGAGGAGCAGCCCAACAGAAGGAGAAGAAGAGCAGCAGTAAAAGGAGGAGTAGAAGAGGGAGGGGGAAGAAAGCAGAGCACTCGGCTATTATGTTAATTAAGTGGCCAGTAAAAACGATTCAATTAAAGCCAACTGCACACAGATCAATCAGGCAAACAGCTCTCTGGCTATCTTCTAACAGCATCTCTGCCCCAGCTCTCACTCCCGCTCCAGATCCAGATCCCAGCTACAGTCTCAGCTTGGGATCAGCTTGCGGCAACAAAGTGCAGTGCGGCGTCTAATCCGAAGCGAGAGAGAGGGAGAGAGAGAGAGGGAGAGATTGAAATCAGTCCGAGATGAGTATCGCATCGAAAAGTGTACAAGGTGCTGTTCACACGCTCATCAAAGAGGGAGACAAAGAGAGCGATAGAGAGAGAGAGAGAGTGAGGGAGATCTGCTCTACCTACCCAGGAGCATGACAAGCTGGAATGCACAGGGAATGTAGAGTGTGGCGTGTAGAATGTAGACTGCAGAATGTGAGCGGAAGACTCAATTAGAAGCCGATTGTGGGGATTTATGAGCACAAGGAATTTCACATTTTCACATTTTGGTTTTGGTTTTGTTTTTTCGCCTTTGTTTTGTTTTGTTTTTCTCCCCTTTTGCCTTTTACCATCCTTCGTGGAGCCTGGCTAAATACCTGCCAATAGCTTTATAAGTTTGCCGCCGCACTGTGGTGCGAAATGCACTTACAATCGGAAATATATAATAAATATGCGGGCAAAAGAAACAATTTGGGGGATGAATTACTTAGTTATCAGACTAAGTGATGGGACAATTGGTAACCTAAGGGAGAAGATTGAAGAAGTGAAAATATTTAAGATTTAAGAATAAAAAATAAGTAAAATGTTTAGAAAGAAATATATGAAATTATAAAACTAACCGTTCCAAATGTATAAAATATTTAAAAACCTAAAGAATTATTAAACAAATTTCGGATATTTAATCTAAAATAAAAGAGATTTCAGTAAAGTGACAGACAAACAAATAAATCAAAACCTTTTCAGCAGTTTATAAGGTATGTGCATTTTTCAACTCTTGCCCCACTGTGCAACCCTGCAAAATTATGACAAATGCGTCGACCTTCGAAATGCAAAAGAGCCGCCGCGACAAAGAGTTTTGCTAAAAGCGTTAATTACTTGCCCCCGTTCCCCATTCTTCATTCTCCACTCCCGGACCCATCCCGGACCCATCCCTGACCCATCCCGGATATCCAAAAGAACACGCCCATTCCCCGCACTTTGAGCCGAGCATAGCCGAAGGGAGCCGAGCGCAAATTGCGTTGTCCAGAAGCTCGAAAGCGTAATCAAAAACTAATTTTAATCCTGTTTGGGGCCACGCTGATGAGGGATCAGATTAATGCGACGTAGCCGCAGATCGGGCGGGAGAAGAAGACAAAGGCCGACGGGCCTGAGTCGGTTCGGGTCTCGCTCAGCGCTGAGCCGATCATCATTTTAGCGGTAGGTCCAGGTTAATTTATTCTAAATGGCTTTTTGAAATCCCCGAAAACACAAGACAAGAAATTTACTTATGACGTTCTCCCCTCCCTCCCTCTCCCTACACCCCCGCCATAAAGAACACAGGGAGAGAGAGAGAGAGAGAAACCGAATCTTGATGATTCAGTCCGCTTGGGCCCAGGCATATTTTTCTCACTTTGGCGTGTCTGCGTGTTGTTAGCAACGAAATTGATGAGTTCGAGCAGGTTATAAAACTCGATACCTTTTGGCTACCTTTTGTTAAGTCTCTCTCTTGTTGTTGCTGTTGTTGTGGCCGGACAGAAAAGCCGAAATACAATAACACAAATTAATATAAGAAGATGAGACAAATTTAGCCGCCGACAAAAGAGAGTGCTACACGATCCCCCCGTCTCTACTCTACTTCGACTCCACCTCCAACGCGAAGCCAAAACTCCATAACGAGAAAGTTATAAATTTAGGTATTTTCATTTGCCCGGGGAATTCTTCGCGGTATTCAGGGCCTGCAACTCGTGGGGTCTCTCCGAAAACTGTCATCGTTGGCTGCTTGTTTACACGCTCGTAATGCGTGCCGTAATGTCGTGAAGTTTGTGGGCTCTCCTCTCTACACTCTTCACTCTCCACTCTTTGAGCTAGTTGAGCGGGAATTACTATAATTAAGTCGGGCAGAAAGTAAAGCCGATGCGATGATACAAAGTTGGCACGAACTGCACAACTTGCAGGTTCTCGACTCAAGGTTGAACATATCATAAAGATGAGATCGAGCTGAGGTGATAAGGTAAATATGACAAATATTGCAAGGAGACAAGGGTAGAGGGAGAGATAATGTGGAATAGAGGGAGAAGAGATGGTTAGAGAAGAGAGATAAGATTATATAGACAAAAGGAGTAGATTTATAGTAAGAGAAAAAACAACAATGCGATATAGAAAGAGTTTTAGAGAGATTAACAAATAATGTGAGGAGATTAGGTTACAGACAAATAGAATAAAGGATAGTGAGAGAAGGCAAGAGACTTTAACACTCCTTACTTAGACAAGAAGTTGACCATATATATAACATAAGAAGCGATACATATAAACAGTGAGAATTATATATACGGAAAGAGAGAACAAGATAGAAGAGCTTTAGGCACATTCGCAAAAGAAAGGAAAGGGGGAGACACATACAATAAAGGCAGATAGATGAAGTGACAAGGGAGAGAATGATGGCGAGGGAAAGTCGGAAAGAGAAGATATATAATGAGAGATGCTCACAAGGATAGCAAGAGATAGACAGACAGATAAATAGAGACTAAGTCAAAATGTTACACCATAGAAAGACATAAAGAAACCTTGTCATATTTGGCTTTTTTCCCCCAATATTTAAGGTTAAGAAAATGTGCAATCTTCTTTCAAAGAACTTGATTTAAGTTCTTCATGTACTTTCCCACTTCCTTGCCCGTGCTTCAACTCCTTCCCTCGCTCTTTAGAGAACCCTTTATGTTGTTTTTTTAACAGCGTAAATTTCCCCCATGTCAGCCCGCAGCTATTTTGATTGTAGAGTTACAACATCTTGTAAACACGAGAGTTTTCGGGCCTCTTCTTCGACATGTTCGGCAATTTGGCAGTACCTGCAATTTGGCGTGCCAAAGAACATGTCAACGATCTCGAGGTCTTGAGACCTCGACGCATGGCAAGTCTCTTTTTGGATACCCCTTGGGGGCTGTAGCAATCAAGTGTTGTTGTAATCAATGGCCTCATAACTGCCGGCTTAATTTCTTCATATTGTCGAAGACTTTCTTTTTATATGGCTGCAAATCAAAGAGGGGCCTTTGGGACATGTCAACAAACCGTTAGCGCGGCAAGCTCCTTTCTCCCGAGCGCCGGCAATTCATCAAGCATGAACGAACACGTCTGTCGCGTTCTCATACTCCGTATATATAATTATGCCACCGATGCATCCGATCCGATCTGTATGGATCTTGCGATTCTCTGGTATTTTGATTGATTTTAATGGTCCGCAAATCAATTGCGACGAAGCGCCGAAAACGTGGTCATCCTTAATTCAATAATGAATACGTAAAGCTATGCTTAGAGCTCGATCTGTAGCTAAGCCTGCCACCCTCTCTCTCTCTCTCCCTGTCTTTCTCTCGCTCTTCTGTGCCTGCAAACATGGCCACACACTGCCTGGTCGGGCCTGGCTTGGCCTGTTTTCCTGCCTCTTCGCGAAAGTCTCAAAAAGCGCGCGACGCCTTCGTCTTCCTGCCTGTTCCTCTTCCTCTTGCACTTTGTTTTCGTCGTGCGCTTCGTTCTCAGCTTCGTTCTCGTCGTCCGTCGTCGTCGGCTCCGGCACAAAGCGTCGGCGCTCTTTGATCAGCATATATAAAATACTATGGCCACGCCCTTTAAAAGGTAGATTAAACGAGATGGCGCTCGGCCCAACGTATACTTAGCTTAACGTTACGTAAAGAGCAATGAAGTCAGTCAGAGACAGGAGACGACGACGAGGTCCACTTCGACCTGAACTGACGCTTGCAACCCGAGGCGCACTTGGCTGCAGTTGCACGATCGAGTCCGAGACAGACACAGAGAAGAGAGAACGAGAGCTACAGTGGGGCGCAGTGGAAGAGAGAGTCGAATTATGTTGCAAACTGATTGTTTCCTTGTATAAAAACAATATAATGAAAATAAATTGCAATTTAAAAAGACTTTTCGATAAGTTGAAAGTAAATTATTATGCAGTTGGTAGCACATATCGCAGCAATATCAATTTGAAAATACATTTATTTTGTATTTTCGATTATGATTGAAAAATATAAATATTTTTTTTAAGTTTTGAGTGGAAATACTTTAAATATTTGCAGTTTGTGTAAGGTTTATGGTTTATTATTATTATTACAGTCTTTTTAGGAACTTGAACGATATTTTAAGAAGATCTAGTCAGTTCTTTACATAATTTTTTTTTTATATTTTCGTAATTAAAGAAATTTTTATATTTCGATATTATTTAATATAGATAATATTGTAAGTAAACATCCTCGTAAACCCTTGCTCGATTTCACAACACTAAGAAGAATATTATTGTTTTCTCTACAAAGTTTATTTTTACTTGTAAGTTCTGTACTTTGCTCCACAGTGCGAGAATTGCTTGGTCAGAGCAGAAATAATAAAAATTATGTTGCTTTGCAATTTGGATGCAGTGCCCAATGAAGCGGCAACCGCGACCAGGCACAGAGGCTGCCCCACTAGCCCCTTCCCTTTCCTGTGCCCTTCTTTCTCCTCCTTTCGCCTTCTCCTCTCCTGCTTCCCCCTCTTCGCTTATAGCCTGCGCAGAGCTGCTTCACTTTTTTATGTTTGCATGGCTTTTAGGTCCAGGCGTCGGTGGACTGCTGGGCAACTGCGAAGAGGAGGGGGACTTAAGGGGTTAGGCAGGAGGCGTAGGGTGTACTCTGCGTTGTTAAGTGAAAATCTGGCGGGGCAATCGCTAACATCAGCTAACAATGGTCATCATCATTAAAACGCGATCAAAGCAGCGCAATGCGGCGCGGTTTGAAGATCTTTCTCGTTACGCTGCGAGTCCTGATTGAGTGACCTTCCCAACTGTGCCACACCCACTTTGCTGCAGCACAAACTGGGGCAGGTACAAAATTAGCTGGCTTAATGTCTTTATAAGTAGCCTGTGTGTGTTAGTAGACTACACTCAGCAAAAAAACTTAACGGAAAATGAAAGTAACAAACTGAAATTGGTTGCTTATTAATTTGTACAGCATTTCGTTCAGTGTATCGATCGATAGATTTAACAAAAAAAAGGTGCTTGTAATCAAAACCGTTTAAAAACAACACACTAATTGAGTTAGAAGTTCGTTGGGGGCTTTGAACTGACCGACAGATGAAAGAGACCGACGCGTTTTATTGGTGGCACAACAAAAAGCGTTGACAACAGCACAAAGCCCTGCAGGCACTTCCCCTCCTTCCTTCTTCCCCTTTCCTAGCTGCCTAGCCTGACTAGATGAATGGAAGCAGCGCAACAAAGCGAAGATGATGATGCGATGATGCCGAACAAACCGCTAACATGGCCCAGAGACATTGTCCCAATGGCTTTTCGAAACTCAGCTGCTTAATGAGCATTAGCTCGATTTGTATTACAATAACGAGCAGAAGGTGAGGAAGCAGGGGAAGCAGGGGAGTACAACCTGCAAAAGACGAAGAAGAAGAAGAAGCGTTGATATTATGACAAGCTGTCATAAATTACAAATTAATGAATCGCCAACTGAATCGACTGACTGACTGACTGGCTTGCGTGGTCAACACGCAATGTCTCTAGTCAGGATCACTGTACATACCCTGTAGGCAGAGCAGCGTAGAGGGGGTAGACCTGTTTGGTGGATTATATAAGGCATGAAAGAAAGTAACTGAGAAGTACTATCTACTATGCTTACTTTGCTGATATATAAAATTAATCTGAAACTATTCAACAACTTTGGAGTATACGATTCATAGAAGTTCTTCGCTCTATGGAGAGTATCTTCCTAATCATTCATTCTCTTGGACAATCATTGAAAGTTGTGTTTCCTTTATACAGGGTATATAGCTACGCATTCACTCTCTGCACATACACTTGCTAAAGTCAGTTTTGTTGGGGTAGTCTCTGACACTTCGTGGTTCTCCCTTTTCCTCTCTCTCATTCTCTCTCTTGTTGAGGGCAACTACAGACTGCAGGTAGCCAGGGTCAGCCGTGCGATCCATCTAGATCTCAGACTTGATTTTCATCGATATGCAGTTGTTGTTGTTCTTAAGGTTGTTGTTGTAGGTCTCCTTGGCTGTTTGGTTTCTCAGGTGGCGGCGTTGCCACCGCATTGGCTTGCCTACCTTACACCTCTGTAGAGTGTGGAGATCAAAGACCGCATTGCCGACTTAATAACATGAATTAATCTTCTCATTGTTAGGCGAGTGAACTAGTCAGACGCATGGACTGCGGGAAGGGGGTTCTAGACAGACTGGCAGAGGGGGATAGCAGAGGGGCGTGGCAGCGGAATGTGCATGCGTGCCAAAAATTACAGCAGAACACGCAACGAGCTATGCTAATCCATATCAGTCTCTGCATCCACAATCGCAGTCGCAGTCGGCGTTGCAGTCAACGTCGCAGTCGGCGCAGCTAAGCAGACCCAGTTAACACGGCGCACACAGAAAAAACGGCGTTTAATTTGAATTTGATTTGATTTGGCTTTGCCTTCGAATTGGGCTGCGAGTTTGCGTTTCGATTTCGGTTTGATTTCATTCATTATTTTATACCGCAACAGCCCCGCAGCAAAAAGAGAGAGGGAGAGAGAGAGATAAAGAGATAGTGCTGATCAAGCGTAGAGGCCGTTGGGCAAATCGAATCAGTTGGCAAAGTGAGCAATCTGCGCTACAGCGTGAGGGTATGTAGATTTCTGAAGGCAGTTGGCGAGAGTTCTTGTAGAAACTAGAAGCTAATTATTTGTATTATATTTAATCAAATTAGAGGTGTGTTCTATATAAGTTATTTGCTGAAAATTAGACTGTAATTATTAGTTTGCTCTATCGATATTAATCGATATTGAAGAATGTTTTTGAAATTGTTTGAAGTTTTTTGTGTACAATATTTCAACGATGAAGTTTTGCATGGACATGTGCAGAACAATTTAAATCTATTAGTATTCTTAATTCTTGATCAATTTTACTTTCAAACTTATCGATAACATTGTTGAAAAGTTCTATATTTCAACTAATGGATTTCAATTTTTATCGATCTTCTAGCAACTAAACTCTGTCTACTTTCTTTCAAGTAATCAGTCAAGTAATCACTCATGATCGGCAGTTATCGATAGTGTCATCGATAGTGTATCAACGGGAATGTTTTGATAAATGATCTCTGACACGGCTGCTGTTGTTGTTCGTTTGTGATGTGCGAGAGATCAAAGTAAACATGCCGCTGGCCGCGAAGCTGAGAAATCAAAGAGGAGATAGAGAGAGAGATGGGGGAGAGAGAGAGAGGGGGACAAGACAAACGTGGCGAATATGTAGACGATTTTGATCGAGCATCGGCAGCCGTAAAGTATTTGAAATGACTTTCCGGCGTGAGCGAGTGGAAAATGAAACGAGCGCAGCAAATTAGCTAATCAACGCCCATTAGTAGGCGAGTAGCCGATACCGATTGGAGTCGGGGGTCGTCCAATTGGACTTCCAGTTCGACTATTGGAATTTATGATAAATTTCCGTTAATACGCGCACGCAGCAACGCGGCAACAGCAGCAGCAGCAATAGCACGAGCAGATCTCACAATTCAAAAACAAGTTAATTTCAAACCACTGCCCTCTTCTCCCCCTCTTCTGCCTCTTTTCGGCCCCTGCTCTGCCTCTCCCTCTGTCTCCTCCTCCTGGCTACGTCTCTGTGATAAAGCAGGCAATTTTATAACACAGCGTTACGCAGCAGGACGACCAACTGTCTGGTTATAAAGTGTGTGTGCATGTGTGTGTGCCTGTGTATGTGTATCTGCGAGTGCGTGTGCTAATAACACATAATTTTCTTGTAAAACAACCGCTGCGCATCGTTATCGTTATCGTTATCATTATTGCACATTTTTATGCGCGCCTGCATGTTGACTGCCAGTTGGCAAAAAGGCGTTGGCTCCACTCACTCGATTCCCCTTCCCTCCTCCCTCTGCTCTTCTCTCTCCTTGGCGAGTCGACAATATTATTTTATTTATGTTTATCGATATTGTCGGACAGATAAGCAGTTCCCGAGCGCGAGATCAGTGAGCTGAGGTTGCGCTCGTAGGTTTCCATTTTAGTGTGTGCCGTTAAATGGAAGTTGCAAGTGGCAAGTTGAAAGTAGCTTGGATAGAGACAGGTAGATAGGAGAGAGATAGAGAGAGAGATTGAGAGTGGGAGAGAGAGGGAGAGCAGGAAATATAGAGTGAGACAGAGAGGGGCAGGAATGTGTAGCTTAGTTATAAAACTGCGTTGCAAATGCCTTTGATTAAGTGACTTATTGAAATGATTGAGTAATTTGCTTTTATTATAATATCATATAAATTAAATTAAATGAAAGATAGTTACGGTTTATGAGACTTAAGATACTTAAGTTAACCATATTTATTATTTAGTTTTACTTTCTGTTCGACTTCTTCTAGATATTGCTTCTCTTCTTTCATTCGGAGCCTTTAGATACTTATCGATGTAAAGAATTAGTTTGAACTATATAATCTAGTGTATACATATTGATAAATTTATATGATTTATGTGTTGCTAATGTTAGAAAGGGCTTTTTTTAAGGATTTTCGTTTTTCTATTCTCGTTTCTATCTATCTATCTATCTCGTGCTCGTAACTATTTCTTCTTTTTATTATACAATAAAACTCTTGCTTAAAATATCTTTATTCCTAGTGTTTAGATATTTATAATCTAGATATATCTATATATATATATGTTATGTTATGTTATTCCTTTCGTTACAGCAGTCTTTTCCAATAGATCATTCTCATTTCTCTCCTTTCGCTCATCGATCATTGTAGTTTCCCCTCAATGATCCCCGGCAGCAGATCACTCGCTTCAAATGGTACTTACTAGCTACGTTCTTCGTCGTTTGCAACCCGTTTGCAGTTGCTTACAGCGAACGTATTAGGCTCAACTTCTACTGGTATCTTTGGGGAACTTGTTCGCGCTCTCTTAACCGGACATTAGCCACCGCATAAGGGTCCCAATTGCATTTGCATGTTAAACTAGTTGGCCTGGACGGGACGGATAAACTGTGCGCGAGTGAAACCATAAATTAAAGTATCAAAATGCGTGTACAACAGCTCGCTCGGGTAGGGATGCGGAGGGGGTGCGGGGGGTCCTGCAGGAATTTGGCACAACGAGGCAGCGTGAGGAAGGCGTTGGCCACCTGACGACACGTCAGTGGCGATTGTTAAGCCGTTGATATATTTGGCCAAGTGGGCATATTTGTGTGCGCATGACTGTATGCTGCAGATGTAGGTATGTAGGTAGGAAGGTAGTCAGATCAGCGAAGGCCACAATGGGCGTGGCACGGTGTGAGCGTGCGCCTATGCGCGGCACAAGACAATAAATTCTCAACAATAATGTGCAACAATTTGTGGCAGATTTATTTAATTGCTCGCAACACACACAGACACACATGCACACACTCGCAGCCAACTCAGCGTATTATTAAAAATGTCTTCGCAAATATGAAAATGCGACAACTTTTTCGCTGTCGCTGTCGCCGTCGCCGTTTGCGTCGCTGTCGGCGTCCTTTGGCGACGTCGGCGCTCTTGGAATTTATTTAATTAAATCTACGCCCCGTTGGCTGCCGCACTGTTGCTCAGATCTGCCAAATACGCATAAATTGCGTAGTTTATGCAGTCCCCCCCCTCCCTCACCCCCTCTCTTACCCTTTCTCGCTCCGCCTGCCTTAGGCCATTACGCATACGCCGCATATGCCGGCTGATTGCCCCACAAAAGCACTGCGCACTGTGAGTGCAAGCGAGATGGAGAGAGCAACTGGCTAAGAATTGATGACTTTTGACAATTTCATTGGCATCGCCTCAGCTCGCGGTCTCAGCGTAGCAGCTGTTAAACGCCTCGCATTGAATTGACAGCGAAATGCGCGTTGCCTGCCACCTGAGCAGCACCTGGACGGCAGTTGAGTCGCTGTTGAGCAACTGTTTACGAGTACCGTTAAGCAAATGATAATTAGTGGCAATCAATTTGCAAGCTGAGCCACAGACTGCGCCCAATCTAACTGGAAATCGAACTGGAACCACTAAAAAAGCTGAATATCACTAGGGGATTAACTCTGATACGAATTTTTATTGAATTGTCTTAGATTGATACCCTAGAATTATATAAAAAGGGTATATACACTTATGAAATATATGTCAGTGCATTTGTACTTGATCTGCAGCAGAAATAAAGTGGATTTTAGCATTTTGTGTCTGTATGAACGCAGAGATCTCAACTATTATAAAAGTAAGAGTGATCAAATTTTGTAGACAAGTTTCTCTATATAAAATGCAAGTAAAGGTAGTATCAAATATGGCATACCATACGCAATCTTTTGGAAATCTGGTTTTTACATTTTTTCTTGTCGGTTTTAAAGATACCTCAGTGGAATTTTAACTTATTAACTGCAATATATTATAGATTATATAGACAACATTACATATTACTACGCTAGAATTCCCCTAACTTTCTAGAAGTCCTACAAATACCTCTAGTAAGAGTTGTCGAAACCTTTGTTGACCAACGCAAGCCAATTCAAGATGGGACTCCTGTTTTTGCTTGCAGGCTGCATTTGCCTTATAAGTAAGTAGCTTGGCCATTGTCAGTCATGATCCAGCAACAGCAACAACAACAACAACTAACTATAGCAACAACTACAACAACAGGCCAACATTGTTGTGCTGTGCGGGGCAACAAAGACGCATAGTTAAGCATAATTTAATAGATACGCGGCCAAGTTTCGCAGTTGGCAGTTGGCTTTATGGTTGACACTATTGTCTAGGCCAAGTTTGTATGTGTCTGTCGTAAAGTGATGAATGCATTATTATTACTATTATTGTTATTGTTGCTGTTGCTGTTGCTGTTGCTGTACAGCCTGCCCCTGCCTGCCTGCCTGCTGCTAGTGTGTGCATA
The DNA here is from genome assembly GCA_018904035.1 of Zaprionus ornatus. Classification (NCBI taxonomy): domain Eukaryota; kingdom Metazoa; phylum Arthropoda; class Insecta; order Diptera; family Drosophilidae; genus Zaprionus; species Zaprionus ornatus. Next base: position 7,773,820 of record JAEIFZ010000115.1, on the reverse strand, counting down.
CTTTGTTAGGTCTTTGTTGAAAAGCGTTAATTGAGTGTTGCGAATGTGCAACGGCAATTGAAATTGTTTATGACTTGCAGTTGTTGTTGCTGCTGCTGCTGCTGCTAGCTCGACTCGATGCGGGGCCAAACAACAATATGATGCAATTGCCAGAGAGCCTGAGCAAAAGAGAGTGAGGCACAGGGAAAGGAAGAAAGAAAGAAGCAGGCTGAGCCTTTGACTGGGCTAATGGAATAGCGGCAGAATGCGCAACAAATGCCACACTGAGAGGAATAGTTTAGTACTAACTTAGTATGTAATTTATATATTATAAACTGTAATTTAACAAATGATTTAACATAGTAGAAATATTCTAGAATTTGTTGAAACGACGAGTAGTAAACAAATTAACATATGGATAAGATATACAGAAATCAGTCTGGCAAATCATGAGAAAGTACATATAGTATATACAAATATTAAAGTCATATCGTAAAGCATTCATGGATGATCAACAATTTAGCTAGCAGTAAATTGAGCAGTTCAGATCTTTGAATTCTATCAAATTAAGTTATTTTAAAAGAGTCCTAAATAAGAAATCATTCATTGTTTTTAGTTTACCACTTTAATTTTCTCACAGTGCATTGTCTCTAATAATTATGACATTAGGCACTTTGGCTAATCGGCGGCGACATCTGACTGAAGTCCTGATCACAAAAGGATCGCAGCACTTGACCGTGGCGAGAGAAGAGTGAGAGAGAGAAGCCTTTGGCATTTGGCGTCTAATTAGAGCCTGCCAGATATCGTATACGGTATAGTATTATTAGTATTTCCACTTGAACCAAACTGGCAGCCACTTGAAGGCGACTCCCGTCGCCGTTCAATTCTTCCGACGATTCTCTTCGATTCTCGGCAGCGTTTTTCTTGTATTTAGTGCGTTTTAATTGCCGTAATTAGCGAGAGACATTCAAGTGCATTTTGAAGCGCCGCCGGCTGCCGGCTGCCAGTTTGGAGTCTTGAGTCTTCAGTGTTTCAGTCTTCAGTCTACTGTCTCCGATTGATGCCCTGCTCCAACATGGCCGCCGTTCGATGGCGGAAGCAATTGTTGGGCTGCTCGCAAAGATACGCAATAAATTAACACCAAACCGATTAGTGAAAAGTGCCGATCCGTATCGGGACACATGTTTTCTGTGTCTTGTATGTTTTCCTGCCCTTGCCGCTGATAAGCCCTGGGGCTACACTTGCCATATTCTCTTCTGCCGGCGCATTAAAACCAATTAAGCTGCCTGACTTTGATGGGCGAGCCAGATAGGCCGCAGGTTAAGGTCAGCACTAAGACGGACGCGTCTAATGAGCTCGTTTACATAGACTTCATTCATGCCTTCTGTGCGGAGTCTACACTTTTTATGCCTCTTCTATGCCGTTTGTACTGGTATTATGCAAACGCTTTGGGAAACAAAGTAAGCTGAGTGAAATAAGTTGTTTACAAGAAGATTTATTGTGGAATCACCTCATTGAGACTTCTTTCTTTACGTGTGGGTAATAAAATGTAGAACAGTAGGTTAGAATAAAAAGAAGTAAAAGTCTTATGCAGAAAGAGCTTAAATAAGATCTGGTATGTAACCATTCTTTAAGTATTGTATCTTATTGTATTATGAATTTAACATGTAATGTTCCCTTAACTTAAACATATAACCCTATCTGATATTATTCCATATCTTCTTCATACCATAAGTATATCGTCCTCCTTTCTCATTAGTGTCATATCATATCAGATTCAAATATATCTTAGCATATTTATATGCTATCCTCTTTCTTACATATCAGATTCTACCTGATTATATACATATGGAGATGTACCTCATCAATATTTTCAAGCGACCTTCAACTATCAATAATTTACTTAAAACAATTCTTCAGTTTCTTCTTTTCATTGCGCTCGTTTGCATTTAATTATTGTTTAAAGAATTGGGCACTCCCCCCTCAAAGCCTGGCATGGGGTATGGTAATGCATCCCGCACCTGTAAGTGCTGACAAAAGCGAAAAAGAAAACTGGAATGTCACGTCAAGTCAATTCGCTAGACACGTCAGTTAAATGATAAAACTACCAGCACGAGCCCCCCCAACTCGAGTGGTACTTTGCCGAACCCTTATGCAGCGCTCCTTGTTTGTTGTCTTTCAGCTTTTTTTCGGCTAGTTTGGCCGGCCCCGTCCCCATTGCAGGCCCCTGGCATTTATGTTTAACACTTTAATTGTGATTACAACAAGCTGCAATCAAATGGAGACGAAAAGTATCAGAATCGAGTGGGAACAACGTACAGCAAGCTTGCCTGACTGACGGATGGAAGAGTGGACTGAGAGAGGGACAGACAGACAGACGGAGGGACAGAGAGAGTCGAATACTTGCGCCGGCGGCATTGGCTGCCGACTGAGCTCCGATTCCAACTCCAACTGCGACTGCGACTTTGACTGCCCTCGCCCGGCTCTGGCTTTGGCTTATGTTGAACAGGAATAACAACAAGCGCGTCATGTCGCTGGCTTTATTAAATTACTTGTCAAAAGTGCACACTCACACACACACACACACATACACTCTTGCAAACAGGCTTTGAGTGCGGAGTGCAGGCAAGGCAGGCGTCGCGCCGCACATGAAACAAACCGACGACGCCTGCACAAAAAGCTCATAAGCATATGAGGCGAGAGAGGTAAGTGTGTGTGTGTGTCGGGGGTATACATAACGTAAGTATGTGCCGCCTTTCGTTGGCATAACGAGACTTGTCACAACAATTGCGCAAAAAGAAAAAAAACCCAACAACGACGACGGGTAAAAAAATCAATTATTGCCAAAGCGATTTTTGCGTTGCGAGTACGCAACACGTATACGCGCCGTGGGCAGCCCTTGCCCTCCCCTTCCTTACTCATACCACGGCTGAGTGCTTGTCCCCACTGCCTTTAAGGGGATTAATTAATCTTGTCAACGACTGCAAGTCATTTGGGTAGCAACAACAACAACTGCTGCAAATAGTCAAATTAATTTTCTTCACACTTTAATCAAACGATTAAGCAAACACACAGACACTGGCGACTTTCCCTGCCACTCCCCCCACACACGACGCCCACTCTCCCACTCTCTCTCTCTTTCGCCCTTGTGCTGTGCGGGTGATGAAGGTGTTAAATGTTTTGTTGACATTGGCAGCAACAGCAACAACAGCAACAGCAGCAACAGCAGCCTCCCCTTTTGTGTGTGCGATGCGTTTCGGGGAAACATCTTTCACAGCTTCCACAGATTTTACCATGAAGTTTGTCATTGACTTCGGGTTGTTGCTGTAGTTGTTGTTCCTGTTGTTGTAAATGTTGATGTAGTTGTTGCTGTTATTCCTGTTGTTGTTGTTCCTTTCGTTGCTTATTCTATTGTGGTGGTTGTTGTAAACACAATTCTTGCGCATTCTTTCAAATCATCGCACTGCATTCTGATTTCGATTTTCGGCTTTGATTGTTCGAAATTGTTGGAGAATTTGTTATGCTTTTTATTATGGCAATGGGAAATGTAACATAAAAGCCGGGACTACATATATAGAGGAACTATAATGGGTGTATAAACGGAACAGAGAAGTTGAAAAGTGTCGAAGGAAATGATTTTATTGCAGTTGAAAGAAGAAATTGAGGTTTTGATGAAGTGCGAAAGATGTTTCGATATCTTTAATTACTGAGGAAGATCTTTGAGATCGGGAAGGTATCTGATGATTCTTACATTAAGATAAGATCTTGAAATGTATCTTAATGCCCTGCCAAAACTGTTTACTCATTATAATAAATGCAATAAGTAGATCTGACTCTGTCTACCCTGAGCTGATCGATTCGTTGCGCCCCAAAGTGCTCGCCTCAACTGGAGCACATGTCGATCCTCGGGCTGAGCCGAACTAATTCCCGCTGGTTAACATTAAATTTTGCATCACAAAAGCGCATTCATCTCGCATCAAACGATGCCCCCAGAGAGAGAGAGGGAGATAGAGAGAGGAAAGGTGAAGGAGTGGAAGCGGGAGAGAGGTGTGGACAGCCTGAAGTGAGTTCATCAACTGGCGCACCTGCCAGCGCAACGAATCACTCGAGAAAATAGACAGACAGCCAGAGAAACACCTTGTCTCGTACTGGGACACTTTTGCACCCAGGCAGGCACTTCCTTTGACGCGCCCTTCCCCCTTCCCCATCCCTGGTTCTTCTTTATATCAAACGCGAGCCGTAACTGTGAATAATTTCCCCATCCGCTCGTTGAGTCTGCGATGCGACTCGTTTCCTCGTTCCTTGTTTGTTCTGCGTCGTTGAGAATGTATCTGTATCTGTATCTGTATCTGTATCTGTATCTGTATCTGTATCTGTATCTGTATCTGTATCTGTATCTGTATCTGTATCTGTATCTGTATCTGTATCTGTATCTGTATCTGTATCTGTATCTGTATCTGTATCTGTATCTGTATCTGTATCTGTATCTGTATCTGTATCTGTATCTGTATCTGTATCTGTATCTGTATCTGTATCTGTATCTGTATCTGTATCTGTATCTGTATCTGTATCTGTATCTGTATCTGTATCTGTATCTGTATCTGTATCTGTATCTGTATCTGTATCTGTATCTGTATCTGTATCTGTATCTGTATCTGTATCTGTATCTGTATCTGTATCTGTATCTGTATCTGTATCTGTATCTGTATCTGTATCTGTATCTGTATCTGTATCTGTATCTTCACCTCGTCTCATGAATAATTCGTAGGTTAATTGCCTACACCTTGTCGGGAAACTAGTTTCCCCGCCGTGGCGCCAAGTGACCCACATAGGAGTGCACACCGCACGCTGCGATAACGAGACGCAGTCTGCCAAAGCTTTTCCAGTGCCTTTTCCTGCACGTCTGCAAGACTGCACTTTGCTCTTTCTTCTCACTCCTCTCTCTCTCTCTCTTTTTTCTCGCTCGTTGGCTGCAGTAGTCTGGCTGCGCTGTCTCTGGACGCATCAATCTCACTTGTGGCATGGTCAGTTGCAATTGCAGTCCGAGCGGGCCTAGTGGCCCCGCGATTGAGCAATGGCCCCGCGGGTTCACGGTGCGAGTGCTATGGGGCATGCAGAAAATGCGTTTTTAAATGGCTTTTTATGCGTGGCGCGGGCTTTTGATGTTCCTTCGACACCACATGCCGAAAATTCGCAGCTCTTTCGTGGCGGTCCTACAAGGCTGCCTTGCTCCTCCCCGCCTCTACTTCTGGCTGCCCTCTGCGTGTGGTGATTAATGCTCGGCATAAACGCGAATGCGTTTTTAAGAACTTTGACAAGGTCCTGACTTGCATGGGCCGCCCATGTGTCTGGCCAAGGGCGCACGAGTGTGTGTATGTGAGTGTGTGTCAATGTGTGTGTGTGAGTCATTTGTTTTGGCTTCCTTTTCCATGCTCTTCTGGTTTGTATGGCAACAGTTGGGCCGCGACTCGGGCCTCCCATATGGCTTTCGTATGATAAAGTTATTACCAAAAATTCGCTGCCTCTCTCGCTGTCTCTTTCGCTCTGTCCCTCTCCCTCCCTCCCCCTCTTTCTTCCTATCGATGCTTGATTTTCGCTTGTCTCTCTATAGCCTTTATATGACCGGCTTGCCGGCTTTGATCTTGACGTCCCTCGCGGGGTAATGGCCCAGCAAAGAAAAATGCAACTCGAGCTCAATTAGTGCTCATCAAAAGCGTGCAGGTAACACCTTCAGTGCGTTGCTTTTGCACACCTTTCGCACACATGCGCAGCTCACACATACCTGTGTGTGTGTGTTGGCCTTTTAGCAAGCGTCCTTTGTTGTTGCTGCATTCTTCGGGAACGTAGCATGCAATTTTCTTAAAGGGTCTGCAAATGTGTCTTTGTTTTCGTGTGTGTGTGAGTTGGACCACCCATATGAGTGTGTGTGCGTGTGTGTAGAGCAATGCCTCAACTAAGGGATGCGGCAGGTTGGGAGACCCTACTTACAGTGGGCTGCTCACCCAAATCTGTTGCCACTCGGCACTCCGCAAGTTTTCCCGCTGTTCTTTCTCCCACCCGGCCATAAATGCAAATGCTTTATGGCTGGCGAACACGCAAGCCCATATTTCTATGGCCATTTTACAATAATTTTTAATAAAATATTTCTCCTTTTTTGAGGCGCAACCGTTAATTAGCAAACTTATGCGAGCGCCAGCTTGTCAACTTGTTTGCCTCAGGCCATAGAGAAAACAACAACAAAAACGGCTAGGAAAAAATGCCAAGCAAGTTGGTTTTTGTTGTTCTGCAATTTTTTATGCCCTCCCCTCGACAACGCCCCGCCCCTCACCAGACTGCCTTCACAGTGTGTTCATCTATTAGAATGTGGTTTTTTTTCTACGCCTCGAGTCATTTTGTTAATTTTTATTGAGGCAATCGCAGTCGATGCGATGTTTTATACTAAGTAAATTTTATCGCCGCAATTTTCAATTTGTTGTTATTGCTGTTGTTGTTGGCTTTGCCGTTTTAATGTCATTAACACAGAAATTTCTGTTGAAACTCGCTGCGCTGTTATTAATCATTTGAAATGAACTTTTTTTTGTGTGTATCTGTTGAGTTTTTGTTGCTTTTTTGTTTTTGTTTTTTTTGGATTTTCCTTTTGTCTGTTTGATTTATGTTGTCGATTTTTGCCTGGTTGAATATTTCAATGAACCACTATGATTGGCGCAGCTTCGCATAGTGTTTACAGTTTCCGAGGAGCATTTAAAATGAATGAAATCGCAATAAACTGAAAGAGATTCGATTGAAGGAAGAGAGGATGGAGAGGGGAGGAGGGGCAGGCTATATTTAAGGGGGAATTTGCGCACTCGTGTGTGATTTTGATTTGTTTGTAATTTACTTAAGCAAAGTGAGTGAACTCTTCACGTGTACACTGAGAGAAATGAGTAGTGGGTTGTTTGTACAGCAAATAAACAGTGTGAAGTCAAATAAGATTCATATTTCCTTGTCAACATTGGGAAGTGCAGCTGAAGACGTCATAAGTGAAATGTACACTGAGGGAAAAAAGTAGTGGTTACTTAAAGGAATGAATGAAAATGTAGTAACCTTATTTTTATTTAAATTTCTTGTAATAATTTAATAAAGGCACTTCAGTTATAAAAATATAATATGAGTTACTTTTTCACTGAGAAAAATAACTAATTCTTAGTCTCCACTTAACAAAAATTTAAGAATGATTAATGTGTTATTAAACATAATAAGCTTGGAGATGTGCAGGTTGTATAATTCCCTGTACACTGTAAGAAAATGTATAGTGAGAGCTGTAATTAAGCAATTAAAAGTCAATTGATTTTCAAAATCAATTAATTCATCAATTAATTTTACTTAGTCGCAATAGCATTGAAGCTCCAATTAGAATTCCAATAAATAACATAATGTTGTCTATACTTGTATAATAAGATTGATAGACCACCCTAAGTGACATGGCAATGCAAATGCAGAAAAAAACTACGTCTATATTAATTAATGTTCTTTGAAATTGGCAATCAAATATGTTTCTGTTGAGCCTCAACTATTCAGACTCAACTGTTGAGACTGTTGTTGTGACAACATGTTGCGTCCAAAATGTTTCCACTTTCCACACTCAACAGTTGTGTCTCATCAGGTTGGCTCTCAACAGTTGAGTCTCACTTCGACTTTCAACATGTTGGCTCAGAATCGTTGACTCCCAACATGTTGGCTGTGAACAGTTGACTCTCAACATGTTGGCTCTGAACAGTTGATTCTCAACATGTTTTCAACATATTGACTCTCAACATGTTGACTCATAAAAGTTTGATGCTACATGTTCGATGTCTCAACATGTTGACCCTCAAGGTGTGACTCAACATTTTTTGCGTCAACATATTAAGACATGCTACATCAAACATGTTGCTTCGAACATGCTGAACCAAACATGTTGCATCGAACATGTTGCTTCAAACATGTTGCATCGAACATGTTGCTTCAAACATGTTGCATCGAACATGTTGCATCAAACATGTTGCATCGAACATGTTGCATCGAACATGTTGCATCGAACAAGTTGTATCCAACATGTTGCATCAAACTCAACTTGTTTAGACCCGAACAAGTTGTATCCAACATGTTGCATCAAACTCAACTTGTTTAGACCCGTTTAGGGAGTCCAACCGTTCTGGGATGCTCAACATGTTGAGTCTCAACATGTTGAGTTCCAACCGTTCAGGGAGACTCAACATGTTGAGACTCAACACGTTGAGTTCCATCCGTTCAGGGATGCTCTACATGTTGAGACTCAACATGTTGAGTTCCAACCGTTCAGAGAGACTCAACATGTTAAGACTCAACATGTTGAGTTCCACCCGTTCAGAGATGCTCAACATGTTGAGACTCAACATGTTGAGTTCCCGAACAAGTTGTATCCAACATGTAGCATCAAACTCAACTTGTTTAGACCCGTTTAGGGAGTCCAACCATTCAGGGATGCTCAACATGTTGAGACTCAACATGTTAAGTTCCAACCGTTGAGTTCCAACCGTTCAGGGATGCTCAACATGTTGAGACTCAACATGTTGAGTTCCAGCCGTTCAGGGATGCTCAACATGTTGAGACTCAACATGTTGAGTTCCAGCCGTTCAGGGATGCTCAACATGTTGAGTCTCAACACGTTGAGTTCCAGCCGTTCAGGGATGCTCAACATGTTGAGACTCAACTTGTTGAGTTCCAACCGTTCAGGGATGCTCAACATGTTGATACTCAACATGTTGAGTTCCAACCGTTCAGGGATGCTCAACATGTTGAGACTCAACATGTTGAGTTCCAGCCGTTCAGGGATGCTCAACATGTTGAGTCTCAACATGTTGAGTTCCAACCGTTCAGGGATGCTCAACATGTTGAGTCTCAACACGTTGAGTTCCAGCCGTTCAGGGATGCTCAACATGTTGAGACTCAACATGTTGAGTTCCAGCCGTTCAGGGATGCTCAACATGTTAAGACTCAACATGTTGAGTTCCAGCCGTTCAGGGATGCTCAACATGTTGAGACTCAACATGTTGAGTTCCAGCCGTTCAGGGATGCTCAACATGTTAAGACTCAACATGTTGAGTTCCAGCCGTTCAGGGATGGTCAACATGTTGAGACTCAACACGTTGAGACTCAACATGTTGAGTTCCAGCCGTTCAGAGATGCTCAACATGTTGAGACTCAACATGTTGAGTTCCAACCGTTCAGGGATGCTCAACATGTTGAGACTCAACATGTTGAGTTCCAGCCGTTCAGGGATGCTCAACATGTTGAGTTCCAACCGTTCAGGGATGCTCAACATGTTGAGTTCCAACCGTTCAGGGATGCTCAACATGTTGAGTTCCAACCGTTCAGGGAGGCTCATTATGTTGAGACTCAACATGTTGAGTTCCATTCAGGGAGACTCAACATGTTGAGTTCCAACCGCTCTCAATGAACATGTGGAGACTCAACATGTTGAGTCTTTTTGATAGAACGTGTTCGACGCAATATGTTCGAAGCAACATTTTGGACGCAGAATGTTGAGACTCTGCTGTTGTTTCCTGAAACAGTTATATCTATATATTTGTATCTATTATTTCGCTAACTGTGTTATTAGCTGCGGTCTAATTATATGTGCGCAGCTATATCGGACATATCTGATCAGTTGTTGAAATTCCAAACGGCTTAGAGCAAATAATGATACTGGAATTATAAACCAAATTGCCATTAATACGCCAGAGAGATATATCTCTCGGCTTAATGCCCATGTGGAGCGTCGTGTGCGCTGCATGTTTATGTGCATAACATCCGCGGGGTGTAATGTACAGCCCTTCCAATTGTATCAAAAAAACAAAGAAAAAGGAAAAAAAAAAAAAAACGATTTTGTTGAATAAACGGTTAACTCCGAAAAAACGATGAATTTGAATTTGAATTTGAATTTTCGAAAAATATCTAACACAATCCGAAAACGGTTACTATCTCGATAATTCGGAGTCATTATCAATGCAACTCTAATCACGGCGAAGCTCCAATTAGAGCTTTGACTTGCAGGGTAGCTTTGCACTGCTCGAGAGGCCCTCATTCTCTCATAGAGTTCTTTTCTCTTGTGGCATTGTTAACGATCAGACGTGGAGTCTGCGAAAAAGTTTTCCTTACCCTCCACAAAAACGTGGACTTTTGTAAATTAAGAAAAAAGTTAAAATAAAGTGCTGTGTAATATTTTTTTATATAAAAGGCAAATCTGTGAGTATAAGAAATTGATCAGTTTCATCTGATTAAATCTAACACAGATTTTATGTTTTATACAGAGCGTGCACATTGCAACGGCCAGCGGAGCACCCCGGCTGTTAGAGTACACGTCTCTGCGGATTGGGCTCCCCAGTGCCTTAGATCGGGGCTCTGCGCAGAAAATGAACTGCACACTCGCCAGATCCGCACACCTATCTTTTGGGAAACGGGAAGAACCTTGGCGAGCAGCGAACGCATAACCTCGCTGACTCGCCCTGCCATCCGGGAGAAAAATATAACCTCTACATCTATATATCTACAAACTATATGAAGATCAGTGCAACTACAAAACAACTATAATTAAACAAATTTAAACATAATGCAACATACATAAATAGTGATGCACAAACTTACATATTATTATACACATACATCTACACAGTTGGAAATTATCAATTAATTAACATTTAACAAGATTATAAAATAACGCAGCAAGAAAACTAAAAAACAGAAGAAGCATTAACATGAGCAAATGAGAAAAAAATGAGAAACAGAGAATTAGTTAAATTAGCCTTTAATTTAAATTTTCATACTTTTGATTTTCATTTCTATTCATTTTTGTAATTTTCTTATTTTTGCATTGCTACTTTTTTTGGACGACTGGCAATCAATATTAGTTATTATTTTCGTGAGAGGCAAGGCATTTTATTAGGTTATATACCTTAAATGGGTATATATAATATGTATGTGTGCACACGTGTAAATTTTTTTCAGTTAATTAAATTAAAATAATTAAATCCCAACAACAATTCCTCTGGGCCCATAGGATGGATTTGGGTAAGTGAATTTATTATTTTCTTTTTATTTACACTCGCTTATGTGAACATATACCAACAAATACATACATATATTATTCCCTATAAATTGCACAAGCCATATATAAATGAAATGAACGAATTGAGAGCAGATTATAAGTGAAAGACAAGAAAATGAAAGTTAAATTCAACAAATGTTTAGTGTAATTAAATTAGTGAAACAGAAATAAGAGATAGAAATAAACGAAATTACAGAAATTTAAATAGAAATGAAGAAAAATTATAAATATTAATTACGAAAGAAAACAAATTGGTATAAAGTAAAGTAAACTAAGGTTAGCAACCGAAACAGGAAATTAAATTAAAATATTGAATGGCTTAAGAATAAAGAAACAAAAAAATGGAAGAAAGAAACTGGAGTTAACGTAATTAAATAATGATAGAAGAACTAAATGAAATTAGGTTGACTAAGATTAAATTCTCATTTTTTTTCTCGTATCAACGAGACAACATGGCCTTATATACTATCTTTTATCTTGCTGTTAAATGAATAAAATTATTATAATGTTTGGATAAATAAATATAGTTTTCCTTATGTGAAAAGGCGAAAGGTATGATGAAAGAGTAACATTAAATTAGGGATTTACCATATAATGCCAAAGGTAAATCATGGAGGGTGGGTACAGAGGCGGGTTACTATACCATCAGTGTAACCTCATTTCCTTTAGCTATACTGGAATAGCAGCATCATACACTCATGAGCTCTCAGACCTTTGTTCTTTCTTTTAAATTTTTTTATGCATTAATTATAAATCTTGTTAATCCACGTGATAGGCACGGGACTATAAATTTAATTCAATGTGGCTTTCTGATCGGGTGAAGGCTTTATTATTTGGCCAACGAACCCCCCCAATGCCGATTGTAAGCTAGCTGCAACTAGGGTCCCAATCGGCCAACAATTTAGCGAAGAACACACCACTCAATCAACTATAGGGTTCACAATACAGAATTTGGCGCCCAACGTGGGGCCTCGCAGAAACTACTAGGTACATTTAACTAGAAGGCGAAATCCATCAAGCCTTTATTAATACCGAGTTTGTTAAATCGCAAGTTAACGTCGGATAATAGACTGTTAACAATAACTTGAAAAATTAGGCGATCGCGGCTTCACTTATCCCAAGTGCATATGCTATAGTAGCAAACTGATTTAGTTTTCGAAGCTGAAGACTAGGAAAAACGATTTTTGGCATTGACCGAAAAATTTCGTCCACTCTTTAGATCCGAGATGTTTAAATTAGTTGTCGGGAAATTATATCCGTTTTAATTGCATTGAGTTCTGTCTGGAACTATATTCCTAAGGACCGTGTCTCAGAGAATATCCGACGGACCTGCTAATGCACAGTGATCGGAAATAATTGTTCATTTTAAAGTAAATTCTGGAAATTAATTCACTATACCTTCTAAAATGGGAGATGAGAGCAGGAAGCATATTTCTTATACAATAAAAATATGGCCCTCTCTTCTACTAAATAGGAAGCGAAGTAAATTTACCAATAGACTAACGCATTCACAATAATGAAGAGAAACCTAGAGTGTATGACCCTAGCGGTCTGCTGTTATTTTAGTAAAAGCTAATTGAAACTACCCTTTCATCAACTTCCCTGAGTAGCATAAGGAAAACAAATAACTTATGAATTATTAAACACAAATAAAATAATAAATAAACATTTTATGATAAACTACCAAAAAATAAAAAAAAAACTGACCATAAAATTTTTTTCTGAACATTTCAAAAACAAATATGCCTTTAGCACACAGTAGAGAGGACTTGCAGGTACATGCATCTGCAGGAGAGCCTGAAGGTACTTGCAATCTATGTTTAGAGCATCTGCTGGCAACAGAAAACTTAGTTAATACTGAATGTGGCCATAGATTTCACAATCAGTGTATCGTGGCACATTTAGAAAAATATGCAGAATGTCCTGAGTGCAAAGCACCTGGTGCCATACAGGACTTGCATTACTCAGCACAACTAGAGCCTCAAGCAAGCACTAGTAAAGGTGCTATTTCAAAAATATATAATACACGAAGTAAAGGAAAACCCGATACTGGGGTAACCCTAAGCCATCAAGTAGATGAGGAGATAGGGGCAGCTGACTTAAATGAGTCACAAAGCCAAGATACTCAGCCAAAAATTAATTTAAGATCCACCCAAGGTCGACAGCCTAGGGGTGGTGGAGGTCGAAATAGAAATATTCGCTATCAGCCGCGAATTTCCGATCCGCCTGCATATCATTTTAGAGAAATCGATTATGACAGAATTTTTAGTAGGATCGAACATCTAATACAAACCAAATTTGACAACTTAAACCTATCAAACGGCTTACATTCTCCTAATACTTCTCGGCAACTTCCATCTCCGCGTGTGTCTCACATTAGTGCAGCTTCGGCAAGGCCGAGTGACACGCGCTCGAACACAATGTTGAGTCCAGAGAAAGTTACGCAGATCATTCAGGGTTGGGGATTAAAATACGACGGAACAGTTAATGGCCCTACAGTTCAGGAGTTTTTATACAGAGTAAAAGCGTTGACATTAGATAGTCTAAACGGTGATTTTGCTACTGTATGCAAAAACTTACATGTTCTCTTGACAAGTAAAGCAAGAGAATGGTATTGGAGATACCGTAAAGAGAACCCTGCGGTAGTATGGGAAGATTTTTGTGCAGCACTAAAAAATCAGTATCAGGATCATAAAGATGATGATGTCCTTATGGAAGAAATTCGTGCACGAAAGCAGAAAGAGGGAGAGCCCTTTGACTCGTTTTATGAGGACATTATGTCAATCGTTTCTCGATTAACTATTCCTTTAGACGAGTACAGACTTGTTCAGCAGCTACAAAGAAATTTAATTCCAGAGCTAAGACAAGTATTACTATACATCTCCATTCATTCTGTTGCTCATCTGCGACAACTGGTCCAGAAACGTGAAAACCTGCTAGGAGATGCAGATTTCAAGCAATCCAGCAAGGTCAATATTCCACCGAGGGTGGTTAAAAGAGCAGTTGCTGCTGTGGAGACTGAAGAGTCCTTGCAGTCGGCCTCAGAGACGGAGTCTGCATCTGTAGAGGCTTTGCAACTTTCCAAACGACCTATGGTCTGCTGGAACTGTGATCAGCCAGGACACGCATGGGATATGTGCCTCGCTGAACGAAGAATCTTTTGCTATGGTTGCGGAGCAAAAGATTTCTATAAACCTCAATGCCCAACATGCATTAAGAGAGCGGAAAACTCCAAGAAGGGCTCATTCGTCGACAACAGGCGAATGGCCCAAAACTAGAATCCGCAAATGAATATCAATCTGAAGAATCAGATTGCCCACGGCAGATGCCTGCACTTTTAAAACAGGCATCTCCACATCCACACTCGGACATTCCTTTACTACGTCAAATAAAACCATATCATGAGAGATTAGCTCATTATAACCAGATCAGAGCAAAAATATTTTCAGAAGTAACTACCCTTGATCGTGTTACAAAACGGAACACTCTTCGTATGCGAAATTTCTGGCATAGGATTAAATGCACGCGTAAACTGCTTGTATCTTCGGTTGTAGACACCCAGGCAGATGGTCGTCTTTATGCTTCTATTACCTTTTTAGGTCTAATAGAAATTGGCTTATTAGACACAGGAGCCAATATAAGTTGTTTGGGAGCAGACTTGGCTGCCCAAGATTGGTCATCCTGTCCAAGTTTTAAAAAAATATCATCATGCGTAAAAACAGCTGATGGAAGCAGCCATCAAATAACTGGTTTTATTAGCACGGATGTAGCATATAATGGGCGAACAAAACGTCTCGATTTTTATGTTATTCCATCAATAAACAAACGTGTCATCTTAGGGATAGATTTTTGGAGAATTTTTCAGTTAGCACCAGGTATAATATCTAGCATTGATACTTCTAATCCAATGGTAGATAGTACTAATCTTAAAAAATTTCCTCTTTCTCCATCTCAAGAAAAGCGATTAGAGAGCGTAATTACTTTATTTCCTAACTATAAAGAACAGGGATTGGGAAAAACATCCCTTTTAAGCCATGATATTGACGTCGGTGACGCTAAGCCAATAAAACAGCGTTTTTATCCCGTTTCTCCCGCTGTAGAGAAACTTATCTACGTAGAGGTGGACAGAATGTTGTCGGAAGGCGTCATTGAGCCATCGAAGAGTCCTTGGAGCTCTCCGATGAGGCTCGTTATTAAGCCAGGTAAGGTACGCCTTTGTTTAGATGCACGACGCATTAACGAGTGCACCAAAAAAGATGCGTACCCGCTGCCAAATATAGATGGCATCTTTTCTCGGCTTCCCAAAGCCAATATCATAACCAAATTGGATCTGAAGGATGCATTCTGGCAAATACCCCTCACAGATGAGGCTAAAGCCATTACAGCTTTTACAGTGCCAGGGCGGCCACTATATCAATTTACAGTGATGCCGTTTGGTCTCTGTAATGCTCCACAGACCATGTGCCGGTTAGTCGATGAATTGATCCCCGCAGACTTGAAAACATGTGTTTTTGGTTACCTTGACGATGTGTGTGTAGTGTCAGAAGACTTTGACACACACATGTCCATTCTTATCAGGTTAGCAGAACAATTTCGTAGGGCTAATTTGACTTTGAATGTGGCTAAAAGTCGTTTTTGCGTTACAGAAGTTGAATATCTGGGACACATTATAGGAAATGGTGGTATCGCGACCGACCCTAACAAAGTTAAGGCTATAAAAACATGGCCATCCCCTAAAACGATCAAACAAGTGAGAAGCTTTTTAGGCCTGGTTGGATGGTATCGGAGATTCATCAGTAACTTCTCTGAACTAGTCTTCCCGATTACCGAAGTCCTATCAACTAAAAAGAAATTTTTATGGACAGACGCAGCGGAGACTGCTTTCCAAAATTTAAAGAATGTAATCACATCGGCACCGGTCCTTCAAAACCCGGATTTCTCTAAGAAATTCTTCGTACATTGCGACGCAAGCGATTGTGGGGTGGGTGCTGTATTAGTGCAGCTTTCACATGACAATGTTGAACGCCCAGTGGCATTTATGTCCAAAAAATTAAACACGGCACAACGCAATTATAGCGTTACCGAACGTGAGTGCTTGGCGGCTGTGTTGGCAATTGAAAAGTTTAGGTGTTATCTGGAGCTCCAAGAATTTGAGCTCATAACAGACCATGCTAGTTTACTATGGCTTATGCGACAGCCGAATCTTAAAGGTAGGTTGGCTAGATGGTCTATGCGTTTGCAGGGCTATAAGTTCTCTATAAGCCATAGGAGAGGTAGCGAAAATATAGTGCCAGACGCCCTTTCAAGAATGCACGTAGAGGAGGTGTCAGCCATTGAGCTGATTGAGCCAGAAATTGATCTCGACTCTGCATGTTTTGATGCGGCAGATTATGTCCGAATGAGAAATGAATCAGAAACTTCGGAAGGAAAATATCCAGATATAAAAGTATTAGGTAAATATTTATATATCCGAACTAAACATGAAGACGGCACAGATTTAGGTACGCAGCAGGCATGGAAGTTATGGATACCCAAAGGGTTGACAGAAAGTGTCATTCGTCGAGCTCACGAGTCGGTAGTGACCGCCCATGGCGGCATGGCTAAGACTTTGGAGCTTATACGGCGTAACTTTTATTGGCCAGGTATGGTGTCACAGGTGCGCGCGTATGTTCGCGCTTGTGATGTGTGTAAATCCACTAAGGCACCAAATCAATCCTTAAAGCCTCCTATGGGTAAGCCAGCCATATCTGACAGGCCATTTGAACGCTTATATGTAGATATTTTAGGTCCCTATCCGAGGAGCAAACGAGGATATATTGGTTTGCTCATAGTGGTTGATCACCTTTCAAAATTTCATTGGCTGTGTCCATTGAAGAAATTTAATACGGCCCCTATAAAAGAATTTTTGCAAGATCATATATTTTTAATATATGGAGTACCGCGCTGCATTATAAGTGACAATGGAGTTCAATTTAAATCGTCTGATTTTAATGCTTGGTTAACTTCATTGGGAGTGAAGCATATTTATACGGCTTTATATTCTCCCCAATCAAATGCCTCAGAAAGGGTTAATAGATCCTTAATTGCAGGCATTAGAGCCTTTCTTTCGGAAAATCACACCGAATGGGATCTGCACATTCACGCAATAAGTTGCGCATTGCGAAACGCTCACCATCAGAGCATTGGTTGTTCTCCGTATTTTGCCTTGTACGGATTCGATATGGCAACTCATGGTAAACATTACGACCTTTTAAAGAATTTTCAGCTGTTAGGCGAATCTGAAAATATATTGACCAGAACAGATCAGCTAAATTTGATCCGAAAAGAAATTAAGGCAAACATTGCTAGAGCCTACGATCAAAATGAAAGGCAATACAATCTCAGAACAAGAGAAATATCATTCAAGGTCGGTCAGGAAGTTTTTCGTCGTAATTTCACTCACAGTAATTTTTCTAAACAAATAAATGCTAAGTTAAATCCACAATGGTTAAAGTCACGCGTGAAAGCGAAGCTTGGGAGTTCTTATTATGTCTTAGAAGACCTACAGGGACGAGAACTTGGTACGTATCATGCCAAAGATATCAAACAATGATAAACTGTTACATTTTAGAGGAAAATCAGGGCTTCTTTTTTTCAAGCCATTTCCCGGCCTGAACGACTTACAAATGGCTTGTGGTGTAATGTACAGCCCTTCCAATTGTATCAAAAAAAAAAAAAAAAAGGAAAAAAAAAAAAAAAACGATTTTGTTGAATAAACGGTTAACTCCGAAAAAACGATGAATTTGAATTTGAATTTGAATTTTCGAAAAATATCTAACACAATCCGAAAACGGTTACTATCTCGATAATTCGGAGTCATTATCAATGCAACTCTAATCACGGCGAAGCTCCAATTAGAGCTTTGACTTGCAGGGTAGCTTTGCACTGCTCGAGAGGCCCTCATTCTCTCATAGAGTTCTTTTCTCTTGTGGCATTGTTAACGATCAGACGTGGAGTCTGCGAAAAAGTTTTCCTTACCCTCCACAAAAACGTGGACTTTTGTAAATTAAGAAAAAGTTAAAATAAAGTGCTGTGTAATATTTTTTTATATAAAAGGCAAATCTGTGAGTATAAGAAATTGATCAGTTTCATCTGATTAAATCTAACACAGATTTTATGTTTTATACAGAGCGTGCACATTGCAACGGCCAGCGGAGCACCCCGGCTGTTAGAGTACACGTCTCTGCGGATTGGGCTCCCCAGTGCCTTAGATCGGGGCTCTGCGCAGAAAATGAACTGCACACTCGCCAGATCCGCACACCTATCTTTTGGGAAACGGGAAGAACCTTGGCGAGCAGCGAACGCATAACCTCGCTGACTCGCCCTGCCATCCGGGAGAAAAATATAACCTCTACATCTATATATCTACAAACTATATGAAGATCAGTGCAACTACAAAACAACTATAATTAAACAAATTTAAACATAATGCAACATACATAAATAGTGATGCACAAACTTACATATTATTATACACATACATCTACACAGTTGGAAATTATCAATTAATTAACATTTAACAAGATTATAAAATAACGCAGCAAGAAAACTAAAAAACAGAAGAAGCATTAACATGAGCAAATGAGAAAAAAATGAGAAACAGAGAATTAGTTAAATTAGCCTTTAATTTAAATTTTCATACTTTTGATTTTCATTTCTATTCATTTTTGTAATTTTCTTATTTTTGCATTGCTACTTTTTTTGGACGACTGGCAATCAATATTAGTTATTATTTTCGTGAGAGGCAAGGCATTTTATTAGGTTATATACCTTAAATGGGTATATATAATATGTATGTGTGCACACGTGTAAATTTTTTTCAGTTAATTAAATTAAAATAATTAAATCCCAACAACAATTCCTCTGGGCCCATAGGATGGATTTGGGTAAGTGAATTTATTATTTTCTTTTTATTTACACTCGCTTATGTGAACATATACCAACAAATACATACATATATTATTCCCTATAAATTGCACAAGCCATATATAAATGAAATGAACGAATTGAGAGCAGATTATAAGTGAAAGACAAGAAAATGAAAGTTAAATTCAACAAATGTTTAGTGTAATTAAATTAGTGAAACAGAAATAAGAGATAGAAATAAACGAAATTACAGAAATTTAAATAGAAATGAAGAAAAATTATAAATATTAATTACGAAAGAAAACAAATTGGTATAAAGTAAAGTAAACTAAGGTTAGCAACCGAAACAGGAAATTAAATTAAAATATTGAATGGCTTAAGAATAAAGAAACAAAAAAATGGAAGAAAGAAACTGGAGTTAACGTAATTAAATAATGATAGAAGAACTAAATGAAATTAGGTTGACTAAGATTAAATTCTCATTTTTTTTCTCGTATCAACGAGACAACATGGCCTTATATACTATCTTTTATCTTGCTATTAAATGAATAAAATTATTATAATGTTTGGATAAATAAATATAGTTTTCCTTATGTGAAAAGGCGAAAGGTATGATGAAAGAGTAACATTAAATTAGGGATTTACCATATAATGCCAAAGGTAAATCATGGAGGGTGGGTACAGAGGCGGGTTACTATACCATCAGTGTAACCTCATTTCCTTTAGCTATACTGGAATAGCAGCATCATACACTCATGAGCTCTCAGACCTTTGTTCTTTCTTTTAAATTTTTTTATGCATTAATTATAAATCTTGTTAATCCACGTGATAGGCACGGGACTATAAATTTAATTCAATGTGGCTTTCTGATCGGGTGAAGGCTTTATTATTTGGCCAACGAACCCCCCCAATGCCGATTGTAAGCTAGCTGCAACTAGGGTCCCAATCGGCCAACAATTTAGCGAAGAACACACCACTCAATCAACTATAGGGTTCACAATACAGGGGGCGTGGCCAGAGAAGGGGTACAGCAAGAGAGGGGTACAACAAAAGAAGGGGTACAGCAAGCGAGAGGAGAGCGTCGCTCGATAATCACGACACGCCATTTTGAGTGTCATGTTCGAGGTGGAAACGCGTACTATATGTTTGTACAATATGCATATAGTTTGTATGTACAGCTATAAGCTGTCGATGGCAACTCTATATAGAGTATATAGAGACAGATAGCCTGATCTATGGACATGCAAAGCTGTTAACATGACGTGAAAATTGCATTCTAACGATGTTGGTTAAAATCCAGTTTACAGCGTCGTTAGCAGACGAAGCGACTCGAAATGTTTTACAATTCCAATTTCCAATTTTCCCATTTTTATTTTGTATTTCCTCCTCTCTCACTCTCTCTCTCTCTCTCTCTCTCTCTCTTTTGTTCCCATTGTGTGTGCAATTATACAAATTTATGCTAAATATAATACTTTACTAGCGACTTTTTGGCACCCGCTTGACTCGGCATTAAGTATACGTCTAGTTGAACTAATTTGTTTTGACTGCCCCCTCGACCCAGCCCCCTTCCCTTACCCTGTCTGTTACCCGCATGTTTACACTGCTATCTGTCAAATCAACTGTCAACTCAAAGTGCCATCACACAACATCTTGCCATCTCCCTCTCTCTTTCCCTCTTCCTTTTACTCCCTCTCCCTATGTCAATGCGTGCGTTTTGTGGTTCACGCTTGGCTGAGGCGAAGTCTTCTTCGGGCTGCCATTGCGACCGCCTTTTGCCGAGTGGGAAAGGAAAAGTTTTCAGTGCGAGTAATTAAATTGTAATTAGGGCTGCATCCGTTGGCTCTGCCTCGTCGTCGTCGTTGTCGCTTCTTCTGCTTCTCTTTACCATTGTTGCCTCATTTGCTGTGCCTCTTCCCCGTTCTTCTACCCCGTGTGCGTTCAATAATTTAACTGTCTGTGCCAATTGTCTTGGGCGTTTTATCAACCAGCACAAAGCGACAACAACAAGAGGAAGGAAAAGAGCAAGAGCAGCCCGTGCCAGCTCTCGCTACATTATTAAGCATTATGATACCCTGTACTTAGCGGGAATGCAAAGAAAAGCAGAAGAAAATAAAGAATCGTAGAAAAATAATGAGAATGTGGAGAATATCTTTAACTTGCTGTGTACAGACGATAGTATTGCCGATAGTATTAATTCATCGTTTTCACATCACTAATTAAAATTAACTAGCTGTGCTATATAATGAGTTAGAGACGTACGTAGTGAAAAAGAGGCCTTTCTAAATAAGTCTATGTTTCCGATAGTACTGCCGATAGTTATCATTCATCGTATTCATAACTCTGCTATGTACACAATAAGGTAAAAATTTAATGAAAAATAAAAATTTGTCAAAATGTATTATTTTTTTACTATCGTTAAGAGTAAAGGCAATTTTTGAATTCTTTATGTGAAATTGATACTAAAACTTTAAATTCTATTCTACAGGGCATTGATTAATCGAGCAGCCCAGCTCTATTTGGTAGCGTTTTCATTGGGTTTATTTGATGAACTCGCGTCGCATAATTGACGAGCCCTAACGACAATTTCATTGTACAAATCGCAACAACTTTTCAGCCATTTTCATAGTAATTGCGCGTATTATGCTGCGCAGCATACTCTATTAATATGGGGGCTATTAGCTGTACGCATAGCGACAGAAAGGGGTGGACAGACAAATGGACAGACTAATATATAAGGGCCTACTAATTACCCACGCCACAGTCCCGGCCGGAAGTCTGGACAGAGAGAGAGAGAGAGAGAGAGAGAGAGAGAGAGAGAGAGAGAGAGGCGCGTTGAGAATGGCGGCGGAATGCGCTTTTGATCAACTTCTTATTAACAAAGTGCAACAATTGCAACACTTGCAACAATTGCACACCGGATGCCTTGGGAAAATTGTGAAAAAAATAAAGTAATTTTTGAAAACGTGGCGCTTAAATACGGCGCTACTGCGTAACAAACATAATCAGATCTCAATGCCAGTAGCCGATTAGTGGATCGAGCTGATCACTGGTTCACTCGATCATGCGATCACTCGATCAAGCCAACAGCAAGTTGCAACAATTTGTTGCAGTACGTGCTGCGCGTAAATTCAATTTCAATAGCCGTCGATGTTTTGTGAAACTCACACAATGTCGACTGATCAACTCTCTGACTGATCGCGGGTTCGAGTCCGAGTCGAGCGATTGATCGACTGCGTTTGCGTCTGAGTCTCTGCCCGACAAGGTCCGGGTCCAGCTTAACGAGAAATCAACGCCGCTAAGCAAATTATGCCGAACGATACGCATGCGCCAGAGCCATCAGCGAGATCAGCGACTGATCGCGTCCGATTGGGAAAGCCACAAGCAGCCGCAGACGCAGACGCAGACACAGACCCAGAAGAAGGCAATCAAAGAAGAGACCGAACTGCGTCTGAAAATTGATTTAGCCACCTCACAGAGACCTGACCCAACTACTGTTTTTACGCTTTAAGCAGAATCTCATCAAGACGTAATGACAACAATTGATCAGGCCCAGACATGAACGTAGACTCAACCTACGCGCGCGAGGTTTATGATGATGAGTCGCCCAGTGAGTTGCGCCGATCTGCCCAGTTCCAAATCAGTTTATATTAAAATGTAATTTACTTGCGGTTGTCTGCGCACGAAAGCTGATCAAGTCAGTTGACTACTGTGCGCAGAGGCGCGAGCTGAAGATCCAAACAGATCCACAATGATCTCTTCTGTTGCTGGGCTAAATTTAGTTTCAAAATTAATTTACTTCTTTTTAATAGACATTCTCTTGTGATCTATTGTTATACATATTTTAAAGTTGCTACCTTTTCAGTTTGGATAGATATGCGATCTTTATTTTCGTTTCTGAATTAGGTGTGAGCAAAGTTTAAGATCATCTGACGGTAATATAACTGTTGTTTGTCTGTTTATTTTAGTTCTTATAGAGCTTTCTTTGTTTATTGGTCATAGAGTTAAATGGATCATTTTAATCGAATTGTATTTGGAATCTCAATCTTTTTATGCCTGCAATTCAATTATCCATAAACTAGTTTTCGACTTATCGACCCCAACTATCGATAAACTTATTTATCGATAACTATCAATTTTGAAAGACTACCTTAATTTGAATTTTCTCTCACATTGAGATGATTTCCATTTTCCCCTTCCTTCACCACTCCCTTGTACTTACCCTGCTCCTCATCAAAGTTTTTGGTGGATAGCTGAAAGAGTGCATCGAGTGGCGTGTCGCCAGCCACCGCAGCCGGAGTAACAGCCTCCTTCTGAGTGGAATCTGTCTGTGGCGTCTGTTTAGTTTGTTTTGGTTTCTCCTTCTCATGGCTGGTGTTCGGCGAGCAGCAATCGGTGCTGCCGTTGCTGCTGCTCGAGCGCTGCGAGCAACGCTCCGAGCTGCCATCCTCGGAGGGAATGGGTACAGTGGCGGGATCCATACTCATTTGGCGCAACAGCTGCGCCTGGAAATGCTCCTGCAATTGGCGCTGATAGTCCCAGGCCAGGCGCTGCTCATAGCTGTGCAGGAGTGCGGGCGGCAGGAACGGATGCAGGCCGGTGGGCAGTGTGGGCAGTCCGGCATGCAGCAGGGGCACTGCTAAGCTAGGCGGGGCCGCAGGTGCCACCGGTTGTGGCGCTTGTAGTCGCTCCTGCAGCAGGACCGGAGCAGGAGCTGGTGCCGGTGCCGGTGTCGGTGCCGGCGTAGCTGCTCGTCCCAATATGTCTGCTATGGAGAAGCTCTTCACGCGCTCCCCCTGCCCTGGCTGGCTGCATTTGCGGCTCTCTATGGTCGCCGGACTGCGCAGCAATCGCAGCCGCTTGAGGCTCAGCGGCCTCGTCGACGGAGGCGGCGGGCTGGGCGAACCCACGGATATCTCCGAGACGGCCGGACTGCTGCAACTGCGTACGGTCAGTGGACTCGGCGTGCGTTGCGGCATCTTCTTTTTTCGACTTCAAATTCTGTAAATTTTGCAATTTTCCAAATATTCTATACTCAAATTTTCTCACTGCGTTTTTCTTTAGTATTTTTCACACATTTTTCAAATAGCGCTTGTCGAGTCGAGTGAAAAACGCGTCGGCAAAAACGCGAACTGCGGCAGCGGCAACGTCGACGACAACGTGCAACGTTCCACATTCAACACACACAACGTGAATGCTTGCGCCCTCAACGTGTTGGAGCGCGTGCTCTCCCTCTCTCTCTCGCTCTCTCCTGCTCTGGCGCTGGCTCTCTCTTGCGCTCTTGGCGCTCAACCAGTTTGCGAGAAACTTGTTTTGTCGCGTCGGTTTTCGATGACGTCAGAGAGCAGAGCGCAGCTGCCTCTAATGAGTGTTGCTGTCTCGTTCTTGCTGCCGTGCAGAGGCGTGCTTTGCACTTCGACCAATCAGCGTGCAGCCTCCCTTCTCTCGCTCTCTCTCTTTGTCCCTCACGCCAACCCTCGCCACCGCTCAGTGTCTCTCCTTCTTCGCATTCAACCGCGTTGCGGGCTGTCAACGCGCGAACGTCATCAATTTTTTCAAATTTGACATGCGTTTGCTCCCAGTCTGTTGCTCTCGCTCCAACCTAGGCTGTCTCCCTCACACTCTCTGCTTCTCTCTGTCTCCCTCTCCCTCTCCCTCCCTCTCTCTCTCTCTCTCTTTGCAGTTTCTGTTTCTGCTTTTGGTGTGTGGCTGACTGCCTTTCCACGCGGCTGACTGTGTTAATTATCGTAATTGCTGCTGCAGTTTTCTGTCCTCTTTTATCGCTCTCCACTCTTCGCTCATTGTTCTCTCTCTCTCTCTCTCTGTCTCTCTGTCTCTCTGCTGGCTGTATCTTTGCCCGTGCCTGGCCCAGCTGCTCGCTGGCGCACTCAATTGTCATCAATAATGATGTCTAGTTTTCAGACTCTTCTTGTACCGTTGCTTTTGCTGCTGCTTCTCCTACTTCTGCTTCCTCTGCTGCTTCTTCTCCTGCTTCTCCTATTTTTTCTTCATCTGGTTGCCCTGCTCGTTTGCCTTTTCGCCTTTGTGCGCGTCTATTTTCGCCGCTGATGTATTCGCCGACTGCGGCAATTTGCGAAAAACTCTTTAAAATCAGCTTTGCGTCGAGGTGTCCCCCCCATCGACGGCGACGTCAACGTCGACAGCGACGTGGCCCGCTCCTTCTCTCACTCCCTTCACCATAATCCTTCTTAAGGGCAAGCACAGGCTTGCAAATATATTAATGTTTGTGTGTTTATAATATCCAAAGTACAGTGATCACTAGAAATGTTGACAACCTCTTTCAATTTTCCATTTTATTGTCTAACTTAAAGAAGGAAAGATATAAACTTGCTTTACTGTATTCTATATCCTAGAATTTCTGCTGCTTTTCGTATATCTTTCTCTCAGGTTTTACTCTCTTTTCTCACAAATTCAAGCAGCTAAACTTCATTTGCTTTCTCTTTACTCATTCTCTACCTTAGTCTCTCTCTTCTGTCTGTCTGTTTCGCATTTAACCTGCAGTTAATGTATATTTACTTTTCAGTACTTATCCTAACATTCCCATCATCTGTTCTCATGCTCGAGTGACTGCTGTAGTCGTATCGTACTTTGCATATGTCTTGGCTTTATATTGGCACACATCCGTTTGTTTTGGACTCGCTGCACACTGTCAGCTGCCACTGTCGCATTCTGCGACTTCTCTGCTCTTCTTCTATTCCTCTGCCCCTTCTTCTCTCCTATATCTGTCTCATACCCTTCCTTCCCCACTCGCACTCTCTCTCTCTCTGTCCCTTTCGCATTGCATTTAAATTGATTGCAGTAAATCACATTTGCCATTTGCCGCTGTTACGTATACGCCCCGTTGCCGCTTCGTCTGCTCTGTCTCTCTCTCTGGTGTTCTGCAAGTTTTATTCAATTTCAACTCCGTTGCTTGTCCTGGTTTTTCTTTTCGACATATCTTTTGCATGCAAATGTCTATTTAACTGCATTGCGCCCCCTTTGCGAGACTTCGACTAAGTGAAATGATGCAACTGTTGAACTGGAATCGATAACGCTGACGGTTTGTAGAATTGTTACGGAAGAGGGTCGCTGAGTTTCCTTGGTTAATTGTTTTGAGTGAATATAGAAACTTCTATTTAAAGAGATATATTTAGTTACATATACCATGTGAAACAAGGAAATTGCATTAAATAAAATAATACAAATACGCAATTTATAAAAATATGAAGAATGTGTTAGTCATTGTGAAATACAGTTCCTTCTTTCTTAAATACCTTGATATTTGCTACTTTAATATGTAAAATAGAATATACGTATATTATTATACATAAAACTATATACATATATATTGTATATTATGATTCAAGAATAAATGAAACAAGAGGCAGTTCATACAGTTATATATTAAATTTAAATGTACTTATTTATATTATATTATAAATATCTTAAAATCCAAAAAGGTTACCTTCGTCTTAAGTTTAAAAATCATATCTGCTTTGAGCTATTGAAAAACAGATTTCCTTCGCCAAATCTAGATTCACTTTCTTTAATAGTTAGTAAGGTTCTTTATAAAAGTTGTTCCCTAGTTTTAAATATATATCTTTTCATCTGAAACATACCTAATTATAAAATACAAAATAATAAACTTGCCTCTAGAGGACAGCAAAGGTTAAAGGGTAACATCAGCAGCGTTGTTTTTCGCATAGCTTTCGCTTTTATCGTTGCTGCTCTTTCAATGCCGTTGCCTGGCACTGCATATACCGTTAGCTGGGCTACTGTCTCACTTTGAAGATGGCCGTGTGGCTTGATTAACGTCTGCACTTGACTGAATGACTGACTGACTTGATTGAATTGTACTCCTTACCTAACGGTTTTCTCTGTGTTTCCGTTTCGATTTCATCGTTTTGTTTTGCAGCCTGAGAATTTGGCGCATAGCAACGAGTTCCTCAACTGGGCTGGCAATGAGTTTTCGAATGTTCTAGTGTGTGTGAGTGTGTGTGTGTGTGTGAGTGTATTCGAAATCAATTACAAAGTGCCACTTAATTGGGCGCCTCAATAGACGCGACACGCCCTGTCAATCATAATTAGCGCGCGCCCCTAGCACACTCGACTCTGTTGGACTCAGTGTCGAGTCTGCTCTCGGGGCCATTCGTCGCGCCTCTAATTCTGCAAATTCATAAGCCAAATGTATCGGGTATTCAGCATTCACACTATTCACAATTCACACTATTCACTTGGTACTCAGTATTCCGATGAGTATCGGGCGGTATCCTTTTCATTAGTCCGCTCAAGATGGCCGACCCCGACTCGACGATGATGATGATGATGACGACGATGAGGCTCATTCGGTGTGTTCATTAAAACCTCATAAATAGCTAAAGTGTTTATTGTCGCACAGACAGATAGACTGACAGACACACTCACACACACACTGAGGCACACACACAGCTGGCAATCCCAAATCCCTGGGGGAAGGGAAACGGCAATCGGTAACTCCTGAGAGAGGTCTGAGGGTTGAGGGGCCTCTTCAGTCGATTGTGCGTCGCATATTTGTATACAATGTCATTGGTTTTGGTACGCGTTATGGTTAGGGGCACAAATACACGAGTACACTGAGAGAAATCAATTGAAGAACTTAAAATTAAAACTAGAAAATTGGATATTGGAAAAGAATACAATATTAGGGCCCAATAAGTTTTTATGTATAAAATAAGTGTCATAATTGAAGATCAGTAAAACGAAGATAACATTTTACTATAAAAAATATTTAATACATTATTTTCATATTTTTTCTATGTATTCAATACAATTTTTAAAAATAAATCAAAATATGCTCTCATAATAAAAACTCTCCATCATAAGGAATATATAATATATAAATTAAAAGAACTAAATTAAATCTACCAAAAAAAACAAACAAAGAATTTGAAGTACAAACACTTCAGTCATCTATTTTTGTACAGTGTACAGAGTACATGCATAGGGAACCACAGCAGCAGTTGCAGTACCAGGGGCAGCAGCCACGAGTGTCACTTGGTAATAAAGTCATTCGCATTGTCGTTGTTGTCAAATTTGTCACGCCCCTTGGCGGGCTCGGCTGCCGGCGATGCATTAATGTCGCCTTTTGTTTAGCTACGGCCCCGAATGACTTCCAGTCCAGGTCCACGTCCGGGCAGGGACTGGAACTGAAACTGGGACTCAGACTGGGAGTGCAGTGATGAAGTTGTGCCATGTCGTTGTCAACGTGTTCAACCGGGTACTGCAACCTGGTGCTGAAACGCCGCCTGCCAATTAATGACAGCCTCAGCTGGGCCCGAAAAAACCGAGACGAATGCGCTTATGAGTGTGTGAGTGTACGAGTACGAATATGAATAATATGAATATGGCTCTGAGTGTGAGTCAAGGCAAGGATCAAAGCTGTTGGAACATCCTTTTTGGGCAGCCTCATCGAGTGCATGCGACACCTGCAGCGATGAAATTATATTATGCAAAACCCGCTCGACCACAAAACCAAGAACCGGGTAACATATCGTCTGTATTAGCTATAGTATAGCTATATTATCGACCGATCGTGAGACCAGCTGTGATTGTCTCAGAAACATTCTAAGCTGAGCAAAGCTGAGTCGGAAGCCGCAAGAAAACAACTTAAGTGACAACAAAATATCAACATTTTCAAGTAGTTTTCTACCGCAGTCACATAATGATAGAACTGCATGTGGTGCGGGATATTCGACGTGCAGATACCCTGAACATCTCAATATAATTCTTATTTGAGCAGAACTTACTCTTGTAAATATTCAGAGCTACATTTTGAAATTTTTTTATTTTTCAATTCTATAATTTAAATTTTATATTCTTTATTTGAAATAATATAAATGAAATAAAACAACTTTCTGTGACAGTCTTTTTTTGAATGATACCCTTTTTTCCTTTTTCGTGCTGGGTATGTTAAAAAAAGATACCGAAATGAGTCTCACCCCAGGGCAATGCGAAGAAGATGCGATGTGGTCTGTCTGGTCGGTTTCGGGTTGGATCTGGTCTGGGGCAATGGCAATTTGTATATCTCTGTGATAAATCAAAACATTATCAATAATAAAATCGGTAGCTGTTTGCCCTTTGGGATCATTTGAGGTGGATTTTATGCGGCTCTTTGTTGTGGTCAAAGAGACACTGACACTGAAGACCGAGCTGACTCTAAAAACGAAAATCTAAAAAAAGAAAACCAAAACAGAGACAAACACAAAGTCAAATCCAAAAGCAAACAAGTAAAGAAAGCCACAGTAAACCAGACACGATAGAAAGATACTCTTCGCTCAATTTTGATAAAATTTTCGTTAGAAGTAATAAAAAATCAAGAATGACCTATTATCGATTCGTGCTTACCAAATTTAACAATACTTTTTCAACAGTTTACAACACTAAGTCATATTTAATGAACATTATATATTATTGACATTGATTTCTTTTTTGGCCTTTGTTTCAGCAAGACTCTTTACTCTTCTACATTCTTTTATATTGAAATTTTGTTCTTAATTTAATATATTTTTTTTTAAATTTTTTTTTTTTATGTGGTAAGTAATTTCACTTTTTTGACGATATATTATTGTATACATGAAACTGCGATAAGCACTGTTACACATGAAAAAATATAATCGACTGTACTATCGATGCTGAACAAGAATATATAGACCTTTTCCGCCCTGGATTCTCTTACCCTTTACACAAATTGAGTATATCCCCATTTTGAGTATTTTAATTGGCGATGGGTATAAATATATGTATTTCTAAGTGCTTGTCTTTGATTCGTATGCAAATCAAAGTTGGAGTTGAATGTCTGATCAAGCTGTGTGGGTAGCTGAGGGAACTATAAAAAGAAAAGGCAAGAGAGTACAAGGGGGGGGGGGGGGGTCTCTTACTTAAGTGACAGACATTAACACTTTTGTAGCTGGAGCTGTGAAACTTTTGATTTTCACAATTCCAATAAATGTGATCTCTCTCACCCTCTCTTCCCCCTCTTGCTGAGCCCAGTGATTGCCTTATCGATGATATAGCGGCATGGCGTCAACGTCAATTCATGGGCATCAAACGAATTAAGTGGCCCGAACGATGCTTGGCATTCCACAGCGCATAATATGTAAAATATATATGCGATACGCAGAATTATATATACACAATCTCGGGGCCTGCGGGCGCTCGACGTGTGTGTTCTGCGCGCGAAGCAACTAATTGGTCTGGTAGCTGGCAGATGGAACTTGATATGGGGATACGAGAATGGCCCAGGGATAAGGTATTTTGGGGGGACACATTAATTCGGCGGCCACAGCGATTGAAGTTGATGTAGTAGCTGCTACCAGGCTATGGTCTTATGGTAATACCTTATCAGTGATTTCTTATGGGTCCAGGGAACTCTTTAGATAACACTTTTGGCTGCTGGACTTCAACTGATTGTCGCCCTGGGCAGGGCTGGTCATTTTGGCCTAATTTTTCTTTGGAATTCTTTTGATAAATTTTGATAAGCCAAACTTAATAAATTGATTGATAATTTCTCAATCATTTCTCATGAAGATAGGTCTTCAAGACGATAAGAGAAAAGAATTGGAGAAGAGAAGTAACGAAAACAGATATTGGAGATATGAAACTTGAAACTGTTTTGAGAGGAAACCCAAATGTAGCGTGAGATTTTCCTTTAATGACAGTATTGAATTTAGGTAAAATATACGTATTTGCTTCGTAGCATATTTAGCATATTACCTTAAGAACCTTAAGAACCTTCATGTCAATTTCTGTGTCTTTGGCTTTAATAACAGCTGAGATCTGTGTGTTCATACTGAAGAGGGTGACCTTTTTTGACCATTTTCAATGGTCGAAGGGTATAAAAAGTCCTATAGAGTATTTAAGTAACTGTAGTCCACATATTTATGTATTTATGTTATGTAGAGTATTTTTCAGCTGTGCTATCTTCACTTTCATTGCCCATAATGACTCATAAATATTCCTTGTTTGTAATGTTTTGGCCGCTTTGTAGCTATTTCTAGCAACATCATTGGAGGCGTCTTGCGCCTGCGCCACGACTTGTCTGCGGCTCATTTATTCAGATTCAGATTCAGCTTCAGCTAAACTCAATTTTGGCCTTTCATAACTTCACAACTTCATTAACAATGCGAGCTCAGATCGAGACGAATCTTATGGTTTCATTCATGAAATTGACTTAGAAATGCGCCGCATCATCAGCGGGAATCAGAGGGAATCCAGCAACTGAATCTGAATCCGTATCCGAGTCTGCTGCTGGTAGAGTCTTCTCGCAGCAGATGAATGAAACAAATTGCCCTCGGTTTAGTTTGCCATTTTCTGCTGCATCATTTCCATTTCCAGTTCCATTTTGAGCTCGATTTTTGGGCTGCATTATCCTGTGAAGTCCCCGAGCGGCCTTTTTCTTCTTCTGGTATTAAAGTGGCCCGAGGTGTCGGCTGTAAGCTAATTGGAAGCAACTTCAAAGAAGGCCGCCGCCAAATTAAGTATGAGTTACCAATTTAGCTTTTATATCTCTATCGCACACACACACACACACATACTCGGGGAGAGCGAGACTTGTTCTTAGAGGTTGCTGCGGATGCGCTGCTCTTCGCTTTGGGGGGCACAGAGAGAGAGAGAGAGAGAGTCAGCTTGTGAGCGGCCTCACAGGCAGTGCACTCTCATTCTATCTTTCTCTCTCTCTCTCTCTCTTGAGTAACTGGTTTCTCTCTTGCAACTCAGTTGTAATTGCAGTCCTTTGATTGCATTTGTGTGCCAAGCTGAATTGTTTACATTTATCATAATCAGCATCAAGCTGAACCTGAAGTTGGCCGCCAGCGCCGCGGGCGCAGCTTTTCTTTTGGCAACGCGGCGCCAGTTAACCTGGCCTGCAGCGAGTCTGTCTCTCTCTCTCTGTCTCCCAGTCTGTCTCTGTCTCTGACTTGCAGTGAATGATGTAGGTCGACCGAGGGCAGCACTTGATCGTGTGAGCTGCGGCCTAATTGCTGACAATGCGACTGAGCAGGAAATACGCAAAAAGTGTTTAACAAGCGACGGAAGCAGCGCTGTAAAGCGACGTCCAGGGAAAGAGATGACAAATGATATAGGGGCAATTCGGAACAGACAACAATTGAAGGCAGTTGTTGCAGTTTTGTTTGGGCTTTGGAAGGAGCAAATTAAGATTTTTGCAGATAAAAGAGCTGCGGGTTATCTCCTTGTCGAAGGAACTTATCCCTTTGTATCCAAAGCTCAAATTTCAAATTAGGAAAATAGGGAACTATATCATGAAATACATAATAATACTTCGAATTCAATTCAAGAGTTATGTATCTGCAAGAAAAGAACTGAGGTTACCACTTTGAATTTAAATGGGAAAATGTATAAAATATTCTTATTCTCAGCTCAGTGCATAATTAAACGTAACTAAGATTCCTGCAATAACTGAGAACCAAGAGAGCTTAATATCTGAATGAGAAGAACTGAGATACCTTTACCGTAACTCTTAAAGCTGTACCATATACTCGTATGTTTATAACATTCCGTAAATTCCATAATTCTAAGTTATCATTATCATATTTCATTTAAATCTTTTCTGTTTGGTATGCGAAAAAACACCGGAAGGCAGATTATGTTTAATATATCATCCACATATCATAAACGACAGCTCTGCCGCATATCAAGTTCCCAAAGTCATCTCCATAAGTCCAGTTCTCAGAGAGAAAAGCAACTTCTCGTGCCTCGCACTCATTAGTCACTTTCGAGTCGATTCGATTAATGCGTTTCGACATTTCTACGCATCTCTCTAGAGGGGATAAGGGGGAATGGGAGCCATTTTCTGGTTTTCTATTTGTTTTCACGGAAGTGCTAAGAGATTTTCCCATAATTAGAGCTGAGCCTCGATTTGCGCGGCAAATTTCTCAGCTACTAAAACTAAATGCCACCGGTAATGGCCGGTAATTTGTAGACCCTCTGCATCTCTCCCTCTCCCTCCTACCATGGCCCCTTTGTCAACTCGTCTGCTAACTCTTTCTATTACCAAAAGTCGCTCTATTGCTGTCTCACTCTGGCCAATGGCAGCGCCAATGGGCTGATTTCAATTAAACAGTTTACAGTGCAACTTTCGCCCGGCACTTTCAAAACGCATTAATCACGCCCAGACGAAGACGAAGATGGAGATGGAGGGAAACTGAGAAAGAGAGAGATGAAGCGAGTGAGTAAGAGAGAGAGAGAGAGGTAAAGGAGGAGTGGAAGGGGGTTTCTGGCTGCCTCTGCTTTATCTGGGGGCATGCGTCGCATTGTCACACATTTTGAAATGAAAATGAATCGCTTTTAACTAAAATTCAAGTTAACCCCTCACTCCCTCCTTCTACCACTACTACTACTGCCTATACCCCATGCCGAACTCATGCATATGGAACAGGGTTTTCCGCCTAGTTTACGAACTGTGAGAGACAATCGAATCTTTCGTTCGTGCGTTGTTGGCGGCGCGATAAGCGCCAAATTAAACTGATCTTCAGAGAGTCTCCCCTCTACCTTACCTTCCCCCTTTCCCCAGCTGACCCCTCTTCGGTGGCTACTGCTGCTTCTTCTTCTTCTTCGATCGGCATCGGCATCATTAGCAGCGGAATTGATAGCTTGATTATTCAAATTATTAACAAACGATCGGCGGACGACTTGGTCGCTTGTTGTTGTTGCTGTTGTTGTAGTTGGCCCGGCCAAAAGCGACGATTGATGGCGCGCTTCAGTTTCGAAAAGTGCTCAGGTGCAGGTCAAAGACTGACGGACAGACTCCGAGTCAGAGTCGCAGTCGAAGTCGAAGTCGGAGTCAAAGTGGTAGAGTTTTTGGCCGCTTGAGTCGCGGTTTGAGAGTGAAAAATGTGTGCGCCGTCGGCGGCGTTGGCACCCTTTGAACTTTGCCGCAAAACGGTAGCCGACGCAAGCGTTGTCCGTCCGTTTCATTTGGCAGCGTATGAAAACGAGTCAGGGCAAAGTAAAGTCGGGGTAATCGATCAATAAATACCCTGGAATTCTAGATTGACTCAGATGAAGAGTAGTAAAATTTAAGGGTACTATGATAGTAGATTAAATTATAATTAATAAAAAAAACAAATATCTCATCAAAAATATAGAGGAACGTTGGAGAAATTTCTAAGGTATTTATAATGACTAAACGGTGTATTGCTTATACTTTATTGACTATTTACAGGTTATATGGGTAGTAAAAGAATTATATTTATATATTCATAGAGATGTATCTGTAGGTTTAAAAGGAATATCCTACATTTTAAGGTAGAATATCTTTTAAATTTTGAAGTAATTTGAAATTTCTGATCACTTCATAGACTATGCCTCGATCATTCAAATAATTTAATAAATTCTCGTTACATGTATTGCCCGTCAAGTTCAGCATACCCCATTACCTCGCCTGTTCTACAGGTCATAATGATTGCCTGAAAATTAATAAATATTGAAATAATTTAAGTAAATTTCATATGCAAATTGACGGCGTTCGGTCGCTGCAAAACGCGCTCGGCTTTAAACACTTGGAGCGGTTTTTGTTGTTGTTTTTGTCTTTGTTTTTATTTTATTTCCCTTGTGTGTGTTGGCAACTCGTTTTCTTTGTTTTTGCCAAGTGATTAAATTAATAATTAATTAGTTTAAAATTTTGAATAACGGTTGTAAATAATCATTAATAAAAATTAAAAAAGATTTCTTTTTATTTTAAGAGCTACACGAATCCAACATTGTCTGGAAGATCGAATCCCAATCTGTGTGTTGTATATACGCCGCAATAATATCCAGATTAACGAAACCCGTGTGTCTGCCAGAGAGACAGACAGATTCTAAATACCAATTCAAAATACCAAATTCTCAAATTCCCAAATTACGAATTCCAAATGGAATCGCATGCGAAATGAGGCGCGACTTCTTCTAAATATGTTCAAATTTATTGGCAACAATCTGCATATGTTTTTGGCCATAAAATGGGTTAAAGAATTGGTTAATATGATGTGTATCTTACTGCAGTAGCTACTGCTGCCTCAAATGACCTTATAAGGTGAGGCCAACTGGGGCGAGAGACTCTCCAAGTTTGGAATTCGCCTGGAAGCTTCACCATAAAAATCAAATTAGCAAGAAAGTGAGATATAATAAATAAACTGGTAATCAAATCGTATCTCAGCTTGCGGTTAATGAATTTTAATACCTTATAGACTGAAGATGTGTAGAAGGAATGAAAACTTTATGTAGTTGAACTGTTTTTTTTTATATTTCAAAAATAATTTGAAGGTTTAAGCGAAATCACTTGAAGTTTCGTCGATAATGATGTTATGATATTATAATATGTATGTGATGAGGTTCCTTCTTTATACAGCTTCAGTTCGGTAGATATAAAGTCACCTAGAAACGGAAAAAATAGTTCTGTTATACTATATATAAACTGAATCGCAATGATGAATGATAATGATAATGAATTTTTTAAATGTCAATAAATTACATTGGAAAATATTTCAAAACTCTTTAGAAAATGTTTTGGTGGCTCTGAAAAGAGCCGATTGTTAATTCTCAGTGTAGTCTGTCTATATCTCTCTCTGCGATACTCTCTTACTCTCTCTCTCCCTTCCTTTCTTGCGACGAGTGGAATCACTCTCTTTCTCTCGTCTCTCTGTCTGTGGACGTGCCACAGGTGTCATAGCTGGGTGGGTTCTTGATTGTTGCCTGCTGCGAGGACTGTGAGGCTGCGCCTAGCAGCGGCGTGCCGCATGTTGCACGCTGCGTCTGCATGCGTGACCTTTGCCCCGATGCGAGCTTGGCTTGGCATGGCCTGCGAATTGCCTTTAGCCGGGTTCATCATCTGATTGTCCGATCCGTGTCAAATAAAATCTTGTTCTCTCTTTTTCTTTCCTACTCCCTCTCTTTCTCTCTCTGCTCTGGTTGTCTCGCTCAGGTGCTGAAGGGGCGCCTCCGCGCACCTGGCGTCAAAATGAAACAAAACACGCGACTGGCCGCGGCGTCGTCGTCGTCGTTGATAATGTCGTCCTCAATACTTCGCTCACTTTCTGTACCATTCATCAGGTTGCATATGCGGCATGCCGCTGCCGCCCACTCATTTGGGGGGCGTGCCCAGCGCCTGGGCAGCCGATACGGGCACCGGCACCGACACGGGCACAGGCACGCCCACCATGCCGGCAGCCGCAGCAGCAGCGGCCAGTCCAACCATGTCCGCCTCGTGCATGGGCTTCTTCTTGAGGATGCTCAGATCATTGACGTTCTCCAGAAAGGATTTGTGCGCTGAGAACACTTTGACGCTGTCGAAGTCCTTCTTCAGCTCCTCAATGTCGCGCTTCTGCTTGGCTCGTCGGTTCTGGAACCAAGTGATCACCTGCGCATTGGAGAGGCCCAACGAGGCAGCGATCTCATCACGATCGGCAGGCGACAAATACTTCTGGTAGAGGAAACGTTTCTCCAGCTCGAAGATCTGATGGTTTGTGAAGGCGGTGCGCGACTTGCGCTTCTTCTTCGGCTGCGGACGGTTCGAGAATATGTCCAGGTGCGACTTATCTGCAATAGAGAGAGCGAGAGAGAGAGAGAGGTTAGTTCGTGTGTTGCAGTAAACTGGTTTCGAGTATAGCGAGTGTATTCATATCGCACTTGCAGGCGGACACGAGTGTTAACAAGCGAATTTGTGTGAGTCGCATTAGAAATACTTTTTAATTGCTCAGGCTAAACGCTTCGATTTACGATACATGCTACAGACGAGGCCAGGGGCTTAGGTCAAGAGGGTTACAAAGGGGGGAGAAGGTGATGACGGCATGCGGTGAGAAATCAAATTTAATTGCGTTTGCCAAGTGTTAATTAAGACACGAGCTGCCGAGCAGGGCCGTAGTTGAAATGCTTGCAAGGGGGGTTGGGATAATTGAAGAACAGAACTGTACTGTACTTAGAAATCTTTTAAAGGGGATCATTTAATAAATGCAAATACTGTACTTTTTTATTTCTGCCTATAAATTGTGTTTTTTTTTTAGTGCACCCCCCTTTAGGGACGCCCCTGTCCGCACTTAATTGCAAACGCTTTGCCTTACAATTCTCGCCACATATATAATTTACTTGTGATTAATTGCTCGACTCGGGGGCGTCTAACGACATCATCTCAATCCCCACATCGGACTTTGCCTAACTGCAATTTGTCTCGTTTTGCTGCTTGATTTACAATGATTATAAATATTGACAACCGCAAATCGCGTCGAATTGGCTCATTGATTAACGAGCACTGTAATTAAGAATTATAATTCCCAGTCCGGATCGGAATCAGAATCGGAATGGGTGAACAGTAACTAGCATTGCTGACTATATCACGTAAGTGTAGCGCGCAGCTAATCCCAATCGTGGATAGCCAGCTGTGCTTCGCCCCCCCGCTGCCTGCTTATCATAATTATGTATATGGATATATAATATATACATTCATCTATATCTCTGGTGCCCATCTGGGGGCACAACCGGTTCGGATTGGTGCGCTTCACGCCCATTTCGATTGCTTGTCAAACAAACTAGCCCGGCATTAAAAACTAATTAAACGCTTCGAGCCGCAACTTAATTTGTTCAATTTGTATACAGATCGGTATACGTATTCATATATATACCATACATAGATCTGATTAGGCATTTCTCGAACGTATTTCGTATGCAAAACGCATTCATTTCGCCCATTTGTTATCTCGAGCACGTTTTGTAACCCGAAACCCATTAGGCACTTGAGCGACCATACGACCATTCGGGTATACCGGCTCTTTCTCTGCCCCCCTTTGCCTTTCTCTTTATCGCAGACTCATTAAGTAATTTCAGTGACTTATCTAGGTAGGGAGAGAGAGAGAGAGTGAGAGCTCTCTGGACACTTGGGTAATGTCCTTGTCGGGTCTCAGGTGTCCACTTACAGGCCCTTAGCAAGTGTACACTCTCCCTCACATTTCCCATTCGACATTCTTCAAGGGGTGGTTTGTTTTGGTTGCATTATGTCAAACGAGCCTTCGCAATATGTTTAAATATGTCCAAGTCTGTAATTCGAAGCTAGCTCGTAAAGCCAGTTAATCGGTCCATTGCTTTCTAGGGAACCTCTGCAAGAATCTTATGTTTTAATTTGTGGCAATACCGGGAATTGGACAAACTCAGCCAGACAGCCTGTCTGAGGAGAACCCATTAAATAAAGGCATATCGATAATTGAAATCGGTAGAGTTGGGATCGGTGTAGAATAGGTGATATTTTCCGTATGGTTACAGAACTATAGAATATAATGATATTTAATGTAGATTTTGTAAAGAGTTAAGGAAGAATACCTTTTAGAAGAGGATTTTAAAGGTGTCAGAAATGATCATTCTATTATGAAATCTTCAGTTAATATTGCTTTATAATATAGTAGAGTATAGAATTGTTCAAGCTTTGCTAAAGAGTTGAAGCTGAATCTCTTCTAGAAGACGATCTTCAGAAAGAGTCTTAAACTCGCCTTAAAATCATTAAGTATATTGCTCGTTAATAACTTTAATTTTCCATATAATTGACAATACACCCGCACATCTGTCACACTACCCGTCCTGCTCTCACTGCCTCCCCCTCTCTCTCCACACTCCCTACTTGCCTGTCTTCCATCTCACTTCGACGTCGCCAGTCGCAGTCACAGTTCATGTTTACACTCATTTGAAGCATTAAGTGGGCGTTTTAGTGTCAGACAGAGAGTACCTCCTACCACCCCCCACCCTACTCACTCTTTCAACTCCAACCCCGCAACCCCCTAACCCCTATACCCCTTACCATGCATACCCCTTCAAACATTCTGTGTTTTCATGGTAATTATTGTCTAATAGCTACAACAACAACAACACGAGCTACAACTATTTATATAGTATGTCTGGTTGTCTGTCTATATATGCATATATTGTATATAGTATATATGGCATTTGTGTGCATTCGTGTCGATTCTGCAACGATTAGCAACAATTAGCCGACGGCCAACTTTGCTCATGTTCATTACCTAATAGACTTTTTACCCAGTTTTTACTTAGTTTTTTTACTTATTCATTTTTCTACAACAGCAACAACAATTAACATGCCGTTTCCATTTGCTTAAATTGCAGTTGTAGTTGTTGTAGTTGTATTCGACGCACTGTAGACTCAGTCTGAATATATTCATGAGTGTATTCACCATACAACAACAACTGTTTATGACTATTTATCAAATATTGTATAACCGAGAGTCGAAACATTTACGACTTCTCGGGTGCAACATCGTTTGTCAATCAGCAACTCACGAAGTTCAGAACGATAAACACATAATACATACATATGTGAGTGGGGAGATGTAATGTGTCCATAAACATGTGACAATCACTGTAGACACCACTGTAAACTAGACCAATCGCAGGGGACTGAGAACTGCAGGAGTTTGGGCTTACAAATATCATTCACACTCGGAGAGAAAGAGTAGAAAGAGGAGCAGCCGATGATAAACTATTGATAACTCAGAGAATTATAGTTTGTACAGAGATCGACAAAATTTTTAGAGATACTAGTTTAGATATAGATAGATTTATAGGTAAATTAATTAATTACAATTAAACTCATAAGAGATTTTTAACATTTGCAAGAATCAATGAATATTATAGAAATTATAAAAGTGTTTCATAAAGTTTTCTAAAATGAATAATATACTCTTTAAAATATTTAGAGTTTTAGAGAACATTTCGAAAACTCAATTAGAATTGGATCTAATTCTTTAAATTTCATGAAATATTATGGCTAATTGGCTGAAACTATACGGCATATGGTATTATACTCGAATCAATCCACATACCCGACTCATGCTCTCTCTTCCATGCATTAATCTCTTGCTAATAAATGATATCACTTCATTCACCCAGTTTAGTCAGCATAGTATATTCTATTCACATCTGCCTTATCGATAGACTTCTAGAATAAATGAATTCTATTTTTATAAATATTCATTTAGCTGTAATTTGTTTTGGTTTTTGGCACATGCCGCCAATTAGTAGCCAAAACAAAGGCTAAAATTTAGATAGAACAACAGAAATGAGAGGGGAGAAGGGGCATGTGGGATATATACGAGAGATATACGAATGAGATTGGGCTAAACAACTGACGATCGTTCATTTCAATTAAGCAGAATGCGAAATGACGCGAGAATTAATGGGATTGCTGAGCGGGGGGCCGCATTTGGTTAATGAAAGATTTCCCCAAGAGATTGAGATATTTGTGAATGAATTGAGCTGGAGTTGGATGAACCTACCTTGCGACTCATCAAAGTCCTTAGTTGTCATCTGAAAGAGCGCATCGAGAGGCGTTCCGTTGGCCTTGGCCTTTGCCTCGGCGGCGGCCACAGCGGCTGCATTGCTGCTGCTGCCTGCCTGTGCCTGGGATGAGGGCGATGATCCGCTCGATGGATGACGCTCACGTTCCTGTGCCTGTGCTGAGGATTGTGCAGAGCCAGCGCCGCCAGCAGCGGAGGCAGCTGCTGCGGCAGCGGCGGCAGCAGTAGCGGAATCCCGCACAATTTCAGGGGAGCAGCAATCACTGGCTGCAGAGCTGGAACGGTCCGAGCCACTCTCTGAGGGAATGATGTCCATGCCCATGTGGCGCAGCAACTGAGCCTGGGCGTTGAAGTGCTCCTGCAGCTGGCGATGGTAGTCCAGGGCCAGACGCTGCTCGTAGTGCAGCAGAGCGGAGGGAATGAAGGGGCGCACCGGCATGGGACCGAGCAGATGATCCCAGGGACGGACGATCTGTGCGCCTGGCAACAGCATGGCGGCTGCAGCGGGATGCATCTCCAGTGGTTCGGTACGTGGTTGCAGCACAGCGGGGCGGGCAGCGGGCGGAGCGAGTAGCGTCGTTGCTGGCGGCGGCGAAACGGACGCGCTGCGTTGCTTCTCTGCCGACTGGTGTCCAAGGATGTCGGCAATGGAGAAGCTCTTGACGCCCTCAATGGCAGACTTGGTGCTGTTGTTGCTGTTGTTGTTGGTGTTGCTAGGCGGTGCAGGCGCCGCTGGTGGCGGACTCGGTGTCTGTTCACGCGGCTCCGAGGAGGAGGATGACATACGTAGCCGCTTCAGCGGTTGGAAGTAATCCTCCGGCCGTGTCAGGCCGGCGGCGGCAGCGGCGGCGGCAGCAGCAGCCGCAGCGGCCGCATGTTGTTGCATCAGCAGCTGCTGCTGTTGCAGCAGATCGATGTGGTGATGTTGTTGCCCGGCACGCGGATGATGCAGCTGGTGCTGGGCAGGCAGCGGGCTTGGGGCGCCGCCGACGGATATCTCGGATTCGGCAGGGCTGGCCGGACGCATGGTGGGCGGACAGAGCATTTAACTAACTGGTCTCGATATACACTTGCACTCACACACACACACACGCGCGCACACACAAACACACAAGTTTTGTGTCTATGTTTAGTTAATAAGTACTTGAAGTACGCGTAGTTAATACACGATGTACGATATACGCTTACGGTATTCGCTGTACGATATACGATATACGTTATAGGTTTTAAACGACAGCGACGCTGATCCAATGGGAGGACCTCTCAACTCGACGTTTCACAGTCAACTGTTCGAAACTAGATTGAAGATTGGTTTGCTAACTAGACACGTCGATATTTCTTCAGTTCTTTTGCTGCCGCCGTCGCTGCCGCTGCCTCTGCCTCTGCCGCTCTCCGCACGTCGCACGCTCACTTCGGCTCTTTAACGTCGTCGGCGTCGTCGTTTGCTCTCTCGGTCGTGTCGTCGTGTCTCATCTCGTTTGTCTCGTTTGGTGGTTAAACTCGGCAATCAAATCATAACTGCACACAACAACAAGCAGAAGAGAGCGCGAGAGCGAGGGCGCTCTCTCTGTGAACAGTGTGTGTGTGCTCCCTCTCCCTCTCTCTTGTAGCTGCTGCTGCTCTCTGCTGTGAGTTGTCAGCCGGTTTGCGCAAACGAGACAGCAACAGCACAAGGTTCTCTCACTGCATTGGCAGCCAATCAGCGTTGCTGAAAGCGAAGCGGGCAAAAAATAGCAATGGTGGCGTATACGTAACGGTAATTATGGCGTTCATCATGTGCCGCGTGCATGAGCGAGACAGCTGTAGCGCTGGGTGCGCTGTGTGCGCGAGTGGGCAACGAAATCAAAGTAGAGCCCAAAACGATAAGAAAAACAACAACACAAACGCGACGCTCCTCAGTTTGTAACGAGACTGTATTTAGTATTCGAGCCTCTGCAAAGTTTTCACAACTTCGGCAGCGACGCGACCGAGTTGACCCCTCCCCTCCCCACACTTCCCACCATTCGTTGCCTACGCGCCCCATCGTTCTCTTTCTCGCTGCCTCTAATGACGCACGCAGCGCTTTCGACTGCGGCAGAGGCAACGACAGAGTCGGGAGACAACGTCGACGGTCGCCGTGTTTAATTGTCAAACGTTTGCATTTAATTTGTTGCAAGAAAAACGTTTAATTAATTTGAATGTCCCGCACAGGCGGCACAATAGGGGGAAATGGGGAAATACAACAAACGACGAAGTGTGGAAAACAGGCAACAATTGTGAATGCTTTGAGAAAAAACTAATTTAGAAATTGAATGTGCACAGAACGAGGCGAGATGAAAGGGAGACAGAGTTTGAGGGAGACAGAGAGAGAGACAGAGAAACTGAGAGAGACAGAGGGAGACAGATAAGAATTTTATATGGGTTTCCCTCAGTAAAGTGAAATTTATTAATATATCTTTTAAATTAATATTCAGAAATATTTTCACTTGTTTACGAACCAAATTGAAGATACTGTTTTATAATTATCTGGCTTAAAGATATTATGCACATAAAATATTTATTTATTATCTATTTATTTATGTTAATTAAATTGTTCACAGTTTTTTAAGATAATCGTTCAATGTTGTAAATTATATTCCAAAAAATGTTTTATCTGTGTTCAAACTTATTTTGCTCATGAATAAAAAAATTATTACTAATAAAACTTAAAATGTGGTATTAAGTTCATTCAATTTCAATTACTATAAATAACTTTATATATTATTTACTGTTTTTCGATAATCATCTCTTAGGTTATTTATGTGCACAATAATCGATTAATTTAATATACGATTTCTATTTCAATTACAATAGCATTTCCATTGTTCTCTTGATATATTTTTGTATCTACTTAAGAGTAGTCAGAGTGTATTCAACTTTGAGTAGTTCTATATTTTATGTACGACATTCCTCACCTCATTGTGCGATTGTCGACACATTTGGAGCGACCCAAACACGGCCCAAACTGACTGACAATTGCCTTGGCCGGGCCGTAATCCTTTTAATTGAAACAAATGCGCATTGCTGGGCGAAACAAAGAGGCAGCAGAGGCAGACAGAGGCAGACAGAGGCAAAGTCGGAGGAGAACAAATAGTTCTCCCACTGGGCCAGTTGAATACAAAAGGCGTCAGGGCGTCTCAAAAGACAATGGCAGCTAGGGTCAGGGGTCGGGAGTGCGGGTAGCGCTATTAGCTAAACATTTGAGCATACGAAACCGAAAATCGAAACCAATTGCCGTCGCTGCAGGATGCTAAATGAAAAAGGAATCGCCGTCGTCGACCACCAGCCGGCAGAGGTCGAGGCAGAGGCAGAGGCAGAGACAGAGCCAGCGTAGGTTGCGCTCGACTTTAGCCACAGTGGGTCCCGGGTCGGGGTCGAGCTACCTGGCGGTTGCTGCCGCTGTTGATAAGGACTAATCACACAAATATTTGAGCATTTGGTTTTTTGTCTGATTGAGTTTTGCCGCGGCGCGTTTGAAACAAAGCGCGGCGCGTTTGATTTGCCGCGTTTAGCGCTTCTGTTTGGGCAGCAGCGCCTTTTCTTCTCCCCTTCCCTTCTCTCTCTCTTCCCCCCTTTCTTCTCTATCTCTCGAGGTCTTTTACTATAATTCTAATTTCTTATTTTGCTGCATGCTGCGTGGGAAAGTCAGCGGTGTTAATTAT
Organism: Zaprionus ornatus; assembly: GCA_018904035.1. Taxonomy (NCBI): domain Eukaryota; kingdom Metazoa; phylum Arthropoda; class Insecta; order Diptera; family Drosophilidae; genus Zaprionus; species Zaprionus ornatus. The sequence goes on along the minus strand of JAEIFZ010000115.1, from coordinate 7,729,829 downwards.
GCTCGCGGAGGTCCTTGGAAAATCCTCGAGGAAAGTCAATTTACACCTTACACCTGTGTGTGGCGTCGGCTTCATTCACACGCTGATAGAACGAGCTAGCAAAGGCGACTGCTAGTTCCTGTATAGCTGCTTGACAAGGGGGGGACGTAAGGAGAAAGGGTTCATTAATATGCAAATGGCGACGATTTCATTGATTTATCGCGACCGGGGCAGCTGCCACAGCAAGATCAGCGGCAGCTGGCACAGTTTTCCGTTTTCCACTTTTCCATAATTCAGCTGGTTTAGCTTATCGCATCGAGTAATCGCTCCAGTAATCGCTCTAAACGATTTCCACTTCAAACTGAAATTATGCGCAACGCGGCCCACGCCCACGTCGGGTGTATCTGTCTACGGATTATATATATACATATATATATTTTTATATGGCCTGCCGCGGGCACTGCTCCATGGCCACGTAGCAACATGACGCGACGTGTCTCGACTTGTCTCTAATTGTCAATTAGCAAGCTTTCAACAGCAGCCGACGCCGCGTCGCGCAGCTTCTACTTTTTCGATTGTTTTTTCGATTTTTTCCCCAGTTCCCTTCAGAGTCTTATAACATTTTGAATTTGTGTTTGTTGTGGGAGCCGCCACAGCTGCCTCACGATTTGCATATGCCACAGCGAGTCGACTCGCAACAACCCGACAACGCGACAGTTCGACAACCCACGCAGCACTTGAAGTGGCAGTCGATTTCGTTAAGATATTCTCGCTGTGCTTCGGGTCGGTAGCATATCGTAATTTACCTGACTCAATATTGCCGATAATTATAGATCTATAATGCAATTACGAATTTTCACGCTTCTGCTGAAGTTGTCGGCTCAGTTTAGATCAGTTTTAGTTGGGGCTACTTGCGAAACTAGTTGAGGGAGAATTAGAGAATAAAATAAGCATGTAAAACGTGAAGTCTGTTAGGAAATTGAATATGCACACAAATTAGAGAATATATAATGATAATTATATTATTATTTATCATAAATAAAAACACCAATAATTAAAACATAACTAAAACTAAGTAAAAGTTTCATTTAGAAAGCGATAGTGGTTGCATACCCTTAAAATAAATGTTCTGGGTTACAAATTAAGTTGGATGCGAAAAGCCTTCTCTTCCCTATTACAAATATTTTTGATGGTGCAGGGCTATAATATCCTAATACGATTACAATGATATAAGGATAACTACACCTTCAACTTTTTGATTCATTTTTCCAGCTCAACTGCAAGCACTCAAGTAAGTTTCGCCTCACCTTTTCCCCTGCTAATTATTTTCGAATTCCCATAAACGATTATGGTAAGATAGAGATCACATTGCAGGCAGATAATGACAGCTATAATACTTGTAATGTTGATTTAAGCGTTTCACTTTTGTCGTTTGTCCCTTTTGGCAACGAGTGCAAGTTTTCCCCATTGGCATACAAACTCTGGCCCTGGACAGGCCGAGAGAAAGTCAACAACAACGACAACGGAAACTTAAATGTTTTGTGCCCGAAAAACCTAAAGAAAAGCCATCAAAAAAGTAGTTAGACCTAAGCCCAGAAAGACAAAAGTGCGCAGAGAGCGAGGCGCGCATTATAAACATTGCCAATTTCACAGTAATCAGAGGCAGCTCCACAGAAAGAGGCCTCCAAACAAAGCTTGGCCCCACACAGTGCTGGCAGCCAAAAAAAAAGTAGCAAATCGTACTAAGCCGTTTAGGGCCACCCACCTGGAGAAGAAGCAGAGAAAGAGCAAGAAAAAGAGGAAGAGGCAGCAGAGTCTTCTACGCTGTCAAAGAGCAGGCAGAGAAAATGTGGCGCATTCGGCTTTCAGGTCAAGATTGGTAGCACGGCACTCGGCCACGCTAATCAAACGCTCCACAATGCCAAGCTAAAAGCCAACAAAAAAGGCTAAAACCAACAGCTAAAAGCGTGCAGAGAGTGGAGAGTGGGAAGTGTGAGGAGAGACTAGAGTGGGACAACAAATCAAACGCTCACTGCAAATGGAAAGCACAGAAAAGCCGAACGAGCGAACAATGAACAAGCGAATGCTAATTAAAGCGATGCTCAAATTGAAATGTTAAACTTTTCAGTTTGTTTTTTTTTTTTTTGGTTGGTAATACCCTGCAAACTGAGTAACTTTTGGTGCGGTGTATGCCAGACTGAAGTATAATTCGAATATCGTTTATTAACATAAAGGATACACATTTTGTTCATACTCAACTCTAGTTCAATACTGAACCCTGGTTTTAGGACTTTCGGCATGAGATCTTCCATGAAGGTTTATGATATGCATAATATCTATAATGTAAAATAGAATAGATCGATTTAGATCTGGCAATAGTTTTTAATGAGTAATCCATTTATATAAATTCTTTTTGATAATTATCTTGTTGAGATCTCAATTTTAACCTATTTCAATAGGTTTAGCTTCAAGTCAAATTCAATAATAAAATGCACTTTAGTATTTCGAGTATAAGAACATATATATTTCAAAAGTTTCTTAAATACACGGAAAATTAATATATCTTAAAAGCAAAGCTAAACATATTTGAATCACTTAAACTTATTTTTCATTGATGAATACAACAACAAACTCTATCACTTGTTTAAAGGATCTTCCATTCCTGCAATCTCTTTCTACTTACAGGGCATCCGTTAGACAGTCAGTAACCGATTCTCCACTAAATCATTCATACTTACGAGCATTTCGAGTGGGCTGAGCAGCGGACTGAGCCGGCTCGAAACAAGCTGCCACTAGACACAGCCGCACGCAGTCAGATTCGATGGGAGATCTCGCAAGATCAATCTCCAGATCGATGAACGTGTTACACACACACACACCCGTAACCACGAGACCCCGGGCTATATCAATATTGACCCATGATCCAGCTACTCACACGCTCCACTGTGTTGCGGCGCATTTGAATTTTCCCATTTCCATGTCCATTTTCAATTCCATTCTCAGTTCTAAAGTTTTCCGAGCGTTGAGAACTTTGTTTAGATTGTTTTTCGACTGAATGCCGCATACAAATATTTGTGGCTCGGGACTCTTAATTGAGTTAGTTGAGCTCGGGAATCGGAAGAGTCGCGAGAATCGGAGGAGAGCTGCGCGTGGCCCACGTTGGTTTTGACCGATGTGTGATAATTACACCGACTTTTTCCACTGCGGCCGCTTTGAAGCCTCCTCGCACAGCTCGCAGCCGCAGGAGCGGATCAGTGGCAGGCGGGAGTAGTGCGGCATTTCTTCTTTGAGTCACTGTTAGCCGTGCGCAAACAAACGGTTCACTGCACCATTTCGACTGCACAGCATTCTTCATTCTTTTTTTTTCGGTAGCAAATGCTTGTTCCAATATTGGGACTGTGTTTAGCATAATTAATGCGTGCGGCAATTACCAGGCCCAGTTCGGGCCGCGACGGCTCTGGTAATCGACCCCAAGCGCAACGATGCTGCGCTTTTTTTTGCCCACTGTGCCGACTGGCGACTGCAATCAGCATTTGCATGCAAAATACTTGCACTAATTACACGGCGTACTTTGTTGCAATTGCAGTCGGGCTGCTGGGTGTGTGCGTACCTTGTGGCATACTCAGTCACCAGACGAGGGGCAGTTGAAGAGTTCTGCTATGTATTTTATGTATGTTTTTGGCAGTGTATCGATGTATTATAACAATATGTATTATAATAATATATTGTACAAGAAATAACATGGTTTGTAGTCATCAATAAATAAAGTTTCTATTCATTAAAGTTTTTAACTTTTTCCGCAATCCAAATACAAGTTGAAGTTTGACTTTGTAGGAAATATAATTCTTAAATTGGGCGTATGGAAAACTATATCCTTTAATTATTATTAGTAGTTAGTATACTATATACTCAGATTCCTTGGATGATATATAAATATTTCCATCACATAGTCACAAAGAATTTTCCCCAACGAACTCTCTTATTTCACATAATATTCCATCATAATTACATAAAAATTAGTCTGCCATGCTTATATAATCCTTCATCTCTATGTTCTTTCATAAGCTTAAGTTTCAAGAGTTTTCCTTCGAGCAATTTCCTTCTCTCCCATAAAACTTTCCCAATTAGTGTATCCCAAGTTCGTCTTATTGCCAGTATAAATGCGCGTACCCTCTCAAATTATTGTTGTGCTTGCTAAAAAGCTCAGCCACACACACATATGTACATACACTCACACACACACAAAATCGTTGCAGCAGCAGCACGTATGAATATCGGAATCAACTCGAATGCAGTTAAAAAGCGCATTTCAAACACCTCGCAGAATCGCAGCACATCGAGTCGAGCAGTTGCTCGTTTGGTGGTCCACAAACGCCTCAAGTGAGCATTAAGCGCTGCCCAGCATCAGAGCCAGACCCAGAACTGGGCAGAGGAGGGTACTGGATGCTGGGCCCTGTCTCTGACCCTGGCCTCGGTGCGGAGCACATGACTTGATTGCCGCGCGCCGCTTGAGATGACGTTGCATTTGCTGCGCTACCTCGAGACGAGGCCGAGGCAGAGGCAGCGGCAGAGACTGCGTTTGGGGCAGGAAGCGAGGAAATGTTCTTGCTGCTGCTGATGTTGTTCTTGTTGTTGTTCATATGTGGAAATAACAATTCCTGTTGCAGGCAAAACTCGCTTCGTGCCGCGAAGATGCTGCGCAGCTCATGAGGAAGCCAAAGAACTTGCAAGCTGGAATCTATTGCGAGTGTATGTGTGTGTGAGTGTGTGTGGCAGTGTATGTGTGTATGTGGAGCTGAGCGCCATCTCGTTTAATGCCTTTAAGGCGTGACCATAGTATTTTATAATATGAACTGATCAAAGGATGCCGCCACGTTTCAACTTTGCCGGCTAACCCAGAGAGAAGCGACTCCAGTTTTGCACGCTGGCAAAAACGCCGACTGAGAGTGAGTGTGTGTGTGTATGTGTATACACAGGCGAAGTGCAACTGCACAACAATAACAAATTGACCAAATCGATTTGTTTGCTGGCTTTGCTTTTGCGAGAAGCTTCTTTAGCTTCTTTTTGTGTCGTCTTCGTTTTCTAGCTCTGGCTTTTTTCTGGCCTTAGCGGCATTTTCATTTAGCTTTATTGCTCATTAGCTGCATGAGTGTGAAAATGGCGAGTGCCAGGCGGGATGTAAGAGTACCTGCTAAAGAACCCGCAACCGGAAATGCAGAACCAAGCTAAAACTTCTGAAAATGCACTGAGCGAAATAGTGAAAGAGGTTTCGATAGAAATAATTATAATAATAATTAGCAAAACATATAATTATGAAAATGAAAATAGACTGTAATTATAATATATAAAATTGTAGCAGAGTTTCGATTAATTTTTCAGTATTTACAAATAACATGGTAATTCTTTTATATTAGTTCCGTTATTTCAGAATATAAACAATTTGATGCATTTGTGTTATTATTCTAATATTAACTTATTTTTTATTTCAAAAAATATTGTCATATAATTATGATATATATAAAATATGTAATAAATTTTGATGTATAAAAAAAAAATTTATAAAATTTTTTTATATGTATTATGCGAAATATTTATATAAATATGATAAATGATTTATAAAAACCACTCTTTCTATAAAAAATCCAAAGCATTAATAACATTTTTAATGTCAGGTTGATTTTCTTTCCCAACACAGAATTACGCCCAACTCTTTCTCTCAGTGCAGCTTTGGCGCATGCGACATGACTAAACAAGTTTGCCAATAAGCTGCCCCTGCCGGACGCTGTCGCCTTTTACCGAACCCGCTCCCGTCGAGCGACGCACTCGACTGTACTTGAATTTATGACATTTTAATGTAAACAAATTAAATCTTTGCAGCCGAGTGGAAAGCAGAGCAACCCCACGCGACGACGACGACGACGACAGGGCGAACAAGTGCGCGTGACAAATCTGCCAGAGAGCTGGAGGGGAAGTGCAGAGAAGTAGAACAATATGCTCATCGATTAGGGGCAGTCGTGTCACAGTTTATTGTAGACTCATTAGGGTGTCCTTGCGGACGGGGCAGGACAATGGGCGCAAATTGATTGGCGAACTTGCAGCTGGGCTGCATCTGCAATCTGCAATTGCATTTATGACTCTATTAATGTCAAGAGGCAGAGCAAAGAGGAAGAGGAAGTGTGCAGAGGGGTGAGAGGAGGGAGACAACCCTGCGTGTTGATTGACAGCGCGACCAATGCGCAACACGGCAAATGCATCATTTATTTATGAGCGACGCCTCTTGTCACCCTGCCCTGCCCAGCCTTGGCGAAAATGAGGCTGATTTCCCGCCACACACAACGCGCTGTTCCACTTCATCCCCCTGCCCCTCTAGTTCCCTTCCACCACTGCCATCGCCTGCCATGGTTTTTTGCATTTATTAATTGCCTGACATGTCCATTAATTTAAATCAATGATTTAATATTATTTTCGTATCGCGTCTTTGGTTTTTTTCCGCTCAAGTGCGTTGTCTACCCCCCTTCTCCCTCTCTTTCCCTCATTCTCCACGCCAACCCACCGCAATTAACATAATTTTCGCGCAAATTGCAGCATAAATCTCGTCTCCATTTTTATATACGATACGATATATTTATTCGGTGGCGTTCGGCCAATTAAATCGGTACAAAATTAAATGCCAACACCATGCCAGGCAGCTGCCCAAACTACAGGTATCACTGCCTTGCGTGAATCTGTGTTGCTTATGTATTATTTAAATAGAACAGAAAAATCTTAAAAATGTACTTTGTGTCGTTTTGTTGAAATTTCGATTGGTTATGTACAAATTATCATTTTATGGATTTCAAATCTGATATTTTATTAATTCTTCCCGTCTACCCCTTATAAAACCTTAAATTTTAATTTTTAAGAAAATAATTAAACCTTCAATTTTAATTTTTAAGAAAATAATAATGTAAAATTTGTAGTAAAATTTCATTAGGTCGATATAACCAGTTTAAAAATTTCTTTAATTAAAATTTTTTTTTTTTTGTGGATTATCAGTCTTTTCTATCTTATTCTTCACTACAAAAATATATTCTAGAATATGCAAATTCATCACAAAATCTATACGTTTTAAAATCTTTCTTTGCACCTTCTTCAGCAGTTATGCCCACTGTACTTGCGCAGACGAACAGATGAAGCTCAGTCAAATGGCAAACTGGCAAATTGCAAATGGGATTTTCGCGTTGAGTTTTGATGACTTATTTACGATATTTGATAGCAATTATTTCTGCTGTCACAGTCGACAGTTTGTTTGACTCGATGCCGTCACAGTGGGAGAACAACAACAACAACTAAAGCTGAAGTTGAGCTAATAAACTGTGATTAGTTGCAAGCGACTTTGCCATTGGTCCGTCGCCCGCAGCTCGAGTTGCCACACTAATTTCGATGGTTATATGGAATTTATTATGACCAACTTATACCTAGATTAAGGTGTATATATGTGTGTGTGTGTGGCTTTGGCTACCGTTAAAGCGGCCCCTTTGAGTCTTTCGAGTCAATAATTAATTAATTTGATTAGCGGGTCGCAGCGCAGTCGGTGGCATTTTTTAGACCACGATCGATAGATCGAAGTCTTTCGATTTGAATTTATTTTAATTTAATTTAATTTAAATGTGACTCATGCATATTCATGGCCAACCCCCGCGTGTATAGCGAGTGCTATTCATATTCATTTGCGTAAACATTTTAATTAGCAGCCGAAAATGCCATTTGGGCTTGTGATTAATTTCCCGCCGATTAGCTTGTAATTTATTTGCTTGGCTTAGTTATCCACATATCGTATATCGTATATATCATATACACCCATGCCAGATCAGGTAGGGCAATTTGGCATGGCAGATCTAGCCAGTTTGCCATCAATCAACCATCATTCTTAGCCTACGTGATCTGGCAGATTTCTGAAAGGTGACAGAGGCAGGGGCGTAGGCAGAGGGGAGAGCAGAGGCAATATGAATACCTCAGGCTGTGTTACGCTTATTAAAAAATACATAAAAATGTATCTATGTGTACATATCCGATTTACAACCCTCCTCTGTAGAAGACTGCCTGCCTACGCCTCTGAGCTCTTGTAGGCTTTGCCGCCTTTTGCCGGAACAAATTCATAAATTAACATTTACGTCGAGGGGAAATCATTAAAAAATGCTTTAATTAGCAACAATCGACCTAGTGCAAAAGATAGAGTCCCCCCAGAGTCCCTTCCCCTTTCGCCAAGCACCTTACCAGGAATCGAACGCTTCAAAAGCGCCGTCAGCTTCATATTTCTACGAAAATTCCAATTGTTAATGAAAATCCCGAAAATAACAAGAAGAAGAAGAAGAAGAGTAAGGGATTCTCAGCTCGAGCCGACAAAGAACAAATAGTTTGGAGTTTGTTGGGAACTCCGAGGAATACCATAGATCGACGATATATCGATCCTAACTAGCTACCGTTTAATTTTTATTGCAAGTGTGAAATTGTCGGTGTGTTTACGATTTGTGGCTGTGCCCCTTTGATGCTGCCCAGCCCCTTCGGTAGTTCCTCTCAGCCTATTTGATGTTTCTATTCACACACAGAGATCTCTCTGGTTCTCTCGATCTCCCTCGACTGGGCCCAATGCCAATGTCAATTCCGAAGATTCCACTCCGCTGTGTGCTCTCTGCGTTTTTTATGGCCCGAATTGGCCACTCACACGCCTCCGGGCACGCCGTGTGCCTCATAAAGTATCTTCAGGGATCTCTATAGAGCTCCCTCTCTCTCTCCCTCTCTTCCTCTCGCTTCTGCCTTTGCCTATTTTGACGTATATAAATATACCGCAATTTGTTTTTGTTGCTCTGACGCAACGCTGATGGACAAAGGTGCCGCGAGTGTGCGTCAGCCTGTGTGTGTGAGAACATATGTCGCCCACTGTATGCCGGTGTATCCTGCACTTTGATTGCTTTATTTGTTGTTTTAGGCTGACAGTGACCACTCGAGAGGGCGTTGCAAGTGTGTTTTGATTAGACAGTTGTTGTTTTTCCCTTTCCTTTTGCCTTCTCCTCCTTCTTTTTCCCCCTCTCCCATCCTCTTTGCTGTCATTCGTTTTTTACTGCAATTAGTTTCAAATTTTCCGCGCGTCTTTGGTGGCAAGTTGGGACCTTGGGAAGTGTATTTCCTTCAGGATGTGCCTCATTTAAGAGCTAACTGCTTGAGGAAGTCGATGCCAAGATCATTGCAAGATCAGCTGTTCTTCATTTTATGAAAACAATTCCCAACTAAGTACGCTCTTTGACTGATTGATGGCCAAGCCAAGTGGAGAATACTTAGTGTAGTTACTGTTTTGGAAATATGACTCTATCTATTGTAAGGCCTGACAAGAAAAGGTTCAATTTACTTTCGAAGTGTTTTCGATTCGATCATAAAAAGGGGATATGTATTTTGCGTGGGAAAATATTGATTTCCGATGTATTTTTGTTGAATTATTGTACCGATTAATTATGGTAAATAAAATATATAAAATATAAAATACATTTATAGAATATACGATTATTTGTAAATGTTTTAGAGGTTATAAGTATTTGGTTATTTTTTTTAAATTTCTCATTTTTACAATGATTCAATTGGTAAGTAATCTTATATATCTCTCTATAAATGGACCAATTATGATTTATTTTAAAAAAGATTGAATAATTGGAGAACAATTGAACAAGTCAATTCCAAATAAATAAATTATTGGTACTCTTTCGTTTTAGGATAACCAATTTTAAGATCTGTACAATTAGTTTTTTCTTTATCTTAATAAAGAACCAGTCTGATTTCCTCTTAGAAATAACTATTAAATACAGAACAAGAATTGTCCATATAAACAACTTATTGACGGATTATAATACAAACACGGCCCTCATTTCTTCTTTAAAATATTTCCGTATATTTTTCCCATTTCGTCTAAACAGTTTATAATACTTTTCTTGGTAAATCGTCTGCCAAATTCCCTGGCTATATAGCGTACTCCCGCATATAGCTTTAATGTGTACCGCGAATTCGTTCGCTTTGCCGTTACTCATGCCGAAATTTGTCTGCTTGGCAGCGATGCGTGTCAGTCGGGCCTGCCTCATGCCTCATGCCGAGACGCCACCGAGACGCCTCTGCGATGCGCCCCTCCACGGACAGTTATGCTAATGATATCATGAGACGTTTTCAGTTTCGGGAACCAGGAACGAGTACGGCAACGGGCTCGGGCTCAGGCTCAGTTCAGGGCGGATCGTCATGACTGACTTTAATTTGACAGCATTTTTGCATGTCATTTTGTCACTTTGTCATATTTCGCAGAGAAGGAGAAGGAGCGGAAGCAGGAGGAAGAGAGGGGCACAAAATCGAACCGGCGTCGGCGTCTTGAAACGCCGCCAAGTTTTGCCACTTCCGTTCCGTGTGTGCGGATCAGGCATTATATGTCATGGGAGTGTGAGAATGGACAGACGCGACACATTTGGCGGAATCTGGCGAGGAATGCGACAGAAGACGAGGAGAAGAGTAGCTTCTTTTTTAGCTGTTTCTTGCATTCGCATGTCATTTGCAGGCTACCTGCCAATTACCTAGCCATCATTCTAGCCCAGCACAATGAATATCAGCGGGAGAAGAGATGGGGCTGCGAGAGAGGCTGGACAGATCGGCAGATCGCCAGAACTGGCGACCACCAAGCTAGCCACATCTAACAGTCAAAGCGCGCTTTGATCTTTTGCCGCCTGGCCAATGGCCAAGCAATGTGATTAAGCCTGCTTTACACACACACACACTCACACGCAGAGAGTGGCACAAAGAGAGCGAGAGAGAGAAAGAGAGGCTCCTCAGCCTGTTTTGTTCGCTCGTTATTCTCCACTTTGTACGCCTGTCTGCTCATTTATCAAAGCTGAGGCGCGCCTCGTGCATCTGTGTGTGTGTGTGTGTGTGCGCTGCTCTCTGACTGCGTTAAGCGGCTCATATACGCGCCTTAGCGCACTCCCCTTGCCCTCATCCGATTTTGTCTGATTTTGGCTTTGAAGTTCGGCGCAGCTGCGTGATTGGCTGCGGCTAAGTTGGCCTTAACGTGCCACACTGAGGCGCAACTAAAGTCTTTAACTGGCTTCTACTTGGGCAGCATTTCTAAATACCCTGTAGTCAAAAGCTGTAGTGGGGTGTGCTAGTTTTATTGGAGAATAGATAGGGTGCAGCTCAGTTTATAGTTTTCTAGATATGTTCAGAGTTTTGAAGACTTTCTCATGAGACTGGAAGAGGATAGAACTAGATAGAACTATATAAATGAATTCTTCACCATTCCTTTACTAATTGAGTTGCATTCATTCTCTAATATAACAAAGATTTAAATTCCAAAAAATTGATTTTATAAATTATTTAGATTATATTTTCAAAAAGAAAGATAAAAGATTGTAAGTAAAAGTTATAAATAATACACATTATTATAACCGAATTTTAAGTGACTAACTTTAATTTTCAGACAATATGCAAAGAATTGATAACTATCTTCCACTGCCAGTCTTTCTCCTATTCAAACACACCTTCCCTCCTTCACTTCTTAGTCGCTGCTAGTTGGCAACTGCAGGGTATACCGGGTAGTCTATACCGTCTCTCGCTGCTGCTGCTGGTTCATTAGAAAAATGACGGCTTTGTCTTTTTTATGGCTTACTTTAACGCTTACTTTGAGCTGTTGTCGTTGTTGCTGCTGCTGCTGCTTCTGTTGTTGTTGTTGTTGTTTTAGTTGACGCTCTTCTTCTTGCGCCTCTTCCTCTGCTTCTTGTTGGCTTAACTCATTTGGCCGGGAGGCCTCTTGCGTTTGCCCATTAACCATAATGGCCACATTGCCACCTGTGTTGCTAACGCACACGCACACAGACTAAGACACACACAAACACACACACACACACGTGCACATCTCCACACACTCTTGTAGACACTCTATCACATGGCATGAAAATTGCTGCATACCTTGCGGCGCTATGGAGTTCACTGTGCAAGTCTCTCTTCCTGCCTTCCCTATCCTCTTTGCCCCCCTCTTTCTCATCTATCTCTTTCGTATTTCTTTATCACTTTGTGTCGCTTTGTGTCGCATTATTATCGATGTCTGCTAATGATTCAGTTAGCCGCGTTTTTCAATTTTTCGCAACTTTTGCGCGCCGTGAGAAAAGTTTGCGTCCAAAATGTTGGGAAAAGTTTCTTCGCCTTCGTCTTCGTCTTTGTCAAACTGCGGAAAAATCCCAAGAAAATCAACAGCTTCGATTTCCGCTGTTGGGTCATGGGGAACGGGTGTTTTCTTCTGGCAAATTTAGACTAATCATTGCCATAATTTATTGTCACTCAAAGCCAAAGCCCGAAAACTCTGCGACGAATTGTTGGGCTCATTGAACTGTCCTCACTGCTGTGGGGGGTCCACATGAGAGACAGAGGCGTAGGCGGTGGGTTTGCTGAGGGGTAGTTAACCAGGTTATGTGAACTGAGGTGGGATGATGAAAAATGCTTTAGAATTCTTTAGTTTGCACTCTGATTAACTTTTTTCGAAGACTGTTCTAGAATTCTTAGATTCCATAGAATATATATTTTTTTTTATTATTATTAAGTGAAGAATCCGTACATCATAATATTGTATCTGCATAGATTATGATTTAAAATATTGAAGGGAATTTTGAAAGTTGCTCTTGAGTTGAACTTCGCTTCCAGGCTTAAAACACTTTCCCTTCACTGTCTACGCCACTGTGCTCTGTACAACCCCCCAAAAGAAAGGCAAACAAACCCCACCCCCTGCTGGGCAAACAAAAGTCCAGCAGTCAACAGATCACAGTTCATGTGAGTGCGCAAAACTAATGGATTGATTTATGTGGCTCAGCACCTGGAGAGCTGAAATTTATTGTGGGCCGAAGGGACATAAATCAGGCAGGACAGGACAGGCGACAAGTCCTGCGTGGGCGCGAGACAGACCAAAAGAGACGGAGAGAGAGAGAGTCAGAGAGAAAGTTACTGAAATTGAAAAGGGATAAGCGATAAGGGATAACAGAATTCGCAACGCCAACGCGACGAGATTCTAGCGAGAGATTTCTACTAGGGAATGGGAAGAGAAAAGCGCTGTATTTTGAGTAATTAATCGCTCCCAGCGGTATTTTTCGGTCGACAATAAAAATATGTTTCTCGATTTGTTTGACTTTGGGGTCAGATACCCCCGAGTTGCTCTGCTGTGTGTGTGGGGGCGAACGGGAAATTAATTGCTGTCATTAGATGGGGAATTAGGAGACAAAGACGAAGTCGAAGTCAGGATGTAAACGAAAAGTAATTTGAGTTTTTATTGCTTCCGCGTTGAAAGATATTCGAGAGAGTGAGAGAGAGAGTTCTCTCCGAGGGTAGCGCCAAGTAATGGAGATTAATACGCGAGGCGTGAACCAGATGTAGATGCAGATGAGGATTTTGATTTGTCAGTTCTAGATGGAAAGTGGGTGCAATGACTGGGCAGAGTCATTGAGCAATTAACGCTGTGACGCTACATTTTTCCCCCCGAATTCGTTGGTAAAATGTGTAAATTAGCTTAAGTCGAGCCTAGTGAGATCTGAGATCGAGATCGGGACTTCGCATGAAACGAAATGCGTGAAACACTATTGTGAATTGTATATTGTAAATCTTTCTCTCTTGGCCTCGGATAGGAATCTGTATTAATGCCTAATTGCGGCATGGCTATTGGGCCCGATTGCGGCACCTGTGCGAGGAAAAGGCAAAGGCGGCGGCGATCAAAGATAGCAATGCACAAAGGGATCAGGATCGGATCAGGCTGAGGATCGTCTCTCGTTTACGATTCTTCACGCTCGAGGAGAAGGTGTGAAAGGCATTGACCAAAACTAAAGTGCCCGGTAGAGTCCATTAGCCACCTACGCCGAGGCAAAAGGATCGCTCGCTAGTACTCTACTGCACTCTCTCTCTCTCTGTCTGTCTCTTTCTTCTGCCTGCAGGTCCTTGCGCTAACTACGTGTGGCGAATGTGTCCTTTGTGCCTGGCTGTGGATTATCACACGCTGCATAATGGGTTTCTTCATCAGCAGACCTGCTGGCAAACCTGTGCCAATTCCTTCTATTCTCTACCATTCTTCCCTGCCTATTCTTCTTCTATTCTCTTCGCACATTTGTTACGCATTTTGTGCCTTTGTTAGCTGTCATTAACAACAAGAGCGACAACAAAAACAACAGCAATAGCAACATGGAAAAGTATTTTAAGCTAAATCGAATTAATGCACCGACATATTCAATATGCTCTCTGGGGCAGAAACTGCTCCGATTTAGTTCTCTTTGTTCTCGCTTTCGCTGATGCGATTTGATTTAATTTGATTTCTGATGTTTTGAAAAATTGAATTTTAATTTGCCACACAAGTTGAGGCTAAAAGGTTTCCACCATTTTCCGATAAGCGCGAGACAAGCTGGGAAATTAGCCATTAGTTCCATCTCTGTGTGCGTAAGCGGGATCTTAATTTGTCTATCGAGTGTGGGCCTTGGAATCAGGTGGGCAGTATATTTAGTCGGGAATTGAGTGGGATTAATTGGTAGCGGAGCGGACTATCTTAATTTCGATGGGAAGCCCAGTTGATGGGGGAATTGGAACTATTTTTGATAGGAGTTAGAATTGTATTTATAATACTAGAATTCTATGAACATTACGCATGAAGTTTCTTCATTTAATTTGGGAGGTATTGAAAGATGAGAAAAAGGATGATAATTATAATATAAGATATACTATGGAATCTTATCACTTGAATAAGTGTGATTACTGATTATAGAGTACATAAATTTTAAAAATGTTTGGAGCAATTCGGGTTTAATGTTTCGAAATAACATATTTCAGTACAAATCTTAACTGAATTCCCTTAAGATTTACCGATTATTCTTTAAATGCTTATACTGATTATAGCCAAACTTGGATATAGTATATTTTATACTATACTAAATAGATTAACTCATTAAACTTTGTACTATAAAAACACTTCTTTCTTTCTTAAATTAAACAATATTTTAATCTTCAAACATAACCTTAAATTGATATACATATATTTGAATTAAAAATTCCCTTCTTAACCCCTTAAAGACCCCAAAAATTAAATTTAAGCTAACGAGAAGCCTAAGTTATAATTGTATTCCGCTTGCAACCCACAGCTGCAACATCGAACATCGAACCAAGGTTGCAACTTCCGCGGACGCAACGTGCTCGGCTTCGGCCTGCTATAGCTGTCCCTCTCTTTCTCCCATTCGCTTGCCCAATTGCACACTGGAAGCAGCTCAGAGTTGCTGTTGCTGCTATTGCAGGCGTGTCTTGAGTGCCTGTTGCAACAATGACGTCATCACTCTGTGGCAACCAATCAGCGTGCCGCATTCAGGCGCTTGCGCTGCGCGTCGGCGCACAGCGGCAAAACGAGTCCACGGCAACAGAAACATTTAGCCAAATTAATTGCAGGATAATAACTTATGATCTGAGACAGCCCCTGCTCACTGCCCCCTCTGCCCCTGCCCCAGTGACAGCCGCAGGCAGCACAGGCCACGACTCTAATTGGTTTTTTACGTTTCTGCCTCGCGTTGCCTTTTGTGCCGTGCCACAACGACGTCGACGACGCAGGCGACACCGAACTCACCCACACACACTCATTCACACGCCCACCTTACCACAGCTGCTCCTCTTGACCCTCCCTCTCTGCTGTACCTCGTGTCCCTGCCTCGGCAACGACGCCATTACGCCGAATGAGAGCGTCGCTATCTTTGCGCCATCTGCATTTCATTTTATTTGTAATTGGATGTAATTCAATTTGAAAATAATTGTTGCTATAATTTCAGTGTAATTTTCTGTTCACTTCTCTCTCTCTCCCTCTCTTTCTGTTGTCGTTTTGTTTGCACACTAACACACACACACACACACACTGGCTTTGGCTTTTGTTTTTGTGCTCCTTTTGCCAATTCGACGCTGTCGCTCGTAACTCAAAAATAAATTAATGAAATGAATTCTCAGGGAGACCTCGTCATCGTCATCGTCGTGTGACATTTCAGTTGGGGATGCATTGCAACAACAACAACGATAACAAAAGCAAACTGCAGCAAGCTACACTACACTACATGAGCAAGAGTGGGAAGTGGCATCAAGTGGGGTCTAACATAATGAAACTATTACGGGAGTTATTCAGATTCCAATTGAATAGATAAAAGTTATCAGCATCATGTTTGATGGGATTTTCATTTCATTATTATGGTTTAATTCGGAATAATACAAAAAGATTTAGTTTATTATATACCTCTAATTAAGTATAATATATCAAATATTTGTGTTAGCAAAGTATATCATATGTTGTTTATATTATCTTCATGTTTATCGGTAGTTGGCATTAATTAATTAGAAATCATAAGAAGTATAATTATTATTTTATTTTTGTTACATAAAGTCATCAAAATTCGTTTAAGTTAGAATTTTATCAATAATTTTCAATGAAAACGAATTAACTTTTCATCAAACTTTAAAGATTATCATTCAGTTATGTTCATTACTCCAAATCATTTGTAGTGCTCCTAACCATTTATATACTCCCTTTAAGTTATATCCACTTCGCTTAAATGTGCTGCACAGTGTATCATCACCATGCAGTCTACCCGTGCTGGTAGACAGACACTCATATAGTAATTTGACAGCCCCAGCGATCCATTCGCCAAAATTATAATATCATCACACTCGCATTATTATTGGTAATTGCGCTGTTGGCTTTCGGCTTCAGGGACGACGCGACTCGATTGTGCACATACTCACCGTCTCCCTTCCCTATCCTACAAAGCTTATTGTTTAATTAATAAGCTCGCTGTCACTCTATCTCTTCTTTTCTATCTCTTTCTGTCTCCCTCTCTCTCTCTGCCTGTCTGTCACAAATTAATTAACGCCGCCTTCTACTCAGACCTGCGTTTTGTCTATTGCCAACCATTAAGGCCTGATGACGGCAACTTTGGCTGGGGCTACGACTTTGGAAGCGGGTTTAGGTTCGGGTTGGGGATATGCATGGCACTACTTGTTCGCTTTGAGACCCGCAATGCGCATCTATCATTCAGCACGGCACGAAACAATCATTCTCTATTCATAATTGAAAAAGTAACGTTCCACTACCGCTTGGCAGGCCGCCTCTGCTAATACACTGAGCGAAAAGTTAGCTATATGTGATATATATGTCTTCACGTTCTACAAATTAGAAGAGATTATATTACAAATTATAAAAAAGACTTAAAATGATCAATATTTCATAAAAGTACGAAAATGTTTTAGATCTTTATATCTTTTAAATCTTTTTAAAGATTTTGATCGTTTATATTTATCTTATACTTCATTGCCTGTATCCTTTATATATTGCTCTAGCAATCTGTAACATTGCAATAGCTAGGCAACCTTCTTGATCTTTACTTTTTTCTCAACTACTCCTTATTTTCTGCAAGTGCATAACCACAACCACAACAACATTTCTGTCTGTATTCTCTCTAATTGCCTCCACTTAATGGCGCAATTTGATTTTCAAATAGCGGTTCGCTCTGTCCGAGCGAGATCATCAATGACAACTTTTGTCAGCAGCTTTTCAATTGATACAACGAGCACACGATGGGGTTACATATGTTTCCCTGTCTCTATCTCTTTCTTTCTCGCTCTTCCTCTCTGTATGTGTGTGTGTGCTCTGGCAGCAAGTGAAATCTGCCTCGACAGAAGTGCGAGATGTGGTCAAAGAGTTTAACACGAATGAAGCCTCCCTTCAATTGAGGCTAATTGTGGTGCGGCCACAACACACACACACACACACATACACACACACACCATGGAGCACACACCACATTCCGGCGAGAAGTGCGAGAGTACGTGTCGATAATAATATTTCAGGCTAATTGCGTCTACAATTTCGATCGGCGGCAACGGTAGCCACAGAAGTGACATGCAGCTGACAGCTGAGTTATGACCGCGTATAGGGGAAGAAGGGAAGGCAGCCCCAAATTTAGGGTTATGCAGAGCATCCACAGCCAGCGGCCATTTTAGCCCAAAAAGTGTGTATAAATTTACTGTGAAGCTTTCACTGGCACGAGCAGCACAGCACATCGCAAGATCACAAGATTGGTCGATCGGGAATCGATCGATCGACACACGCTGATCAGCGACAGATCCCACAGCAAAGGGTGCAGAGTTTGAACAGCCAGCTAAGAAATAGGGATATGTGAAGACCAAAAAATACTCTACATATTGTATTTAATTCATAAACCATTGATCCTCAACTGTTTTTGATACTGACACTTAAAGTAACTACAAAATTTCAATCTTAACTAAACGATAATTTTCATAAGGTCCCTTGAGTGAGAAAAATAAGAGGTTATACTATGTATTCTTTATACTTAGTACGATATGACATCTTTCAAAATTTCAATGAACCATTATATGTAATGAATACAAAAATTATCATACTAATTAGACAATACTATATACCTAATGTCAGAAATCGCTGACCAACCTCACATATAATCCAGTCTATACAGCTATCCAATCCTAAATCAATAATACCCACCGGAAGTAGATCCACAAGTTACAGGGTATCAACGATGCACGCAGTTAGAACAATTCGGCCAACTGACTAACTCGGCGATCTCTTCTTGTCCCATAGCCAGCGTCGGCAGCGGCAGAGACAGAGGCAGCGGCATCGGCAGAGCCCTTGCGATGCGATGCGACGCGACGTCCAAAGCGAGACATAATTACCACCTTTAAGAAGATGATGGTGGTTTTTCGCGCAGCTTTGATCTGTGCCGCCGTCGCAACGAGACTGCCAACTTGCAGCGCGATCACCTTGACCATCGCGTCGCGTCGCGTCGAGTGCGTCACCAGGCGTCGCTGTTGCCGGTTGCCAGCGACCGCTCTACCGATCTATCTATCGATTTTTAACGCGAGACTGACATTAATGGAGAAGCTTACCCCTTCACCCCCTTTCCTCTGCCGTGTGTATCTGCTTCATGTAATGAGAATGCGATTTGCTTAAGTTGCCACAATGCAGGCCATACAAATAGGGTATCGTGTGTCAAGCACCCTCTTTGTGCTCGGTATGTTTGTTAAATGTAACCGTTATTTGGTGTTTTTCCTCTTGTTTTTCTCTCCCCACCTTCTTTAGCTATAATTTTCGTGTGCTTGCAGCAATTACGCGCATGCGTCATGGCTCTACTTACCCGCCTCCTCCCCTCGGCTCCTTTGCCACTTCCCTCCCAGTTCGCGTTACAATGTACGTGCTCGATATGTATAATTACGGCGTACTTTTGTTTTCAAGCTAAAAAGCTGCAATTAAACTTTCTCGCTCGTTTTTCCCGCTATCTGTTGATTGCGTTGCCATCAAATGCATCGTTTGCGCCCATTAATGAGCCACTTGGGCGGTTCCACTGCCAGAACTACCAACACCAGCACTACCAGCGTGGCATGCAACGTGTCTGCCTCTGTAGGGTGTTAGCTTAGCTAGCTCTTTGAACATGCTTGGCAAAAGCAACTTCAATTAGCAGAATATTTAAATAGAAATGGAAATTTCTCAACAGGGAAATGTTCTTTAAGTCTGGCAACCCTGAAAGAGGTACAAAGAAGTATTTAATTTTTATATAGTTGGACTAAGAAATTTGATTGGTTTGTTTGTGCTATTATTTCCAATTAGAGTCAGGAGTTGTAAAAGTTATAAAATACTTTTGTATTTTAATTAATTCTAATAAAATGAGAAAATAACTTTTTTCTAATTTCTCAAAAATATTTGAAATTTACATGAAAAAATACGCAAAAATATGATTGTTTGCAGTAAAAAAAAGTTATTTAATGTTAAATAAAACTAGAAATGACAGCATGAATTAATAAATAGTAGCTAAGACTGAAGTCGAATGATTTTTGACAAAGTTATGAGTGTAAAAATGATCAGAAATTGTAAAGAATGTTTAATGAATGATGAAGAACATTTAAATATCAAATCATTGTATAGAGTAACTAATAAACAATGAAAAAAACCAAACTAAGCTTTAAAAATCTAAGATGTAGAGAATCTAAAAGGTTATAATACCTTTCTGGGTACAATAAGCTATTAATTGCCCATAAATGTAGATATCACACCAATCACAAATAACATTCCTAACATGAATCTTATAATATAAAATTAACCAAATTTGTACGGTCGTAAAATCAAACAAATATTTATTATTGACTTTGCCGTCAGTCAGTAGGAACATTCAATCCAAGCTGTGTGCTATTATCTAGAGACAGTCTCGATGGTAACCCTAATTTGGCGAGCTGCAATAAGAGTTGGCCGAGAGAGGCCATTTACGACACTTAATCTTCAGTCACGGCACGTTCATAAATCACTTGACTTTCTAATTTCAGAAATTTCACCGCACTCCAAGAGACACTGACAGAGAGGAGGAGACTGAGAGTGTGAGTGCGAGCGAGAGAGGGCGAAGCAGATTGTAATAAATGTTTGAAATTTCAAGTTCATTAAGTTTTGCTAATAAAAATAAAGTCACTTGACTGCATTAAATCGGATCGGACACGCGCACTTGTACTTCAGTTCAGTTCCACAAGCACAACCCCCTTTGGGCTCAGTCCCGCCTCTGGGTCGGTGGCCTGGTATGTTCCGGTCTTGCCAGTCTTTGCTCTCTGCTCTGCTCTGCTCTGCTCTGTAGCGGGTTCATTATGCGGCAGACATAAAAACTGACAGCTAAAACTTAGTTACGCATACCAAAAACAACAACAACAACAAAGGGAAGAGGCATGGAAAGGGGAGGGGGAACCAGAACGACAAGTGGGAAGTGCCGCAGGATAATGAACGCAGGTGTAAACGGGAAGCGGAAATAACTAACGCTTTTTGTGGGCACACATACACACACAGGGTGGCTCAGGGTGGCTCGACAATAAACCCAAATGACGACCCACTCTTCCTCCCTCTCTCCCCTCTCCCCTCACTCCCCATTCTCATGATGACTATGAAGAATTTTCAATTTCATGAACCTGCCTGGCGTAGCCAGTTAGGCAGTCGCCTGTCGTTTGAGGTGTTTTCCGTATTGTCATAATATCCATGTCCTTTTATGATATAGGGGTGGGGGAGGTCTGCCAACGGGGCTGGGCATTTAATGAAGTTTTCCAGGCGAATGGCCACATTCGTTTCAATTTGTCAATCTCGCTTAACACACCCAGCAGCGGCTCCACCCGCACCCAGTGGGTGGTGTGTGTGTGTATATATATACATATATGTGTGTGTATGTGTATATATGTATATGTTGTGTATGTTTGTGTGTATGTGTTTAAGGCGTGTTTTAATTCCACTAAATGGCGCAGCGTCATACGAGTTGTACAGGGCATAAAATATGCATGACAGACTTCAACTTAACTCAAGTGTTTATATACCCTGTAGAATGGGAAGTGTACAAGTGGGGTAACTTAAAGAGTTAAGCTTATTGTTAAAAAAACAATTGTGGGCATAAGTTTAAGCAGATAATCAATGATCTGAAGGAAAGAAAGAAAGAAACGATTGAAGAAAAATGTCGATAGTTTTGTAAGGTTATTAAAAATAACAATAATAACTATTGTATAAAAGAAGGATCAAATGGGAGTAAAAAAGAATACAAATGATCCCCTAATACCCTTTATACCATATATATTTTATTATGTATTATTATATTATGTTAAACGATTAACTGTTTCCTAGTTATGTCGATGTATTCAAGTTAAGTCTTGTGAAACCTTAATCAATTAACTTATCACCAATCATTACTCATGTTTCTAAATAGTTATCGTATTACACTTTAAGAAACTTTAAAGTAAATGTACCTTCCACTGTATCCTCTTTCAGTTATATTAAATAATACTCTCAACCTTCTATATTGTAATTCAAAGATATCTAAGGTATATTTCCCCCACCCCACTTGGGTATATCCCACTTAGTTGCAGCCATTTTGTTTGAGTGTTTCGAGTGCTGTCTGTGGGGCAGCTTTGGGTCTCTTGGGCACCTCAATTCGCGGCATGATTGACGTTACCCGATCGATATCGATATCGATCACAGAGCACAGCACAGAGCGGAGAGGCGATCCAATCAAACGCTGCTGTAGGTCGCTGTGGGGCATTAGTCGACGCCGCTGCGCCATAATTTAAGCGAATTATCTATGAAATAAAATCACCGTTCGTTTTGTTGCCTCGGCGCCCGCAATGGGGAGAATGGGGGAATAGAAGAATGGACAATGACGCAGCAGCTTTAGCAACAGAGGCAGCAGCATCAGCGCCAGCAAAGTTGTCAGTTGGTGGCGGAGCACACGTTTCATTTTGGACTATTTGTAATTAGAGGAGGAATGGCAGCCCCAAATGGGGCAGCTTGTAATTGCCGCCACAGTCGACACACCTTGAATTCCCCTTTCCTCTCTTTCTCTCTCTCTCTCTCTCTCTGTCTGATAATGTCTCAATATTTCTCAATTACAGCAAGACGCAGATAATTTGTTGTTATATGGCAGAACGGGAGAGAGACCGCCCGGCAGCAGCAGCTGGTCCGATTGGAGCCCGGTTTTTGGATCGGGCAATCGTACAAATAACTCCATCGTTGACTCCAATCAACTTTGGGCAGGCGGCAGGCAGCAACGTCCGAGCTGTTGCACTCACACACAGACACAGACACACGCAGAGCGGAGCCATCTCGTACTGGGGGGTCCCGGTTTCAGTCGCCAATCCCCTTGCCCCTTATTTCTCCCTCTGCTTTTCTGGCTGGCTGCCAGCGGCTTCGGCGTCGGCTTCGGCCTCGCCGACTCGCAACGGTTCGAGATCGTGCGCCGCCGAATGCTGCGAAAGCTTCACATTATTAGATGCGGATTACCACTCTGGTGCAAAGATCAAATCACTTTGCTCTGCACTGAGCGAAAAATGTGAAAAGAAGAGATGTAGTAAAAGAGCGGGAGAGAGATAAAGACAGTTAAAGAGAAATATTAAAGTATATATTAGAATATATATTTCTTGAATATGCTTTAAAAAATCATGGGCTATTTCAATTATGTTGTGGAGTTACCTCAAACTCAAAGTTCGTTGAAATTTCTCTCTGTGCAACAACGCTGTAGGTAAGCAGTGAGCAAGAGGCAGGTGTAGGTACTAGAGGAGGGAGGAGGAGAGTGGGGACTGCTGGGGCCGATCTGCTGGCGTTAGCTCGAGGTGGCTCCAATCACGTTTTTTCGCGCGCTGCTTGCCTTTTTATGATTTGTTTGATCTGCCCCAAATGAATTGCGCAGTTTCAATTTGAATTATGCCCAGACACAGTTGCATCAGTGCAGCAGAGAGTGCAACAGAGAGATAGAGAGGGAGGGAGACCACATGCTGTGTGCACAATTGCAATTGAAATGTCATTTGTCAAAATAAAATTTAAACGGCCTTTCAAGCTGCCGCCGCAACACCCTCATCTCGTGTTGAGCCCGATCCTCAGTCAATGTCTTCCACCCCGCTCGTCTGCACCGACGGAGACAACAATGCACAATGTGCGTGTTCAACACGTGTGCTAATCTCATCTGAGACTGGCCGACTAAACGCAACAAATCAACCTTCAATCAAGACCCGCGTGCGATTCCGACTCGCAACTTGGGCCTGGGCGTTGCGTTGTTGCGTCGATCCTTGTGCGGCATCATCAAACTGGCATAAATCTTTAATGGAATTCATTCATTATGGACACCAGGCAGCATCTACAGCGGCAGCGACCACAAAGCGAGCGGGCAACTTCGAAATTGGCAAGCCAACAATGGACCCTAAAGGGGCTCGACTTGCCTTTTATGCCCGCTCTCGCATTGTAAATTCCTCTCTACCTCTCTCTCCCTCCCTCCCTCTGTCGCTCTCGCTTCATCTGTCTGCCTCTCTCTCCTCCTGCTCTTGCTGCGTTTTCGGGCTCGGCCTGCAATTACGTGGACCCAGACAGACATCGCTTGGCTGCCGATTTTGGTTTTTGGCCACGTTGCGTTTGCCACAAAGCGAAGGCGCTAAAGGATAACACCTTCTTAACGCCTACCAATAAGGTTGTTTGTGTTTGCGGCCAACATGAAATGAAAGAAGAAACGCAGCAAGATCATTGATCAGTTGGGGGAGAGGGGAGAGAATACATTGAGGCCTAATACAAATCGAATTTATGAAAGACTTTTCAGTTCAATACGGCAATTGTGTCAGTTTGAGGGCTTAGGAATCGAATTAAGGATAGAGTCCTTCTTTTAATGTTCTGCTTAGTACTATTCTATTCATAGTTTCTTCAAGATCTACATAGCTATAATCATAAGAATACTATACATTACTGTTGACTGAAGTATTTCTTTATTTAACTATTTCTGTCTTTTCTCAGTTTTTTTTTTTTTTTAAGATCTACCTGAGTTATTCCTACTTTATCAAGTTGTTGTCTGCATTAAGGAGATAAAATTTAGTCAGGAGACTTCTCAGGTAATATATTGTGTACATAGCAACTTTCATTATTATTGCCCAAACTTAAGATCAGTAACTAATCATTTATTAATTGCGCCAATCTATATAATTATAATCTCATGTACTCTATTCATCAAGCTGTTGAATTGGATAGGTTGTATAGTATACGTTTTTCTAGTTTATCTTTGAACTATACCATACCATACTATACTATATTATACTATACTATACTATACTATGTTCGCTCAGTTTCAGTAGGATATTCCCCAAGGAATACCCTAATTTGTACGAGTTGTTTTCAACCCTAATAAACTACAATTTCGTCAGTAGACTTTATAGGTAATCTTTGCTCTATATGTTATATTATCTTCCATAGCTACTGCTAGAACCAGTTAATTGCTTGATATTATAATTTTATGAAGTTCTAACAGTTCTCACTACTCACCAAATGCTGAAATTAGGTTCTACTATATGTACGCTGAGTAATCACATACATGATCTTTAGTCTTCTAGATCTAGTGAAAAAAACTGTACGCTAATCACAGCTCAATTTGAGAGAGGTTGCTCAACATACTCATTACCCCTGCCGGGCAGTCCTGGGGCCACTCCCAGGCACATGATGATGATGCAGCCACAACACATCATCAGCTGCTGCAGCCCTTTCGAACATAATTAAGCCGTTGCCTGGTCCGCAGTCATCTCTCACTCACACACAACATCCCCTGCTCTTCCCTCTCTCTTTCTCTCTCTTTCTTCTTCTGCTGTTCTGTTGTGATTTTGAGGCGTGAAATAAATTGATAATTTTGACTTTATTGGATTCCTCGCCTGCCTCTCGCATTCCTACACAGTGCGCTGCGCTGCTGTAGGTCCCCATTCCCCTGCTCACTGCTCACTTGCCCCTTTCCCCTTCCCCTTGTTCTTCTTCCACTTCTGGCGTCCGGGCAATTAATCTGGGCAAGCGTGCGGCTGGGCGGGCATTGGCTGCGCTTCATCGACAAGGATTAAATCGATTTTATGTAGATGCAGCTTGATCTGTTCATGATTTTCGTTCTTCGACTCCGACTGCGTCTGAAATATGAATTTCGTGTGGCCTGTTTTGTGGTTTACGAAAATTACAAGGCCCGCGGCTGCCCCCTACCAAACGGTAGCCCGATCAGCCCCCACCTGCACCCCTCTACAGCCATCTCTCTCCCAGACTTGCCTCAAGCGGTGGCAACAGTTTAGCGTCTCTCGTTGCCTTATGTCGGCTCTCAAATGTTGTTTATTGATCGGGTCACAACAGCTAAGCGGATCTGCTATATATATGCGCTATATACACAAACACATACAATTATTAAGTGTGTGTGTGTGTGTCGCTTTGAGTTGCCGCTCGGAAAGAGACTCTTAAAAATCAATAAATTCTCAGTCAAATTTTCTGAGCCAGAAACTCGCGTTAAAATGTCATAAACAACTTTGTCATAATTTTGGTAATTAAAATTGGCCGCCCGCAAGCGTTGGCCAGTTTCCAATATATATACACATATATATGATAAATGTATATACTCGTAACTCTGCTCGCATGTTGGCAGATCGGTCAGATCAGCCGCGGAGTCGGACTGATTTATCGTGCCGCTTTTGAGGTGTGACTTTGTTGTGCGGTTTTACGATGCCGCCGATGGGCTACTGGCTACGGTGGCCACTGAAGAGTCTCTCTATCTCATCCCCCCCGCCCCCTTCCCCGCTCTTCATTCCTTGCTTCCACTTCCATTTACAATCAAGCTCTTTTAGCCCAACCGCACTTCAGTACATTAAAAGGGCCTAATGACGGCTTTTACAGTTAATTGAATTAGGCATTGGCATTGTTGAAAACCTGCGATGAGTCAGTTCGTGTTGGTTGTGATATTGTACAGACATGATGATTTAACTGCGACTGATCGTTGTGGATATAGTGAGAACTGTTAAAATAAGTTATAGTGTTGCGTTCCATGGGGTAAGAGTTCCTTTGCTAGGGTTCCTTACTATCCTAGCTCAAGATTCCCGGTTCGATTAAACTGCGATCGATCATAGACCATATTTTAACTAGACGAATGCTACAGTCAACTCAGCTAGTGGTCCTTAGAAAAATATATACACAATAATTAATGGAGTTACAAAAGGAAAGTACTATTCCTTTTTCTGATTTTAAAGCGTCTTGAAAGTAAAGCTATTCCAATTTGGTATATACCATATAATACCACGTACCAAATTCAGTTGGTTGGATTGCTCAAGCTTTTTTATATGTTTAAAGATTTCAAAGCACTTCAAACAAACCCAATCTCTCCTTCTACAAACATAAACTATAAATACCCCAAATCATATTTCTACAAGTTGAAATTTACTGTTGCTATTTCATAAGTATTGTTTCCATAGCACAATTTATTAGCTCGCCAATTTGCGGCATTTCAAAGAAAATTTCGTGAAGTCCGAGAGAAACAAAATCTTTCAAATATCTATACAGAGATGGTGTTAAAACTATTGTACCCAGCATGTCTATATGGAGTTGACATACATATAAAGATGGCTAGATGAGATTCCCCAGAAACTGTTTAGCGTTGTTTTATTTAAAGCCATGCAAATGGGAGCGGCGTGATCTTCAATTAGCAGATCCTTCAACTGGTACCAGTTGATATAATTGATCCCCACCCCTCGCCCCTCTTGGACTAACTAATTAATGACAATTGGCAACAACAGTTGTTGGATAGTTCGGCCTGAAATCGCTAAACGTTCAGTGCAAACCGCAGGCCAAGTCGAATGAGGGAGACAGAGAGTGAGAAAGAGAGGTGAGTGGGTAGATTAACTCAACAACTGTTGGCAACAGACCGGGGCGCGCGTTTAGAGACGCTTGCCGGATGATGGCCATGCGACGTGTAAACAAACAAAAACAATTTAAAAGCCATTTGGCAAAACAATTCTCCAATTTTCTAATGACGCTCACATGTTGCGGTTTTTTACCCAGAGAAAGAAAGAAAGAAGGAAAGAAAGAAAGCAGCAGCAGCAGCAGCAGCAGCAATAGAAGAAAGGAGAACGGCACAATTAGTGGGAAATCCTTTATCAAAACAATACTACCTGGGCTTGGGCAGACAAAGGGTTCGGCACAATGGAAACGGTTAATAGACACATCGCTTGCCGCGTGCTCTGAGGCCATCAACAATTTCGACTTTTCCCCTCTCTCCTTATCCGCCGCCCTTTCTTTCGCTCACTCAAACAAACAATAAAAAATTTATTAAAGAAAAGCCGAAGGAAAATAACGCACAAATTTGTGAAGAAACAAAGCAATGGCAGAGCGAGAGAGGGAGAGAGAAGAAAGTGGCATGTCATATGGCCGCAGGAACACCCAGAAGCATCCACTGGGAACGGAGAACCATCGTGTCCAAGCCCACAAATTGAAATATCGCCCAGCGCTGCGGGCTAATGTATCAATTTAGTTTCGGGTTTGGGTTTTCGGTTTTGGGATCGGTTTGATTGGTGCGTTTAGGGTTCATTTAGGGAATTGATATGGCCACAGCAATATAGGTATATTTATATAGTATACTATATATAGAGAGTGGCAGTGTGGCCGTGTGGGGGTGGGGGTAGGCACCTTACCACACGCTAACAACGATTATAAACAAATTTCCGCTTTTGACGCGCGCGGCGCAAAGCGTGTGGGCTGATTCGGTAGGGGAGGAGGAGGAGGGAAGGCAGAGGGAACAGCAGTCACTAAGTAATTTCAAAATGGACTGCTCAAAAACGAATTTGTGCAATTAACGCCCGACAACAACAACAACAACCACAACAGCAACAACTTGAATAATGGGCACAAGCAGCGCGTGCACAGTATATTAATTATACGCCACGTTGTGCCAAGGCAGTCGAAGGGCAAAGGCTCATTTCGCTGCCATTTTGTTTTATGTAAATGCTAATTGCAATAGCTGTGGCGCCTCCTCGCCGAATCTAATTGGATTTTAATGCAGGCAACTCGAGCGGAATTATCCTGCCCTAATCAGTTGACTTCCTCGCTGCGTAATCATTAGACATGAATTTGCCAAAAGGAATCACGCATAATTATGTGTAATGTAGTACAGTATAATATGTAATATATGTATAATATATAATATGTAATATAATGAGAGACAGATAGGCAGTGGGGCCACACAACATCATTAGACCCCACATGAAATCGATCGTGATTTGAAATCGAACAGAGAATGAATCCAAATTTATTGCTAATGGGGCCAAATAGCTGCAGACATATGTGAAAGCTGAAGTCTAAAGGTATCTTCACATGTAATTCAAGCTGTACCCACTCCAAGCGAGCCCCATTCCCCTTACCCCAACACACACGTGCCGCACACACAGCGGAAACTGGAGATGCCGCATGTGGCGACTTTAATTGCAAATCAAACAATCGAAAAGCAAAACACAAATTGAGCTAATTCAGAAAGCAGAGCTAGCGGATTTAAAGCCAGATTCGAGTTGTTAAAGCCAAGAAGGGAAAGTGTAAACAACCACCAAAGTTTCTTTGCCAGTTCCCTTTCCCCAGTTCCCTTTTGTAGTTCCCTTTCCCCAGTTCCTTTTTCCCAGTCAGCTCACTCTATGCTACTTGGGCTGGTGCTGGTGCCTGATGCCTGGTGCTGCTGGGGTGTTTGTCGTTATTCAGTTTTTCCATTAGTGTCCAGTGAGGCGCGTGATGCGCGTTAACCCTGCCCTGCCTTGCACCCACCCCCACCGAGGCCCTTTCAGCACTTTTGACGCCATTATAGACAACATTTTGTTGACAAAACCTGACTTGCATATAAATAAACCACGAAACAAACGAAAATAACTGCCCTCGACTTAGCCTTCTCTCTCTCTCTCTTTCTCCCTCTCTCTCTCACACTCTTTTGACCATTCTCTCTCCCTCTTTCTCGCCCGTTGGGATAACAGCATAAGCTCGATTCTGGTAAACAACCACAAAGGGAGATAAAGTTAAACTCATTTTACGGTGTGCGAAATTGTAAATATTTATGTTCTGCCGCATGACGCACAGTGGAAGATGAACGCATGAAAAGTGAAAGTAAACTTATGTACATATATAGAAAATACAGGATAATTGTGATAAATGCACATAAATTCAAAAGAATTTTTGGTTATGATTTTTACGCTTATTTATAACTATTAATTAAAATTTATTGATTTTAATGCAAATCAGTTAATATCATAATTTGTATATAATACAATTTCTGTAAGTAAATTTTTATGAAAATATAATAGAAATCTAACTAACATTATTAATGCATTATAAAGTTCAACTTTAAGAGTTTCAAACCTTTAAAATTGTAAAGCTAGAAATCTGCATGTATTATAATCCGTTCCTGTAAAGAATTCGCGGAGCAATAAGTCTAATAATAATTAAAAATTATAAAAAATTTTGAAATTAATAATAATGAAAATATACAAGTAAGATCACAAAGTTTAAGCAGCTAGATAAATAATAACTGTCTACAAATAACTTATACTTAGTTCTTATTACTCATACTTATATCTACAAACATACTCCATAAACTTACTTATAATCTTCAAGAATTTGTTTCCCTTTTTAACCTCTTTGTCCCACAGTAATTTAATGTTGACGCCATATTTGTTTGTGGCTGTTTTGGCTGTTGTCGTTGTTGTCGCTGCTTTTGTCACAGTTGTTGTGAATGTTGTTGTTGCTGTTGTCATTGCTGTTGATGGTGTTGTTGTTGTTGTTGTTGTTGTTATCCTTACGCATCAGAAGACTTAATGCGGATAAATGGTCTGACAATTACGTTTATGTCAACAAT
This sequence comes from Zaprionus ornatus, assembly GCA_018904035.1. Classification (NCBI taxonomy): domain Eukaryota; kingdom Metazoa; phylum Arthropoda; class Insecta; order Diptera; family Drosophilidae; genus Zaprionus; species Zaprionus ornatus. The sequence goes on along the minus strand of JAEIFZ010000115.1, from coordinate 7,699,605 downwards.
AAAAATTAAATTAAATCGTTTTTAAGAATGCGGCTGCAGCGACAACCCTCACAGAGCGCTCTCTCTCTCTCCCTGTCTCCAACCCTCCACTCACTTCCCCCTCTTGCCTGTACCCTACTCCGAGCACCCCCTTCTACTGCCAACTTACGACAGATGTTGCAAATAAATAGATCGAGGTGACGTTGAAGACAGAAAGCATCACACAAACCAATCAGAAGGGGGCAGGGAAATAAAGTGAGAGAGTAAGGGAGAGTGGGAGTAAGAGAGAGAGGGAAGGCAGTAGGAGGCAATGTGTGAAGCGTTTGTCATGCTGCCATGCAGACTGTCAAGCTGCATGTCAGGCAAGTGTCAGCGTTGGCGGCCTGCCGGAGACAACTTCAAAGTGGACCACGACAGGCTGCCGATCGGCAAGGAAAACAAATATATATGCCCACACATATATGCATAAGATATATACGTGTGTGTGTGTGTGTGTGTGCGTTGGGGGCACAACATGCGTGACAATTTAATGAGCACGCCTTGGCGGAGTATGCTCCTCTGCCCGCGTCGCAATGTTTTAATCAAAATTAAGCGTAATTTTTTTTGATTTTGATTTTATTAAATGCGACTTAAATGAGTTGGGACACATATTCCCCTAACACACACACGCACATACATATATATATAAATATATATACTATATACATGTCTGTATGCAATGCAGACTAATTAAGCAGACGGCACTTTGCTCGCGGCTACGCAACATCTACAACAGCGCCGTCCGCGTTTATATAGACTAGCGTGGGGGCGTCAGGGGGCTGTAGGCATGTAACTTAATGGCTGAGCGGGGGCACAAAGGGGGGCCTGGCGATTTGCTTGAGATCTCCTCGGCGCTAATTGCGTTTATATCCTTCAGTTAATGGCACTTAATTAACAACTGTGCTGCGGCACTGAGCCATGCCCAGCAAACGCTTCTCTCTTTTCGGATATGAATACACTGCCCTGGGACCCTGACAGGCAAGTGAGGCAGCAGCTGACTAGATCCGACTATATCTATTATAAGTATTTATAAACATTTTACATTTGATTTATTCGCTTTGCGGAAATTTTGATGATTTCAGGCAGTTTAATTGAAATAAATTGAGAAACTGATTCACAAACTGATCGAATGAAATATTTTATAAGTTATAGATTTGGAAAGCATATTTAATTGGAGTTTCTGTAGAATTGAATAATAATTTTCTATAATATTTACAAATTAATCAATAAAAAAAGTGATGAATTGCATTCAAATTTACTTTATTTTAATTGGGAAATTTCACTTTAAACAAAGAACAAAAACTGTTTGAAAATATTGAAAGACGTACCTCAAATGCTTAAGTCAAAATTAAAGCGTAGCCCTCATTATACAAGCTTTGTATATATTACAGCTCATCCATAACTCATTCATAAAGTGTTACCGAGACCATTTCATTGAATACAAATCGAGTCTTATGCCAAATTTCGACATATTTCGCGAGAAAACGTGACGAAGCGTGTTGTATAAAGAGTTGAATCTTTATTTATGTTAATAGTTGGGTACACTGGCAGCGGATATCGCTGTGTATAAGTCATTGTAGCAAAAAGTGGGCGTATGCGACTAAAGTGAAATTTATGTCAGTTGAATTCGGCAAACAAAGGCGACAGCGAAACACCCAAAACACACACTCGAAACACTCAACAACTCACACTCGAAACTGACAGTCCAATTAGCAGAAATAATCACACAGACAGACAGTCGGATATAGTATCTGTATATGAATGTATAACTGTGTGCCGGATGTGATGGAGCAGCCCCAAAAAAAGACACGCTACGGCCAAATGCATGTCTGAATTTTAAGTGCCGCCAACGAGAGATCTCCGGGCTTGATTCCCAGGCCCCCAGCCAAGCAGAAAGCCTGTCCCGACGGTTCCGACTGTTCCAACTGCCTCGATTCCGTTCCGATTTGCCATCATGCATCACTGCCAATTCGCGGGAATTATACGAGACGTTGACTCTCTTATTAAGCAGACATCAATTGCCTCGCATGGGGACTCGAATAAATAACCAAGCCAAACGATTCTCTTGCGGGTACAGTCGGCGCCAGGTTTGATTAGTTGTTGACGAGAATACTATAGTATATCCTATACAGCTGCTAGTTACCCCCAATGCGATGTCCATCAATGTTAATTGATGTCTGTTTTTTTGCGGATTTTCGATCTGTTGCCATGACTAAATTATGACAATTGTTGACTTTGATTGTTTTAGCTTAATTAGGCCCGACTTGCTAATGAAACTCACGCCGTCCAGCTAACTAATTGAGACGGGCTCGTAATGAATCCACTCAACATTAGTCGGATACTGTAGTTAGTGTATTCCAATGTAAATAGATATAAAGTCAATGTCAAGTGATGAATAGTCAAAAACGAAACACGGAAATAAATAAATACGGAATTGCAGCACTCTCTGAGTTCCTGTACTATCTATAGACCTGGTGTTTCTTTCGTCAGTCATGCTGAGTTCATTGTGAACAAACCTCCAAGTAGAATACTCCGCAAGTGACATCAGTCTATAATAACTAAACTTCCTCATGGACTTTGCTCTCTTTAATCTTGATATCTATCCATCCCTCTGCCTCTTCTAGTTCACTCAACGCTTTCTAGATATAATAAACTAACTCGATTTCTTTTAATAACTCGATCACGCGCTGCGACGTCTGGCTATGGGGACGGGCCCCAAAAAAGCATCGATCGAAAAAGTCTACTAATTGATTTGTTATTATCAGAGGAATGCTGTCTCAGGCCCCGGTCCAAGATCGGGCTCGATTTAGACGTGATTTGCGCAATGCTCAAATGGGTTCAAGTGGGTTTTAACTAATTTCAATTAGCGGCTTTTTGTGGCTCCTGTTCCAAGTGCAAATTGAAGTCATATATAGACGATATACCCAATACATATATGAGGAGGGATGGGGGGGATGCATGCACACTTATATAAATCAATAAAACTGTTGTGCTACTATTAAAATCAACGAAAATATATCTATATGCGAGATGCGATCAGATACGAAATTACCATAAACAAAATGTGTTAATTGGTGAAACGCACAACTAATTAATTTACGCAGTCGAAAATAGTCGAGAGTCAAGAGTCGAGGCTCCGTGCTATCTCAGCAAGCGACTAATTAGTCTAGTCAGCCATTAGTCTTCTCTCAGTCTCTTGACTAATTTATTTATTTATCCATCTATCAGTTTTGGTTAGCACATAAAATGGCCGATCGATCTGCGGAACGGAGGCTGACTCTGACTCTGACTCAGTGCACGTCCCATCTCATGTCCAGCCAGTCACATGGTCCGCATCGGAATGGGGAAATGGGGCTATCGCCTATCGACCCACTCGATAATTATGCTATGGCCGTGATGGCTTCCAAATTAACACTTTAAGTTTACACTACGCCAACTACCAGATGCAATTAAGGCAATTAGTCCGAGAATGGGAGGACTGCGGGGGCTGCAGAGAACTGTGTAGCCTGTACAGTGCCCACTTCGTGCTGCTCTGAGGGCCGTCATTCATAACCAAGACGAATATGTTCCAAGTTGCCCGCATAGACTAATGACGGAATACACTGCGCAAATGAGTGCATTAACTAACTAATTGTTAGCATATGTTTTATAGATTCTACACTGTGTTGAATGTATGACTTTGTAACATTGTCAAGCTAGTATTGATTGATTTATGATTGATATTAGCATTATTGAATGAAACTAACCAATGTGAATGAATTATAAACTTTTTTTCTGCATTAGATCAATGCCAATAGTCGAGCAATAAAGCAACTCAAAATTTACAAAATTCCATTTAAAATATTTCAGATGAAAACTTGAAGCCTATCAAAATATCAAGTACTTTTAACGCTGGCAGGGTATACGAGTAGTCAGCATTGTCAGCAATAATGCTTCACGCTGTCGCTGCTCAACTTCTGCCACAACAATTTCTCACAGTGCCTCGAGGGGGCGTGTGCTGTGGCGGGCCATAAACAAATCTTTCCGACAAAACTCCTAAGCCAGCCTCGCGCCTGGACGGCAATGGCGATGGCGGCTGACCGAGCCAATCAAAGCGACCAGTTTCCAGTTTCACAACTCTTCCCCTTTCCATTTCCCCCTCTCCCCATAGTCCAAGGTGAGCTGAAGTGGGCCAGGATTTGTGCCTGGCTGTCAATTAAAGCTCGCACTATTTGCATAAACACAAAGCGCAGTTGGACTCAATGATGAAGGAGGTTAAGGGAGGAAGGCAGGGTGGAGAGGGGGAAGGTGGAGGGGAATGGCTGCAGTTGTCATTATATCGTTGCAACGTGTAATTGGAGGAAATGTTTGCCGCCAAATGACAAATGCAGCGCCAAAAAGAGTCAAACTCACACACACAGACATCAAAAGGATGCCGTCGAAAGCTTATGAATTACAAATAAGCCACAAAAGAGAAGAAGGAATGGAGGGAAGAGGTTGCAGGGCAAAGGGAGGCGTGCCAAGCACATCTGCATATAGAGAAAAGGGGCGGGGCAGGCAGGCGCACGGCTCGTTGCGGCTTTGAGGCACTTGGGCAACTAATGCGCCAATTTGAATGCAGCAATAAGAGAAACCAACAAATGGCAGGGTAAGTAGAGGGGATGCACGACTGGTAGATACCCTGAAGACAGTCTAGAAAAAAGATAGAAGTAGTTACATGCATAAAAGTGCATACAAATAGTGCAAGCAGCAAGGTCAGGTACACACAGGAGTTACTAGAGGTGCACGACTAGCAGATACCCTGCAGAAAGTCAGCAGACTGCATTTAACAAGTTTCATGCAGAGAAAGTGAACCAAAGTCAATATCAGCACACACTAGGGTTGCCAGTCGGGCATACCTCAACTGTTTCACTTAATACAGGGTATCAATGCAAACAGAGACAACAAACGGACAAAATATTTAAGTTAAATGGCAGTTGGAGTCAAATTGGAATCGAAATTGGAGCTGGAATTGAAATTGGAGAAGGGGCTGGGCGAGAGACTGAGGGCGGGGCCAGAGGCAGGGGCGAAGGGGAAGGGCCAGTACTGTAGTTAGGGTCCGCTTTGCAGTGTGTGCAATTTACAAAATGAGATACTTTTGCAACTTGCCAGCGCTATAATTATAATTAATACGAATGCAGCAACAACAACAGCAACAACAACAACAACTGAACAACCGCGACATTTGCTGGCTCGATATCAAATATGGCTGCAACATTGTCATTATATTTATCTTTTATTGTTCTTGTTGTTGCCTTCTTCTTCTTTCTGTTTTAGCTCTTGAATTAATTGCATTTCCCATGCATTTTCATTCTATTTTGCATGAAAATTAATTGCAGTTATTATTTGTTTCACGTGTGTCTCCCTCTCTCTCTCCTTCTCCCTCTATATCTTGCAAACCATTTTGGGGCTAGAGAATACTATACAGACATTATCTCAATTGAATGGGGCAAACGATCACGAATATTTACGAGTCTATGCCACATTTTGTGCTCTAATAAATTCAGAGTAATCAACATGCAATGATTTATTATATTACTGATACTCTATATAGATTTTTTAGTTAAATTAAAATGTCAACTATATCTATTAATCTTTGTTTACATTGAGAATGTTTTTACTAATTTTGTGAATTATTTTTAATAACTTTATAATTAAAACCATTTCAATATTAGCTGCTGATTATTTAATCAACTTTACAAAAGATTTAAAAGGCTTAAAATGGTCCTTAATATATTTTAAAATTATTGTTATTGTTTTCATTATATAATATTTATTATTTGAATCAAATAATCGTCGTTTTTAACCTAGAAATCTTTGTTTGTTTTGCAAATTTTATCTTAGTAGTTTTAAAAATTATTTTTCTACTTTAAATAATTTAAATACAATTTTCATATGAAAATCTGATAAAAAACTGCACTTTTAAAATTACTTAGAATGTGAATTTTTCATTATTTTATTTTCTTCATAATGCAAACCGTTAGCCAGTCTCGATCAATATTCCTTCATTAAGTTCACAGCACAAGCAAGTTAGGCTAAACATAAAGTTCATATAACGACATGTAAATCCCCCAGCTGATAATAATAATAATAATAGTAGCCTAACAAATACTCGAGTATTTTTTAATGGCACCCATTTTCTTGTCATGTGATTAGAAGGAGACGAACAAAACGGTCGAGCAAATTGCGGTCAGGCAGAGTCAAGCCCCCTTTTATCGAGGGTATTTTGTACTGTCATAACATTGTTTCGTATTATATTCATAAAGCGGGTAATTAAAGCACACACCTCCTTAAGTTCTAACCCTTGATTATACACTGCGCAAAAAAAGAACGGATGCAAAAGTGCCCAAGTGGCACGCAACACTCGAGCAAGCGAGCTGCTTAGCTGCAGCTAATAAGCGCCTATCGTAGATATATTGCCACTTTATATAGACGACAAAAAATGAGGGAAAACTATAGAGGAAAAATAGTCAAGTCACAATTACACAGAGCAGGGGAGAGAGGGAAGAGAGCGAGGGGGGAGTGCAGTTTAATGGCCAACAAACGCCTTCTCATTAGACGATAAATTGCACAGGCGCATGACACGAATTTCCAGTAACAGCAACAACAACAAGAACAACAACAACGAAACTTACTAAATATTGTGTATTACAATAACAACAACAGCAATGAGTGGCAAGCAAAACGGTTGCATGCAACACTAGCAAATGTTAACGAACAAACAAAGTCGCAGGCAGGCAGGCCGCAAAGGCAGCCCGCAGTTTGTTAGACGATTTCATGCAAATATGTGCACTACATAGAAATGTATATACACTACACATGTACATACATATGTATATGAAGTATGTTTTTTATATATAGTATGTCTGTGTACATAGTTATATATGCACAGTCTAGGCTGACATAAGAGGGCAGCACAAACAGACGCGGGAGTAGCAAACAAGCAGCAGGACAAGGAACGACAAGAACAGAGTGAGTACAAGGGCTGAGAGGAGATGGTAACTCTATGAGTGCACGACTTGTAGCTACTCTGCATATAGACATAGGGATTGTGCAAACACTTAGCTTAATACAAGTTGCCAGTGTAGTGTAGAAGATGGTGAGCTGCAGCTCAGTTTAGGTGAAAGAATTTAGTTGACCTAACCTAAAATCATCCGAAACTTATCAACTTATATTGCTATAGGGCTTATAGGGCTATCGAATATATGCCCTCTATATATATTTATATATCTGTTATATAGTACAATTTGCTTCTTAGACACTTAAACTCATCTGCACCACCTTAACTTCTACACTCGCATTACTGAAGTCATTCGTCACATTATATAATAGTATGAAAGTCGAATGATTCAGTTGGAATATGATCATGCATTTAATTTTATTTTATATATATTGTACATATATGTTTCATCATTACAACATTTTCTAAGACATTTTTATATTTATTTTATAATAATTTTCTTTTTGATTATGTTAAGGGAATAAATATAAACATTTTGCAAAGTTTTTTACAAATCGGACACAGTTGATGCAGTCATCATTTAAAAAAGTGAACATAAATTGAACTTTGCCTGAAAATACATCATTTAAAATTTACTTTTAATATTGCTCCAGGGTATATAGGGTATACCCTGTTATATATTATATCTCGAGCTAATAGATGCTTGACGTTTTGATGTTTTGTTGTGCCACCCGAGCAGGCTTGTCGTATCATTAGAGCTATGGCTTGCAGCTATAGGCAGATTCCTACACTCTGTTTGCTTCCTCCTCTCTCCCCCCCGCTCCTTCTCCCCCGCCTGCTCCTCTCTATGACAACATGCAATATGCTGATTTGTGTTTTGCATGTCGACTGCGTCGGCCTGATTTGCAGCAGCAGCAACGGCAAACGAAGCCGTCAACGTCAGCAGCAGCAGCAGCAGCGGCAAGCAGAGTAATTGCCAACAACAACGACAACAACAACAAATGCCAGCAAGTGTGTTACAACAACAGCGAGAAGAACTATAGTTAGCCGTAGTTATATGCTAAACTAATTGGACAATATGAAGTGCGTGATATTGACTGCTAATTAAGCGAGTTATAGCCAACTTATTGCCGACTTTATTCCGACCAAGCACGCGCGCGAGTGCGATTCTTCACGATACACGAGCAGACCTAGCAGCTGCGCAGACTGCACGATCATTGTTACGCCCACTCCGAAACGAGAGCAAACAAATGCGACCTTAGACTGACCTTTGAACTGATGCGTCCATTGCGACAGGTAACACAGTAGCCTCAGTTTGGTTTCCTAGAAGTAGTTACTTAATGGTGTAAATACACTGGAAAAAATGGGCATTAAGGTTGGATTTATGGTGGTGCAGAATTAGATCTTTGTTATAATATACATATGTAGAAATTATCCCTAACTCTAATAGATGTAGAGGATCCCAGGATCAAATATAATCGTATATAAAATATGTTTAAAAAATATACTATTGTATAAATGCTAATCATACAATACTAATACATATGTATATTAAAAGTATACATACATTTATCTTCATATATTTATACATATTTTGAAAAAAGTTCTCCCTAATATACATAGACAATTCAATACTCAAAAACATACTAACATTATAAATAGTATTCTGAAATATTTTTCTGTTGCAAACAACACATTTTTGTTGTAAAACTAACATAGTTAAAGAGCTTACATTTTTTAATGAATGAATTTCAACATATCAACAATTGCCAAAAATGTCGACTATCTAATTGAAAACTATCCTTGTTCCTAACCTCAAAGGCGCGAAATGAAAGAAACTAGGCTGTTATCATATCAAATCATCTTTGTTTCTCGCTGTGCATTAAATAGCGTATAATTATGCAATGCGGCAAACGACAGAAGAGCAGGGGCAAGAGCAGAGAAAGAGTCTGAAACAAAGAGAGGGACAGGGGCAGAGGCAAGAGGCAAAGGCAAGGACAAAGGCAGGAACAGCGACAGAGACAGGAACAGGAGCCTGGTCAAGTCAACATACAACTTCACACCTAGCCTGAGTATGCCGAGTAGCCTCTGCATATCCTGCCATCTTCTCTGTCTGCTCTGCACCCGGCGCCGTGTCCAATTCAAATGCTGCCTGCCCCTTTTCGCTGGCCAACTTCCATTAAAGCGCCGGGACGCCATTAGAGCGATATCATCTTCATGGCTGATCGCATGACTGGCCAAAGGAGCAGAGGGAAAGGATGAAGGAGGAGATGGGCAGATCGACGATGTGATGCGGCTGTCGATTAGGCCATGACAACAGGTGCAGCACGTATGCAAAAGGATTGCGCGATGCGCGAGAAAGGATAATCGATTCGAAGGCGCCTGCAGCTGCCCTGCTTAATGTGAGATCTCCTGCTCCTGCTGCTCCTCCTTCTTCCTCTTATCTCTCCGCTGCTCCTGCTTCTTCTGTAGCGTGTTTGACTATCGCTTTTATAATGTGCTGCGGAATTCTGTTCGTACCAATTTGTTTTTAATTTGTTGCACCCTTTCGGCGCGGAGTCCGTGTGAAAGTGTGAACTGTTCGTGGCGCGAGGCGTGCCCCAGACTGTGGCACACACACACACATATACACAGCTGCCTGCCTCGTCTGCCAGGTTGGGTAACTGCCAACAGACACGATCGCACGAACTGCAGCTCGGAGTTCCAAAATCAATGGCAACTGCAGACAAATTACGTATGCGGCAAACGTGATTGCAGTGCGAAGAGCGAAGGGTTGCCAGGAGGGAGGCAGGGTGTAGGGGAACGGGTGGCAGGCAATGCGGGGGTCATGACACAACGCTAATAAACGAAATGTTTTATTGCCCGGCAACAGTGGAGGCAAACAAATATGGCAGTCGGTCGCGGTAATTGGTCGCCATTTTGCGAGGCGCATTTCGTTCCATTTTCATTTCCATTTCCAGTTCGAGTTTCTCTCTCTCTTTCTCTCTCTCTGTCTGTCTGTCTGTTTCTTCGTCTGTTTCTCGCTTTGTTTATGCGACACGCGCCACTGCGCAACAACAACAACAACAACCACAAGAAATGCAACTGCAAACTGACAAACGCTGAAAAGTTGATTACCAACAGCGGCAGCAGCTGTCGAGCTCTGCTTCCCTCCCACTCTCCCTCTTCTTCCCTTCTCTCCCTCTCTGTTTCCCTCCCGCAGCAGAAATCTAGACCCATTTCCGCCCTGCAACTGCACTTGGGCTTTACAAAGTGCTAATGAGTTGCACAATACCGCGCAGACCGCAACTGCAACGAGCTCGAACAGAATCGAAGAGAATCGGGAATCGGGAAACGAGTATCGGCAATCGGTAATGGGTAACTGCCAGTGGAGCCTCGCTTCTTGCGGCTTGGCGCTGCTTCCGCTGTCGTTGGCAACATTGTGTGCCACTTGCAGCCCAACAACATTGTCTGCGCCAACCGCAACACGGCAACAACACATTCAAAGCAAAGCAGCAGCAGAAGACAGACAGCGAAATGCACGTGAAGAAATCAAAGAACAGATGAAGCATATATAATGATGTAGGTATATTATAGTGAACATATATTACAGTATAATTATTTAGATTTAAATATCATAGTACCAGTAAGCTCGTCTCTTATTTTTTTAACAGTAATTTTAAACTTGTTATAAAACTTTAGAGAAATCACAGTTTCTTTCCTGCAGTCGTAAATCAACTAGAACACTGTATGCTAACAATTATAAATAAAGTATTATATTCAGTGTTTCTCTCAGTGCACTAACCGATCTGTTGTTCTGCCCTCTAAACGGGCTTCAAACCGCAACCGTTGCAGATAAGTCGCCATAACTCATGACATTTATGACATGCTTCGCTAGAGCAGACAGACAATCAACCAATCTGCCAGTCAGTCAGTCAGTCAGTCAATCACTCCCTCAGTCAATCAATCAATCAGTCAGCGAATCGTTAAGTCAGTTAGTCAATCAGTTGTGAAGGGAACGCGCACATTGTCGTATTTGAGGCGATCCAATTCCATGGGGTACAAAGCAGTACGACGAGTGTGAAATTGGTACAGAGTATCATTGAAGTACAAGCGGCTACAGCAGTATTGATTACGGTACATCAAAGTAAAGCAGCACTTAGGATTATTTCAGGTACAACTCGGTACAGATAGGTACAGCAGTGCACAGCAGCGTAAGGCGCGGTGCATTTTAGTACGTTAAAGTTTGATGGGTAGAAGATTATATAAATGGTACAATACAACATTATGGTACAATTTGGTACAGCAAAGTACATTGTGGTAGATTAGAGTACAGCAACATTCGTTTGTAACTAAAAGCCACAACGAGGTACAGAAAAGTACAAAGGTACACAGCAGCATACAGCGCGGTACATTTGAGTACATTCAGCAGATCGCGCACATCGCGTACATTGAGCCTCATTAGCGCAGCAGCCAATTAATAAGCCAAAATAAATAATTGCACAATTCATTTGGTAATTAGACATGGCTCATAAAGTCGAATTAGGTAAGAGCCAAATAACGTACGGGACGGCGAGATGGCCAAACAGATACGCACTTGCCAGGCAGACAGACAAACAGAGAGACAGACTGGCAGGGGGACAAGCCAGATAGACACACACACATACACACAGAGGCATGCAAATGAAATGAAATTGGCTAGAAAGTAAAAGCAAATTGAGTGTGTCCCCAACGGCCCTATAGAACAATCTATGTCTACAGATATGTACACATGTGTACACACTGGTACCCAAGTATGTGTACCTACAGCTGCGCATATAAACAATTCATTTGTCACACTAAATTTGTTTCAATTCATTTGCTCGAAATGACAAATAATGCGATATAATTACATTTTGTGGATCGTGGATCAGGGTGCGCCCTAATGAGGGTTCCGATTTTTAATGAGATTCTTTGCTATTTATGTGCGTTTTTCCAACAAACTCGACTGCGAGTGCGTCTGCGTGTGTGTGTGTGTGCGTAATTATCATTTGCCTTCATCAGCAGCAACGGTGCGTATGAGTGTTGTGCCTCTGTCAACGTCGCAGTCAGCGTCGCTGCGTTGCGTTCCACTTCAATTGCTGCACAATTCTCGCAGAGCCAGAAACGGGAGCAGAGAATAAAGCGGGAGAGAGAAAGAGAAAGGGGGAAGACAAGAGAGGGAGAGAGATTGACAGTCAGGGAAGACAGAGAGAGTACTCACTGGCATCGCCTAATTTAAGACAATCACATGAAAAGCAAAAGGAAATGATGTATATTGGCATGCTATATATACATACATTCCTGTACATCAGGGCGGTCGATCTTCAACTGGCACTCACTAATGGGCCGTGACAGCGTACATACTTTGTGCAAATGAGACTGTAAAAATACTGAAGGAGATATTTTGAAGGATATTTTGTACAAAAACTTAAAGTGGAAATGGATGAACGCTGTACCCATTTGAGCCATAATTAATTCCTTCTGTACCCATTTGCGCACTACATATTTAGTGTACATGATAAGTAGTGCATTGATTGATTTCTGTACTTCTTGCATACTTGTACATTTCACAGTTTAATTGTACCTATGTGTTTTGGTTTTGTACCTATTCGTTAGGTTTGACGCAAACAACGTACCTCAGCCACGACACAAGCCCCAGACAGGTTTGCTTCCGTCAGCCACCTAGCGCCCAGTGAGCTAACTAACTAAAACCATTCAAACTGCATTGCGCACTACTTGTGCACTGCTTTGACAAGACAGCACAGCAGTAACTGCTTTCTCAACTGCTTGCACTATAAAACACTGCTTGTTAAATACATCCCCCATAAAACACTGCTTGCGAGATGCTTATACTATAAAACACTGCTTGCCAACTGCTTGCAACTTGAAAGACGTTAAAACTAAAAATTTTAATAAATAGAAATTACAATTTTTGAATGTTTATGCAAGAATTATGAACTGCTTGACCATATACCAGATACAATACAATACAATTCAACAGTTTTTGTTTGGTCTATGCAAATTAAACAAATTTCTCCTGGGGTTGTACGAACGATTTCACAACTGGCTTAATGCGGCATATTCAATAATTTTTAATTTAACATCAATCGCACAATCGTTTCTGTTTCAGCGTAATGACCATTATTATATTTTCAGCATTAACAGGCAACAATAGCAACAGCAGCAACAACTGCAACAACAACAACAACAATTGCTGGCAGCAGCAACAAAAAGTCAATTCAATTTTAATGGAGTAGCAATAAAACAGAAAAAGCGCAAAAAATTGTTATAGCCATGCGGCGTGTTCGGCCATAAGCCAAGTCAGAAAGAGATACACATACACATAGACACACACTCCAATACCAATACATATGTATGTAGCTATAGAGCTGCAGCCAAGCGGGAATACAATTTTGCAATTGAAATAAAATAATTTAAAATCGTTTTCATCAACAACAGCTCAAAGAGGTTTCTTTTTGCGGCAATCAGGCAGATGATGAAGTTGGTAATGGACAGGGGGGATGGGGAGTGAGGCGGGGGAATGATGATGATGTTGATGGATGACTATTTGAAATTGATTCGCGCTGAATGCGAATGCGATTCCTTGAGATTCGCCATCATGTTCATAGCCAATTGCTATGCTTTTGACCTGCTCTCTCTCTATCTCTCTCTCGTACCATCTCTCTCTCTCTCTTTCACTCTGCTGGCAACCCGATGATTTTCTTAATACGAAACGTGCCTGCCTGATGCGCCGTGTCCAATTATATAGTTCGCTCTTTGCAGCTTTGTAGGGTATGCTAAATCGCGCGTCCAACTCAAGTTTAACATTTGCGCGATTTAATCATTTCTTTTTCTGCGCGTTCTCAGTCCTCCCTTCTCCCCTTCTTCCCTTCTGCCTCCTCCCTCGACAGGAGGCTGGTCCTATCGTTTTACTCGCGATTTGCGGTTAAATTGTGCCGCAGTGCAAAAAACAGAAAACAGAAAACAGAAAACAACCCAAACAAAACAAAACCAATTTCAATTTCAAACAAAACGTTTTGTCCAAATTACGCAAAGGTTTCCTCTTCTCGTTTTTACTCGCTACGTGCGGGTTGCATCATCTGCCCAAGATGGTCGCAAGTCAGAGAGACAGAGATTAAAGACAGACTTCAGATATAGCGTATCGGAAGTGCTTTTTGCCAATTGCCCGTTTAGGCTTGGCAAAAACGATTCAAGGAAATGACGCGAGAAAGAAATTTATTTGCAGCGAGAAATATTCGAATTTGATCACTGTCTTCATAAGGTACTTGTTATTATATTTCTATACTAACTATTGTTGGTACTTTGTTAGATTTTTATTTGTACTGTTTTAATTTTTAAATTCATTTTATCAGAGTTTTTCTATATTTTCTAAACCCATTAGTAGAGTTTGGTTAATTTAAAAGTTTTTGTGTCTCACGAAAATAATCAATAATTTTATGGTTCTGTCATTTTTTCCCACTACTTTTCAGTGTTGTATAACCATTTTCCTTATTAGTTTAACTAGGTAGAGACCCTACATATACTACTAGTAGAGAGAGACAGCGATATATATATTTGGAACAGCTGCCTTATGCCTTATGGCATCTGGTCCAATGTATATCTCCCTCTCTTCCTCCCACCCGCTCTTCCTGTTGCTTGTTTCCTATTTCTCTCATCAATGACAAATCGATTTTGAATAGTCTCTTCTCTGTTCCATAATTATCTCTGTCAACAATGACGCCCACATTCGAGTACTCATACGCGTATTCACACTCACATGCATTCGTTTATACGTTCATTCGTTTGGCTATCTTTTGATAAATGATTCGAGTAGTTTTCGATATGCTTATTTATGTTGTCGATATGGTCATAATGCGCACTCTCTCTCCCTCTCCTACTCTCTCTCTCTAGACCGCAATTTGCTGCTTTATCATTTTATAATGCTTTCCTGCCCCTGCCCCTCTTTTATTCCCGTTCCTCTTCCCTCTGCCCCTGTTCAAACATTGTTAACACTCGTCAACATAAGCGCCGCTAAGGAGGGGAGGGGGAAGGTCTAATGGCCGCCTTGCTAGCGCCACTCGAGCGCATCCGCATAGCCTATTTCCCTCTCTTTTCCTTCATCTGTCACCTTTCTTTGCCCCTCTCTTTGAGTTCTCCATTCAACATTCCAGCATATCCGGTGTCTCTTCCTCTTCTTCTTCTCCTTCTCTTTGGGCTTCGTTCTGTCTTTGATAAGTTTGTGATGCGCCGCTGTCTGCGCTGTCATATTATCATGTTAACATGTCAAAAGCGCCAGCCAATTATTTTATTATGGCTAACTCCTCTTTCCCTTTTCCCCTACACCTCTCCCTTGTCCCGCCCAACTTGTGTCCAGTTTGTGCTGTCTCTGAGTGAGCTTTGTCTATTGTGTGTGGGCAGCTTTGCCTTGTGGGCTCATTGATTGGCTTGGTCGCGTTGATACCCTGTAAAATGTGTATGTATCTAGTTGGGTATATTACAGAAGAATGTACTGCATTGATATATATGGATATAGTCATTATATATATAGCCAGAAAACATAATTCTGATGATCCAAAATGAATTTAAAGCTGAAATTCAGTTTACATCTTCATTGATTCTCATTCAAAAAGTTGTGCAACCATTATTGAGTTTCAAAACGGCAATTTCAACCTGAAATTAACTCTTCTCTCCGCTCACTAGCTTACAGCGTATCTAGTCGTCGTGCAAGTGTCACCCTACGCACTTTTAATAGCTAGATTTGGCTTTGTTTTAGCAGCTCTTCGTGTTATTTATGAGTCTTTTGCGCGCTAGCTTTGATTAATGTGTGACAAACGGACAAAGAGACAGTGGAACGAAGAGGGGGACAGGGGGGCAGGCAGGAGGGAGAATGTACAGTGGGACAGTGAGATAGATGCCCATATGAATATTAAATTTTCGAGTTGGACTTTTAAAGGCGATATAAATTAGTCGCAGCTCAAAGAAACATTAACACAAATCGCTTTGGAGTTCGCTTTAGTTTGCTCTACTCCTCTTCTCTCTCCCCTTCCCCTGCCCCTGGCTGGCGTCGTGCGGCGCCTTATCGAGACTTGTAAATGTCTCAACTATTTGTTAAATGCTAAAGCGACATGGTCATAATGGAAATGACAACTTAACAGCAACAACAACAGGCAGGCGAGCGACAGCAACAACAACAACATCAGCAACAAGAGGAGCAACAACAACAGCACCAAGAGAAACAGCAGCAACAACAACAGCAACGTCAGAAATGTTAAAAGGCTCGGTCAAGTTGTTCCCTGCTGCTGCTGCTGCTGCCCCACCTAGTCCCCCCTCGTACTCCCCCTCTGCGAGTGATAACTGTATTGAGAGTGTCATTAACATTTTGATTGGTTTGCCAGACACGACGCTCCACTTGCAACTTGTGGCAGGCGCAACTTGCAACTCGCGACTCGCCATTATCGCCGGGGCAAGACATGCACATCATTTGTTAAATAAAGTACGAGTCAACAACAGATTCGAGCTGCATCCCGGTCCAGCTGGAGCTCCAACTCCAACTCCAACTCCAGCTAAGTAGATGACTGTCTGTCTCTCTGTCTCTCTGTCTCTCTGTCTCCCTGTCTGATTGTCCCCAAGTCACCTCTGCTCGAGTCTGCCGTGTGCGAGGCAATTAATCAAGGTGACGTTTTTGCATTCAAAATGAAAACACCTTTTTAGTCCCAGTCAACAACAACAACAACAAGACCAACAACAAGCAAAAAAAGAAGAAGAACAACAACAAGAACAGCAACTGTGTCGTCAATCAGTTTCAGCCTGACAACGGCAAACTGGAAGCCATCTCTACAAATTGTACAAGTTCCAGAACAGAACACTCGCCAATATGTGGGGGGCGCACAGTGGAACATTTAAGATAGTTAGCTAGTAGATATGGAGACAATCAAAAATTAAACTATTACATAGAAATACCTTATCTGATATTGTAGAATATATATACCAAGTATAGTTATAATATTTAATAAGTAATGTGTAGCTCAGTAAAAGTTTGTTTCTTCATAGAAAGAAAATAATTATTCTTTTCTTCTTTTTTTGTGCATTACACTCGTATATGATATACAAACAATTGGAATAAGTTGTTTATTATTTCGTGAATATTTCTAGTATTTTATTGTACGTTTGTACATGTTAATCTGGATTACAAATAACTTTGATAGAATTCCTTATATTATTTGATTATTTTTACTTTAAATTCATATATTGAGCAAATTTCAACTTAGTTTAATCATTATAACAGCCTTGGAAATCGAAGAGATTTTATATTGGAAGAGATATTGTATTGCACACGATTGATTCGTTAAATATAATTCACTAATTCACAATACCAATCACCTACCAATTGAAATTGCGCAATAGAATCGCACAAGCTATCAATTGAAGTTATTAATATATTTTGTATTTTATACTACTGAAAATCAACGTAATGTAATTCATAATACATTCTTTGGATTATATATACTCTACATTCACAAGCAAGTTTTAACAAAAGATAAATCATTATGGCAGTCTAGTTATATATAATACTGATATAATAATCATAGATCGATCAAATAATACTTGAGTTTGAATTGATGAAAATTGCGCAATTTCATTACACACAAACAACACCTATGCAACCCACTGTGCGTATGCGTGATGCGTTATTGGCGCTTCGTGTGGCGCTTTGCGTTCGAAGTGGCTCAACATGGAAGAGGGGAGCGAGGCTGCCAACATTGGGGGTGTGAAATGCAGACGAAATTAAAAAGCGTCAATTTGTCACACGTGGTCAGCTCTGGGACAGAGACAGAAGACAGGCTAACAGAACAAGGCGGTGGAGGGGTGGGTAGGGGTACAGTGGGACGTACGTGTTACTGTCATTAAGAGCGCTTTTGTGGTTGAGTGTTTAATTGCCAACAGAGTCAGAGCTAAAGTCACCACGACACTGGCGCCACGCCCCATGTGCGCCCCACTTGGCACACTTTCTGTCGCTTGTCATCGTCGCCAGCTCGACTAAGTTATTAACTGCGCTTGCGATCCATTAAGCCTCCAATTGGACCACAGCAACAAAGCTGCGTGTGGGTGTAAAACAAGCAAATGCACCACTGACAGCAAACTCAACACACTCGCTCACACGCACGCACACTGGCACAATCATAAGAGTATTCATACATCAGACTTTGTCACTCGAGCTGATTGCAACGACTGGCGTTTGCTTTCTTAATGCTGCTCTGAGAGCACGCACCTACACACACACACAGACACACTCACACACACATATGCATATGTTCTACATACAGTTTGTTATTTCATAATATTTACGGCAAATTAGCAATGGAACTGTTGCGCAGTTCAACAATCTCAATTGTTTTTCGTACATTCATTGTGACTTGCGCTTTCTACCGCCAATGACAAGGTGAAGGCATCCTCTTTCTCTCTGTCTCTCTTTATTAATGATTGCCTTACGCTCTCTTATTAGCAATGTAAGCAGTTTTTCGCTACTCTTAGCGAACTGCTTGACAATAATTTGCACATTCATTCACTACGATCTGTTTTCTTTTCTCACCTTAGGAACCTTAAGCTTAATGAAGCACGATTTCCATATTAAATATCAACTGAGTTATTTTTTTATAATTAAAATCACTTATAGGTGTCGCTAAATTAACATACATAGATAACATCAATGCTAGGCAACTTTCCAAGCACGTACCTGTTGAATGCTGATCTGCGCACTGCTTGCAATGCAAGATAGAATTTCAACTACTTGCACATCAATTGATGAGCTTGCGTGTGAGTGTACAAAGATAGACTCAATGGGAAGAGAGTGGGAGAGCGGAACATGTTCAAAGGCGCCTTGCACGGATTGTTGTTGCTTTTACTTCCATTCATTGATGCTCATGCAAAGATTAGAAGTAACGCAACGGAATATCTAAGCGGCGAAATTTGTTCAAACGGTTGCGTTATCGTTATCGCTGCATACTGTCTATAGTATCTCAGCCTAACTAATACATTATTTAATGTATTCGACTGCGAAATTCCCTATAAATACCCTATAAAATACAGTACAGTTCATCTTATTTCAAAAAGCTGTAGCAAGTTGCGACAGTTTTGTCGCGCCCAAGGACTGATAAGTTCGCTTTTTTACAAATTTACTTTATCTGAAAACTGACCAAAACAGCTGATGAAATCATATGAAAACATACACTGCATCCTGATGAACTTCGATATCAATGTGAATTCCAAGGCGCGCAAGGATAACATGATTGATTCACTCGGCATTGTCACCAGACTTAAGGGTGATGTTTGGTTGTATTTTGTTAATCGCAAATAGTTTACGCTATGCTACTGTCATACATATAAATAAATTGAAACTGCAGCTAATTATGCATTATTAATGATATGTCACTAAATTTACATAGATAACACGGATATTAGACATATTTCCAAGCACGTAACCGACACTTTGAATGATGTTCTATGAACTACTTGCAAATCAAGGTTAAGTGAGGATAGAAACAAAACACTTGCATATTAATTGATAAGCGTGCGTGTGAGTGTGTGTGTGCAAAGAGAGACTCAATTGAAGGAAAGTGGGAGAGCGAGACCTATTGAATGTCACGCTTGCACAGATTGTTGTTGCTTTGCTTGCCCTGATTGATGCTTTTAATTGGAAGTGACGGAATTTCAGTATACAAAGAGAGGCGGATTACAGTTTCAATTGAAATGCTCGTAGATATTTGATGAGATGTGCTGACAACAAATCAGTTGCAACGAGATCATAAGAGTGTGCGGTTCGCAGGCTTTTGTTATCGTTATCGTTATCACTGTCGTGAGTGTGTGTGCCCTCTATAGCATCTAATTTAACAAAGTGAAGAACTTGTCAGGGCCTGCTCAACGATAACAAAGTGAATCTATTTCGTATTGGATTCGACTGGTGAATACCCAACGTAAAACAATGTTAAAAATGATAAAATGCTAATGTTGATTTCCTATTCCAATCACATCCTTATCAACTTTTATAACAATTTATAATGCAAAGTACTCTAAACTATATATCAACTGGAGAGGAACTGCAAGTGCCTGATTAGCGTTATCTAAAATTCGTCTCATTTCAAAAGAGCAGTAGCAAGTTGCGGCAGTTTTACACGCCCAGCGATTGATAAGTTCGCTTCTTATCGATATACCTTATCTGAAAACTGACCTAAACAGCTGATGAAATCGCAGTAAAACAAATATAAAAGCGCCGTCAGGAGGTCCCTTGACAATACAGTCGCTCCTAAGCACTTGTTGAGCAACAACCCGTGAAGCGAGAATTGCGACAAGTTAAAGACAATACAAGACAATTCAGAAGAGAATTGATAAACGGTGAAATGGTGTTCGTTACTGTTGCCCTTCTGCTGGCAGTGCTGGCTCTGGTCTACGTCTTTCTGACCTGGAACTTCGGTTATTGGCAGAAGCGTAAGGTGCCCGGACCGAGTCCACAGCTACTCACTGGCAACTACCCGAACATGTACACAGCAAAGCGACATGCCATATACGATCTCAACGATATATATCGGTAATTTTAAACCCAATTGGAATAAGTCGTTACTGAACTTATATACAATACAATATAGTGAATAAGTGAATGTGCATTATATTATACTGATGACCATATATCACTATTGAAAAGCCACGAATTCAATTTGGAATAAGAATTTTTTGAAATTTTAGAAAGCACTTACATTATAAGTGAGGTAGATACTGCCTCAAATAATCCTAATACCTTCAAGTTATATTTATGGCATCTTATAATTGTTTAATTAATTTATAAAAGTTCACTCAGTTCTCTGTAGAGTTATTTCAGTCTTATCTTAGATAACCATAACCTCACCTGTTTTTCTCTACAGTAAATACAAGAATGAATACGATGCAGTTGGCATATTCCAGGGCCGATCTCCACAGCTGTTTGTCACCAGTCCAGACCTGGCACATCGCATATTCGTGACAGACTTCAAGAGCTTCCACGACAATGAGTTGTCCGACTTGATCGAAGAGAAGAACGACTTTATTCTGGCCAACAATATGTTCACCATGACGGGTGAGAGCTGGAAGAAGCGCCGTGCCCTCATTACACCTGGTCTAACTATGAGTAGGGTTAGTTAACAGCATCATACCCTAGAAATTAGCTGACTCCCTCCCATTTATGTTCAGATCAAAACGGTGTACCCTGTAACTAATAGTGTGTGCGACAAGATGACCGAGTATATCAAGAAACAAATTCGCATTGGACCTAAGGATGGCATCAATGGAAAAGAGGTAGATGAATAATCCCTTTCGATAACCGATACATGCCAAGTAATCGAATAATCTCTTTACCTTGTAGCTCAGCCTACGCTTCACTACGGAAATTGTCACCGACTGCGTGCTTGGACTGGGCGCTCAGAGCTTTACGGATAACCCAACTCCTATATTGGGAAAAATCAATGGCTTGTTTGATCAGTCGATTTCCTTTATCATACAAATCGCCCTCCTATCGTTGTTTCCAGTGATTCGTAAGCTGAGAAACCTGCGATTTATACCTAAGGATGTGGAGACATTCTTTGTAGGCCTCATGCAGAGTGCACTCGATGCGCGACAGACTCAATTGAAACAGGGAAAAACCTTTGATCGCGTCGACTTTCTTGACTACATCATGGAGTTGGGAAGGAAACAGAACCTGGATACCCGCCACCTGACAGCATACACTATGACCTTCCTTATCGATGGCTTCGATACGACGGCCACAGTGTTGAGCCACACCTTGCTATTCCTGGGCAGAGATGTGCAAATTCAGCAGCGACTGCGCGAAGAGATTAAGGCACATCTGAATGATCAGGGCGCTGTTGACTTTGAGAAACTGCACGAACTTCCCTTCTTGGATGCCTGTGTACAGGGTGAGTAACTGTGGGATACTTATCGGTGTGCTAGCGATGTTAATATTATGTTTATTTTTAGAATCTCTTCGTATGTTTTCACCTCTAACCTTCTCAAGCAAGATCTGTACGCAGACCATCGAGCTGCCCAATCGCAATGGAAACAATATCACCATAGATAAGGGAACCGTTTGCATTGTACCCCACGCCTGCTTCATGAAGGACGAGGACTACTTCCCCAATCCTGAGGTCTTCCAGCCTGATCGGTTCATGGTGCCCGATGCAGCCAAGAATTATCGCGAACGCGGAGTCTTCATGGGCTTCGGCGATGGACCTCGTATCTGTATAGGTTCGTAGCCGAGATCTAATAACTATATAAGATAAACATTTAATATAATATATATTTAAATTTTCAGGAATGCGCTTCGCTCTAACACAGATCAAGGCGGCTATCGCTGAGATTCTGATGAACTTCGATATCAATGTGAATCCCAAGACGCGCAAGGATAACGAGTATGATCCACTCGCTATTGTCACTAAACTAAAGGGCGATGTCTGGTTGGATTTTGTTAATCGCAAATAGTTAAGACTATGCTCCTTTATTACTTATAAATATGTTGAAACTGCAGCTGATTATGCTTTCTTAATGATATCATAGGAAACATTTTAGAATAAAACATTAGGGTTTTTGGGACTTGCTTGCAAATTAACTGATTGGTTAGGGATTTATACTATTTGGCGTATTATCGTACTCTGATTATTAACTGTTACATTCATGGGTATTCCATAGCAGTAACGTTGGTAACTTTTCCTTACCAAGCAATAATAGTCTGTTTTTTTCTGTAGTTTCTGTAGCTTTAGTTGTCATCCCTCTTGTTGTAGTTGTTGTGAAGAGCTGCTATTCGTTTCCAGCTAGGGATTTGGGATGAGGCATCAACGCTTCGTGGAGCCAACAAATTTCAGCTGTCACTCAGTCGGGACAGTTGGGGTTCTTGGGTTGAAGCCCAATGTGCTGGATTGCCCTGCACTTTTGCAAGCAATAACAGAAGCAATTGCTACAACACCTTCACAGGGACTGGCCCGGAACTGTGGCCATGTGAAATTAATGAACACTGATTCGCAGATGCCTTCCTCTCCTCATACTCCCTTCAGAATATCTTGCTCTTAGCAAGGCAGAGCAATTTTTAATTTCGACTAAAATGCATTTCAGATGATGAACGAGACTGAGTCCTAGACAGTCACGTTTCAGTCCTTCATATTCCGCTTCCCTTCCCTTCCCCTCTCTCGGTTTTAATTGTTTTGGGAAAAGGCGGCCAGAAAAAATGAAAATATTCATTTGTTACACGGCGGCTTCCGTTTTTTTCGGATTCCTCCTCTTTTTTTGTCGTCTGAAAACTTGAGTTCGTTCTGAAAAATGAACGTGATTTCGCAATCTGCAAAAAGTCATTTATAAAGCGAGCCCCTTAGCAGTGGCGAAGCTGAAACTGAGACACATTAATATAAAAAATCTTCGTATAAATTCAATTATGAAATATGGAGAAATTAAAAGAAATTTGGAAAATTAAATTCATTAAAGAAATTTGTTCCCAACATTTGAGAAATAATGAAAAATACGAAATTATTTTAAGTACACTCGGCATTAAAAATTAAGTTTTATATTTTTCGAACAGTTGCTAAAATTAAAATTAAACTTTCAGGTTAAAATCGAAATATTATCTCTTAAGTTTCAGGTTTCTCCAAAACGGAACCGAGTTGAAAATGCAAGTTGGGGCCACTTAAGAGGTTTTGCAGTCTCATTATGTCTTTTATCGCATTGTTAACGGGGAGTTAAGTGCGCAATTTTAGCGTGCTGACAAATTTTTACTGCAAAACAGGGGAGAGTGAAGAGTGAGAGGACTGAGGAAGGTGGGGTAGCTCATTAAGAGCTGCTGCCTAAGCAAATAAACACATTTTAATTAGCATTTAAAATGCGTATTAAGCGAAAAGCTTTTAAGAACAACGGACAAAGAGCGTCTGAAATCGATGTATCAAAATATGAGTGGTATGCCCCCTCGCCATGCCCCGTGCCCAGAAAGACGCGCTCGTTCATTAACAAGCGCGTCAAACTGATAACAATGCCAGCTACAGAGAAAAAGAGGGAGAGACAGAGAGAGAGAAACAGAGACGGACTGCCTGTAAAACAGGTCACAATGCTAATTGATTGCAGCCAACGTGGGCTATAAAATTATTGAAGCCACCGCCAGGAGACACGCATTTCTCGACTCGGATAAGCAAATTGCGTTCCCAAAAACGTGACTCATCACGGCACGAGTAAAGTCAGGTAAGGCGACCCGAACTGAACCGTACAGTGCCTCATCTAATGCACTACGCGAAGACCCTCAGCGCTCGACGGCGTCCACACAGATTAAGCAATTAACTGAGGTACTTGAGATAAGTCTGTCACACGCCCGAAAATAGGATGAATAGAAGAGTATTCCACGCTCAGGTGTCGCTTTGTTTCGTTTTCAATATGCAAATATATGTTCCGATTCGAGCGATCATAAGTAATGCATTTGCTAGCATGGAAATCAAACGAGATGATATCCCAGTAAAGTGATTTAGACGAGGGATACCCTCTAAACAGGCCTCACATATTCTATGACTTAACGTTTTGTTTGCATATGAGGTAACTTAGAAGGTTTCCTTCGATTTACTTAAACCATTTAAAATTCAAAAACAGTTTTTTGGGGTATTCAGTAAACTAATTTCAATGATTGTAGCTTACATTGCTCTCGAGATCTATTGAAGTTCTTTCTTTTATAAAATCTTGTTTTATTTGTACATCATTATATGTTAGGTACCTTTTCTTATTTTATATTTTTCTTGAACTCAGTTCTCTTCATGTCGCGATCATTTTTTTTTTTAGTTACTACGACCTATCATGGTTTTTCTATTCTCTTATTTTCTGTTACTCTACTTACTTCAAATCTTTCTCAAATCCAGTTCTGTTTGGTATACCCTTCTCCCACTAGCCATGCTGGGTATAAAAACGTGTCAAAACGCTTTAAGCTGTATTTATAATCGCTTTTCATAAAATGCTTTTGTCAACCAACTCTTTTTATGAGCTTATATTTAAACTCTTAATGTTATAATTTACTTTTCAAATATTTGACGTAAATATTTGTTTCTCTTTAAGCTTTTGTCTGTGACACGTTTCTTTATGTGGGCGTACGAGAGTCAATGAAAGCGAATCAAGATTTTGAACATTTTACGAGCGAATCTGATTTAATTAGTTTTATGTATCGAATGACAGTTAAAAATACCGAAAAATATGCTACAACAAGCTAACAAATTTGTTATACAAATTAGCAGAATGTGGAAAATAATTATGAAACATTTTTAAGGTCGCAAACCTTTCGCTTGAGATTTCTAAGGCACATGCAGTGAGTGTAAGCACCCCATGAACTGTGCTACCCTTCCCTCAAATCCACTTAAGGCTATAAAAATCATAGCTACCCGCCCTCAACCTCTTGTAACCAACTAAGTGCGATCCATAAATTTTACCAGTTAATCGCAGAGAAAACAACGGAAATTGTTTGTAATCATACGAAAATTGCCTACAAATGAACTGCTTAACGGCGTGTCGCACATTTGCTGAGCATGCACAATGGCACACAACACCCTAACAACAATAATGCAGACACAACTCCCCAACAACAACAACAATAAAGGGAACAAGCAGCCCATTGTAATACATTTAACCAGGCCCCAAAAACTGTGCCACATTTGCGTTTTCGGCTGCGGAAATAACAGTTACAACAGTTACAGGGTGCCGGGGAGACCACACTGAAAGTGGTAGTCGACTTACCACATACCCTGTTTATAATGTTGTGCAAATAGGGAGAGTTAAAGTATTTTAATT
The DNA here is from genome assembly GCA_018904035.1 of Zaprionus ornatus. Classification (NCBI taxonomy): domain Eukaryota; kingdom Metazoa; phylum Arthropoda; class Insecta; order Diptera; family Drosophilidae; genus Zaprionus; species Zaprionus ornatus. The sequence continues at coordinate 7,673,789 of JAEIFZ010000115.1, read as the reverse complement.
GTTAAATTCAAGTTTTTACTTTTTATCACATATACTATAAGTGTCGTGCTCTAAGAACCCATTACATATATTTTGCAGGGTATATTCAACTTATGTGCAATACCTCAATTAGTTTCTTAAATCCCTCCTCAACTCTTTGCCTGCCTATCAATAGGTTAGTGCATACACAAACCTCCTTTTAGCTCACATTTTACAGGGTATTGTAACAATTGCTGGATGAAATTGCGAGAGGGCATATTTAATTTATAAAACAACCAAAAATTGTGCGCAGCAAATTGTCTCGGGGCAGATTTGTGGACCACAATGTGTAGGGGGCGTGGCATGGGGGCGTTACATTGAAGGTAGAAGAAAAGCAAAAACGTTGCGTGGAAAAAAATCGGTAACTTATTAAAAATGCCCATATAGCATGCAATATGCATGATTATTGTGTGAGTGTGTAAGAGTATTTATGCCTGTGGGTGCGTGTGAGTGAATGAGTGTGTGGGAGTGAGTGTGCGAGTGTGGCCTCATAAAAATCAGTGGTTCCCTCTCCCGACGAGGTGCAAAATTAATTAAGAAAGGGAAGTAGTCACAGTGTGTGTCTTCTCTTTTTAAGGTAAAGCTCTAAGAAGATATGGTATGTTGGTATATAAATGAAGCAGTTGTAACTACGAATCGAAACAGGCAAGCCTATACGAATTTATATAACTATCTGGAAAAGAATAACAGATTCGAACAAGTTTATTAGCCTTGACATCACATACATTATGTAGAAACTTTATACTGGTAAACAAAGTACACAGTGTATATTAATCTAGAAAGACACAAAATTGGTCATTCATAGAGCCATTGTCTGTTCTTAGAATTTACCCCGCTCTCGTTCACTCCCCCTCTTATTCATCCCTCTACCCTGTTCCGAAAATCTCAGCACAAAGAGTTTCGCCTTCGCCTGCGTCTTCGGCTGCTGCTCAACAAGTCGAAAGGTCCCAAATATCTGCCCAGAAACTTTCAGACGCCCACACACAAGGAAACACAAACATACACACGCACGAACACTTTCTCTCTGTCTCTCTCAGTATCTCTCTCTCGCTTGCACACACATGCCAAGCAATTGGGAATAAATAATTAATGTGTTAATTTATCGCTTAGCAAATTGTGTGGTCAATTCACTAACAAAATCACGCATAGACTGCCCAGACCCCGCCTTCCCACTTTTCCCTACCCTTCCCTCCCTTCCCTCTCTTTCCCTACCCCTCTCTCTTTTTTCTTTTCCTCTCTGTACTACCGTTCTTACCCCTGCTTAAGTGCGGACAGACGTGGCAAACTTCGAAAAGCAATCACAATGTGGCGGGGCGTGTTGAGGGAAATCACTTAAAAAGCAGACAAAAGGAGACGCCCCTCCCACTCTATCTCTCTCAACCTCTACCCCTCGCTACATCTATCTATTTCTCTCTCTCTCTCCGCTGTTTCTGCTGTCTTTCTCTGGTGTCTTGATTCGTGAGCATTTGAAAGAGATTCACATAAAGCTAAAACTGTCACCAATAATAGCGCTCACCTGACCGCACATAAAATTCGCGTGGCACGACAAAGAGGCAGCTAAAGAGGAGGGACAGAGAGAGAGAGAGAGGGGGACAACCATAATCAGTATTGGCAATTCGAGTGACAGTTCCACAGTGCCTTCAGTTCAGTTCAGTTGAGTTGAGTCTGCCTGCCACATCCACCCACCTTGCCGCAGTTTGGCCGTGCGCCATTTGTATATGAGGCAAATAAAAATGCATATCAAATGAGGCACAAAGCTGAATGTTGCAGTCGTCCGTAAGAGAGAGTGGGAGAAGGGAGGGGAGGGGCCAGCCATTTGGAGGCACTTGCGCAGAACTTACCTGCTGAATATTCCATGAAGTTGCCAATAAAGTCAAGTGGCAACTCCTGCAAATGGCAACAGGAACAGAGGAAGCTGCCTCTGCTGCTGCTGTTGCTGCCTCTGCTGCTGTTGACTGCAGTCTGCTGCTGCATACTAATTTTGTCTTGCCTTCCCCTCTCTCTATCCCCCAACTCTTTCTCCTTCCCTCCGACTGCCTCGCCCACTGCATTGTGGTGGCATCTTGGCCTCATTTTGTATTCATACCAAGCACCAATTTCCTTCTGCTGCTGCTGCTGTTGTTGCACTTAGTTGTTGTTACTGTTGTTGTTGTTGTGCCTGCTATTAACTGAAATAAAAGTACAACAACAGCAACAACAACAACAACACAACGCAGCAAAATTGCAATAAAAATGTGGCCCGCCTCTCTCGCTTTGCATTAAAATTGCATTGCAATTGCCCAAGTCGAGACCTTTTTGTTGTTGTTGTTGCTTTATTATGGCAATTGTTGCCCGGTCTTTGTTGCTTTTGTTGTTGTTCAAATGAAATCCAATTAGTTGGCTACAAGGCCTACAACGACGACGGCGACGGCGATGCGTCGTGACTTGCGAAGTCCTTTTCGGTTCAACTGACTGCCCGTGTGTGTGTGGCTGCGTGAGTGCCTATAACTTTGTATGTAGTTGCCTGTAAATTACACTGTGAAAACAGTCTGATGAAGATGTTGAATTTAGCATTTTTTGTTGAATTAAATTCTCTTTTGATAACCAAAGAATTCGTGTGGAGAATTCAATGCAATCTTTAAGATTTTATTATTGATAGTATCATGATTAGTATCCAAAATAAAAATTTATAAATAAATTGACAAAAAAGAACAGAAAGTTGAGACATAAATAAGAAATAAGATTGGAGATGCAAATATACAAAATCAATTCTATTAAATTTTATATCGATTGGGAAATTTTAAATTTTTATTAACTTAACATTTATAATAATATAATAATCTGTTATACAATTAAATTGTTTTAGTAACACATATGACTTAAAAAATTTAATTTAAAAATGTTCTATACAGATTTATTTGTTTACATATTATTATAATTCGACTATAAACCTCTAAGTTTACTGAATATTTCGAGTTTAAACTTACATAGTATTGATTGATAATTTCAATGCTAGATTTCTTGCGCAGTTTGTCTATTAATGTGGATAATTCTTTCTTCCTACACTTTTTCTAACAGTGCAGTAGCCGCGCTCACGCGCTCAATTGAATATGCAGTAATTGCGCCGTTTCATTCGCTCATTCGCGTTTCATTCTTCGTTTCATTGTCGTTCATGATTTGCCGTGACTTTTCTTTTGTACCCAAAACGCGTTTGTGCCTAAGTGCAGAATTGAATTTTAGTGATTAATTTTGGGGTAGCCTGAAGAGGAACTCAGCTAAGCTTATTCCCCATTCCCCATGTAACTCTCTCTCCCTCCCTCATCTCTGTCTGTCCTTCCTTTGCAAGACAATTTCGTAGGCAGATGGCACATGCCACAACGCCTGCTTGGACCTTGCCACAATCAAGTCGCAGCATTCCAAACGAACCCCTCTTGCCCTTGCCATTGCCCCTGCCCCCCTGCACAATAAAACTGTCAATTAACCTTTAAGTGAACCCGCGAAGATGCCCATGCGAACGAGCCTAACGAAATAATTTCCATTTGCCAGTCGGGGTATCTTATCTGGAGCTGCCTGCCAGAAATGCCAGCAAATAGAGATCTCACAGAGGCATTAGAGGCGAAGCCAAAGGCAAAGCCGTAGGAAAAGTAGACCACAGGCCAAGACGATTTACGCCCCCCGCCTTCCGACACCCAGCCCCGCCCACAGTCTAACGCCCGAAACTGACAAAACGCTGCTATTTCCAATTGTGCTATTAATCTGCCACATTTGCACCACATCGCTCTGTCTCGCTCTCGCAACCCGAAAATAGAAACAATCAAAATGAAAATACATTCTCTTTCTGCTGCGCGTTCGTAATAAAAACCCCAAAAGCAAAACGTTTTCCATTTAAAATGTCGTCGCAAAGCGCGCTCTCTCTCACTCTCTCACTCCCCACACACACTCCCCACACTCTGCACTGCTTGTTCTGCTTGCACCGCAGCCAATGGCAGGCAAGCAGTGTCACGCCCACTGCGTCAATTGCCAGCCAGTGCTGCCAAGTAGTGTGCAGAAACCAAACCAGTTTGGCCATTCAACACGTTGTGCAGCGCAAGTGCGAGCGAGAGATGAAAAGAGAGAGTGCAAGTGCGCGAGAGTGCGACAGCCTGCACAGAGGCGTGCCCAAGGCAGCGCAGGCGCAGGGGGAGAGCGACGAACGAGCGCGCGGGTTGGTCAGCCAGCGAAGTTATTATGGTAGGTTAGGTTCAAACAAGGTGGCAAACAGGCTCGTTAACGCTAACCAAATAGGAAGGAAGCAGCAGCAGCAGCAACGAAGCAGCACGGCACAGCAGCAGCAGCCAGCGTCAGCGCCAGCAGCGACGCTACAGTCGACGTCAACGTTGCTGGGAACAGGTTTTACTTGATTTTTGATTTTCTGTTTTTTTTTCACGGGGGGTGACTCCTGCTTGGGCTTATTTGGCTAACAAGCAAGCAGAGGCAGAGGCAGCGACGCGGGCAGAGACAGCGAAACAGCGCAGTCGCTGGCAGCGTCCGTCGGCATATTTTGTCGGGCTGCATTTATGAAAAGCGTTTACGCCCGCCAGCACGCGCCCGCTGTCAGCTCGAGGGGATTTCTGCAGATCGAAGTCGAAGTCAGTCAACGGCGTCAGCTCAATTTGTCGAGTCGGTCGAGCATCCGCAGTCCGTCACTAAGCCAAGTTAATTGAACTGTAAATCGCGGCGTGTGTTGTGTAGTGTAAAAGCAAAGCAAAAGAAAGAGATATCAAGAGAGAAGAAAGAGAATATTTTATATATATCTGATTAGTTCAGAGATCTGAGCATACAAGACCTAGTGAAGTTCGATCTGTTCAAGTCAAATTGGCTCCACACGTTGCCAGCATGTCCAGCCACGAGGAGGATGAGCACGAGCATGAGCACGTCGAGGAGCACGAGGAGGAGCAGGAGATCCATGTCGATGTGGACTCCGATTCGCGCATGTCCTGTGGCAGCGGTTCCGATGTGGATATGGATGGCGGCAGTTGCTACGACGAGTCAGAGACGCCACTCAGGTAACATATCAATTTCGGGAATCAAAACGGAATCGTAGCTCCAAGTGTTGCCAACATTCCATTGTCACTGCCCGACTCTCCGTTCATAATGCCATTATAATCTTTGAATGCTTTTATGGCGCCACAAAAACGTATTCTTTATGAGCTCATCGAAACAAAGGGGGCTCTTTGAGAGTGTGTGGACTGTTTACAGTGAGCACAAGCGATAGATGATCAGTTTCATTATGAAATGATTTATTTCTTAGGATATCTACAGTTTGTTTTCTAAAGAACGACATACTGTAGACTCGTAAAATTATTTTTGATATGAAGATTACATTTTTAAAATCTTCTTAAGTTGTTCCTCAATTCTTTTGCAATTGTTTTTGATATTTATGGAGATATCTACAATTGCCATGTATTTCATTCCTCTCTTAACCGATAACGATATAAATATATAGGGGGTGTGTGGAGTCCTTATAATAAGCACAAGTGCTGGAAGATCAGTTTCTTCATGAAATGATATTTGTTTGACTTTTTCTATAGTTAACTTTGTAAAGAACAACAGACTGAAGACTGATAAGCTTCTTTTTGATATGAATTCTTCTTATTGAGTTATTTTATACTTTTTTGCAATTCTTATTTAAAGTTATAGAGATTAAAGAAGATTTTCTTTTCTTAACTACTTATTACTGAGTATTTCTTCAATTGATTTCTTGAAGAACGAGACAACGAAGAATTAGAAGCCTGAATCTCAATTTTTAAGAAATTCTAGAGTTTTTCTTAAATTCTTTTACAATTAAATTAATAAAAGTTATTGACAACTTTCTTCCATTCACTGCTGAACTTATTTTCGACATGAATTACGAACTTCTAAGATTGTCTTGAGTTCGTTCTCAATTCAACCGCAGTTCCTCCTCACATTATGTTTCTTTCATTCAAATCTTCCCCATTAACGAGCGCTGACTGTGTCTAACAAGCTGGCAATAGATGTGAATCGTTTGGGGGATCGATTCTTCGACTCTTTGATGCTTCATTCATCTTCTACCTTCGCTTTGCACCAATTTGTTTGTGGCGTGAACAAACCTCTTAAAGACTAATAAATTGCTGCAGCAAACCCCGCGCAGGTAACTCCCTGAATTTACAGGGTGCACAGGTAGAGAGGGGCAGGCAGTGGGAAGGGGCAGGGTAACTGGGACGGGCCGCCGATAAAGCGCACATTAGCAAGGCGCCAAAAAGCGCGCGTTGATAACAATTCCCCAAATGGGCTCGAACGAGTTTCAAGACGAAAAGGGAAAGAGAGAGAGAGAAAGAGGAAGAGAGGCAGAGAGAGGAAACAAAGCCACAGTCGGCGGGCCCTCCGGAATCGCAGGGCATATTGGATTAACATTTTAATAGAGCGCGCTATAAAAATGCCATAAAAACATCTCTCGATCCCCAGCGAAATGTGGAGCAGAACCCAGTGAGGCAGTAAGGCAGGTGATTCGAGCCCATTCGATGCGTGTTTTATGACAAGTTTTTGGTTTTTCTGTTTTCGTTTTCTGTTTTCTGTTTCGCGTTTTGGAAAGTCGCTCGAAAATTGTTTTCAATTATGCGACAAATTAATGAAACCTTCGTGACTCGTTTGCGGTCGCTTGCGATGATTTATAGAATGTAAATAAAATGCCGTCTGCAGCATTTGCATAATTACTTAATTTGCCAACAGCCACAGCCAGCATTACGCATACGCCGCGTGTTGCGACGCTGAAAACATGATTTCTGCATGTTGCCACCTTATCGCTGCCTCTGGCTATGGTATCAGCAAAGAGGCAGTGGCGTAGCCATAACAAAGGGGAAAGGGGGCAGATTGGATTAGACTTGAAGTGAGTGAAATGGAAATAGATAGATTGTATGTACATATATATGTGTATAGTTATGTTAATTATATTAGTATAAATTTATATATGTATGTATAGTGGGAGACTGAAAAAGAGGCAAGATATTTATTATAGTATTATAGTATTTTTGTGCAGTATTTTGTATTGTATTTCCATCAGTTAGTACAATTGAATTCATTTAGAAGACACAGATATATGAATATTATAATTAACTTATTTATTTTAATTGATAAGAAGAGGCAGACTGTTCATGGTATTTAGTATTTTTTTCAGTATTTTGCTTAGTATTATTTTCAATTATTTTTTAAACTCTGATTTAAGATCAAGAAATATGTAGATGATGCAGCAAAGAAGACAGCGTTTGAATAGTATTTAAGTATTTTATTGCAGTATTTTCTTTATTTTCTCTATTATTCTCTATATAATTCTGTATAATTTCAAGATCTGTAAGTGAAAGTCTTATATCGTTTAGAGATAAACATCTAAAATTGAAATGGAATCCAATCACATTGATAGATTACAAATCATTGGAATATTTTAACATATTTTCCTAAATATATTGTAATATAATATATTCGTGCTATTCATGTCTACTTAAAGATCAATTGTAAAGTACTTCATTTTAATTCGTTAACTAACTTGTTAAATTATATAATATAAACAACGTTATACCATACATACTCGTATAACAAGTTTTATAAGTAATACATTAACCTCTCAATTCGATCATCAATCGATCTTTCACCTGCGCTACTCCCCTTGCAGCCGCCTCTGCCGCAGTCTGTTGCCGCGTGGGCCGTGCAGCTTTGCAACCGTGTGACTGCATGCATGTCTCTCCAAGGCGACATTAATTAATAATTTGTTCTCGCACCGAGCTTATCTGGGCGACACTTTCAGCATTAATGAGCAGAAAAATAAGTTCACATTGGCATTACGCTAACGTTTTCCCCTCTCTCTCTCACTTCCCTCTCTCTATCTCTCTCTCTGTAGCGAATCACTGCAGTCGGAGCAGACGCGCTCCTCGTCCAGCGAGAATCTGCCATTCAGCATATCGCGCCTGCTCTCGAAGCCCTTCGATGCCAACAGTCAGCGCAACAACAACAACAGCAGCCCTGGCAGCCACAGCAGCAATAACAACAACAACAACAACATCAACAGTGGCAACAACAACAATCATGGCGAAGAGAAGGAGCTGCAAGCAGACGAACAGGATTTGGCCGCATACAAATTGGCCACCAGCATCGCGAACTCAACATACGGCAGCGCTGCCGCACTCTACACATATCCGCATCTATATCCGTCGGCCGCTGCTGCTGCTGCCGGGCATGTGCTGCGAGTGCCGCCGCAGCGTACGCCGCTGACCTGGGCGCTGCCGCCGCTGCATCATGCGGCGTTGGCGCATCAGGCGGTCAAGGATCGACTGGCAGGTGAGTCCAGAGCTACAGTAGCTACAACAGCTACTGTTTGACCAAAGACTGGCAACAGACAAGCAACAGAGAAGGGGAAAGAGGGAGAAGAAGTCGAGGGGGCTGGGGGGAAGGAACAGCGACTGCTCCAATGCGGCTTATTAAAGTCGGGCTAATAAGCGCGATCAGAGAAGTCTTTTAAGCCAAACATGCCTGTCGGCATGTCATTGCCGCACGTGTGTGTGTGTGTACGTGCCACTGCCACTGTGCGTGTGTGCGTGTGTGTGTGTGTGTCAGTGCGTGTGTTCGCTGGTGTGTGTGCGGCCCTAAAGTATAAAAACATGTTTGCCTTCAAATGCGCAATCGCAGCTTAAGCTGAAGAGAGAAGCTGAAGCCGAGGCTGAAACTTAACGCTGCGCCACCGCCCAGAAGCAAACGCATTTGCATATGGCCAATACCAGAGCAGGACATGCCAAACAGACTGCAAAGATACCCTGTGCGCTGAGCTAATGAGGGAGGCAAGAGTAAAGCAGTAAAGATCCATATGAAAGTGAAGCTTGACAGAAAGTTAAGAGCAAAGCTACTGCAGCTATGAATGTCTATAATGCATCGTGTAGATCTATGTATAATCCAAGACATATACAATATATAGTATATATTCTTCTCTAACTGATTCATACAGTTCATTTCAAGATAAGAAGTCGCCACAAGAATGAAAAGCAACAGGGAAACTTGTTGGAGAGTCTAAAGTAGGAAATTGTACAGCAAGTGAATTAATAATATACCTAAAGATCTACAGATATACAAGTATAATCTATAACAGATTGATGATATATGTAAAAATCTACAGATATAATCTATAGCAGTTAATCTGAGTAGCATAACAAATATTCTAGTTCTTTCTCTTCGAATGCATCTAAAGTTTCTTTTCCAACTTATGTGCTTCCTAGAAGACAGAAGACAACTGTACAGAGGTTTTAAAACTAAAAAGTAAACCACTTATAGCCATAACCATAGCTTAACGTATAATTATGAGTACTTTCCATGGTATAGTACTATACCATACTATCCTTAAATACTACCCATGGCATATACCTTATATAACTCACCAGAACTTCTAGTTGCTCCACTCCGAAGTGAACTTCTCTGCCAAGTCACCTCAACTGCCTCAACATGAACACAATCCTCACAACACTTCCACTGCAGGGTGTCTGTAGGCCGTGCATACCCCTCACGTACACCACTGTCTGGCTTGTTTAATTTGTTTACATTATGAGCTTCACTTGTAGCTACAAGCGACAGTCGCAGCGCGAGCCGCTTAAATAATGAGTTCGCGTTGATTTTATTACGCCTTCCTGGCAGCAGGACAGCGACGGGGAAGGAGCAGGGGAAGAAGGCAGCGGGCAAGGGACAACTGGACTCCACTGCAGCCTTCAGTCTTTATCAGCTGTCGCTGTCTCTGTCGCTGAGCGTCCCCCGTTTAAGTCATATTTGGGCCATTTTGGGGGGCTGCCCCGAAAAGCTGCTTAGTGCGCATTGCACTGCGATTGGCATTGCGATTGCAACGACAGCAGCAGCCTTTTTCTTAGCCTTTTTATGGCCAACATCCGGCGTACGGCTGCATACCCCCTCGGGTATTTTAATGAGCTGGTTTTACATGACTTTTTAATTTCGCGCTGTGCCCCGAAAAGGAATTAATTACACATTGGGCGGTCCGACGACTCAACGCCAGAGCAAGAAAGACAAAGAGAGAGAGAGAGAGAGAGATAGGCAGAGCGACTGACAGAGAGAGAGAGAGAGAGAGAAGGTCCCTTTGAGCAGGCTTATTTATCGCCGCATACCACACTTCAATGCGACGCTGCCAACTGACATGGGCAGCTTTTAATTAGCCCCTAAGCAGCTAAGCTGTCCCGGCCACATGGCCAGCCCCTCTGCCAGCACCTCTGCCACTGGCCACACTTATCCCTCGACCAGTTTCACTCTGATAAGCTGGCGCCTTGGCTTTTTTCATTAACAAGACAAACGAGAACGCAACGCAGTCCCAGGCGAGGTCTCAGTTAAGGTCTCAGTTCTGCTGAGTGCTGAGTCCCTTTCTGTGGGCTAAAGCCCTAGAGCCATATGATTAATAATCATCGCGTGATATCATCGTGTGCAGCATATGCCAATTAAATACCACAAATAGCCGAAAAATACTGCAGAAAACAATTATTCTGGTAAATTTGACTCAATTTTTCATGCAGTTTATGAAGGTTCTTTGTTAGTTAGATAAGAGCATGGAGAGCATGAGTTCGGATAGGCTTGAAGGCATCTATCTTTATAGAAAGGCCTTTAAGTCATTCCAGGTGCTAAGGTAGGTTTGTTTTCAAATAGTTTTTAAAGTAATGTCTCATTTGATTTCGCCTGGGTATGAGTTTCTTTTCTTTCCTTCTTTCCTTTAATACAATTTCTTTAACATATACTTTCAGAGTTTTTCTAATCTTGACGCCTTTTTATCTAAGTAACCTTTATGTCATAGTAGTTAAGGATAACCCCTTATAATACATCTTTGTATTTAATATATCTTCAGCAAGTTTCAGCTTCATGAAATGTTCTCATTAGCAAACTATCAATAGATAGCATATACAACTTATTATGCTACCTTTACACACTTGCAGTACCCTGCTTATTACCCTTCATCATTATCTTAACCCTTAACCATTCGAAAATTAATAATTTCTTACCATAGAGCAGCGACTTAAGCTTAAGGTCAAAGTGTAGATACTTTACTAAGCTGCCTGGCACATTGCGCATACGCCAGGTGGGGCTGTGGCTCTTCAGCATCGTCTACAGCTCAGCCGCAGGCGCCATCAATAATGCATGCTAAAAGCTTTTAGCATTATTTTACGTATTTTGGGCAGGCAGTTCGCAGGCAGTCGAGGCAGCTTGTGAGTTTGCCGAGTATCTTTAAGATATGCCAAGAACTCAGGCCAAAACATCATAAACAAGCAGCAGTGCGGCGAGGCGAGGGAGCGCTCAAGGGGAAGAAAAGCGGAAAAACGCTGGTAAGCCATAAAATTATGCTTATGTGCGTCGAATCCTGGCTTCCCCTGCTCCCCTCTTGGAATCCTTTAAGGATACGTTTATGCTTACGCTTATGTGGTGCGATAAATGGCTTTTTATTGAAATTGATATTGCCTGAAATATTCAAATGGCTGTGCCTCTTTCCCCCCTTCGGCTTCCCACAGGCCCCTTCGAATTTATACCCAACCGGAAAAGGGTTTTCCTGGCAAAAGTCGCAATAAAAAACATGATTTGTCAGCTTAACACCCGCCATAGATTCCCCGATATTGAGAACCTGCCAGCGTTACCATTGATGGAACATTTTTTGGGTTCACCTTTGTGGGGTCTTTGAGGGGAGGATGATGCTGATGTTGATGGGGTTGGGTTTAAGGGTAGCGCAGCGAGCTCTTACTTCAATTGAAGTACATGGGTAGCAATTGAGAGTTGGATAGGGAGAGATTGGAAGAACTTGTAGTAAGAAATCTAAGATATGTTTATTGTTTTTGTATTGAAATGAAGAAATTTACAACTCTTAATAGAAACATAAGCTCTACAGTTTATTGGTAGTTTCTCTTGGGTTTCAACTTTCGAAACATTCACTTTCTGGGTATATTATACACTTATGGTTTATAATAACAGCTTCTTAGAAAAGTAGGGTTATGTTTGTTATGAAAAACTCCCATTTCTTTTATAAATCCATAATTTAAATGGTATGAAGGTTACTGCATAGCAAACGCTAATCACATTTCATTTTGCTTGCCACGCCCCTGCCTACACAAATCGGTGTTTACCATGTATTTCAGCTTCAGTATAAGCAAGTTCAATCCTAAGAATTGCCTTTCCTAATCGGAACTACAGAGAATACTTCGCAAATTAGAAACTCCGATGTGTTTTGCCTAGTTTCGTATCGTAGATATACAGAAATGGTGAAAATAGCTGCAATATATTTGGTGTCCTCTTCCGCATTCCCCGCCCCACTTCAACCAAGTCACAACTTGTGCTTGTTTTCTTCTCAGTTTTGTCGTTCAATTTGTTTGGCCAGGCAACTTTGGCACAATATTCTCAAGCTCATGTCTCCAGTGTCCGCTTATCGCTTGACCCCAGTGGCGATGGTCAAGCCGGTTTCCCCAACTGCCGCCGGCTGACCGCGACGCTGACCAAGACGACAGCGTCGACGACGACATCGTCTCAATAACTTTGTTGCTGCGTCGGGGCCGGGCTTATCGCACATAATAAACAACAACACGCGAGCCAAGCCGAATTCAACTCGAGCAGGCAGGAATTTTAAAAGGTTCAGCGCCAGCCCCGAGCTGTGCCAGCGCCCGCACCCATTAGGCACAGACGGAAAGTGAGACGGAGACGGAGACGCTGACTGAGAGACTGAGACTGGGTCACATGCGCATCCTAGGAAGCCGCGACTTTATGACTCAACTGCGACTGCGACGGGCAGACTCAATTGATGTCGCGTGCATTGTCCAAGCAAGCGTCTACGATAAAGGTTCGGCTGGGCAATTAGTCCGACTTAAGCAGCCGAGCCGAGAACGTAGCCGAGCCCGAACCTGAGACGAAGTAGGAGTAGGAGTCAGTGACTCTTGCAAGGGCTGTACACGGAGTAGGGCTCGGAGTCGGGGTATCTAAATTGATTTCACAGCAGGTAACGGCAGGCGTCTAAGGTCGTGACACAGGTGCCGCTGCCGCAGTCGCTGCCGCAGCCGCAGCCGGAAGCAAATATCGGAAATTGCTTGTTATCTATTTGGGAATTTATTGTTTGCTAATTGCCAGGACACACACAGGGAAGCAGGATAAGTGAAAGTGAACTGCGCTACCTGCAACTACTTAGCTACACCTTTATCTAAATATATGTACCTAGGCATAAACCTATAAATACCTCATATGCATTCTCACTTATACCGGCTCTCCCCTCTTGCAGCTGCCTTTCCCATCGCTCGTCGCATCGGACATCCGTACCAGAATCGCACACCGCCCAAGCGAAAAAAGCCGCGCACCTCCTTCACACGCATCCAGGTGGCCGAGCTGGAGAAGCGCTTCCACAAGCAGAAGTATCTCGCCTCCGCTGAGCGTGCCGCCTTGGCGCGGGGTCTCAAGATGACCGATGCGCAGGTGAAGACGTGGTTCCAGAATCGACGCACCAAATGGAGGTGAGTTTCAACTACAAAAAATTGTATATTTGAAGGGAATGAGCTAGGAAATTAAACCTATTCTTCACTAATGCGAAACATAACCTAAATCTTTCAGAGTTTTGATACTTAAATACTTAAGATCTTAATATAATACCAGTTACTTTGGCTTAAATGCATTTATTGATATAAATTATAACTCCCTCAACCAGCAAACTCTTTCTTCATTAATAGATATATATAATATGATACATATATGTAAATATATTTGATATTTTATATCTTAAATTTATATATTTTATATATATATTATATTTTACTCTTGTAGTTGAATTGAGTGATGTTTCCATTCTCGAAAAACCTTTTCTGTGCGTATAAGCCGAGAAAAATCAATAGAACAGACCACCTGACTCACTTCAGAAGTGTTGACAGGTAACGCAACCTGCTCCTCATCTCACTTCCCCCCCCAACCCACCTCCCTCCCTTTTAAACTACAAAATGTATACAAAAGGCTTCTGTCTAACAGGAAAAAAGAACAAGCAAAGCGGGAGAGTGAAAAAAGCGTTCTTTCGAACTGGGGGGTAAAAGGTTTATCCATTATGCATGAGCACATTAAATGAAAAAGCGCTGCCAGTAAACGCCCCCACCACCACCCCCACTCTGCTAGCACTGCTACTCGTCTAGGGGTTGGCCAGCAGCGGGGGTGGATTCACTTTGTATCTGCTGTAGCCTCGTCCTGCGTCGCGCAGTCTAATAATGAGTACAACACTGCCTCCACTAGCCAAACGCTAATCATGGCCACAAAATGGCGGCTATGAACATATTTTATTCTATTTTTAATAAGCCAGGAAAAGGGCTTACAAGACTGAATAAAGAAACTAGAACTAGAAAAGTACAAATCTTAAGCCTTCATTGGCTTTAAGTTTTCTCTGTTTTATTTAAGCGTTGCTAGAACGGAAAATATCTTTTTAAGATATTCTATATATATATATGATATATGGCAGATCCCAATAAATGTTAAATAAGAAAATCTAATAGCTCTTGTTGTTCGAAATAATTCTAATATTATGAAATATGATTTCATATATCATAAGCAAATAATTGAATTCCTCATTATATGCCACCATAGCTAACCTCCCTCTACAGAGTTCCGTAAAACGATTCATATAATTGTAGTTAATAGAACTCACATGTGTCGCTTGCCTCATCAACTTTTAATAATTTCAAAAATAACAAACCCAATACCATTTAATAATAAGGCAACAACACGACCGATGGTCATCAAGTACGACACTATCTGAGCAAATCGATCAGCAATTGAGGCTTGACGTGCCTTCAATGTGATCTTTAATACATACATGAACAGTTTATGTATATATACACGATCTGAAATCGTTCAACTTTTACTTAGCGAGACCATCTGTTCTCGGTTATCGTTTTGATTTATGTGAAGCATTTTCAAGTTCCCGAACATTTGCCATGCAAATGGCAATTAACGAGCAACTTCCCCTCCCACCCCTACCAACAGTTCCGACTGCCTTATCGGGCAGGTAGTGCCCATGCTACCCTACAGAATAAACAAGTCACGCGCTTGTTTCTCTCTCTCCCTCTCTCTCTCTCTCTAATTTGATGAGGCATCGATGCGAGTCGCGTCGCCTTCGGGTTGCGTGTCTTCTAAATTGTTTTCTATTTTATTATAAACATTAGAATATTATAATATTTTCTATAGACCATTTGGTGGATATTATTGTGATATGGAAACAGTTAAAGAACTCTTTAAAAGAGTTTTCTGAAAAAGTGTTTCAATTATTTTCTCCCTTTTGAAGTTAGTTACAAAATTATAAGTATTATAATTATTCCTATCTGCTTTATAGTTATGATATATCATAAACATCACCCCTTGTGGCTCTATTCTCTTGGCAGATATTGCAACTTCATGCAAATCGCTTGAGAAAATCATGCCTGGGCTGAGTTAAAAGGCTGCCAGAACTTCTTTGTATACCTCATAAAAGCGACACCCAACAACAACAACAGCAACAACAAAAACATGATGTGTATTACCTTTGGGCGCATTTAGGCCGCACTAATTGCCGCTTAGCAAGCTCCTTTGCAGCCTTTACCCCCTCCCCCAGCCGACAAGTTGGCTTGTTTTTCAGCCAACTTAGCTTATCAGCCATTTTGAGGCTATTTTAGCTCGTAAAAATTAATGATGTAAAACGCAATTTTGTTAACGGCAAATGGCCACGGCTCGTTTGTGGCTAACTGAAATGGCAGCGGCCGAGCAACAGCAACAGCAACAACAGGCGCCATCATTATGCATAACTCGTAAATACCTCACACACACACACACACACACATATATATATAGTGTAGTATATAGTTGCAAGTGTATCGCATAATTGGCCTAATGCGGCCGCGCTGTGCGCAATTTGAATAATGAAGCTGGGCCAACATGGCGTATGAGTTGTGTTTTGTTGCTGCATTTTGCATAATTTATATGCTATAAATAAATCGCCAACAACAACAACAATTAATAATTTACTGCAAGAAGAAGAAGTACGAGCAAAATGCCAGCAGGCTGAGCAATTGAATGAAGCTTGTTGTCTGTCAATTTGACATTGTGTTTAGCTCGAAAAGAGCCAACAAAAAATACACCAGGCAGCTGGTGTATAGAAGAGACTGAAAGACAGATGTAGAGGGAAACAAATGAGGGGAAGATGGGTAAGAAAAATGGCTGTCATTGTTTTTTTTGCCTGGTCTAACTGTGCTCTGCGCAGGATTAAGTTCCACTGCGTTACTTCATGGCCATTTTTTTCCCCAGACACTCATGAATAAATTGCTGAGAGGGTAGTCTAGACTTGTGCAAAGGTTAATTCAAATATTTAACTTTTTAAGTCATTTATTGTTGGTATACAATGCCTGCAATTCAAATTTAAATTAAAAGTTTTGCTTTATTTCTGATCTGCTTTGGGTATTTGTGTATTGAGGGATTCATAATTTATGTGTTAACGAAGTCACTAAAATATAGTGAATATCATTGAAAGGTGTTGTACATATGCAGCACAAAATTTATATATGTCTTATGTATACATTTAAATACAATATATACAGTATTACACATGGAATTCGCTATAGATTTTCATTAAAATTCAACAAGAATTTCGTTTTTTTTTTAATTCTGCTTAGCTTAAACTTTCGTATAAGGTATCTCGTAGTTCATACACATCAAACTTGTCACCTTTTACCGCTTGCTTCCTGCTGTTACATACGTAATTTAATTAGCAAACAGGACATAAATCAACTTGCCGTTAAACCCTTTTTAATTACACAACGATGCATCAAAAAAGTTACCCAAACTCGAGCAAAAGATTCTGAGCGAATCTCACAAAGGAAAACGAGAAGTAAAGCTCCCTGAAAATTAATTGCCTGGGAATATGGAAAACTTTGTGTTGTTGCCACTGCTGAAAGCTGTCTAATTAAAAATTTACACACACGCACACCAGCTCACACACAAACAAACACACATAGTCACACACACACACGAGAGCAGCAAACTTAAACCGCAAGTCGAGAAACGCAGAGAAAAATCAATTTGCCTGAGAGCAAAGTTTTCTTAGCTCAAGGAAAATCAAATAAAATTAATTACAACTGCCTTGGCCATTTGTAAATTAACTTTGAAGCTTTTCCCTGTGCCCAAAACGGTCCTCGGGCACGTGTCCTTGCCGGGAAGTTTCCGTCTCCCGCAGGAATCACTCGAGGTACGACCCACTTGCCCAATTAATGGGCTGGCTAAATTGTTATGTCTTGCAAGATAATTACCAGAGGCTCTTTTTACTGGGCACCAGGGAGGACAACAATGGCTGGGGGGGGTGAAACTTTTAGGCCTTGCTGATTTTGTCGTAATTTGTTGACGTCGTTTGCGGACGTTGTGTGAAATGATTTTAATTACCAACCAAGTGAGGAAGGGAGCAGGAAGTGGGCAAACCTGCGAGCAGCTGCCCCAAGGCACTGCGACAATTGACTCGCCATTAAAGTTTCGTGACAATAGCCCCCCACATACCTCCTCTCCCTTCTCCTCGTGCCTGCACCCCTCTGAGCGATTTATGCGTCGAGCTTTAATAAACATTTTAGCCTAATGTGCTGCCATTATTTATCGCTGGATAACAAGAGTTTTCAGCGCGCCGTCGCTGGCGCCAAAAGACAAACAGTTAACATTTGTCCCGGCGTTTGTTGCATTTTCATTTTCTGTTGGCTTTTTATTTGACTTTTCTTTCACTCGCATTTCCATTCCCATCTACGGGGCAGCTCGTGACGCAAGATAAATTACCGTCGTGCCGAGTCTCCCCTTCGGTCTGCAGCACAAATTAAACTCGCACACACACGCCACCACACACACACACACTCATTTGTTTACTTGTTTTGGAGTTTTAATCAATTTTCGTTGAATTTTTTATGCGCTAGCTGTAAAAATGTGCACCGATAAAACATCCGAAAAATGCCCCCAAAAGTAAAAGTCGAAAAAAATATAATCTTCATACGTTTTTCGAACGTAATAACTCACAGCGCGCTCAACAATTGCCGGAACAATTGAGTTGTAGCTACACATAAATACATACAGATATAGATACATACATTTACATATGTATGCACATAGTATAGTATTATAGGTTTCCTGTAACTCAATTAAATCCGCGTCCCACTGTGCATCGTTTTTATGTCTTGTATTTAAGTCCATAAAAAGCATCGATGGCATTGAAATCAGATCAGATGAAAGAAGATAAGATGGCATATATATTTTATAGCCTTCTTCACTTGATTTATGGCAAAGACTTGGCACAGCGTTGTAGTAAAACATAATTAACGCATCCTGTCATAACTATCCTAGCTCAAATAACATAGTTATGAAAGGGTTTAATCAGCTTTAAGCTTTAAAATTCGAATGGAATCAATATAAAAGTACACTATAATAGTTTTAACAAGTTGTAACCTCAAAAATTCAATTTCCTAGTTCAACTTAATAAATATAATGTTGAAAGTTCGTAGTTTTCTATTCTTACATTACACCAAACTTTATTGATATTCGTTATAAGAAAGAATAAAAAAGGCGATGTGTTATTTCTTAAATTCAAAGCACAATCTTTAGGCTACCGTCTTGCATTCTTCGTAGTTGCTCAAAAAGTGCTTTTATTTATCGATAACTTTTGTGTCCGATTCTTATGCTACGCCTATGTTATGTTATTAACAGCTTAAGCTGTTTATGTTTATGTTAACTAAAAATCAATGAAATATTATAAGAAATATTTAAAGTACCCTGCATTCAAATAAAACCTAGCTTAGCTTTATTAACCCCGGGTATATTACACAAAAGTTATGGATATTTTCAATAACATGAATGTGTTCCAAGTGTAACTTCACTTTCCTTTTCCTTTCCCTTAGGCATAATGCATTTTTAATGGGGTTCGCATTAAAGTTATGTGCTTAACATATGTAGTTTGAATGATGACATTGCTGATGAAAGCCTTAATGATAGCATATTAAACCATAATATAGTCATGACATGTGTGGGTCGCACACACACCCACACTCACAGACACACTAATGAGTGGAGTATTTAGCTAGTCTGTGTAATTACGGGACAAACTTTGCGACGCAACCAGAAGAACTTCATTAGCTCATGAAATATTCAACATGGCGGGCCAGCACACTCCCCTCTTCCTCTTCCTCTTCCTCCTCCTACTCCTCCTTCTCCCACTCAGCAGCCAGGGGGTGGCTCGGGGGTGTGCTATAATTAGAGCATAAATGCTGCGCAAACGCGAACTGCAGAAGGGATGGGGAGAGTGGAAGGGGCAAGTGGAAAATGGTATAACTGCAACAGCAGCAGCAGAGGCAACCGAGTTGCAGCAGCCTGCAAAAGGCAGTTGCAATTCCACTTGAATTATTGATGCGCCCCAAAAGGGAGAGGAGACAGTGGCCTGGGTGGAGTGAAGAGGGAAGAGACAAACAAATTGCCAACGCTTGTTTGCCCGTTTCCAAATCCCATTTGAGGGCAACATTTAAAATGTAATTTCACTCGAAATTAATTTTCAATAAACAAAAGCGAAACGGAACAAGAGACAAGCAATTTTCCTCTCCCACCTTCGCTCCCTTCGTCCCTGCCCGGTGGATTGTGTAATTGCGTCGGGCATATTTGATTTGATTAGTTTTAAATGGTCTTAATAAGCCGCCCACATAATGACTTGATGAGTCCCATCTGCCCACAACAAACCCGACCACGGTGTATGCAACTGAACTTCAGGCAAATTGTTTTTCGATAATGAATATTCACATTAAGCGATGACAGAATATTGATAGAACTTAACTCATTGGGGAACGTTGGATAACAATACGATATATTGACATATCATTAGTTATTTTGAACGATTTATTCTACTTAATGTCTGTTTAATACTTCTGCTGATCGATAAGTTGACACGAGACTGCACTTTAATAGGTTTCTAATCATCCGAACAGCATTTCAAACAGTATAGTTTATTAGAGTATATGTATAAGATCAATTTTAATTACTAAAATTACACTTACTTAAATTAATGATATTCTTTAGCTATTATCCTCTGCCTTCGAATACAATATTTCTTTCTGATTCTCACTCTTTTTCGCATACATTGCTTGCTTATATTTATAAGTAATTTTCTATACTTCTTCCATCTCAACTAAAGTTAAATCTCGTCATACTCTTCTGATTTTAAGAAACCTGTCAAAAATGAATGATATTTTTAAGATATTAAGAAATTTGTCATTTCAATATATTGATTCCTTCTTATGCTATCGAAGTTTTCTAGTATATTTCTTACTTATACATAGAAGAAATCCACAGTATACGATATTCAATCCCAGCTAAATCTTGTTTTAAAATTCTTCGCTTAAAACCCCGACTCGATCGATATATCGAATATATCTCTAGTTCACTCGCTCTCACAATACTTATCATCTCAACTAAATCCCCCTCTCTTTTTCTCTCTCTCTCTCTCTTACAGACGCCAAACAGCCGAGGAACGCGAAGCCGAGCGCCAGGCGGCCAATCGCCTGATGCTCTCCCTGCAGGCGGAGGCCATCAGCAAAGGATTTGCGCCGCCGGCAGCGCCGCTCAGCTCACAGACGGGCGTCAATGGAGCTCCGCTGGCAGCGCTGCACGGCCTGCAACCGTGGGCAGAGGCGTCGCATGCAGCGGGCTGCTAATCGGGTCTGCTGATCAGCAAATATACATATACATATATAGTGCATAGGATAGAGCATAAGATTTATTTGTGATAAAGTTTGCTTTGTAAATAGAGTCGAAGTAGTATCCGCGAGGACAGTGTAAGAGCTGCAATTCCCTGAGAATGTTGTAAATATTTAGCTTTACTTTCTAGGCACGTTTAGTTCTTAACTCCAATTACAAATAATGCTACTATATAGAAATACTATACATATAAATTAAGTGAGTTAAGTTAGTTTTTTAGTTTATTTGTAGCGCAGTGTTTCCTTTCTTTAGTTACTGTTCACAACACTCAAAGGCGAAAATGCATCTCAAAATGTCAACTTTCAATATACAAATATATAGTTATATACGACGAAATTAAAGATATGGCTTGTATTGTACTGTAGTCCTAAGTCGATGGCATTACCTAGTATTATAATTGAATAATTAGTAAACATATAACTTAACTGAAGCAAAAGAAATGAAAATAAAAATACACTACGAAATCAAAGATAGCTTACTGTCTTTTTATTATTATTTGGAAGAAGAAAATAAATGTATCATACGATATATAAAATATTTATCATATAATCTCCAGTTTTTTGGTGTTGGTATTGGCATTTAACAATTGGCTATCATCCCTTTTCCAAACCCCTTAAGAACCCTTGTAAGTATCATATATCATCGAGGTAAAGAGTGCCTGTCTTATAGATATGATTTATAGGGAACTGTTGACTGGGAACAAGTGTGACACACCTTAACCGGATATATCATCGATGCCCTAACCATTCATCTATCCAAAAACAATTAGCCATATGTCCAATTGAAGAAAAACCAACAAGAATTAGCAGAAAAGGGAAAAGACGATCTTTGCTTCTAACTACAACAACAACAAACGGATCCCGCGGCCTTTCATTATAAATATATTACGTGTTTTTTTGCGCTAAAAGGCAAAACAAACAGACGCCGCCTGCACAGCAGCAGGTAGGTAGTCCCTGTGCTTAGACAGACAGACAGACAGATATCCCTTAAAGTGTTGGCCCCTGTCACATTAGCGTCGGCTCGCTCGCTGCCAACTTCCACTTTACCCAGTCCGATTCCCAGTCTGCGACTGCGACTCGAGATGAACTCCTACAAGCTGCACGGTGGTCGCAGTCTTCGTCGTCGGTGTCTTTGCTGGTTGCCGGTGCGGAAGTAAACCATTTTCGGCTGCAAGTTGAAAGACGGCGCCCACAAAGTTGCAAACAGCAAGCGGGACAGAGTTAACAGTGGAGTCGAAGTGTATAAATCTATTCCGAAAATACGAAAAAATTTTATATATGATAAATTTCATGAATTAAACACAATTTTATCATTAATTTGTGAAATTCTGAATTTAAAAATGAATAGACTAAATTAAACTCAGAAAATAATCATAAAATTTTTGATTAAACTTTTTTGACCGTAAAACTGCCCAAGACATTTAGAAAACTAGAAAAACTACGTCATTTAATATAAATTGGAATTTTATTCACATAAAAAGAGTTTTATATCGATATTTTTTAAATATAATAATGAATATATTTTTAAAAATTTATTACGTATTATTATATTTATTTGTATATTATATATTTAATATTTTGTTAACAATATCTCCAATTTTGAGGTGCGATTAACATTTTTATATATACCTTTCATAATTTTTACAATTTATTCGACATTTATACGACATGTTTCCACTGTGCATCATCCAACGATCAAATGGTCTTTATTGCGACTTCGTCAGAGACACCTTTTTAATTTGGCTGTTGCCGCTGGCCACAGTTGCTGCCGCTGTCGGAGTTGCTGCTACTTCTGCACCTCATCCGATGCGATCTGCTGGCGATCCTGCTGCCTGCCGTGTGGCTATAGAGACTACTTGGAAATTCACTTAAATTGCGTTTAATTGGACAATTTTTGTTTATTTCTCCGAGAGAACGTCCCGCATTTACGTGTAATGAGGCCTCTCGGATGGAGCTTACTTTGTGCGGCCATTGCATGCGACTGGAAGTGGGGGATGAAACGGAATGGGGATGGAACTGGCAAGGGGGAGTGGGAAACTGTAGCTGGAGTTGAAGTTGGGAATTGGAAGTCTCTAATTGGCCGTCAAGTTTGTTGCGAGGCTCGGCTTGATTGATTATTGGGCCAAGTTGCGGACAGGCACTTGGAGCAATCTATTTGCGTCCACTTAGCGAAATGACAGCGCAGCCACAACAGGTCAACTGTATCTGGAGCAGAAGCAACAAAAGTTTCTGCCGAAAATCAGCAGAGAAGCAAAGCCAAATTGAAAGTGACCAGAACAGGGAGAAAGGACTACGAATCCGACTACGAGAAGAGCCTGTCCAGTCAGTCCTTCAGTCAGGATATGAAAAACACGAATGAACAGAAAATGCGGTTGGTCAACGGCCAAAGGACATGAAAAGCAGCAGAGGGAGGATGAAGAATGAAGAGGAGGAGGATGGAGGAGGGCAGGATTTTGTGTGAAGCCTCTTGGCTCTCGGCCGACTGGCTGTCCGACCATGTCAATTCGGATTAAGGCTAGATTGAGAGGGATTTAAGTCTGAGAGCTGGGCCAACTCTCGTTTCTGCTCCAAGCAATTTTCAAATTAGTTTTTTAGCCTTTTTCAAGCCACAAATTTTGTGTTGCAATTTTCATGTTAACACGAGTAGAAAGAAAGCAACAAAAAACCGAGATAAAGCAAGAATGAACAAGGGAATGAGAGAGAATGAGACAAGACGAAGAGAGAGGAGGAGAAGAGGGGGAGGGGAACAGTCACGATGGCAGTCGCAGTCACAGTAGACGGCGCACAGTGACAGCGAATAATTAGCGACCATCATGGCGACATTTAAATTAAACATGAGTCGCTTTTTGTTTGCTGCTCTCTTCTTGTTGTTGCCATAGTTGTCATTGCTGCTCTTATTGTTGTTGCAGTTTTTGTTGCTGTGCCTGCTGGTGGCACGTCTAGCCTCTAATTATGGTCGTCGTACGGTAGCGCTGTCAACCCTGCACGGGGCAGTCATAAAAAATGTCATAAAGGAAACCATTTTCAACGGCGCATGTGAAAAACTAAAAGTTCTTCCGATAGGATAGGACTGACTATGAGATACGCTGCAAAATAAGATGAGTGAAGTAGTAAAATGAAGGTACTATCATAAATTAATTATATACTATATATAAAATACATGTGTAAATCACTAACAATTGATAGACTACTTTCAATGAACTTTTCTTTAAATAGAATTTTTATTTTTAAGGTAAAAACATAAAAACGTTAAGTTGGCTACGCCCTAAGATAAATATACTCATATTATAACTAAAGTCATCAAGCTGGAATGTTGATTGTATAACTATGTTTGATCTACATTATGAATATACTACAAATTTTACTACATCTCATCTATTTAGTTCTTCCATCATTCCATCTCCCTCTCAATCAGCATACCCTCCTGCCCAGTAGGTACAGGGTATATGAGTTGTGAAATTGTGCTGGCAAACAGACGACTAACTGTCATTAGTACCCTCTATAGTGTCAGTGTCAACGTGCTTGTGAAGCTAGTGGGGGGAGGGTTGGTCTATTAAAATGAGTACACAAAGCGAATCCAAATGAGTTTTAAAATGGAGTAAATGGACTGCTCCGCACAACCTAGCAACCCTCTATATAGGAAAGAACGGGACTGGCCATGGTACTTGGACATCAATTGGAACAGGGACAGCCATTATGCCTGTCGTCGACTGACAACAACTAACGGGATCTCTAATGACTCGCGATATCCGGATACTCCACGCAACTCCCGCTACAACTCGCATAACTCTTGTTACTTCTGTAAATTAATCATCGAACTCGTCATTAGCCTCATGAGCTTACAGTTTTATTGCTTTTTTTCTGTGTTTTTTTTCCATTGTTTTTCTTGTTTGTTTTTGTCGCTTTGGTTGGTTTTTATTTCAGTTTTGTGGCTAAAGCATATATGCTAATAACTCATGATGACATGTTGTTTGTCAGCTCCGATAGTTGTTGTAGTTTTAGGCAATAAATTGACGGGCTAAATGATGTAGAAAGGTTCCATAAATTCAACTATTCCACGCTCAAGCTCAGAGAAATGAGTGTTTTAATGCCAAGTTGGTTGTATATGATCTGCATCGTCATATAATATAAGAAATTTAAGATTTTAAAGTATAATATATGTATTTATGTTAACATATCATCTTATAATATGCCTACTTATCATCTAAGGGAATCTACGTTTATAAAACTTGACTTGAAATCAAATCTAGACACCGTATAGTATCCAAACGAAAAGGATACTGCAACTTATTCAAGCATATATGACTCACACGTATATACAAGGAATAAGTTTCTATACATCATATCCAATATAAATATATAATTATTTCCCCTTCTCTCTGCAAATATTGTTTAAAAATAAACCCAGTCTCCTCTCTGACTTTCGAATGCATTTCTACATCGATGATGCGGTCTTCATAATAAAACAAAGCACAGTTGACTTAAGAACCATACGGAAAAGTGGAAAATGAGAATAGTGGAATCTGTTGTCGGGCAGAGTAGAAGTTCGTGTTTCACACTCGCCACACTCACCTGCAGTTGGGCATGAAAATTTAATCAACTTGTTTTTCAATTGAGTGCAAAATCACATCAGAGGCATAAAAAAAGCAGTTGAAAAGTGGGAAGGAAGTCGGAGAGAGTGGTTAGGGGAGAGTGTAAAGTGCCGGGCAGAGGCACGTATAAGTCAATTCGGAAGCGAGTGGTCAGTCAGAGGGGTTGGTCACCCTAACAGACACATGCCCCTGCCCCACACCTTACAAACAATCTGCGGCCAAGTGTCAACAGCTAACGGGGCCTTTCGTAGACCCCGATCCGAGTGTTTCGATGTATTTATTGCCAAAACACACAAATTTATAACCGAATCGTAAATAAAGAACGACTTTTGACGAGTTAAAAGCACGGGCAGCGGAAAAAGGTAAACAGGATGGGGGAAGGGTACGAAATAACATTTCAATTTTATTGCTTCATCAATAATGGAAGAGCCTGGAAAATTTATGTTGAATTCCATTAGAGTTATGGCGTGAAAATTGACTCACCACGATCTAGACATTTCTTTCTACGGAAATCTATGTAACAATTAGTAAGGGACGGGGGCACAGATCTCCAATGAAGTAGTCGACTAATCAAGCGTAAATTCTTCGCACGCGAATCTCCGAAGTCTCTTTAGGCCCCACCTGCTTAAATATTCAAATCAAACTAGCAAATCAAGGAGGATTTCCACTCGGCAAATGAGAGACTTTCATTTCATTTGAGTTTCCTTCTTTGCCTTCTTTAACTGTTTTGTTTCGTCCTTCCCCATTTCCCCATTGTCCGTTTCACGGACTCGCAGCATTTGCATTTTTTATTTGATACAACCAAATTGACCTTTTTTTACTGTTGTCCGCTCTTTTGTCTGGGCTGCCCGGCTCTGTAAGTGGCCTTCGGGGCAAATTTTGATTTCTGCGTAATTTTTCTTTTGGCCTCCCCCGCAATCAAAATTCACATCCGATAAATAATGCAGCCAATCGGACACAAAAACGGTCCAACAACTTTACGCACTCGACACGGGAAATTGAAATGAAAAGAAACTCATTTAGATATAAGGGTAGACCTCCCCCTCCCTCTCCCTCTCCCTCTCCCTCTCTCTGCCTTGCCCACTCATACACCTTCACGGGATTACTTGGTGGGCTGGCAAATTTTTCCCAAATGCATATTAAAATACACCTCGCACGGCCCACAGATTTTGTCTTTACGTTGGTCTTCTTCCTCGAGGCCCAAAACAAATGGCACGCTGTAAAAATAAACGACAAACGAAGGGGCCAACAATAAAAAAGGCCACGACTTACGACATTTCAGAAACGAACGTGAAAACGGGCTTAATATGCGCGTGCAACGTGAGTGCGTGCAGTGAAAGAAAGTTGCGAATCAATTGATTTGAATGAGGTTATGAAATATGAGACAAGGGATGTTCCAATGACTTGAAATGTGTGAAAATCTGTATTTATTTCTTAAGTAACTCAATTAAAATTTAAAAATTTTAAATATTAAATATTTATTTTAAATCCATCCAAATCGCATAACTATATATCAAAGTTTGCACAGAAATTATTGCCATGCAACGATCTAAAAAACAAACGTATCTCATTTGCCAACTATTCCTGCATCTTCCCAATTTTTGTCAGTGTGGAAATCGCACCAGGAAGCGCTGGGCATGTCATGTTCATGTTGACTAATGTTTAACGAGCGCAACTTGTCCTTGTTGATGTTGTTTATGAACCTGCCACTGTTCTGCCTGCTCAATCTGCCCCTTCTCCCCTGTGCTACTGCCCACTTGCTCTCTCTGTCTCTCTCTCTCTCACACTCTTTCTCTTTCCCACTATCTCTCGATTCAAATCCCTGCGGCCACTGTGCGCGGATCGCGGCGAGAATTGACACGCGTGCCTCGACTCGTGCCTTTGCCGACGTATTTCAAATTGATGAAGTTGCGACGGCACATTGAGGATAGCAAAGGGGGTAGTCCTGGGGGTGGTTCGCCACCCCTCCACAGCTGGTGTCAATTGTGTAATTGCCGAATGTTGTTTTCCGATGTTTAATTGAAAGGGTGTTTCGCGCAGAGTTGTTATTGTTGCTGTTGTTGCTGCTGCAAGTGGTGGCAGCTTCCTTGACTTGCCATTTCGTGGTTACACGCGTATCCCGTTACAAATCCAGTGTCAATGTTGTTTTGCCTGCTCTTTAATATAATTGTTATCCGCTTGCCCTTATTCCCCCTGCGCGAGGCGGTTCTCGTTGTTGTTGTTTGATGTGTGTTGTTTGCTTGATGTTTGTTGTTTGTCGCAGAAAACGCATGGAAAACAGCAAGTGTTGAGATTTTCCCAGCACTTGATAGCGATAAGTTGATGTCCTCCCCCAGCATCGAAATGAGCAAACAGATGTTGCAAATGTACATTGAGATAAATGTCCTGGGAAAGTTTAGAGAGAACTTGCGATAGGACACGAAAGTCAAGTGATTCGAAAGGGGGAAAATATTGTAGATATAAGGAATTTTTAAAATAGAGCTGAAGTTATAATATTTTATTGAAAATATTTAAAGAAGATTACAAATAATTATCTGCGTATTTTTACTTTATTATTGTATTACTTAATCGTAGATTTAACTTGAATGTAATATAGATTTCA
This sequence comes from Zaprionus ornatus, assembly GCA_018904035.1. NCBI lineage: Eukaryota > Metazoa > Arthropoda > Insecta > Diptera > Drosophilidae > Zaprionus > Zaprionus ornatus. The sequence continues at coordinate 7,645,836 of JAEIFZ010000115.1, read as the reverse complement.
ACTTAAACGAAGTAACGAAGAAATAACTATTTCTGTACTTTATATAAGCCATAGAAACAGATGCCCTCAACTAGTTCTACAAATATAATAATCATCTAAGATTCCCAACATTTGTCTTCTATTTTATCCTTTAAAGCCTGCCTATTGATGCATCACTTCCGACTTGACATTTCCAGATGCTCTGGCCAATTTCATCGACTGTCGGCGTCAGGACGTTGTCCTTGACAGCTTCAGATGTGTCAGATGTGCTACGCAATCGCAGGCGCTATGAAAAGGCGTTAAAAGGAGCTTTCAATACAATTTACACCGGCCACATGGCACCTACAGCGACGAAGTGGATGAGGGATGGGGAAGGGGGTGCACAAAGAGGGGCAGTCTGAGCTCAGTGCCTGCCATCTACGCTCAATGCACTGAATGGCACTCAACAAGGATGTCGATGACGACAGGAGGAGCAGGAGCAGGAGTGGGAGCTGGACAAGTACTAGAACAGAATTCGACTGGATGGCAATCGCCTGGGAAACTCCAATTGCATTTTAATGCAATTACAATGGCAAGAGCCCAATCTGCCTGCCGTTGCCCCTGGCCCTGCCTTTGCTCACGCCGCCTGCCCTTTGGCCCCTGGAGAATGACACTCGATTTGACACCCCCGAAGGCCCACTTGACATTGACAATAAACAGTGTGTGCAAGTACACTGCGGGAAAAGGAGTTGTTATGCGAGAAGATATTGAAATACAGGTTATATGTGAATGATATACTCGTATGTAAATGTACTAATTGGGAGATTTTCAAGAGGAATTTAAGAAGTTTACCAATTGTATAACATGAGTTATCAAATTGTATGCATATAATATATGTAATACTAATAATATATCTAACATACTCGTATCTATATTTTATGTAGATAAATACATTTCATGAAAGAAAGAAAGGTCTTCAAAAAGCTGAAGTTAGTGACTGAAGATAGACATATATATATATATATATATATATATATGCAATATATGCAATCATATTTAAAATATGATAAATATATATATATATATATATAAATCATCTTGTAACAATATATATTTATCATATTTTAAAGATAGTAAAAAATAATATCAGTTGAAAATATTTTTTAATATGAATTCTAAACTTCTAAACATTATTTCAAATATGATGGCAACTACATTCAACTTTTTCTTGCAGTGTGGCCTTGCATTGCTGAAATATGTCGAGCGTCCTTAATTTCACTTTTATTTTTACCAGATCCAGATCCGACGGCAGCAATTGCTGTTGCTGTTGCTGCTGTCGCAGATTAAAAGATATAAATTCATATTCCCCAAGCACCCCGACGCAATGCGTGCGAAGTGTGCGCATTGTCCGTGTCCGCATTCGTATCCGGCTCTGCGTTCTGCGCATCCTGTGCCCATGCTCAGCCCGGGACATGCATATGTGCACCCTCCACCTCCTCCTGCTCCTTCTCCTCCCCGAGGATCGATTAGCTTGTTAGGAATTCAATTTGAAAACGTTCTCTCTCTCTCTCTCTCTCTCTCTCTTACTCTGAGTTTTTCCGTGACTGCTTCATATATCTTTTTTATGAACAGGGATTGCGTGAATGATGAACCTGCCCAGCCTTATGGCAGCAGCAACAGCAGCCCGTTTGATTCGATAGCCTCCGTCTTCATCCTCTCCTCCTCTTTCTGCACAGGTGCATGACGTCACGAGCAACTATCGCACTCAAAGTAATTAACTGCTGAGACGCTGCTGAGAGCTCGTCAGCTCGTCAGTTTTTCCTACCAATTTCATTTTCTTTTCGTATTCATCCCTCGCCCCAAAATGAAATGGCAGCTGTAGCAGGAGGTGGAGAAGGAGAGGGAGGAGGGTCGCCAGCAGGCGGAACGTGCCTACAAGGTTTTCGCATCTGAAGACACAACGCGCCGTCATAAATGCGCAATTATATTTACTATAATTTGATTCTGACATGAATAATTGAATTTGCTACATCTGCATAGCACACTCACTCTCTTACTCTCTCTCTATCCCTCTTACTTCATATCTCCATATTTCTCTCCCAGTTTATTAATAGATTTCTCTCATTTCTCTCATATTAAATGTAAATTTCCCATCGATTTTTCAACCCGTTTCGATTCAAACAACGCCTATACTGTGTCAAGCCATGCCACGCCCCCAACACCCGCCCACACAATTTTCCCCCTTGCTTGATTGATGATGATAATGGGGGGATTTTCACGTTTACCGTAAGTATTATTATCGGCGTTTGTTTATTCACGAGACCATAATGATTGCGTGTGCGAGCTGTCAAAGTTCTGCGGATTGTAAGCCTGATGTGAGAGGATTAATCTCGCATTAAACAGGGCTCAAGTCTTTGAAAATAACATAGGTTCCTATTTTGAAATTTTTGAGAATTTCAATTGCTAACTGGGCTTCTATTTTGAGAAAATAATTTTTACGATAATTATACGACTGATAAACGATAAAAGAATTTAATGAAATTAATGCTTTCCTTTAAAGACATAATAGTACTTATAAAATATTACAAATTTTTAAATGCATAGCAATTGTTAAATGCAATTGAGAAGTTAAACCAAGTATACAATATACCACGTATATAGATATACACGTTTTCACGAAATTCATTTATATTTTATGGACAATGATTTTAAGATCTTAAAGACAAAAACTAATTTTAAAACATCTATAGATATAATATAATAATGCACAATAAAATAAAGTTAACTTTATGATATTCGCAGCGGAATTCTTCTAATTTTTGACAAATTTTTTAGTTAAATCTAAATTCAGTTTTCGTGTCTTTAGCGACAATTATAAGAATATTATGAAAACTTTAGTTTTATTCATTGTTACTAAGTTTTTGAAATTTTTTTTTTTAGTTTTTTATTTATTAAACTAAAAATTAAATTTTTTGTTAATATTTTTTTCTAACTGCAGCAATTATGCTGGTTAACCGTTTCGTAACAAACGGGTAAGAGTCGTAAATACTGAGCTTAAACTGAAGATGGCGCCACAGGCAGCCGTAGCTATGCCAACAACCGACCTAGCAAATACACAGTCCAGTTGCATTGTGCATACGCTCCACGTTTGGTGTTACCAGATGTTCTTATAAAGCTGAAATAAAGCCAATTTCTTGCAAATAATAGCTATAATTCATGCTCTCCTGCATTTGCTTTTTTTTAACACCCTAAATATAAGGGAAAAAAAGCTAAATTGTCAGAACTGCTTTCAATGTTTCATAATCCCAGGGTATTATGTCTTGAGCTTTAAGCTATAAAACCAGTTTTACTAAAGTTGACTCTATAGTTAATAGTTTAATAGTTTCTTGATTCGCACAGACCTCGCCCCACACTCCCGCAAAGCTGATAAGACTGAGAGCAATTTGCTGATGAAAAACTGCTGAATTGTAGATACAAAAACCGCAAAGCGTGTTCGAAAAATTTTATGTCCTTTTAATGGCAACTCTAGAAATAGACTCACCTTAAAAACGTTTCGCAGTTTATGTGCAGATTATGTTTATTTAATCATGAGGGTATTTTTAAATTTATCTATACGACATCATAATAATGACCATAATAGTTCTTCGTATCACTCAATACATTAAACGTTTTTAAATTCCACCTGGAATTAGTTTCTTACTTTTTTTGTTTCTTTTTGTAGCACTTGTTGCTAATAACAATAATCGTGGTTCGTATTTAGTATAATGTGTATGTGTGTGTGTATGTCTGCCCTTCAACAGGTTACGCCTCTCAATGCTTGCCGTAATCGTTTGGCTCAACCGATTCACCAACTGGCGCAGAGGCAGCAACGGCGGCATTGAGTGCCTCGTAGAGCTCGCTCGACTGTCGATGATTCATGGAGTTGCCATATAAACCATTCTCATTGTTGTTGTTATTGCTGCTGCCATTGCTGCTGCTGCTGACGCTGGTTCTGCTGCGTAAATTTAGACTACGAACGGGTTCCGATTCCATGACATCAGGTCGACTGGCCTCATAAGCTAAACCATTGGCGAACGAACGGTGCATCAAGCCGTTGCCAACCAAGTGCTGTAGATGCGAGAGGCAGCTGTGGGAAATGAGGAGGAGGAAGTGAGAGAGAAACCTGTTTAACAATCGATTCGGCAATCTTTCATTCTCCACGCTTCGCTTACCGTTCCAACCTACGGTCACTGGTTGCATCCGGCACCTCGTACAGATCCAATAAGCCCAGATTGTGGCCATTGGTCAACACTGTGGCAGCAGGCGGAGCACGCTTGCCATTGGTCCAGCCACGCGAATACTGGAACGTCTGTCCCATACACGCCATCGACAAGGTGAACAGGAAGAGGGGCAACAGCAGCAGACGCAACATGCTCACGGAGGTAGATGGTTCTGGCTGTAGGAACTGTGAATATATGTATGTACAAGGTTGAATATGAGTAATATATTTCGCTGGAATATAATGAGTAGCTGATTCTGTATTAAATGCTTTAAAAGGTCTGCAATTATTTATGGTTTTATAAGAATCATCTCCCTTTATAAGCTCTATCTATTTAAATATTCTGCATAACTTTACAAATTTTTCTATATATTGTACATTTCCATTTTGGTTGAAAAAATAAAAAACTTTTATCTATTTTAATAAGCGTTTGAACCTTTGCAAATTTTAGTCCAAATGGGAACCTTCATGAAAAAGAATTTGGAAAACCGTTTTTACCTAAGAATCTTTTCATAAAATACAACCAACTTGTTAGTTTTATTTTGTTCGTAATAAACATGGGAAATTTGTTTCATTATTATATTAAATAATCGTCTAAAATCTTCTAATAATTTCTTCACCAAATTAAATATTATTTATTATTAATATTATATATTTAAACCTATTCCTACTTTCCTATGGTAAACCTTTCTGACTATTTCACTTTACCGAGCGAGCGAGCAGTTTTATAACGAGGACACACACAAACTATTTCTACTTTAACTTCTGTTTCTAATTTTGCTTTCTTCTCTTCAGAAAGTTTAGTTTCTTGGCTTTTCCGTCGTTTTCACACTTGCCTAGAGGAGATGGGCTTTTCGCTGCTAACCACACACAACCAAGTCGAAGGAACTTCTGAGTCTATTACGGTCCTGGCTGCGGCTTTTATAGCGCAAGAAACCAAAGAGCAATTTCGTTAAAATCCTGCGGCCATAAACGAAACTGCAAAAAAGGGGTAACGGAACTTGTCCAGGGGCGCTGTGGAGAGGCGGGTGTGAACGTGTTTGCCAGCAGGGGATGCTACTGCCGACACATGCAGATTAACTGAGATTATTAGTTGCCAATTGTTTTCATGCGTGGCCAAGGTGGCATTTAGACACCCACGTGCCACGCCCACTTGCCAACTGGCTGGCTGATCAAATTGAATGCATTTGCTGATTGGAAAATTGCCACTGGCATCCTCTTCGTCTTTGGAAAGTGTAATATAATAGAGTGAAAGAGTTGAAGCTTCTGCTTCGTGTATACCGTGTAAGCAACGAACAATGAAGTTGAGTATAGTATGAGTGATGAGCCTATTTGGAATTTTATAATATATATAAAATATCCAGCATTAAGCAGAGAGAGAGAAGAAGAGAGAGCAGTTACATTAGTTTAATTATATTAAGATTGTTGATACCCTTCCTAAAGAAAGGCTAATATTTAGTTTAAAACATGATAAACGTGAATTAATGCAGGGTATATGCTGGTCGAATTTTTTCTTTTATTAAATAAAACAAGCTTGGATTATTTAGTACACGTGTTAGACATCTCTTTCTTTGTCTTTCTCCCTGCATAACTGTCTAATGTGTAGGCATACAAGGCAGTGACAGTGGAACCTTATTCATTAAAGTGGTGCGCTTCTTATAAGTATGTATTTATTATCATTAGCTAAAAACCCTCTGAATCATTAAACATTAAATATACTAGTCATATTTTTAGTTTTATATGTGCATTAGGAACAATTTTATTTAAGTTACCAAAATGTACAATATACAGTAATAACAAACAAGTAATTGTTGTTAAATCTACAGTGTGATCACTGTACTTTTTGACCCAACGCCCTTAGCAATGACACTTTCATCAACAATCGAGCAATCCTTGAATTATTTATTTTTAGAACTCAATCTAAGCTTAAATCTAGCGGCAGCACTTATTTATGTCTCTCGCATAGTTACATATAACCTGAACTAGCATGTCGATCCCAGGTTTATGTTGTTATCAATGTTATACACAGATATTGTATTAATCTTTTAAATCTGAACAAATAACGAAGCGCTTTAACATGCACTGTTTTGTTTATACAAAGAACTGTGTTTATTGCCTGATCAGATTGGAATTTTGAGAATGAGTTCATGTACGAAGTACTCAACTGTACTTATCTTATAATGAACGCATGTTACCGATTTGCGTTAGGTGTACCATGCAAAATTTGAAATAAACTCGATCTGCAAAAGACTTCATGACAAAGTTGGTGTCTCTAACTATTTAGAACAAATTCTGTGTCGCAACACAGTCATATAGTAAAATCGCCCGTGACTGCTTCTGTTATGCGAATGGGGGAGCAAAGAAAACAAATACAGATTCGATTCAAACTGGGTTACTCACTTAATTTTAGTTGTTGTTAAACATTTACATTTTATATATTCTTGAATACAATTTTCGGGCATTACTTTTAATATGTTTGAATATATTTTTGAATCCAATAAAGAAATTTCCTGATATTGGTGAACGAAACCGGGTTGAACATATCACCGCAATAGTATCCTTGGGACACAAGGCCTTCGAGTACCATACGTTTTCTGGCAAACTGGTGCATGAGAGGACCGCCAGAGTCGCCTTCGCAGGAACTTTTGCCTCTATTACCCGCACACATCATGGAATGATGTTTATTTGTGCAACGTTTTTTCTCATAAAGCCGTATTTCTACAGCTTGTTTTGAATCATGATTAGTCATCGTTTCACCCCATCCAGATACAATTAAAGGGGTATTGACTTCCAACTCTGGTCTATTCAATGGCAGACAAATGGGCTGCAGAGCCCCTTCAAAATTGATAGTTTTGTCCAACCTCAGTAATGCGATGTCGTTGAAAAGAGCGTATTCTTGGTCTCTTTCGAAATGGTGGTGAATTATTATTTCAGAAACTCCGAAATACTGATAAGAATTGCAGTTGAGAGTGCCATAGTCACAATAAGGTCTACGGCTGAAATCACCCAAACGCACTCCAGTTCTGCGGTTAAGAATTAAGTACGAAAAGTTTCTTTTTCGATGAAGTTGCTCTACTTACAAATTGCCAAAGCGATGAACAATATCCCCAGTCACACAGTGTGCAGCTGTCAGCACATGTCGCGAATCGATCACCGATCCGCCACACATTCTAAAGGTACTTCTATTTCCGTATTGTAAACTAGCAAGCCAACCAAATTCATCTGGAGCAATATTGTATCCTCCATATATTTGTGTTTTCAAATACATCGGCGTTCGTCCACAATCGTCGGGTAGCACGGAAGCTTTGATAACGTCCGATTTCCAAAATGTGAACAACAATGATAGGAAGTAAATTACTTTTGAGCCCATCATTTTAAATCTAAAAAGATAAAAAATGGACGAATACGATAACTCAAAAGATTTGTGAAGGATATTTGAATTGTCCGACGAATCGACTTTGCGTGTTAATTTTTATTTTAAGTTGCTCTGAAATTCTTCGTCTGAATCCATTGCTGTCAAACACCCGACTGACTAGTATTTTGGAGACCACAGACCGTTACAACCTTAACTTGAACAATGAAACGGCATGGCTAAACAACTTGCTTTAAATATAATTGCTCCCGCATCACATCACTAATCCTTATCTAAAGCAGGTTTTGTTAATTAATATATCATTTTGTAGCTTAAAAGTTAAATGGCCAAAGTGTTTAATATTGACGCAAAAGAATTTAGGTGATAAAATTCGAATTAAAAAGGAGTCCTCATTTTGAATTCCAGTTATTTGCATCTAAATGACATATGTCAATTATATCTTAGACTATTAGTAATTCCAATATAATTTCGGCAATAGAGCTTGGCAAACTAACGCAAGTAAACATTTGAAATCAGAATTATTGAAATAAAACATAAAAAGCACGCTTAAGTACGACTTAGTCACCCAAAACTGAAAAAAATATGCGTGATTCATAAGAGTTTGATGCGCTCGAGTGTAGCTTTCATTGCTTGCAATTTATTAAAGTTTTCTTATACAACATAATTTATACATCTGTTTAGATTGAATTGATATCACTCAACGTCGGAGTAATATCAACTGTATTTTATTATATTATTATTAATTTTGCTTGCCCCAGGTGCATAACCATGTGGCAGAGGTCGCCGCAATAAGTACAGAAACAAATTGGGCTGCGGAGTAAGAACGAGTAGTCAAGTGAGAGTTACTTTTCATACTGATTTTATTTTCCTCGTTGTGGGGTTTATATACACGTTTCTTACAAGCTAGGTATTTACTTAGGTTACATAATACATGATAAAAGAAAAATGTTAACTATCTAAGTCTAATGATATCTGCTGATTTATGGCATGCAGATGGTGCGAAATCGTGCATCTGCATGCATAGCGATAAAGGGTCCTTATTTACTATGTCCGCCTGCATATCAGCGAACGGTCAGTATTGATTCAGTGCATATCAGTAAGGGTCACTGTTGATTTAGGTGCGTGTGAAAACGTACCCTGTCGCCTATCTGCTTACGATAGCAGTGTGCCTACGTATCATCTGCAGCGTACGATTTTCTGCAGTTATGTAAAATCGTACAACATCTATGTACGTCGTTCGTACTCCTTTTATCCAAACTTTTTTTGTCTAAGCAATGATTTTAATGACTCTGGAAAAATGCCTGTAACCATAGAAATGATATTTATTATGAGTTATTGGTTTTCTTCATCAAGCGCTTATAGCTTACAGTCTATAGCCATTTTAATTTTTGCTCTTTTGCTTTCTTTTTGGAAGTACATTTAGACCAGATGCGGGCAAGACTAATATAAGCAAACGTTTCGTTGTGTTAGTGAGCTGCGAAAAACGAATTTGAGGGCAATACTCTTGAAATAAATTTGCGACTAATAAATAATTGGACAATTTGAAAGTATAGTCTAAATGGATTTTGCACCAATGTACAAGCATTTGGACTTTGTGCACAAGTTTTTATAAGTATTATGAAAACAGAAATTATTTCACGAATTAACTGAAAACATTTTATTGAGTGTATATTTTCGGCCATTCATAGTAGTCCGTGCATCAGTGAAGTCGGCACGAATATCACAATTTCTGCCGCACCGCAGTCGACACACGCCCGAGCGCGCGAAACGTCGTCGTGTGTTGATCGAGAGTGCAAAAATGAGAGCGAAAGTTCTAAACGAGAGGGTAAAATTGCAACTTCGATCAACTCACTCGGTGTGCTCTTTTTCGATCTTTTCTTTGCGTATATACTAAGTAGTTTTCACCTCGAACCTCTCTGGCGGTGAAAAGTAAGTCCCTTTTCCAGAGTGACCCCAAGGTATTCATGGTATTCATGGGCGTCCGATTAGGTTTAGAGCTAGGAATATTTGTATTATATCAAAAAAAAACCCACCCGGGGCTATGCATTTTCTAAATTTGAATCATTGGATGATCTACACCGGATACAAAAGCAGTAAGGGGGCGTTATGAGAGAGTAGGCAGGCACTGTGAGCGAACTAGGGTTGAACGTTTGTATTCACTTACTGTCCAAAACTATGCAATACTTTTTTATAGTACGGGCTTGTAATGCCCCAGACGAAAAAACTAATAAGAAACTATTTATGTCAGCAATATATTTATTCTTTATTCTAAGTTACATATATGTACATCTAACATACTTCGAAGAATTCAACTGAAGAACTTGTTATATTTATAGAAAAATCTAAATTAGACATTCATCCATTTTTGAGTATGTTTTTCGTAGATCTATATTTAAACCGTATATCCACCTAGAAACTTTCATATGAATCACGATTTAAAGACTAGTTATTTCTGTTCCGGCATTTGTCTGTCCATTTTCTTGGTTTTTCTGCGCCAACTCCACTGCGTTCTCTTTCGACTTGCGACGTCGCACCAGGAAATAGCAAAGTCTATAAATGCATTTGATATAGTAATTGAATCTTAAAGATAATGTTCATTCGATACTCACACGAAGACAAGCACATTTGGCACATAGAATACTTCACCAAACAAGAAGAAAGAACCAGGGAAGGAGTCCACGAAGCTCTTGTAGATTTCACTGTAGACCGGCGGAAATATAAACTGACCGATGGGTTCGCTGATGCCGAATATCGAATACATTTTGCCTAAAGTAAGGAAACGATCATTTATACAAATCTTCAGCATGGATCTTTTATACAAATGTATAGCGTTAATCCTTTACTCACTCAGTTCGTCTCCTCCAACAATACTTGAACCGATTGCTTTTATAGCGATGACACGTAGACTCACAAACATATCGACCACGCTGGCCACGTAGAACGATGTAGTAGTACTCGAGAAAGCCTTGAAAAATATTGAAGCGAATTTGATGGTAAATATTTGACCTTAAAATTGATAAATAGTTGTATCTTATATGTACTTAAACTATATCTTACGTAAAGTACGCGGGAGAAGACAATGCAAAGTGCGGAGAGTATGCCAATGGCAGAGTCGGAGAACTTAAACCATTTGCTAAGTATCGCAGTACCGATGAAAGTACCAAAAAGTGCCGCTATGCCGGAGATCGTTAGAAAGATACTGAAGTCATTGCCGTTCCAGTTCAATTTCTTTAGTGTGAATCGATACCAATAATCATTCTCAGCCGCCGCAGGTCCAAGGGTCAAAAAGTAAGCCAGGATCAGCAGAATCAGTAACATGCGACCATTATTCTCACGCTTCACTAACGGAAATCGAATGCAGTCCATGACCAACGTGGGATCAAAGAGTTCCTTGAGCAGAGAACGTTTCTTGGGAACGGGAGGAGGCTCCACCTTGGGTGGTTCTAGCTGTGGCGTCAACTGGAAATTAACGTTCTTATTGACAGGCAGCTCGTCTAGATTCGTTGTCTCATAGGCCATATTATCGGCTGCATGTCCCTGCAACTGTGGTTCACTCGCCACAGGCTCCTTTGGAGTGGGCTTGATCTCTTTGATGAAGAAGACGATGTACAAAATGGCAATAATTTGAAAGACGACGGCGGAGGCAAAAGAAACTGAAATCAGAAAAAGAGATAAATATTTATGGAACTAAAAATTTCCTTTAAATTACTTGTATAGCCGAAGGTCTTGAAGAGTACTCCGCTAACAACTCCTAGAAATGGCGCTCCAGTCACAAACATGGCAAAAATTCCGAAGCGAAAGACTCGATCTTCCTCGGGGGTTGCTATAGTAATGTAACTGTAAATGGCCATTAAACAAAAGGTTAGACCACCACACAAAGCAGGCACAATGGCCTCAGTGTAAGCACCAAACTCCATCGGAAGACTATCGAAGAATATGGAGGAAATGAGTTGGCCTGTTGGGGAAGGTCAATAATTAGAAGATTGTGCATATAATTATTGGGTTAATACACTCACAAGTAAAGGATAATCCTTCACCCACAATGGGCAATATCATACAGGGCTTCCGTTTGTTATAGCGATCCGACCAACCTCCGGCGAAGAGCAACACAATCAACGGGAATATTGCAGCTGAAACGGAGGCAAAAGAAAATCAATATTAATACGAAACGTTTAAATTAATGGTAGACCACGCTCGACTGAAAAATATCCTGTGAAGAGCTGAACAACTCGTAACAGAAAAGTATTGTGTCAATAGATCTATATCATCATTTTGATTAATAGAGACTGTATATGTATTATAAAACTATAAAACATTCATAGATCAAAGCAAGCTATACGTTTTGAACCTTCTAGCTAAGCCATAATTAAGACATAAAAGAATGGAATGCTGCGAATAATTAAAATATCGTTAAATAAAACGATAATGGAACAACCCATTAATTTTTGAATGACTGTAAAATTACTGAATTGCACAAATGCAATTGATGACTTAAGAAGACTCGAATTACGATGTGTTAAAGACGTGTTTTCTGTTTTCCTGTTAAAGATAATGAGTGAAAAATCGTGAATGAACTAGACAAAGAAGGGAATAATTAAGAAACCTAAATAAACTTACAATAACTAGACAAACTAACTTGGAATTGTTAGGAATGTATTGAAATAGCCCATATACCTCATTGTACCTAGAAATGTAGCTTACGTTCCCATTTAAATGCTGATTGCAATAACTTTCAATTAAGGGTTTTATTGGCATTTAATCAAGTACGCATACCTACAGGGAAATACAGACGATGCCTAATCACCGCTTGCGTACCAGGGGCACATAACTCGCCTTGACAGTGGCCAAACTAAAGGTTAAAGAAAATCGGAATTTGTGTGACAAACCGGTTAGTTCGGCCGCTTCACACTTTTCGATGATTTAAGACTAAACATAGCTTAAATTTAATCGGCATTAATGTGATACGCGATGTGTTCGTATAGGCAAGGTAGGGAATTCAGGGAATTCATGAGAGAATACGAGCTAAAGACTGCAATTAAATGTTCTAACTGGTATTGTGTCGGGTATATGTATTTCATATGTACATACTACGTGCATACATAGACATATATACATACATATGTATATATATACGTCAGTTTGCGTATTTCGCTACCAACTGCGAATTTATATAAAAGCTATTCGGTGTTTATTTTTATGAAACCTGAAAAGTGAATTACTGGAAATCGAAGATCCCGAACTGGTTGCACTTGCGGCATACTATTATCGAGTCTGATACAAACGTTAATTTAGTGTTTGAAATTTTAATAATCAAATGATATTTATGTGCATACATTAGGGTGGTCCAAGATAAACATTTCAGTTAAAAATCATTTATGTGCAGAGTTTAATGTTAAACTGTAAATAATTATCAAAACAGATAATCATCTATCTTAACATTTTTTTAAACATTCCCTGAGCCACCCTAATGGACCTATGATTAATTGATGTATTTTTCTCACCGATTGGCGCACGTTTTCCCGATACATCTGCGGAGAGTATCTGCGCCTCGACTTCCGCTTTACAAACGGTGTAATTGAAGCCCGTCGAGTAGATACCCAGCAATTTATCTCCGGCCGCCGCACCCTGTGTAGTGTTCTCGAATGAGAAATCATCACACTCGATGCCCAACTCGGCTTTGTCCAACATGGCCGAGCAAGTTGCCGGATTATAGCCTAGATTAACGCGGCAGGCCTTTTCCAGCGGGAAATTCTGCATGGCGACTTGGTTGAAAACGGAGGCCATAAAGTAAAAGAAGAAAAAGGGCTCGATCACCAGATATCGGCGATAGCTCCATAACTTCTGCAAGTAATTCTGTTTGGGTTCCTCAGGCGCGTCAGTTGCCGTTTCGGGAGATGTTTTTGGTTTGACCATTTTGGCTAGACTTGAATTTATTTTTTGTATTATTATTTATTGCGTTATTCTGTTTGGTTTGTAGCGGAGATTCTACATGTTAATCAACACGCCGCGCCAAGTTCTAACAGCAAACTGCCGTCTGGTTGTGTCCAGCGGCTGACAGAACCCGCGCTTCAGCTCGATACGCACTAAAAACTTGTTTATTAAATTGCTTTATTCGGTTTTATTTTTATTTCTATTTTTTGTGTTTCATTATTGAATTTTGTCACACTGTTGCGATCGGCGAAATTTGCATGCGCAGCTTTCTCACTCTTTTCTCTCGTGAGCGCTCTCTCTCTCTCTCTCTCTATTGCATTGATAACTGATTGATGCTTATGGAATGACAATGAGAAGAATTTGCGGCGGTAAATGCAATTTCGATTCCGGCTTCTAGTGACGCTTGCATATTTATCTTATATAAGTAGATTACTTAACATTAATTATAAAACTAATTGCACAATGAGGTGAACTTTTTGGTTTATTCGGTCCAGCGGTGAGTGCAGTTTTGATTGGTGCATACATAGTAGAGTCGCATCTCCTCTTCGGCACGTCGCGTCTGCGCCTGGAAGAACACGGCCTCACGATGCGCACACTTCGGGCAGGCGTGGTCTTCGGTGCGTGGTAGTGTAGGATCGGATATGACATCGGGCACAATGTGAGTCAGTTCGTCGATTTCGTGCATAATTTTGTTTACATAGATGCAGTTGGAGTCCGCCTCTTGTTTGTAGTCGCAATTGCGACAAGCGTACATGAGGATCTTGTTATCTTTGTCCTCCTTGGGGTACAGCATGTTATTGCATTCCTGGCAGAACCGAATGCCCACAAAGCCGGGTCCTTCAGTGTGTGCAGAATCAAAAAGGGCAGCCATTAAGCGTCTACAACAACAGTAGAAGATTAGTTTTATTGTACATATGTGATATAAATTAAATACTTTTTATGTGGTATTCACAAATGCGGCGTTTATGAGATGCTTCTTCTTCTAACTCTCTGGAACTAGTTTTTTTTCTGCGAACAACTGAACAGCTGTTCATAAACTCGATGTATTCTGTTATTTCCAGTTTATGTTCAATGTTAACAGGCTACTAATATGTGCTGTTAAGATTATGTTAGAAGCGCTAAATATAAAATATATCCGTAGATTAAAACTCTACAGGTAAACAATTAAATTATAGTAGAAATAAATTATATATAAAACCCTAAACGTTCCACAATACTCGCAATGAGATATAAACATCTAACAGCGATGTGATTGGACATAAAGGATGTAAATTATTAGATGTCTGGTCACATACTTATATGCGCAGCTGATTGAATGTGAACGTATACTGTGAATAGTCAGACGCCAACGCCATTGTGTACGCATTACGTGCTAGCGCTCGTGGTTCAAATTGTAAGTAATTTGTATAAAGCAACCATCAATTAAATAAATCCAGGGACTTAATAAAAAATGGAAAATAAACTCGAATGAAAAAGTTTTATTTTCAATCGCAGTGAACACATAAAAAATAACACTGAGTAAATAACAAACCTCGCTATCTCTCTCGCTCTAGCAAACGGCTGGGGAATATTTCTGTTTCTGCCGCACATTGCGTTACACTCGATCTAGATCGGCGTACACACGACTTTCATTGACGCAAGTTTCACATTTAATTAGAGAAACTACAACCGCCGCAGTGTGAGTGTGTGCAAAAAAGAGTTAAAATCTAAAAATCAGAGTAAGATAAGAAGAATAAGAAACAAAAATTGGAAATTTGCGAAAATTCCTATAAAGCCGGCAACAGAAATATTGAATATTGAAAAGTATGCAACAATTTTAAATTTATATTAGAATTATTTTCAACCCTAAATATATTTTTCACATCAGAGCGAACTTGTTGCGTTGTTGCTGTTTATCTTTTCTTTTTTGGCAGTCAGCCCGACAGTACGTAGTGTTGTGCTCTCGCTTACTCTTACGCGATCGGCCAACAACGACGACGCCATTTTTGATTTTTGTGCGCTGCTTCTAGGCGTTGCTGACGTGACGCTTGCGCTGGGCTGGCAAAGAGATCAATTTAAATAAATCACGAGCCTAAAAGTAGGCTAATCTCACGCAATCCTCGACTGATCCTTGGCATCCTTTATCTCCTTGTAGAATATGACAGACACAGCGGCCAGCACGACAGCAGCTGTGATCGAAATCGTTGACGTCGGAAAGATCGCGGCACCCCCCAAGGAGAAACGAACTGGTGCACGCATGAAGCTACTAAATGATCTACAGCCCAAGGGAGGCGGTAAATCCTCTGTCAAGCAGGATAAACGCACAAGCATTAAAATACTCAACAACAATGATGAGGCCACAACGGGAACGGCAACTCCCAAACCTGATCGCCGATCTACTGGAAAGACATCTCTTAGCTCCTCTAGTCCCGCAGGCAGTGTCAAGATATTAAATGAGAAGCGTGCAGCACCTGCTGCCAGCATTCCTGTGGAGACGGCAAAGATAAAGACATCGCCGAGCAAGAAAAAGAAAATGGATCATTATGTGCTGCAGGCCATAAAGAGCGAGAACAGCGCAAAGGTGGACAACAAAACGGCATCCACTGTCGAAGTGGAGGATGAAGATACCATTGATTTTATACTCGCCGAGAACGATGACATCGAACTGGCTCCGTCCAAGGGGGGTAACGACGATGAGTTTGTTGTCTCTGGCATCGAGGAAGACGATGACGAGGATGAGGATGGGGACGATACATTGGGTGAGGGCAGTGTCAATCGCACCAGCGGCACCAATAGTGACCTCAAAGAAATGGTGGAGCACGTGTGTGGTAAATGCTACAAGACATTCCGCCGCGTCAAGAGTCTGAAAAAACATCTTGAGTTCTGTCGTTACGACAGTGGTTATCATCTGCGCAAGGCGGACATGCTTAAGAATCTGGAGAAGATCGAAAAGGATGCCGTTGTGATGGAGAAAAAAGACATATGCTTCTGTTGCAGTGAGAGTTACGACACCTTCCACGTAAGTCTTTAGCAGAATTTCATCTTGAGAATATTTCTAATCGTATTTCCTAATTTCAGTTGGGCCACATTAACTGTCCGGATTGCCCCAAGTCGTTTAAGACCCAGACAAGCTATGAACGTCACATCTTCATCACCCATTCGGAGTTCAGCGACTACCCCTGCTCCATTTGTAATGCAAAACTGCGCAGCGCTGCCTTGCTAAAGCTACATGAGCAGCAGCATCAGTCCCGAGGCAAACCCTATGCCTGCAAGATCTGTGGTAAAGATTTCACACGCTCCTATCACCTGAAGCGCCATCAAAAGTACTCGTCGTGCTCGGCCAATGAGAATGACACCATGAGCTGCAAGGTGTGCGATCGTGTGTTCTATCGCTTGGACAATCTGCGTGCGCATCTCAAGCAGCATCTGGGCACGCAGGTGGTCAAGAAACCAGAGTATATGTGCCATGTTTGCAAGAACTGTTTTTACAGTCTTTCGACGCTCAAGTGAGTTGCGAATCAGTTCTCTCCCTGTGCAATCTGTAATGTCTTTATCCATACAGCATACATATACGCACACACACGGGCGAGAAACCCTTCGATTGTGATCTTTGCGATAAGAAATTCTCCGCCTTGGTGGCCCTCAAGAAGCATCGACGTTATCACACAGGCGAGAAGCCTTACACTTGCACTGTTGTAAGTAGCTTCAAATTAGATCCTTCTCTAGTCAGTCTTTAAGCAAGATCTTCATGCTCTTTCAGTGCAGTCAATCCTTTGCTGTAAAGGAGGTACTGAATCGCCACATGAAGCGACACACAGGCGAGCGTCCGCACAAGTGCAACGAATGCGGAAAAAGTTTCATTCAGGCCACACAGTTGCGCACACATTCCAAGACGCATCTGCGTCCCTTCCCTTGCTCCCAGTGCGAGCAGAAATTCAAGACAGAGAAACAGTAAGTTCTTAAGACTATAACAGCGTATATCAACTAATGTGCCTATTCTCTTTGCAGGCTCGAGCGCCATGTAAAGGACCATTCGCGCCAGAAGCGTCCCTCATTTGCATGCACTGAATGTACGCGTAGCTTCCGCAGCGAAGCTTTGCTCAAAGAGCACATGGACGCCGGTGATCATTCGCGTAAGTTCAGCGCAAAGTTTATTGAAGATTTCCCGACCTACCTCTGCTTCTTCTTTAGCCATTAAACCCACACGTGCTAAGCGCACAGCTAAGGTGATCGAGCGCACTGATTGCGCCATTTGTGACAAGAACTTTGATAGCACCGAGACGTTGAGGAATCACATACGCAACGTTCATGAATGTGATCCGGATGACATCTTTGGCACTGAACCACCAGCGAAGCGTAAGGCCAAGAAGTCAGCTGCTACTGCCGTGGTAGTACAACCAGACTCGGAGGAAGAAGAGGAATCAGAGGCGGAAGAGATTCTGCCTACAGCTGCCGCCAATACATCGGCAGGTTCCCTCATCTCAAGCAAAACAGATGATAATGGCGTCGTGGTGCGTGAATTTCTGGTGGATGAGGGCGATGGCAATGCACAAACGATTGTGCTGGAAAACGAAGTGTACACCATATTGCCATTGGAAGGAGCTGAAGACCGAACTGCTGCTGCACAGACACAGGCATCCAAATCGCAGCCAGCGTCCAAGGAGAAAGAGAAGACCGTGTCGCCGGTGGTTAAGAAGGAGCAGCGCAAATCACTGGCCGCCAGTTTGGCAGCTGCCATTGCCGATAACGTCGAGGAACCTTCAAGTGATGATGAGTTCAGTGGCGAGGTGCTCACCGAGGAAGATCTCAAGCTGAAGGAGAACATTGGCAAGCTAATCGATATGCTTGTTGATCCGCAAACTCTCAAGAAATATGGCTGGCCCAACAGCTCCGAGGAGACGGTGCTGTGCAAGGTGATCGAGAACTGTGGTCACGATCTTGGCAAGGGCGCTGAGAACTACGCGGAGTTGGACTATGGCAATCGTATGCGCGAGTACTGCAAGCTACTCTTCACTGTGGTCATTCACAATGATTCCATCAAGTCGCTGCTAAACAATTTCCCTATCGACGATGTCATCGAGTATGTGCTAGGCGATGAGGATGCAGAACAGGATCAGGAAGAGCATGACAATGATTCGGAGAAGGAGCAAGTGGGAGAGAAGGAGGTCGACGTGTCGGTCGATAAGTCGACGGAGAAATCGAAATCGGATACGGAGAAAACCAGAATAGAAACGGTTGAAGTAGACGCTTAACTATTGTTTGCTATATCATGATTTACCCACGATATGTCTGTAAATATGCATCTTTATATTATATTTACTACACGGATGTCTACAGTATGAATACCCTGCGCAGAACTAATTTTAGACATGTCGGCTTCGGTTTGAACACTAAGTGACCTTAAAAAAAGCAAAATATACAGCTGCATGATGGTATAATATAATAATATTGTAACCCTATTTACTCCACCTCATCTCATTAAAGAACTGTTATTTTTTAACCCCCTGACAGAAACTATTTTTGTATAGATATCTATTAAATACAACATTACAAATAAATTCAGTATTCCATTAGGATTGCTTCGCTTTACTTCTAGGACTTGTCGGTGTCCTAGGTCTTCTAGGCGTCCTAAGTGTCCTAGGTCTCCTTGGTGTCTTAGGTCTTCTCGTCCTCCTAGTTGTTCTCGTTCTCCTAGGTCTCCTCGCTCTACTAAGTTTCCTCGCACTTCTCGGTCTTCTCTTCGCTCTCACTGCTCCATGAGCATCTTGAGAATGCGCTCATTGTTCTGTAGAATCTTGTGACGACTCTCGTCGATCAGTTCCTTGTACTCCACGATGCTCGCTTCGATGGTGAGGAGCTGTTGCTTCATAGGTTCTGTAGCAGAGGCTGTCAGATTGAGTTCTCGCTTCAGTTCCATTGCCGATTGAGTGTAGGTGTCGCGCCACATGGTCAGCTCTAGCTGCATGGCATCAATGTCCTCGGGAATGAAGTCCATGAGCTTGCCCAGTGGATTCACTGACTTGGTTAGGGTCTGTATAATGTCGCGCAGATCGTTCATTTGTCGCGCCGAACTCTGTCTCGTTGCGGGATTTGAGTTCTTTTGTTGCCCATCATCCTTGCCAGCTTCTGTGGGCTGTTGCACAAGCTCCTTCTGCGTCTCGAGGATCTGTTGCACCAACCTGCCCTGCTGGGCGTCCAATTCGGGTTGCGTGTCTGCCGCAATGTTGCTGCCCGCTTCGATATCATGTGCATTCGCATCCTCAATGATCACCAGATTTTCGCCATCGTCATCAAAGTCACCAAACGTCTCCAGCTTCACATTAATCTCGGACATTTTCAACTGATCGTTGGGCTGGAGCACGATCTCTACATTACGGCGCCGGGGGGCACCTGGGCGGGCTGAGGCTGGTCGTGCGCTGGGCGGACGCAAAGAGGTACGTGGTCGGGTGATGGAACCATTGGACTCCTTCGAGTTCTCACGCGTAAAGGTTCCCTCTCGCTCCCTCTTGTTGCTGTTATTGTTGTTCGCATCGGCCGTTGGCGAGGGGGTGGAGGTAACCGGTTCACTAGAATCATTCGCTACCTTTGGTGGCTCCACTTCGGCGGGAGGAGGCAGCTGTCGCGACTGACTGGAGCTGGAGCGGTGACTTCTACTTGAGGACTTGCGGCTTTCTGGCTCTGGCGGCGGCAGCTCCGGACTTGGTTGTTTGGGTGGCTCGGCAACTGGCTCTGACTTAGCCGGAGAGGCGGGTTTGGCCACAGGAGAGGCGGGTTTGGGCACTGGTGCAGGAGCAGGAGATGACACTGACTCCACTGATTTGGACTCACTTTCCGTTGAGTTCTGTTTCTTCTGTTTCAATCCTAACTTCACAGGCGACGGACTCTTCTGCTTGGAGCTCTGCCGACTCAGTTTGGGCTTAGTTTCCGCCTCGGGTGATGCCTTCTGTCTTCGCTGAGACTTCTCTTTCTCCTCCTCCTTATCCTTAATAGGAGGTGAGCTGCGCTTCTGTACCTTCTGCTCCTGCGGTGAGATGCGCTTCCCGCGGCGATGCGGGGTTTCCTCTTTGCCGCGCGGTGAGATCTTGGTCGTCTTGACTTCCTTTGGTTTTGCCTCTTTCGGTTTGGATTCCTTGGTGTCCTTGGGTTCCTTGTCTTTGGTTTCGCTGGCAAGCACCTGCTGCACTGCGCTGCGCCACTCCAGCTGCTGCTCAGCCACGCTGGCCATCGCTTGCAGCAGCTCGTTGGTCAACCTAGCCTCATGTCCAGCGACTATTTTGGCAGTACGCACCTTGAGATCCAGTTTTGTGGCAAGTTCTGTAAGGAAATCGATAAAGAATGTAGTGGACAGCCAATTGGGATACTCTCTACGCAGTTAACTCACTTGTTGCATCGATCATCTTTTGCAGAAATCGCGTCTTGTCGTGGCTGTTAATAATAAGTAGTTTATACCAGGATAAGCTAAGAATTCCGTAGAATTTGTTTGTAGCAGAATTCTTATTATGAATTCTATAAAAAATTTCTCAAGAACCCTTTTCAATTCCCCTTTGAGTATATTTGTAAAAATTCATGTAGTGATCGAAAATCGGGGAAATCGGAAACTTGAATTTGTTTATAAGATCAACGAAGCATTCTGCAGAAACATTTCTTAAAACATTTCGTTCCCTTAAGAACCCTTGGATACCCCTTTAATCGCCTTCTCAATCCCCCTTTTTAGCGAAATTAGTTGTAATTCACAGTTAATTTGCTTGTAGATTTTGAACGCAATGGAAACTTTTCCTAAACGAAATTTGTTTTAATAAATGTTTAGCGTACTTAAAAATTTTATACAAATAAACGAATAAATATTATTATTGGGTCTGTTAATTAATTCGAGCTACCCACAAATAAATACACATTCCTATTGCTTCAAAATGTTCCACCTCTAAACAGAAATTAACATTGCACCCACAGAGATATAATTAAGCCATATAAAAGTTGTAAGATCTTAATTGTTTTGTTTTTCAAGACATTTTTTATGGGAATTTTTGTTTCCCCACCCAAAGTTGACTCACCGATCGCTAATGTTCTCGAAGAGTTTCTCCTCCGCGGTGTAGAGACCCTCAAAACAACCAGTTTCCTTGATGAACTGGAGGAATTAAGGGATATATAAGACATGTAGGTGCTTTTCAGGACCTTCAGCCTTACCGAATTGAACACATCCATGAGGTAACGAAATGGAGGCTTTCGAAGCAACTTCTCGGTGAGCGGTGGCTTCTTTAGGAACTTACCCAGTGCCTGTTGAGTGGCCTTTATAACGGCTACATCCAGTTCTGGTTCAGACATTTTTAATATTTTTAGTAATCCCCAAAAAATATTTCAACCTGCTATTAAATTGTAGGTGTTGTTTTTGATTGTTTGTTTGCCTCGTCGCGTTGTCGGGGCAACCAACGACGAAGCAGAAGCACAAAAGGAAGTGCGCATGCGCTGCTAGAATAAAATTCCAACAGTTACTTGCTTCATACAGTGGGTTGTAATTGGTTGTCAATTGCCATAAATTATATATTATAATATGAAACGATGAAAGACTCATTTAAACGATATAGTTGGACAAAGAGTTTCAGTATACAAAAAATTGTAAAAACATTGAAATTTCTGTAGATACGATAATAACTTTGCATATCTTGTAAGATATATGTCCAACTGAAACCTCCCAAACAATAAAATACCTAAGCAGAGAGCCTTCTAATTATTCTCAAATAAAAACGATACACAATTTTCTAACACATTCTTACTTTATTGTGGGTTTATAAAATGTTTTTTTTATAGTTTTTAATACAATTTTTTTGCGTTTTGCTTGTCGACTGGACGTGTGAGGGCATGTGTGGGCGTGTGTCTCTCGACAAGGATTACACAAACACTCAGTAAAATAACAAATAAGTTATGCATGGTTATCAGTTATCATTTATCAGTTATAGGTTATCATCTAACGGTTACCGGTAATCAACACTCGCAAGGTCGCAAGCCGCAGTCGCTTTCCACATAGTGCCAAGTAATTCTCTAAGGACTATTGGTTTTTACCAGGGGGGGAATTAAGATTAATAATTCTCATAACTAAGTTAAACATTAAACGAGTAATTAAATCTAGTCATACAAAAATAGTAATCATAATTGGGTTGGGGGAGGACGTGGGGTTTTGGGGGCGTGGGTAACTTGCAAGCAAATTGGCGGCAATTACAGGTGGACAGATC
The DNA here is from genome assembly GCA_018904035.1 of Zaprionus ornatus. Lineage (NCBI taxonomy): Eukaryota > Metazoa > Arthropoda > Insecta > Diptera > Drosophilidae > Zaprionus > Zaprionus ornatus. Next base: position 7,623,110 of record JAEIFZ010000115.1, on the reverse strand, counting down.
AAGAAACACGCATCATACGATAGTAAATATATAGTATAGTATATAGTACAGGTTTAAATAGCGCAGCGCTTATAACATAGGTCATCATCATCTTTATCGTATAGGTAGTAGAGTGTATATATTATATATGTCTATATATATATCATGTTACTGTCTGTCTGTGTGTGTATGTTTGTGTGTATATAATTTACATTTCTATGCGCAGCAATTAAAAACAATTTGTTACACGTAATTAAACTAGATCGCGATTCCCATCGCCGCCTCCGTCGACGTCGACGTTGAAGTCTTTCGTGGCAGCTGCTACAACTCAAAGAAATCATCCTGCTGCTTCTCGAGACGCTTCAGCGAGTTTTGCACGCGACGCGTCTGTGTTGTATTCAGCAGGTGTGCCGTATCCGAGTTGCCGCTGCCCGTCGAGCTATGCCGCTGATGGGGCGGACGATTGTTGTTGTTGTTGTTCTTGTAGGAATTGTTAAGCTGATTGCGTCGCTGCGAGAAAACATCGCTGCTACTGGCACTGATGCAGATATCCGCATCACTCTGGCTGGTCACCAGGCTGGAGAGGGAGGAGAGTAAAGATAAGTAAAGATTGGAGGATCATCAGCATTTGCTCGTCACTTACTCCTTGGATCGCTCCACATATTTGCGCGACTCGGAAATTGTGTTGTCAATCTTATTAAGAAAGTCATTCATGCACTTGCGATTCTCCTCCTCGGGCGTCATGGCTGCCACCGAGTCTAGCGATTTGCTTTGCTTGCTGCCACATGGTGCCACTGTGTGATCCTCTTCACTTGTCTGCATGCCAAGCAGCTCGCCGGCAATGGAGTAAGGACGTGGTGCCTGCCCGGAGGAGGAGCGGGTACAGGACGATGACGAGCTGGACGAGATATTGGTATTGCAACTGCTGCTGCTGCCCCCACTGTTGTAGCTCTGCGTCTGGCTGAGGTTGTTCGCATTTTTCAGCGCCTCCCGTTGCACATTTGCATCAGGCGTGCTGGGCGGAGTTGTGGCAAGCACATCGTCCACGGACATGGACATATCGACACCAGCTGCGACATTGGCTTGCAGATAATACGGTGATGTCTTTTCCACGGGCACCAGCAGAAACTGACGCAAGAAAAGGCTGTCCGAGGCGAAGAGACGATTGGCGCGGCGTATTTGCTCCGTCTGATAGGAGATATAGAGAGATATATATTATATGTCTATTATTTATGGGTCGATTGATTGATTGACTGCCTGCCACACGCGTTGACACTGATTGAATCGCTTTACTTGATTAATTGCAACTGGAGACAGAGACAGAGATCTTGACAATTCTTCAACTACTCTAGTCTTATCTCAGCCCAGATTCCTCACTCGTGACTAGGTTTGTCTAGTTAGTTTCCATACAAACATCTACCTACACAAGGTAGTTATATATAATATAAATCATATGCAGCAACTGTCACTTTTGTTTGGTTTGTCGACTGCAACCTGATAAACAGCTAGACAAGCGGTCGTTCCGTCGTTGCCTCTAACATAAATACAATGTTCTCTGAACACTGTACACACCCCCATCCATCCATCAGCCTAGATACATATACACAAAAGTATCTATCTATCTATCTATCTCAAAACTGTAATGCTATCTTATTTGCCAGTCCCCGCTTCGCTGCCTAACGCAGGTGTGGACCATCTCATAAATTAAAGTAGGAAGAGGAAGAAGGCACTGGGAAGGTGCCAAAGATTTAACACGCTAGCAGGGCGAATGATACGATTATTATATAGAGTTGATTCGAATCTTTAAAATGTAACAATTAACTACATTTGTTTGATTTAAATAACGATATAACTTTTCCTTTAAAGCCCATCTATCGCATCTGATTTTATTTCCAACCTAAGACTCATTCAGCTTATATATTATAAAGCCCCTTGATAACAAGATAACGGCAGAAAGTTAAGAACTTTAAAGAGTAAAGAAAGGTTCGACATAGTTGAAGAAAGATGGTGCTTGTGCTTTATACACATTTGTTGAGAGCTTCAAAGTGTAAAGAAACAGTTAGCCAAAGAATATGCTCGCGTCTCATAAAAAATTTTCAGTTTCCCAGAAATGTGTTACACACCTATTATAATACAATTTGTGTATATATGAAAGCGATAACTCCGCATAATATTATTGGAAATATGTCAAACGAAAACCCCTTAAAAACCAATGCCTTCTGCATCACAAAATCAAAGAACCACCCCCTATATGTCTACCCCCTCATATTTAAACCTTGGTAATTGCTTGAGCAATCGTTCTGATTATTAAATCAATAAAAAAATGCTCTAAAGGTACTAACAATCGAATTTAAAGTATTTGCGTGCCACACGAGGCAGAGAAGCCATTTAAAGTTGCACTACCGAGAGCAAAAGTACTGGGAAGGTGTTAGATGCGTTAGGTGGTGGGGGTTTGTAGCAACTCTTGTGGCATGTGCAATATGGAAATTTCCCTCGTTACTTACCGTGGCGCCGTATTTAAGTGAAATTCCTTGTAGTGTATCTGTTTTCTCCACTGTGTGTCGGATGAGGATCTCATTGTTCCTCAGGCTGTTGCAGCAGGTGCTTCCGTATTTCTTGAGGGTGCGCGAGGAGTCGCGTATTGATTGTTTCTCGTTGAACATGAATTCCGAGTCATCCATCTCGGGCACGATCTCTTGAAACTGCAAAAACAAATTAAATACGCATTAATATGGGTGTATATATAAATGTATGTGTGTGTGTCTGTGTGTGAGTGGTAAAGTGAAAGGAGAGAAAGTATTTTTCCCTGTGGGCAGACCCCCACAAACAGCTGTGATGTCATTACAGTGGCGTAACTGAGGAGAACGCGCACACACATTCGCGCCTATAAGGGGGCACTCGAATACTATATAAGTATATACTGTACTGGCTTTTATTTGTCTATAAATAAAACCAGTGTATTTCGCTGCCTTAATTAAAGCACCTTTCGCACTCCCTCTCTTTCTCTCACCTGAACTCTCCCCTCCTCTTTATACTCCCACCATGTACGACAATACGAATGCAATTCAAATCAGACGGCTGGCGTTCTAACTGCACTCATTGCACTTTTTGAGAAATTTTGAAATTAGATGCGATTTATGTGGGTTTAGGTAACTTTGATTTATTTTAATTTCGTTGTTGTTTGCCAATTCTCGCTGACTTTCAGTTTGCGTTTACTACGTGTTTACAAGTTTCTGTTGTTGTTGGGTTGTGCAGTGTGACCGTAGCACGGGGCCCAGAAAAACGACACACTCTGTGCCTGTGTAAATATACCAAACTAGCGGTATTTCCTTTCACTTTCTCTATTCGCAAAAAAATACTCAAAAAGGAAGAAATATTTTGGCTGCAATTGCATGTTATCGATATCGATTGCTTGTGCTGGGATGGAATTTGTGTGTCAGAGTTGCCACTTTACTGTTGGCAGCTAATTCGTTTGTTTGTTTCTTTTTTGTTTTGCCCCTATAATGATAATTTGCAACTGTTTTTATTGCCAACGAGAGCATACATTATTGTTTTCACGTGATGGCCCACAACGTAAACGCCTTGTGTTTTGTGTGCCTGAGCTTAAACCTGTTTGGACAAAGCAACTCCGTCTCTCTCTCTTTCTCTCTCGACCCAGTCAACAAAGACAAATAATCCAGCACAGACCAACACTAACAACAGCTGCAGTGCCCTGTCACTGCTGCTGCATATTGAATATGTAAATTAGCATGCGGATTGCCGGCATGACTTTAAATAAACATGTGACTTTTTTAATAATTATGGAACAACTGACTGCAATATATATTTTATTGGAAATGTTAATGCATTATTACAACAGCTGTAAACGTGGTTAAATGCAGTTAAATTACTTCCTTGAGCAGTATGCAGACTATAAGAATGTGTATGTGTGTGTGTCACTGTGTTTGTGCGTTGACACTCTCAGCTGCTGCTTGCTGTGTTAAGGTCAACAACAAGTTGTCGTCAAATTGTTTTCTGCAATAACAATTTGTGCCGATACCTTTTTATTATGCACACATAACGAAAGCGAGAAGGAGAGACAACGTGAGAGCGCACTCTATTTATGTTTGGTAAACATTTTGTTGATAGAGCAGCACTGATAAGCGCAACCAATTCTCAATTAGTTCAACTAAATTTCGTTTAGCACACACCCACACATCCATATAGACAGCGGTGCGCATGTGTGCATTAGAAAAAACGGTCATTGACATGCATAGAAAAGATCGGGCAGGCAGATCACGCGCCTGGCGGGTTTCCCACTCTCCACACACACACTATATCGTATACGATATAAGCTATACGATATTTATATATGTACATATGTATTTATAATGGTCCGCGAAAACACCTCCAATTGTTTATTCCCAACACACCGCATCGGCATCGTCCGATCGCGATTCCTGATCTTTCTATGGGTTTATCCAGCAAGTGGACGCTGTACGATATACCATGCTAATTATTTATTTGAGTTTCGTTTGTTTTGTCTGCCATTTCTGCGATCGTTTTGTCTGTCGTTTTATCTCCCGTCGCTAATAGATACATCAGACTGAAGTTTCAAATGACGTGACTCATCAGAGAACGGTGCTCAACGGGTTTAAAAGTGGTTGATGATGTTAAAGAACTTCGGAGACATAAAGAAACTGCCGAAGGTCACACGATGCATATAATTGCGACTCTGGTCGATTCGGAAAGGCCAAATTAAAGTCGCAGCGAACGATGGATCGAACACATAGTGAGTGTCATAAATATTCGTATGGCATATAGCCATAAATTTAATCATATCGTTTGCAATCTATTTCAATTTGTTGCTGCTGTTGCAGTTGTTTTTATGTAAGTATGTCAAAATTTATGGAATCGTGCACAGCGAAGGCTGAATTTAAGTAACAGTTATAGTTTATGGCACAACATCGCCATTGTGCACTATCTTTAGTATTAATTAAAACAAACAAAAAAGGAAATTGCAAATTGATAAAGCCACCCAAAGCAAACAAAATCGAAACCGAGCCGAACCGAAAAAAAATTGTACGTGACAAAAAAATGAGCATATAAAGCCAAAAAAAAAATTATATCAACTTCACCAATTCACTCACTCGCACATGACTAAACAGAAAATCGGAATATGAACATTACTAGCCATGATGCCAGTGAGTAAATAGGATATTTTTATAATCAGAAACAGCTAAAGTTATCGCAATTTGTTTTGGAAATCATTTATAACGATTTGAATAAAGAGAGCGCATAATTTTTTGCGAACAATTGCGAAAACTCACAAAGTGTAGTCTGTAAAAAACCATCTGGATTATAGTAAAATAGATGATTATATTATAAATTTACTGAATATTTCCACAACTATTTGTGATAAGAAATGGCATTTATTATAGACATTTCCCAAAACTTTCTATATGCTACAAATTTATGGAAGTTACCCAAGTACGCGATAAAAAAAAAACTTAGATCTGTTATTCGACATGTTGTCTGGGTTACATGCTTAATTAAGTGATAAGGCGCGCTAGATACGACAGCACCGAGTAGTACTTGTACTAGTAGTACTAGGAAAATAGTCAACGGGGCGAGAGAGAGAGAGAGAGAACTACTCGGTTAACAAGTGATTCGCTTGTACGACACACATAAACAATTGAAATTGCGCCTTGGATCGTATAATAATAATAATGAAAACACACACAAGGAACCAAGGCTACTGAATGTAGATTGAGATTGAGACTACAATTTATAGTCGGAATTCAGACAACTTCTAAAGCAGCCAAGACTCATTTGAATAGTAGTATCCAATTTGTAGGAAATAAAATCTCAACTATTTTAGAGCAATGTCGACAGAAAATCCTATTAACTCGCAAGATATCTGTGAACCGAAGCAAATCTACCTGTAGATTTGCAGATTTGCAACCTTGAGCGGAAGCTATTGCAAATAATCATCAGCTTCATGTGGGGAAAAAGCCTTCCAGCGTCGTTCACGTAATTCCCGTTGAAACGTAGATCCCCAGAGGTAAGACCCGCGCTCAACCTGTCGAAGTGAATCGTCTTCTTTGTTTTATATAACCGTCGTCGACTTGCACTTGAAAGTTGAAAGCCCCGCGAGCCCATAAGTCAAGTGTCAGAATCTTAAGTGGTATTAAGTTTGTTTATACACATTTTCTGATAAATTAAATGGATGGGTTCCGACTGAGTACTCGTAGCACTCATAGCTACCACTATCGATAGATAGATACTATAATATTTGTACGATTAGTGTGCACAGTTGGCTGGCTTTGTTTGTCCAGTCCTCCCTGTAGTCCAAGGGCAGCGTCATCATAACGACACTTCGCCCTCGCTCTAGCTGGACATCTCTCCTACGTGCAGGCAATAATCAACGTGACTTTCTTATATTTATTTCTAAAACGCACACCTAACCGTATAATATATACACATATATAATTGTTTTATGAGGCATTTTAAAAACCAGTAAAATAAAAAGTTAACAGCTTTTCAATTGCTTTTTTTCGCGCAGATTATCAGTTTTTTTGTGGCTTGCGGTATATATACAATCATTGGCTATATTACTATATAATGTATATGTACCTAGAAATGGATAGGTTGTATTAGTTTGTGGTTTAGCCACTTTGACATTGTTACAGGTGCCTATTGAAGAACTGATTGCCAATCGAACTTTAATCTTGTACAGAAAACATTACGATTGAAAATAGCTGAATCTGTTATTGAGCTTAAAGACTTCCAAGAGTTGTGCCCATTACAGTAACTTTATAAAATCAGTATCAGTACATCTTAAGGAACTGATATATATATATATATATATATATATATATATATATATATATATATATATATATATATATATATATATATATATATATATATATATATATATATATATATATATATATATTATAATATATTAATATATATTATATTGAAATTTCTACGATTGCAAAGTTGAAGTTGTTAGGTTTAAAGTATGATGTATGTTTCTTGAGCACCCGAGACTTCATTACCGTTACGACAGAGCCATACCAGTGGAAGTTGTAAGCTGTAAGTTCTCGATAACTTAGTACTACTTGTCTATCAATCTCCATAAGCGCCGTAAATTGAATTTTCCTTAATAACGACGCTGCAATTGAAAGAATGATTGATTGCTCGGGCAGTAAGATTTGTCTACATCATGAGATCGTTAGCCTGGCCATACAGTGTGCATTATTTTGATTTATTCAACGGTTCGTCGATAATATATATGTATATATATATATTTATATATTTGTATAATATGTACTCGATTCTTGTTTTTATATAATCAACGTGACAGTTAAATTGTCTCCGGGGCGATAAGATTAGACAGCACAATACAGGTGCAAATGCCGGAGAACGGCTTATTTATAACCAATAAGGCTTAAAATATATGATCCGCCTCAGAACTGAAGTGTATAAAGGAAAACAAAAAAGGCGTAACAAAGGCGAATTGTCCAATTATTAACGCTGGAAATGAAAGAAAACAAGTTTACGATACGAATGGGCCCGCACCAAGGTTGCCAGATTGTGTGAATGCGCACCTAAGCGATAACCGATTCGATTTGATTCGCTTTGTCCTCGCACTGATTGTTCTTTTTTTTATATCTTGTGCGTCAGATCATAATTCGCGATTATTGAAATGTAACCTGTAGAATGCGTTCAAGAAGCGACATCTTCTGAACCGGTTTAACCATATAAAATATAAAAATTTAGCGCTAAAAATAGTAAGGAGACAAACTACGTCAAAGACATTTGCCCAGAATTGCTTCGGCCAGAGGTAGAACCGGTTTAATGGCAAACTGCAGCAGGAAATAAACCCGCAGCACACTCTATAAATAAACCCAACCATCCTAAACCACAAACTTGCTCTTTTCTTATGTTAGTCATCGCGTGGCTTTTCCGATTTGTCTCCTTCACGCACGGATCGCACTTAGGCGCGACTTCGATGAGTGTCGCGCAAAAAAACCACACAACAATGGGAGCAATTACGCATACATGACGAAGGTGTAGGCGCTCGGGCATGTAGGCGTGGCCTCTGCATTTGAGGGCAACCCGTTAAGCCCGTTAACAGTCTATTAAAACTAAGGTCTCGCATTATGCGCAACGATAAGCGGGTCTCTTCGACTATTTAGCATTTATGAGTTGCCCTCATTGCGACGATTAGACGAAGGGCAGGTGGGCCAGGTGATCGCTTTAAGGTGCCAATCAGCATTTGAATAAATCAATATCGTCGTGTTTGCATACATTTTTCAAATGGAACATTGAGTTCAATGTGGAATATCTCGGAAAGAGGGTAAAGCTTAGACAATTCAATAAGTTTTTTCATGGGTTGAGGCAAGAAAACTACAGATGTGCCTTTTTATATAAAATATATCTGTAAAAATCCCTTCGAAATTTTATAAATGTCCCTTTCTATAATACTGTCTAAACAACCAAATGAACGCAGACGAAGCTCTCGAGCTCTTTTTTATAGATCAACAAGATATTTTATTGAGAAAATCTTTAGTAATTTTATGAGTAAGTTCTTATATCAAGTATCAAGTATATCGAACAAGGACTGAAATAGTCGAATAGGAGTAAAGTTAATATAATCCCAAGAAAGCTCTTATTATATATATTTTCTTGGAAAATCAATAGAGATTTAATAAAAGTATATTTCTTGAACACTAGCTCAAATAAAAATAATTTTTTCTCAGTGCAACCCAATGTCTAACGCGGGCATTGAAACGCAGCTCAAGCCAAGGCGACAAAATGGAGGCGAGTGCTATAAAACCGGCCCACAACTTCGACTCTTTGGCGAATCTTCAATAAATGTGGCGACTGCGAATTGAAACTGGGTTCGGCGGTAAGTGGACAATGAACCCATCGCATGGATCGAGCGCAGCTGCCCAAGGCTAAGGATATTTTTAGATACACCAAAGAAACAAAGAATTTTGCGAGCAAGTTTCCAGTTTTTTTTTGCACACTGTGCATTGGCCTAATTAACAACAACAACTGCAGCGAGAACTGAAAATACTCGTAAAGTGCATTTGGTTTTATTCACTCGTGCACTCATGCACTCATTTGCAATTCAGACAGAGTCGGACAAGTTGGCCGCATTGCTGGCTAACTGACTGACTGCTTTTTGGTCAGATGTGCGTTGATCGCACAGTGGTACAAATAACAACTAAATACAGCTTGTATTGCAAATATTCGCATGATAAAAACTTTTTATAGTATGCTATTAAAGTTCGTATTTTACTGTCTGAGTTGCACTGTGCAACGGCTTACTCATCGCCTGGTTCGTTGGCCACAGCTCGAGGCACACAGGCAGGCAGCGAGCCATGTTGCAGCGCGCTTTGGTAGCAAAAATAAAAATAAAACCAAAATGAAAATGAGCAAAAAACAAAACAACAAGTAAAATAAATAAGTAATGCTCCATTCAAAGTGGTTTTTCATGGGTAATACGAGATCGTTTCGACACGATCGTGTTTCACGACAGAATACGTGTACATATAAACGCGAGTTTATACCATACATACAACATCATTTATTATCATTACAGAAATCCGAATTCTCTAAATGCGGTTAAGCACTTTGGCTACAGTTTCTGCAGAGATCTGACTCCGGCTTCAGCTTCAGCTTGGAGACTGCGACTGCGACTCTTGACTCATTTATTTTTTTTCCACAGTTGCTGTGTCTGTTTCGGCTTTGTCTGTCTGGGGCCTGTTGCCACATAGCGTCTATTGGGGGCTTAAAGCCGGCGGGCCCAAAGAGCTAACGACCGCGAGTTGACGGCAGGGCATGACTTCATACTGCTTCATAAACCATTCTTTTGCTATATCTGTCTCTCTCTCATTCTTTCTCTATGTGTGCATTTTGCAGGGTTGCCCTCTACTCGAGATGGCGAATTCCAAGGAAGTGAAGTTGGCTGCGCTTCATTTACTCAAGTTTTAATAACTTTGCGGGAACTGATACCTTTGTTTATTTGCTCAAATACAATACTCTACTTTATATACCCTAAGTGGGACAGAGAGAGAGAGAACTGTGTGTATCTGTGAATGATCTTTGATTTATTCGCGTAATTAAAGCCGACTACAGTTTACTTACTGTAGGTATTTCCCCCTTAACCTTCGACCTGCTGACCTAGAACATAACTCTATCTGTCTTTACGATCAAACATTAAAAAAGAGAGAGCATCATTTACTTAAAACCGCGAACCCTAACCTAACCCAACAACCCCTATGAGTTCTGAGAAGAGAACAAACTTATTCAAAATTTGAGTTATGATCGTATTATTGTAATTATTGAGATCGTTCTTTGTGCTACATACTCTGAACTCACCTGCGAGTGCAGTTTCCAGTCCTTGTAGGCCTTTACGATATAATCCATTTCCTTGTCTCTTCTTTTGTGCTGTACTTTTCCGTTATACGATTATTGAGCTGCGTGTGAGAACGTAAAATATGCTAAGTATGTATTCTACATAATATTCGTGGCTGTGGGTGTATGTCTCTGTGAGTGCATCTGTGTCTGTGTACCAGCTTGTTCACTCTCACTTATCGCTGATTGTTCAGTTACTTGTGTTCTCCTTTTGTGCTATAAATCAATTGTTTTCGCTTCGAGCACGATATTTTGAATTTTTCCACGATTAGCACACAACACAGCGACCCTTTTTGTTCATTCCACACTGAGTATATACATCATATATATAATATATAATCTATATTGTTATATTCTTTCAATTTGATTGCTTTTAACCAAGGCTAAGCAGGAAACAAATTTTACAGGGTATACGCGCAAAACCAAAAACAAAAACAAACCAAAAGTGACCAAAGAAATGTTTGTTTCTTTTTTTCTGCACTTGTACAAATCTCCAGACTCGTGTACAGGTGTTTGGGCCTGTGTAGCTGCGTCTCTCTGCGTGTGTGTGTGTCTGTGTGAGTATGCGAATTTTGTTTGTCTGCGACAACGTCAAGCGACAACGACAACGCGTGTACCGCAATTCGTGATCTTTTGCAGTTGACGTTGTGTTTTTTATCTACGAAAACTCATTTATTTACCTATTATTATTATTTTTGTTTTCTTGCAAGATCTTTAGCGAGACAACGACAACACACAAGCTTTTTGTTTGTATATATAAACTGTATGTATTTAAATGCGGATGTGCATGTGAATAAAATAATTAATAATTGAGTTTTGCTGTTGATGCTGTGCCGTGTCGCTGCTTGGCAACAACGCGACTGCGACAGTGGCTCCAACTCGAAACTGTTTATGCGCTATTTAATGGCAACCTTTTTTTTCTCGTTTTCGTGTATTTTGTTTTGTTGCTTGATTTTGTAAATTTGGCCACACTACACACACACTTACACACAATGGAACGCGAACGGGGGGCGGGTTGGTAGGTGCAGTTGTTGTTGGTTTGCTCAGATTTTCGCAGCGCGCACACACGACCTAATACTAAACACTAACAACAAATGGGCAACACTAACAACAAACGGAGACGGCAAACGACAACGGGAGCAACAACTGCTCTAAACACACAGCCCACAACTGACTTCAAGCAGCGCTCGATAACAACTGACTAACTCGATTCCAGCAAACGATCGTCGAAGCAAATGCGAACATGCCGGAAACTCTCTCTCTCTGTCTCGTGCTCTCACGCCTACGCTCTCTCGCAGTGCCATTCTCTCACGTCAGTTTGGACGAATGTCTGCCTCGGTGTGTGTTGTGTGTGTGTGTGTGTGTGTGTGTGTGAGAGAGAACGCGAGAGCACCATTGTATGCAATTTAAGAATGGACTGTGTAAGACGCAGACAAAGCTATGTACACATATATTTACATACATGTAAACTGTGTGTGTGTACAATGTAATAGGCTGGAAGAGTCTGCCTATTGTTGTTATTGTTTGTACAAGTGATAAAACTCAAACGCCCACGCTGCCGAAATTATAGCGCTATTTACACGCACATACAGGTGGTTGTGTGTGTGTAGACATCATGCTGATTGTGCTTAACTAAAGTGATAATCATTTGTTGTATTGTTGTTGATAAGCCACATGTAATCAAAGAGAAAGCCACCTTTTGCTCGAGAACATTTCGCGTAAGGCATTTGCATATACACATACATATATACATACACACGCCTATGTCGTCACGTAAGCTGCGGCGCCAGTCAACGTCATTGCACTTACGAGCTAATTGGCATGCAAATGAACGAGCAGACAATAGTGGACACATACACACACAGGCACTCATGCGCACACACTCGCACATATGTGTAGTTGCATTTATGGAAACAGATGCATAATATGTACAAGAACAGAATGGGAAAATACTCAAAGTAAATCTACATTACGACTCGTGCGTGCACTGAGAGAAAAAGAAGTATTAGTATTACGTATTACTTGTAATTAGTAGGGTCATAAAATACCCTATTCAGCTGGAACTGATTTGGGAGTGTTAATTCTGTAAAAAGTACCGTTACTGTGGGCAAATCAAACATTAGTTCCGGTTACGGTGTAGAAAATTCAAACGGTTACGCCGCGATTCGCTCATATAAAACCCAATTGAAACTTGTGTTTTATATTTTTTTCTTTCTGCAAATGGGGTTTTTTCTATTAAACTTATCATCACTTTGTTTATTTGCTACACCCGATGATGAATATCGTAGGCAGAGCAAAGATGAAGAGAGGAAGAGAGAGGGAAAAGGGCAGGTGGTGTGCGATAAGCGACGACTGTTGTCAAACAACGGGAATCCATGTAGGAAGAGCAGAGCGAACACAATATCGATAACGTTATCAGAGTGCTATCGGTTATCTGTCAAAACTAAAGCTAGTGTGGCCGACTAACGGTACACGCGGGGTAAACAAAGTGCGTCAGATGCATTGGGCAAATAGAGACAACTGCCTGTTGCCAGGGCCTGATACCGCTATGCGATTTCGAATTCGAAAATGAATCAATTCAGTTTCCAGCGAAGAAATTGTGAGTGGAAATTTGCAAGAGATTATCAGAGAGAAAGAGAGTGGGGGTGGGGTGAGGAAGGGTATCTGAGGACGTCACGGTTCCATTTCCAAAATTTGTTTTATGAATCAAAAGGCGACGTGTTAATTGCCAAAACACGTAGAAATTCATCAAATCTGCCTAAGCAAAAGTTTTCGCGCGTCTGGAGTACAAAGCAGCTGCTCTGTATCCAGGTGTGCCAGTGTGTGCATGTGTGAGTGTATATGTGTGTGTGTGAGTTTGCGATGTGACATGACAAATATTATGGCTCAATTATGGAATTGCAACTAATTCGAAGCACAAACTCCCAATTGGTAGAGAAAAGAGCGTATGCAAACAAGCTCTGATTGGACTCTAATGTAAAATGTGTGACACCTGTGGAAAAGAGCGAAAACAAAACAAACAAACAAACAATCAACGAAATCAAGAAATGATTTTTGACACCAAAAAGAGTCAAGGCTGGACAGCACCGCAGCGCCATCTCGCGGTCAAATCTCGCACATAGTGTGTAATGCGTTCAAGACTGCTGCTGCGGTTTAATGGGGGGCCATTGTCTGCTGGATGGTTGGGGGCAAACACGTTTGTGATCATTTTTGATATTCTAATTTAATTTGGCAGCTGATAATAATTTAATTAGCGGCAGCGAAACTTCGCAGCTGCAGCTGTTGTCTGCAGGTGTATACACACTTACGTGGGATTTCAAATACGGCCGGTTGTGCGCCATTTGCAATACCATAGCAGGGAGCTTTAGTTGGAGTACAAAGCTCGACATGTTTATGTCGATCTGGCAACTCTGTAAATATGCGCAATTGTAAATTTATTTTGAATTTTTTATATCATTTTTGACCATAACTTAACTTAAAGCAGAGTACATTTTTTATGAATAAGCTTCTCTAAGCAACTTTGGCATTTATTATTATAACCTATCTTGAGTTTACAATATTGTCTTTGAGCTCGGCTTTCCTCCGCTCGTCAGCTGTCCGCTTGCGCACCGGTTGCATTTCTTATTGGAATTTACGTCTTAGCGCGCTGCGGTCACACTCCTCGCTAGTTAAGACCGCAATGCCGTTCAGGTAAGACGCGCTGTGTAGTTGTCACCTGATTGAAAGAAGGTGTGCAAACACCGCAGACAATTCAAATGTGTGTGCGTGTGTTTTGAAAGTACGACAACAAATTTAAATAAATAAATTTGATTAGCGATAGCAGGGACAGCAGCAACAACTAACCAAACTAAGCAAAACGTGTGTGTACGTGAGTGTTGGTGTCTAATAATACACATAGCTATACTTTTATGTGAGTGCAAGTGTGTGTGCTGTGCTGCCATACAATTCCAAGAACACAGCCACAGCCACAAAAGTTACTTTTAAAAACAACTAAAAAAGAAAACAAAAACAATAAGAACAACAACAACAACAACAGAGATGTCAAACAATCGGCGAAGAGTGCGTACTATTGATTACGTCGCACTACAAGGCCTGCAGCTCGCTACAATGGCGGCGGCAGCGACAGCACCGACGGCAGAGACGGAGACAGAGACGTTAACGGCGACGTCTCCGGCAGCACCAGTAGAAGCAGAAGCTCCAACTCCAGCAGCAGCAATAACAACAACTCCGCCAGTGCCGCCCATAAGATTACGTCGCGAGCTCAATGTGGATGAGGATGCAAGGTAAGAGAGAGAAACCCAGTTTGATTTCATTCCCCCCGTGTGTATTTGTCTCTGCCGGTATTGTGGAAAAACCAAAGCAGCAAAAGTAACGACCCACAACAACAACAACTTGTATTCAGATTCGCCGTGCTCTGCCTCTCGCTCTCTTACACCCTCTCTCTCTCTACTCGATTTTGCCGCAAATATTTCGCCAGTTTTGATTGTCAAAACGTAAACAACGTGTTTTCTCTCCCTCTCCCCCTCTCAAAGTAGCGCTTTTACTGCCTGCGCTGTTCTCTCTTTCTCCCTCTCCACCTCTCTCTACGCTAGCTTCGCCAGCGAAAAATGCAAGGGGCAGCAATAAAAAATGTAAATTCGGCTTGAAATTCAACGCGCCTTACAAGGCAATAATAACAATAATGTACATTTATCATATTAATGCAAACACACACATATCCATATGTACCTCTACCTATACACGTCTGTGTGTGCACATACATCGCATTTTTTAGACTAGCTACAAAATCGGGGTATTTTCAAGACATTACTGATAACGAAGCCATTTGCCTGATAAGAGAACGCACACACTCATGTGCCTATACATACATATGCATATCTTAGACAGTTTGTACCTTTTCCGCTTCGATTATTCATGCATGAGACATTATTATGTACACAGATGTAGCCTATATATATATATGTGTGTGTGCGCGTATTATATTTTGATTTTCGCGTCTGTCGCGTGGTCTGCGCTGCGTGAGGCATATTTCCAATGAAAACTGTTTCACATTTAGCAAGAAATTAGCGTCAAACATAAATTTGAGTGAAATTAATTTGTCTCTCTTTCACCTTCCCTCCCCCTGTCACTCTCTATCTCTTCTCTTCGTAGCTGGTTCTTCTTCTTTGTCTCTCCCATACCAGTTTGCCGGGCTTTAAAGGCTGCTGCCGAAGTTAAAACGCGTTTAATACAAGCAACACCTCTACCTGCGTGTGTGTGTGTGTCTGTACGTGCGCTTGCACATTCCTCTTTGTTAACCTCTTTCGTTATGCGTTTAACTGAGAGCGTCAAACAGCCAATTCTGTTTTCAAATCGAATTCGCTTTCTTCTGCTGTCTTGTCTTCTGCCGAATGTCAATGGAATTCCATGTTCGTTCGATCACCAGTCCTCTCTCTCTCGCTCGCTCTCGCTCTCCTTCTGTCTTTACTGCTAACGGTTTGTCAGGCCTGGTCTGGAATACGAACACGTAACAGCTCACGTAGCCAATTGTTGTTGCTGCAACGTGCTTAATGACAGCGCCGCCTACCGCCTGTTGTCTGCACTTGAACTTCATGTGGTCCACATTTTCTTTCTCTTAATGCTGCGCTCTCTTTTTGTGAGAGCAACAGTGGCCGCTGTTTGAAGTGTGCCTCATTAGTAGTTGTTGTTCTTGCTGCAGTGGGATCAATGACAGCGCCGCCTGCGGTCTGCACTTGAACTTCGTGTGGACCAAACTCTCATTCTCTCCCTATCCTTTCTTTGAGAGATCAACATTGGGTGCTGTTCTCTTTCTAGTCTGCATTAAGTATTTTTATCTAAGAAGCGTGAGCCCCATGAATTTCTGTGTGTGAGTGCCTCTATCATTTTCTTATACAACACATGCAAATATGTTTAATTGTGATAAGCATAATTGCCCAAAACATTTCCGCAACACGCGCACCCTCATGTACACACACACACACACACAAAGAAATAAACACAGACACATATATGCACGAGCATTGGGGTAAACTGCAAGTTTTTAATTTTTGTTAAAATTTATGTATTTTATTGTAAACAATCTCTTCATAAATTCTACCCAAATAAGTGCGATATGTGGGTGAGAAACTGTGGGTTAATTTGCTTATATTTAACGGGAACTACACATCATACAATGTACATACACCCGATAGGGGAAATTAAACAAACAATTATTATCAATCTAAATCGGTATGAAACATAAACGGGCAAAACGCCTTTGTTTACAATCTGTCAAAATGCAACCTCGGTTTGTTTTCAAAAATATTGTGAAATGCAGAAGACAATGCAATATGCAAATAGCACATGTCGAAGAAACACGTCAGAACAAGATATTTTTAATAAACTTGTAATGTTTATAATGTTTTGCATCACTTGCGAAATCTCAAATAACAATCAGTGCATATATCGCTTATAAAAAAAAAAATGGACAGGTTATTAAAGGAACAAGATACGAATTTCACAATATCGCTAAATAAATTGTTGGAAAAAGAAACAGATGTTGAAAAAATATCTGAAAATATGTATTTTTGTGTGTGCTAGGGGTACAAACTGTCACCCCTCTTGCATTATCTATGATGCGGCCAGCTGTATATTCGCATTTAATTAAATAGTCTCCCACACAAGATAATGCAATCGTAAATTGATGAGTGATGTAATTTTTATAGTCGATATAAACAAATAATAAATAACACTTGGATATTGATCTTAACCTCTCTTGAACTTGTTCTTTATATATTTTTCGGTTGAAAAACTAATAAAATTTTTACTTTCTGTGCAGATCTTCGGATTGATACAAAAATATAAATTAATAAATAAATAAATAAATCTTATCAGCTTAGGGAAATCTTTATATGGTATATGGCGACGCGCCCATGTAGACTGACTTTGCCGGCAGACGCAATATGTTTTGTCTTGTCGCAGGTTTAGCAGCTCTCAGATAGATAGAGATAGAGATAGATTACACCCCCGCGTTAGGCGTTGTTCTATTGATTACTTTCGACCAATTTTCGGGTTATCTGATTTAGTCTTTTATCAGAGCTTGTTGTTACCAGACACCACTGTGCGTGTTGTGCATAATTCACAGGTTGCGTATACGCATCGTTGGCATCAGCAAAAAGTCTAAAATTAACTTATACATCGATCCGTTAACAAGCTGCCCCAAAGTTCATAAAAAAGAATTTCATAAATGAATAATAAATAACTAGAATAAACAAAAAGAAACTGAAGCTGAAGCAGAAAAACAATTGATCTATCGAAAGTGCGAAAGAGAGCAAGCGAGCATGACGCTGCGATGCGACGCCAACTTAAAATTACGTTCCACATATAATTTTGCATGTGCTCTTACGTTCCACACAAACAAACAAACAAACACACAAACACTATTTCTCACTCTCTCTCTCTCTATGGTCGCACTTGCTTGCACTCGCGTTCCACAGATGCGCTCAGTAGACTGCCCACCCACAAACCACACTCACTCTCTCTTGCTCTCACTCTCTGTTCTCTCTGCCGCTCTCTCTGGCTTTCATGCTCGTTGACAATTGGAATTGGTAAACTCTTGTTCGGGATCCACACACCGATTAGTTTGTCGCACTTGGCTGTGCGCTGAGGTCGTCGCTCGTCCCAGCACAGCATTCGTTCAATATATGTACATGTACATTGTCTATGTGTGCGTGTGTGAGTGTGTGTGCGGTATCTGTGACTACATGGGCTAAATTTCTGTTAAAGTGCTAATAAATTGACGGACCGTTGCCGCATTTCAATTCACACGACAATGGCCCCGCAGCAGCAAGTGGACGCCTGTGCCTCTTCCACTGCCTCAGCCTCTGTTGCTGCGACGCGTTTTGATTTTTCCAATAGAGTTTTTCGCCTGTGTTTACCTTGTGTAATTCGCCACAACATTGCATCGGAGTCGTGTGAACTTTGAGCAAAAGAGAAACAGGAACAAAAAGAACAGCGCCACGATCCACTGTAATTATTTTCCCTGTGTGCAACTGTTCCCAAAGCACAGTCATCGCTCAGCAGCGACGACGACAGCGACAGAGGCAGCATTCTCCAGGGTTATAATTACAAGTGGTCGTGCCTCTGTGTGTATGTGTGAGTGTGATAGTTTGTATGTGTTGGCATTTGATTAAAATTATTGTCGCAGTCCCCCGTGAAGCGAGTACGAGAGAGCGCAAGAGAGGGAAATGCAAGACAATCGAAGCTTGTAACAGACATAACGAAGCAGAAGAAGAAGAAACAGTGTAATAACACAAGTAATAAAAAAAACACGAGCCAAACAAGCAAATAACAATAACAATTTGACGCGCGTAATCAGCAGCAACGAACTACGAAAACTTTTTTATCATTAACGTGCAGTGACTCTTGAACTGTGCTGCGTGCTGCTGCCTCTCAAACTGCAAGGCCAAAATGCCGCGTAAAAAGTAAGTGAAATTTCACAATACTTATTCGATTTGACAGAATGAATTGGCAATATTGATGAAGACCGTTTAAAGTTGTATTTGCACTGTAGATAGTAAAATTAATTAGCAAGTTAAATGGAGGGAATGAGATACACGTCATGTTAAGGGAAAATAGTGAAATACATTGGAAAAACAAGGTTCAATTTGTGATTTGATTTGCTAATGGTTATCATGTAATTTTCATCATGTTTTATATAATATGCGGGCTAGTTTACCCAAAAGTATGCTATTTTTAAGTAATTAAAACTTAATTGTCTTAATTAAATCAGATATAAACAAAGTTCAATTCAATATTCAATATACAATATTATGATGTACGGATTCTTCACTTAATAATAATAATACAAAAACTTCCAAAAATATTCATAAGAACTAGTAAGAAGAAGAAGAAGAAGATATACACAGATTAGCTTAGAACATTGGGTTCTACTTCGGGTATAATTGGGTACTTGTGGGTATATAAAGATGCTGTTCATAAGTTGTGATAATTTTTAAATTGATCAGTTCTTTTGATGGTAGCATCGCATGATGAAACAATTGCCCATAAAAAGTGGTGTGATTTGTGTTGCCAATCTCAGTAACACAAACCCACACGCACACACAGACAAACACATCCATTCGCACCTTGCATATGGCGTGTATAAATCAAATCGAAATGAACAACGAAATTAAAGCATAATTAGAGGCGTGACATGCGGCTGTCTCTCGCTGTAACCGTACACGATAAACCCCACCCTGGCTGATTAGATAAACCCCTCATCCAATTTCCAGTTAACAGTTCTCAGTTCCGCCTACCTGTCTAAACGGGCTTATGTCCATATTTGCACAACTTATCGGTAACTGATGTGGCAGCCACAGCTGTGGCTGCTGCAATTGGCAAACGAATTTCATTAGATATTGAAATAGATATATTTCGGAGATCTGCATGTGGTGGTCTTTAGCACCGCAAACGTTTAATTCCTTATTGACAGTGATAATTTATTAAATACATTAACTTGGGACTATTTTCCGCATTGCATCACCTGTTTAAGGTATCAAGCCTAAATTTGACCAACTCTCTTTCTTTCTTCTCGCCCCTCTTCAGAGTGGAGTATCGCATAAAGCAGACGCCCTCACGGCCCATGCCCGTGTCCAATGCACGCATCGGCACACTGGAGGAGGATCTGCATCCCGATGATGAGCTGGCGGCACATTATGAGGCATTTGGCACAACGCCACCGCGTACGCGGCAAAAGATCAAGAATCGCGACTGGGAACGCAAACAGAAAGTGGCACAGGTGGTGGCGTAAGTAGCTTAACAGCTTGCAGTGTATGTTTAACTTATTCTCTAATTTAATTTCTTCCTCATAGCTCCACAGATGCTCCCGCCAGCGCTGGTGGAACTCCCAAAAAGGGCATGACCCGCATGGCCCGTTCGCGTGTGCTGCGCCGCAACACCATGGACTGTGCCCTGCTCAACGAAATGTTTGTTAACGAAGAGGGCAAACGGACGGACAAGCGGTTACAGTCGCTGCTGCGCGACTCGGAGCGGGAAATGAAGAATTCCCTGGCGGCAGCGACGGCAGCGGTGACAACAGCGCTGGCGCCACCGCGTGGGAATAGCTTCCATGAGGGTGCTCATCCATTGGAGTCGCTGGACAAGATTATGCCACTCAGTTCAGATGTGGCTGCGCCGCTGCCACTACGCATTGCTTCCAAGGTGGTGGAGAGTTGCAATCGCTATCGATGTGTCTCCTCACGTCCCATTGGCTGTCGCTCCTCGGCGCCACCGTTGGCATTTACGCCACAGTTGCCAGCACTGGGCGGGCAGGAAACGGGGAAATCAACTCCAGGACTGGCAAAGCGTAAAGATTTCCACGAGACGTTCGCGAACCTCATCAAGCTGGGCAGCGTGGACAGGCAGGATGCAAAGCTATCGCAGGAAGAGCACACGTGGCAGACAGAGTTGAAGGATCTCATCTGGCTGGAGCTGCAAGCATGGCAGGCCGATCGCACTGTGGAACAGCAGGACAAGTATCTATACGAAGCACGTCACGGTGTCTCCGATCTGCTCACGCAAATCATCAACTACAAGTTCCAACCACGCTATAGACGCGAGCCAAGCTTGCTGAGCCTGGACAGCGGCATACACTCGGATGCCAATTCCAATGCGAGTTGTAAGTGATGGATTCCCTATTTCAATCTATGTCTCATCTGTTGTTTCTTTCTCTTGCAGCTCCCTTGCCCAGCAAACTCTGCCAGGGCTGCATGTCGTTGTACTGTAAGGATTGCATGGAGCAGCAGGAGCTGGCGCTGCGTGAGGTGGAGGATCTATTGACGCGCCTGGAGGCTGCTGAGGCGTTGTATCCCTCATCACAAGCCATGGGTGCACTGCATCCCATCTACAAATCGCAGAGTTTTGTTGGACGCATCAAGTCCATGTGCTTGTGGTATAACATAACCAAGCAGAACAAGCTCAAGCTCAGCATACTGGGCAGGATACTTGCCAGGTAAGTCTTCATTCATTAATCTATTATATGTCAAATTAATGCCTAATCTTTGTAGGTTGCAGGACGAGAAGTTCTCCTGGCCCGTGCAGACATCCCACATGGGTTCGGATAGCGGCAACTCTTCTGCCTCCGGCGTGGAGAACGATGATTCTGCTGTCAACTCCATGGACTCCACAAAGCCACCTAGCGTGGCCGGGAATGGGCCACGACGTGCATGCAACAACATGTCTTGTGCCAGGGTTCAGTTCATGTTGAACGACTCGGCGCATGTGCCCGGCGAAACGGAGACTTCGAGCAGTAACGAGTGAGTGTAGTGAATCAGAGAATGCATCAATGAATCTAACTTGTCCTCCTTTGCAGATCCACCTCCACGGAGATCAGTCAATTGTCCAATGATCTGCAACTAAGAAAGGGTTCGATGCACGACATCAACATCTTCAGCGTGGAACCATTGGGCACCTCAAGTAACGACTGCAATGGCGAACAATCTTCGGGATTGTATCGCAAGTTCATTGAGAATGTGCTGAAGTGTCGCGGCCTGGCCAAATCGCTGGCGTTTCTCCATCAACTGCACAATGTGGCGCTATACAAGGCGCACATATCACTAGAGCGGCCTAGTACGGAAGATCTAGAGGATTTCGAACTGGAGGGCGCGGAATCGGAGGCAGAGTCACTGGACAAGGATGTGCCCTGCATGGATCCGCAAATAAGTCGGGAACAGATTATCGAGCTGCGCACCTATGGCTATTGGAGCGAGGAGGCGCAGTCTGTGAATCTTCCCTCGTATATACCCACATTTGTGTTCCTCAGCGGTATCCCACTGCAGTTTATGCACGAGTTTCTTCGCATGCGCCTCGAGACACGGCCCGTGCGTCCCAATCCGCTGAGTCTGGAACAGCTGATGAAAGAGCTGCGTGAGGGTCTCACGCTGGCGTTGACACATCGTGAGCGTTATCAGCGGCACATTACCACAGCTCTGGCCGAGAACGAAACGGAGTTGGGTAGCTACATCAACATCCTCAATCAATACGATGCCACAGTTCGTAAGACCTTTGAACTGTATCTGGAGTATATTGATCAACTGGTGCTTGTTGCGGTGCCGGAGACAAATCAGAAATCGGTACTAGAGAAGGAATGGATGTTCACCAAACTGATTAGTCCCATGATCAAAGGTATGCACACGCTCGCCTCGCAGCGTTTCTGTGGCATCATTAGCAAACTGTTGCGCAGCATATCGAAGCGTCTGGTGCAACGTTCCGCGGAATTGGATCAACAAATTGCTGGCACATCGCAACACGAGGATAACGAGGAGCTCAAGTGGCAACTGCTGACGATTTGCCGTGAAACGCAAGCTCTGCTCACCGAGGAACGTGATCGTTCCATTAAGGTGCTGTTCTTCGCCAAAACCTTCTGCCGCGACGTGGAGACCACTGACTTCCACAGAGAGCACTACGAACACGATGTGGCCAATCATCAGCATGACTTCATCTGTTCCGATGTGAAGGCTGCCTTCAAGTTGCTGCAACTGGATGTGCTGGAGGTGCGCAACAAGCTGACGGAGATCATCAAGGATGTGCAGCAACGTTGTTGCCCGCAGAATATGCAGAACCTGGACGAACAGGATCGACTGGCGGTGCTCTCACGCACTCGTGAGATACTTCATCAGGGTTACAAATTTGGTTTTGAGTACCATAAGGATGTCATTAGATTGTTCGAGCAGAGGATAATGGATCAGAAGGATAGCTCACATACAGCTGATCTGGCATTGGGTATCATTGGGTTTGCCAAAATGTGGATGCATTTTGTTATGGAGCGCTGTGAGCGCGGTCGAGGCATGCGTCCTCGCTGGGCCTCGCAGGGACTGGAGTTTCTCATGCTTGCCTGTGATCTGCAGATCACACAACACTTGGATGACACACAGTTCGAGCAGCTGAAGCAGCAAATGGATCGTTGCATTTCGCATGTGATTGGCATCACATCGGAGCCGGAGAAGGTAGCGCGCAAAAAGGCCTCGCCACGCACAAGGAAAACCTCGTCACCGGCAACGAGTCGGTCGCGCACACCCACTCGGACGCCCATGTCGGCGGGTAGCATTGTGTTGAATCCCAACACGCCTCCACTGCAGTCACCACAGTACAACAAGTTGCTGCATCCACAGTTCAGTCTGAAGGAGGAGCTGCTGCAAGAGAACTCCAATACATATAGCTCGGTAGATAGCACTGATTTTGTGGTGGAAGCCCCACATGGCACGGGACTGGGCGAGCTGCGTCTGTTGGTACCGCAAACGCCACCGATAACCAATGCAGGCACCGCCACCTCTGCCAACTCTGTGCTGGCATCGCGCCACGAACGTGTACGGGATGCAGTGAATCGCCTGGACCTCGATCTGGAGGAGCATTTGCGCGAGCGACGGCTCATTGGTCAGGTGAAGGCGCTTAACTCGTGTGACAAGGTGCAAATCCGGGCACGAAGCGTCCACTTCCGCTGGCATCGAGGCATCAAGATCGGCCAGGGGCGTTTCGGCAAGGTGTACACCGCGGTCAACAACAACACGGGTGAACTGATGGCAATGAAGGAGATTGCCATTCAGCCAGGAGAAACGCGTGCCCTCAAGAACGTTGCAGAGGAACTGAAAATTCTCGAGGGCATTAAGCACAAGAATCTGGTGCGCTACTATGGCATCGAGGTGCATCGCGAGGAGTTGCTTATATTCATGGAACTCTGCTCGGAGGGCACGCTCGAGTCGCTGGTCGAGCTGACGGGTGGTCTGCCCGAGGCGTTATCGCGTCGGTTTACAGCCCAACTGTTGGCGGGCGTGGCCGAGCTGCACAAGCACGGCATTGTGCACCGCGACATCAAGACGGCGAACATCTTCCTCGTCGATGGCAGCAACAGCCTTAAGTTGGGTGACTTTGGCTCTGCTGTCAAGATTCAGGCGCACACCACAGTGCCGGGAGAGCTGCAGGGTTATGTCGGCACACAGGCCTACATGGCACCGGAGGTCTTCACCAAGACCAACAGTGATGGCCATGGACGTGCTGCGGATATTTGGTCTGTCGGTTGCGTCGTTGTCGAGATGGCCTCAGGCAAGGTGAGTTGTAAGATTGCATACACGGGGAATAATGGGGCTGAGGAACAAGTGAAGGGAGCTCTGATTGTGGTGTTAGTTACTTAACATGATTTTCCCCTAGCTATTGTATTGACACTTTAGTTAAAGAGTTCCTTCTTACTCGCTGCAAAGATTGAAAATGTCGAGAGTAAAATGGACACTAAAGTACTTCTAAATTTAACCTGTAAGGGGATTTAGTGAAGTTTTTTGATTCTGGCGTTTTTCATGGCCAGCTACCTCGTGTTTAGCCAGCGTAGATACGGTAAAAGAGCGTCTAATCGACCCTTCGGTACTCTTTAAGATAGATTAGATACCCTTATTAGACCCTAGATCGAGGGCCGTATAATCAGCCTGCTACCCGCTGCTTTCTTCCGTGTAGCCTACATAGCTAATATATCTTTACCCTTCCCCCTTTACAGCGACCCTGGGCACAATTCGATTCGAACTTCCAGATCATGTTCAAGGTCGGCATGGGCGAGAAGCCACAGGCGCCGGAGTCGCTCTCGCAGGAGGGACACGATTTCATTGACTTCTGTCTGCAGCACGATCCCAAGCAGCGTCTGTCAGCGATTGAACTGCTCGAGCAGAACTTCTGCAAGGTAAATATGATTGCCTATGTGGATATGAATATGAATAACTATGACTAATCACACTCCATTCACTCTTGCAGTCCGGGCGCGATGATGAGTACAACAGCGAGCAGCTGCAGGCAAAGATGCGCGGCTCGTTCCGCAGCAAAGTGGTGGGGCAGAGCTAATGACGCCTTGTCTCGCCAGTTTACCACTATATTCCACGCACACACACACACACCCGTTGTGTGTATATGTATGTGTACTATCTACTGTGTTTACTGTACGTGTGTAATTTATGTGAACGCGACCAAAGGTCGAGGTTTGCACGTTGTGCAATGGCCGCACCTAGTTTTATGTTGGACAATAAAATACCCTATAAAAAAGTCGAAAAATCTGTTGAGTAATTGGAGATAGATAACTGGAAAACATGAAATTGCAAGTTTATTGGTACTTTATTGGAAACAAAGCCTGTCTGAGGCTGGCGCTTATCCAGCGTAGTTGGGGTAGATGGTGCTCACAGTTGGCGTTTCTACAGTTGATGCGGCAGTTGGTGGAGCTTCATCAGAATTGTCACTGTCACTGCCAGGAGCACCAGTTGGTGGAGTCGGAGCTGCCGTTGGAACAGTGGGCGCTGTCTGAGCACTGGCGAAGGGCACAGTGCACAGCAGAATAGCCAAGAAGAGGCTCAACAGCAAATGGAAGACTACAAGAGATTAAGTTGTCAATTTGGGGTTAGATAATCCATGTGTGCGTGATCCGTTTGGTGTAGTATAATCCTTGTGGCGACTTACTTTTCATTGCGATAGTTCGATGGGTTTACAGTAACTGTTGACGAATTGTTCTCGGCTATGGGTCTTTTATAGCGCTGATACGATTTTGGCTATTTGTTTTTCGTTTTAATTAACTCACAAGGCTAATCAGGCGGTTTATCTTGCCACGCTTATCCGAGGTCGGATTAAAAACTAATAAATATATCTATGGATATGACTCAGTTCTCGGAATTCAGCAAAAGCACCAAGCATGATCGGAAAGATGTCTGTCATACAAACATATATACTTACTATATATTATAATGTATGCCGATGTGGGTCCAGAAAAACACACTCCACACTCTTCAATGCAACATTCACATTTATTTCGGCAAGGGCTTTTCGCTAAACTAAACAAGACTTTGGGGATTGATAGGGAAAGTCAAATGGGAGTTAACAGTTCAACAGATAGATAAGTTTACATAGAGTATATATCTAATATATAGCAACAATGAACACAGCAACTAGTTAAATTCAAGTACAGACATACATATATATGGTATATATTCTATTAACAATCAATATAAGAATTTTCATTTCATTTTTCGTGTATAACATATCAGTTTATATATCCTGCATATTTCACTACAAAACAACAATATAATATATTCATATATAAGTATACATATATAGGTTTCCCTCTTCTTCTTCTTTTCGACTTATCGTATGATATGTATGTGTCAAGTCTACTCGTAGATACGTACAACGATCTTCTCCTCCTTGTTTCTTTTCTCATTTTTTTTTGTTCATAATTTTGTGTTAAAACAGCAACATAACGATAGTAGTAGTAACAAGCATATAACGGTAAGTTCTATATATATATATCTGATTTCCATTTCAACAATTATTAATAATTTCTATAATATTTCCCAACGAGAGGTGAGTTGCCTTGCGGAAGTCAAAGCGAGTGAGGTCATTTGCAGAAGGTTCGCACGGTGGGCCCGCAGACCAATTTAGGGGAATTCAATTACGAATTTCAAAATGCGATTTGAAAGAAAACACTGCACTAATATTGGAAACATATTTTGTTTGGTTTTTTTTATGTGGTATTTTCGGAATTATAAGCCACCAAAGTGAGCATGGAGCACACTTAAAACGAGGTTTTGACTGAGGAGGGAGGGATCGTGCCTTGGCTTAAAATGGTTCAGTTCTTTGATAATGGATCGAGTCATGGGATTGCACTAAAATTCATGTAGATCAAAGCAGGAAACTGCTTATTTGGCTCAACTTAGCACGATCCTATCGCATGTGCACGACAACCACCTTTGTTCCAAACCCGCGACATATTGCGTCATTTTTAGTGCATTTTTGGCGGGTCACGCTCCGAAAAAACATATAAAAAAACAAACAAAAGATGTTTATACACTTCATGTGTTTGCTTATAATACAAACCCCGGACAAGTGTGTTTCAACGTAAAAGCACTCCTCCAGGTGTATACCTGCACGGAGAGCTCTGAACTCAATCGGACAAGCGACTTACTTTTCGGCGCTCTATTTATTAAGGATGTAGTTATCGTGACCAATAAGGCAAAGATCTATAAAGCTCTCTTAGCTTCCATTTGGATATACGGTATCCAAGTATATGGCATAGCCGCAAAGACGCACCTTAACAAAATTCGTGTGGTGTAGTCACAAATCTTGCATAGAATAACTGGTGCAACAAGAACACCGACAAGTTGACAGAATTAAAGCTAAGGATCGAATTGATATAGTAATTATAATTATAATAGTATTGCATTTAACACATTCAGCTAACAAACAGTAGCACTCTAACAGTTGCCATAAAATTGCTCTAAAACATTTAATTGACCAGCGTCGTCAGCTTTGTCCTCTACTAGGTAGTTAGTTAGTTAGTCGATTAGTTAGTTGGTTGTTTGGTTGATTGATTTGTTGGTTGAGTTGTTGTGGGGTTAAGCGATCATTCGATTGGTTTGACGATGACGTCATGTGGACGCTAGTTGACTACGCTTCACAATTACAATAAGTACATTGTATATGTATTATATGTGTGTATATGTGTATATATAGTTAAATATTTAACTGTTGCTAAGGTACATTTATTGATATGTTTGGTTAGGGTTGAACGATCCACTCGTTCCGTTTCATTTCTGTCTATTTCATTCCTGGCTCGATTCTTAATTCTGCAATAGATCGCGCATTATGTCCAACGAATCCTGCAGCGACTTGGCATAGCGCGATGCGCTTGTATCCTCGCAGGCGTAGAACGCCGACACGCAGAAGACAATCTGATCCGGATGCGGATTGTAGGAGCAGCCGTAGCCACGGGGCGTCACTGGGCCGTAGCCCATGAAGCTGTCCGTGGTGCATGCGACCTGTGTACGATGGGGAGGGGAGAGAGCAAGTAACAGACAGAGGGAGAGAGATAATGTAGTTGGCATTACACAGTAAAAAGTGATACTTTCTGCAGTAAACCTCGTAGATTTTCGCAGTGTTTCGTAATTATTGAAACTTAACTACACAGTGAGAAATATACGTGCAAGGGAAATATATTCTTTGCAGTTTTAACTCAGAAATAGTAGAAATTTCTCTCTGTGTAGTAGTAACAATTCGAGCTTACTTGTGATAGCCAAACTACACTCGCTACTTAATTTCTAGCAGTGTAGTCAGCTGTTTATACCAGCTTAATTGTGCACACTGCGCTACACAGTAAATTTGGCACTTCACTTGATTAAACAAATAATGCTGTCAGTACTAAATTTATTTCAGTGTAGTCAGCTGTTAATTGGTGCTTACTTGTGCAGGCTGAGCTACACAGTGAGTCACAGTTGCAAGTTGAATAAAGTTTCTCACAGTGTAATCAGGTGGCATTTGGTGCTTACTGGCGGTGCCGCTGGTGGTGCTGTCTGTGCTGTGGGTGCGATAAGAGAAAGCAAACAATGTGGTGCGCAAGGTGCATGAGGCAGAGGTGCCAGCAGTGTGTGCTTGGTGCGAGAGTGCTTGTTAGTGAGAGAAGGAGAGCAAGCTAGAGAGCGCATCACAGTTGCAGTCTCAGTTCGAAGGGTACCTGGCTGGTTGAGAGCAGAAAGCACTGCGAGATGTTGTAGGACTCATCGGTGAAGAGTTCGTGCATCTCCCCAGTGACCTCGATGGAGGCCTCGCGCAACCCCAGCAGCGGAATGTCGATGCCGTTGCCCAGAATGTTCTTGACCATCACCTCGGTCTGGCGAGCGACGGCGCAGCGGAAGAGCTCGCGCAAATGGTCCTTCTGTAAGGGAGACAGGGAGAAAGCAATATTGTAGCTAATAGACTAACCCTGTTAACTGGAGGTTAACCTCCCACTTAAAGATAACCTTCTTAGTTGTAAAGTAAACTCCTTCCTTAACCTCCTTAACTGGACGCTTACACCAAAACTGGAAGGTGACCCCCTTTGCTAACCCCCTTAACTGGAAGATACACTCTTTAGCTTGAGGCTTACCCCTTTAACTGGAGGCTAATCCTCTTAGTTGGAATATAGCCTTCTTAGCTAGAGGCAAACCATTTTAGCTGGAGGCTAGCCCCCTGGAAGCCTGAGGGAGGGATGGGGATAAAGAGGGGGAGCTAGAGAACAAGAGACCCCTGTTACTTACGCTATAAATGCTGAATTTGACTTTGCGAGCATCTTCCTCATCATCCTCGCGATCGCTCTCCAGGGGCACATTGGCTCCCTCGCCCTGGCACATGGCCTTGGCCCATTCAAGGGCCTCCGTGCTGGCAGCGCGTATACAATCCACGCGACCCTGCAATGCAAAAAGGGAAACATTAGTCCCCTACTGCGCACGGCTTATTCTGCTTTGTCTCAGCTTACGTGCAAGAAGCGCCGAGTGGAAGCACTTTCGTAGGTGGCGACCAGATGACCGTACAGCCTGCAAAGCACGCAAGATTAGTTTTACCCTTCACTTTCTCAACTCAATTGATCCCAGAACTCACTTGAAGTGCGCTAGCTGCAGGGCCAGCTGAATGTAGACATCGGGGCTGACCTGGCACGACTTGATGAAGCTTTTGCCGTAGCCCTTGTAGCGATACACATAGAAGTCCAAGTTATCGATGGCCTTGTCCACGCTGATCGCTGCCTGAGCAAAGCGTTGCTGCACCTGCGGCTCCACGTGCCACTCGAGACGCTCCGGTGGGGGCAGATGATGCTGCGGCAACCCATTGTCATCGTCGGTATGCTCCAAGATCTTCTTGTAGATCTTCTCCAGCAGCTGCACCACCGCGATGCCTTCCGATGTGGAGTGCTCGTAGCACAGGCCCCACGTGCCGTCGGTGCAAATGATGAGCTGAGCAAAGGGAGCAGGAAAATAAGGAGGGAGAAGGGGATAAAAGATATTCTTGCTCAAACTCACCTGCATGGTCTTGTCGAACCAGCGATTGCCGGAATTGTACTCACTGCCACCACCGTGGATCATCTCGTGCGCCATGTTCGTCTCGTCGCGATCGCCGGCTGTGTGCACAGTGGGCGTGGCACCGCTAAAACCACGCGCATTGAAGTTCATCCCGAGTGGCTCATCCAGGCAGAGCACCACCAGCGCCGTCTCGATCAGCTCGAGATTACGTTGATTACGCTCGTCCCGCTGCAACGCCTCGCGATCTACAGCCCAACGAGCACGCGGCTCTGCAGTGAGAAGACCAATGGGCGCAGGCTTGCCGGGCAGGCAGGGGGCATCGCTGAGCACGTAGAGGATCTGCGAGGCGATCTCGCTCTCCGACAGCTTACCGCGGTCGCTCGCTTGCAACACAACGCAATACATCTGATTGCGACAGATGACCACCACATGACGATCCTCATCGCTGTCCGGTGGCTGCTCACGACGTGGCAAATACTGCGAGTCACGCTCGACACCAGGACGACGACACGAGCCAAGCAGGCGATAGTACTGAGCCATGCATAGGGGTTGATTCTTCTCGCGTGAGGCAGCACGCTCCAGTGGCAACTCGCCGCTGTCCAACATCTCCTTGTGGGCCACGATACCGTCCAGCAGGCGGGCAGCAAAGTGCGCCACGTCGTGCACGGTGCGGAAGCGGCAGGGTGGGAAGACCATGCCGGGATTCGAGTTGATCGGCAACGGGATGCGCACGTTCATGTACATCTCGTTAAGCCAGTAGTAGTAGGCCTTGGAAGGGAGAGAGAGAGAGAGAGAGAGAGAGGGGGAGAACATGATACAAACTCAATTAGCTGGGACAAGTTAAAGGTGCGTCTTGGTCTGGGTGTGGTCTGCCCCAAAAAGAGGGCGCCATCTCTCGCTTATCAGTTATTCCCCGAATCTGATAAGGCATCACATCTGCACGATCAGATCGTAGATGTGGTTGATAAGCATGTTGTATAAATAGTGCACGTAGGTCTGCACAGAATCAGTACCACAGTCCCATCTGACCTCGACGGATACCCCAGCCTAGCCCAGCCCAGTCCAATTTAACGCACTGACAAGATGAAAGGTGAGTCCAGTCACATCCACTTGTTTGCCCAACAGATCCTAACTTCATCCCCCCAACTCTCTTCCAGTAATTGCCCTGACTCTGACCCTCCTCGGCCTCGCCTCCTTGGCGCAGGCGGGAACCCACTACCGACTGCAGTGCGCCGCCGCTGAGGTTGGCATCCGCTGGCCCAGCTACTTCAGCAACTCCGAGTACTATGTCTGCCAGGGTCTGTATGGCAATCAGCTGACAGTCAACTGCGCTCCCGGCGAGGTCTTCTCCTTTGTGCTGCAGCAGTGCGCTGCCCCAGCCCAGTATGTCCCAGCTCCACCCATGGACTCCCTGCCCACTGCGGCGCCAATCACTATGCAGCTAACCGAAGATGCTCCGCCAGTGATCGGTGGCCTCAGCGTGCATGCTGAGCCACATGTACACCACGAGGAGCACGACAATCAGGAGCCATCTGTGCACGCTCTGCCCGCTGATCCCACACCACCCACTCCACCCACCGAGCCACCAACTCCACCCACTGTCCATGTGGCTGATGCACCCAAGCCAGGCAAGAGACCTCAGGTACCTGTTCCATCAGCACAGAAGCCCAGCGGCAGCCCCAAGAAGACCTCAGTGCCTGTTCCGGCCAAGGCTGCCACACCCAAGAAGCCTTCAGCTCCAGCTCCCGCCAAGGCGGCCAAGAAGCCCACGCCACCCAGCAAGGCACAGAAGAAGCCAGCCCAGGCCTAGTTCAACAACTCCACCAAGTCCAACTCCAACTACAGTAGCAGCAACCTTAACCAACAAGCGGAATTTCATTCAGAACTCCAAAAACATCAACAACAACTACAAATAAATATCTAACTGCAATACACAAAATTCTCTATTGATCGACAAAGAGGGGAAGGGGCAGGGGCAGGGGCTCGAAGTGGGCATGGTCGTTGTCCCTCGCCGCAGATAAGATGAGCGATCGATAATGAATAAATCCATTAGTAAATTGTTCTCGTCGAGCAATAAAACACTTTCAATTGATTGAATGTTCCATGTTCTTGTAACTATTTTAATGGCATTCTGAACGTAGGAGCTGCAAACATGCGGTAAGTACGACTATTGGTTACTCTGTAAACAAGTACAGTTCACTTGCTGGTATCAATAACAGATAAACTAGTAAATTTTTCCATTTTTTTTGTATTTATATAGACTATTTCGAATTTATTTAGGTTTTAAGATACCTTCTAATTCTTTCTTCAAACTTCTTTCTGAATTGTTCTAATTGATGACTAATTATCTCACTGAATGTTAACAGGGTATGCAAAATGAACAGCACAATTCGTATATTACCAAATGAGTTTTTCATATTTGCAGTTCAACTTTATTGAGAATCACCTAAAATATTAAGTTTCTTATCATATTTTCTTGGTATAAAAAACCTCTCACATGTCTAACTGAATATCTAAGTATTTCCAGCTAGTATTCCATCCGTGATCCCCCTCTCTCGCTACATGTTTCTAATGAAAGATTGCGACGTATTTCCGATTTCGATTACAGCGTGTTTCCCAGGAACAACAATGCGACAACTAAGTTGGGTATCTACGGGGGAACGGATGATAAAAATTCAATGGAACTCGACGATGATACAGTCTCCGAACAGGGCTCTTTAATAAGCTATGCTAATTGATAACGTACATAGCATACATATATCTCAGATGGGTACAAACAGACAGTCAGAGATGAGAGTACTTGCCACGAACAGCTCTTTAATTCTCTTGGCAAAATGAATTCTAGTTACAACGCAAGTTTTGGAGCATCTTCCATGTTATCACAGCCGAAAGATTACCCCGGGGGCGGGTGACAACCGAGCGCGGTACCAGGGCCGACAGCCTAAGACGCAGTTCAATTAGTCGTCGCTTAGTTCAGTCGTTTGGCACATTCGATTTCGATTTGTATTTTAATTTCGGCAGACATGAATTAATCTAGACGAGCGCGAACTGATTACGCGTCGGGTTCGACGACTACAATGCGACAACGACAAACTGCGGAGTGGATCGCGTAATAAAAGGGACAGGCTCCCGGCAGATTGGAGCAGTGATCGCAGCGCCAAAGCAGCAGACAGACGTATTAAACGAATAACAGTTGCCGCCAGCCGAATTATGAAAGCAGGTAAGGAGAGAGAATAAGCAGCAGTTGGAGACAAGGATATACCAATAGATGAGCACAGCCAGCTTTGGACTATCTAACTTAGGATATCCTATACATTCCATTGAAATCCCTTTATAACAGACTTACTTTTCTCATCGTCTCTTCACAGTATTCCTTGCAACCGTCGGTCTCTTGTTGGCCGTCAGTGCCCAGGCACAAGATTGCCCTTCACCCAGTTACACCCAAGATGTCGATCCCGTTTGCCAACCTAACTTGCGCATCAAATTGCCCTCCTATTCAAATCCCTCAGCCTTCTACAGTTGTACAACCGGAAAGCCAGTGCTGACCACGTGCCAATCACCGACAAACATGTTCAACTACGTTAAGCAAGAGTGCAGCACCTGCGCCGATTACATACCAGCCGTTGAGTGTGCCGCCCTGAAGATCGATGTGACTTGTGTGGATATCGCCAATGTCACTACCAGCGCTACCACCAGCGCTACTACCATCTCTACTGGCTCTACCGCCACTGACAAAACTACTGCAGCTGACAGCACTGTCACCACCGCTGCCCCTACCACTGCTGGTTCCACTACTGTAAAGTCAACCACCGAAAAGTCAACAACCGTTACCTCGTCCCCAACAACTGCTGGACCAACACCTCCATCCGCTGGCGACTCCACCACATCGGGCGATTCCTATGTGACTGGCACTACCATTGCTGTACCCGATCCACCATCGCCCAACGAGGGACCCACACCTCCTGGTCCCGCGCCCACAGCACCCACTCTACCCGAAGAGCCAGAATATGACTAAATCAATAAGGATAATCTGTTTTCGCTTTCGGTTGGATTGAATAAACTTTTGATATTGCAATGAGTAGTGCTACACTCTATATATCGGGATATTATATATATAAGGACATAGCAATGAAGATTTCTTAGACACTCAAAAGGGTTTTCACTTGTGTTGCATATTCATAATATTTGGTAGCCAACATACCCAATTGTCCTCAGCCTCGCGCTTATCCAGCAGGTACTGATGCAGTCGGGGTCCCAGTCCCTGTGGCGACGTGAACTGCTTGATGATGCCCTTAGTGCGCTCCAGCTGTGCTGCCGTCGTGATGGGCTCAAGGGCGAGCACATAGTCGGCCATCGTTTGCTCCAGCGGTGGGACAGGTACCTTGGGTAGAGTCTGTGCACGCAGAAAAATAAGTTTACAATAGGTTACACAACATACTACTTTTAGATTACCTAATACCCAACTCAAGTTCAACGTTAACCCAATCAATCTTAACCAATCCATGTACATTTTTCTCAGTGTACGCCAGAAAGGGTTCGTTTTTGCGTTAAATTGTATTTCCCTTGCTCATTTGTATGCACAGCATTCTGGCAATACACAATACCAGGCAACAGTAACCCCCTGCAGCAACACCCCGTAGAACCAGCAGGGTATACCCTAGGGAACCAAAAATTTCAAATCACAAAAAAGAAACGCAAAATATAAAAAGGAATGCGAAAGGGAGCAATTGGTAAGAGATGGAGAGACTAGCTTGAATCTGACATTTGGGGCGTGCTGCACATTAACTCCCCCAAAAATGTTTGGCATTTCTTTGGCATTTTCGAGACGAACATTTTCCTTGCACAGTGACAACTTCAATTGTGAGCTTCGCCTTGAGTTTCCCCTCGGGGCAACACCAGTCGAATCGATTTGTGCCAGCTCTCCTACAAACTCATGAGAGGGAAAACATTTTCCAAAAACTATTTTTCCATTTATTGCTCAAAGCACTAAGCTACTACGTACATACGTGTACTTGTTACCCTCTTCAAATGGAATCGGACAGTAATACTTGAATGTACAATTTACCATGGACATTAAAAATGTATAAGAACTGCAACTTTTAAGTTAGGAAGAGAATCTAAAAGGTTGGCGACCCTAAGCTATTCAAATACCCTGTTAATAAAAGTACATTGCATATATCTTTATATGATATTTCAAAGAGTTCTGATCGTTCTTTTAAAATATGCATTTTATTCTTTATAAACACAGTAAATTTCATTTATATCCAACTTTAAACAAGAGAGACGTATTGAAATTGCAGAGTATCTGCTAGTTGCAAGTTATCGTTAAAACTCGCTTGTAACTTTTCACTTTGCTGTCATTCGACTCTGACAGCAGTCAAGTTGCAGCCATCCTCTCCCTCTACTCTCTACTCTCCTCCTCCCACTTACTCCACCCTAGAAAACCGAGTCGGCTTTACATATTTTGATGTATATCTCGTTGCACAGACATCTCTTTTTTGGGGTTGCTGCTGTGCTTTTACAGGTGTAAGAGAAAGGGAATAGGCAGGCAGGGAGTCGGGCAGGGGTTCAGCCTGAGGGGGAGCTTGCTTGTATGTTTGTTTTGGACAGGAGTCTGGTAGGCCGTTTCCCTGGTTGCCAGTGCCTGCCTTCCCCCATTGCCACATCTCGTTCAGGTCTGTCTGGTGCCCCCAATTGCCAGTTGCCTGCTCCCAGTTCCGGTTGCCATACAAAAGCGTTCGTTATTTGCATTTGTAATTATAACAAACAGGATTAGTCTATCTGTCTGTCAGTCTGTCTCTCTCTCCCTTCCTCTATGTGCATCTCTTTCTGTGCGTGTAGCTGTCCCATTTTGTGTGTGTCGTCTGTATGCCGTGTTTGTCTATGAATTAGTAGAGTAGCAAAGTTTGCTCAGCCCTAAGGCAAATATTTGTTGTAGCCTGCAAAGAAATTCGTCGCAATTGTTAAATCAATTTTCACTCACGTCAGGGAATCCGAATTCGTCCACGGACTCTGCATGGGAGAGCCACTTCTTCGGTATCGACAGAATCGAGTCCTTCCATCCTGCAATAGAACATTAAAATATCATTATCTTTTAATACTAAGTAAAAAAAAGGTGGGTTATCTAAGGTAGATTTCGATTTAGGGGCCATTCTGTGACCTTGATCGTGTCTGTACTGCAGCCTCGTCAAGTTTTTCTATCTGAAACAACAGCGATTTGTGTTAGACAGCAAATTGGGGAGCTGACTAATGTTAAGTTCCAACAAGTGTCTGATTAATCTAAGGCCGATTCACAGCTAGTTAATCATTGTCACACTGCTCGAGTGCTTTTTGGGTTTGACATCTTCCGCGGAATGTTAGAAAATAAACACAAGGCGGAACAGAACGTTTAAAGTAGTTGAAATCTAATCGGACAGCGCAATAGGCCACACTAAGAAATGTAATTGTGATGGATGCGTTGGAGAAATTCTTGAAATTCACGCAGACTGTGTCAAATGTATTTTTAAAGCGCAGTTAAGAAAAAGTCAAAGGAAAAACCTATCGAATTTTCCCATCACATGCAGCATTAAACATGCCAAGAACTTGTGATTTTCTTGTACAAATTTCGTTTCCTTTCGCTGTCTTTTTCTGTTATCGTATCTATCTTTTAGCAAATTCCATCTACATCCATCAGGTTTTATCTGTAATGCCTGCAGTTCGATTTAGACCCAAGTCAAATCGAGTCATTTATTGGCTTCCGTTTGCTAGAGAGGGAGGGAAAGACAGAGAGAAAGCGCAATAAAACTGATTGGCGGGCCAAAAACTGTTGGAGAACTAAAACTCTTAGAGCGATTGGAGCGACGTTGGGACGTTAAAGTGACACGCTAAGCCAGCCGAACCCGTCTCACTCTCCAAAAGTAACTGTCCGTTTTGGATTTCCTTTAAAGTTGGCCGTTACTCGAGTGTGTAAGCACTTCCGGTTGTCAAGAGAGACGACAATTTCCGTTATTAGCTTTCGACTAAGTGGGAGAAAGGTCTAACATTTAAGAGCAAAGTTTGAAAAGTGAACTGACGACACACACATTGCAGATGTGCCGAGTCGGTCGATAGTACTGACGATAGTATCGACGTAATTTTATTTTTCAATGTTAATTAAAGCTGGAAAGTTTAGCTAGAAGGATCTCCATTGTTTTTCATTTAAATACGATAGTATTGACGATAAAACTATCCTAATCTTATATGGTTTATTTTCAGTAACTATCGTCATAAATCGTATCAGCAGCGAGCTTTTAGTGGCTAAAAGTAGTACAGATTGTTCTGCATGCTCTAAGTTTGTATTCGTTCTTTTAATCATTTCCGTCCTTGACTTGAGTCTTTTCCACGAATCTTGAGTTACCGATAGTTATCCATTAGAGTATCTTAGTTCCTTCATTCATCACATGACTCGGGACTATCCTTTGTTAACAAATTGTTGTTCGACAACGGATGCCACTTCGGGGGACCTGCTGCTCAGTCCATTTCTAAACGCACTTTGTATTTTCCGGAGCCCATGACAATCATAATGTTATTAATAAAAATGGTTTTACGACAATCACGATAAGAGCCCTCAATAGATGGTGGAGGCGCCCACAATGATGCCATATTTAATGCAATTTATTATCCTTTTTTCATTATCTGACTAAAGATGACCCCCTCCCTCGTCCAGCAAGCACCCCACTAACGGTTATACAACTAGCTCTCATTGTGGGTGCCGCTTACAATGGAGTCACGTGGCGGCAATTCCAGCGTCCGTCTGTCTGTCGTTGTTGTTGTCACTGGGAGTGCGTCGCTTGTCTCCGCAGGAATAACATTAACCACAAGCTCGCAGTGAGGTGGGGCAGTGGGCGGAGGCGGGGTTGACTCTATAGACCTTAGCTTGTTGTAAGTCATAATAAATTGCATTAGGAAGCGTCGCTTGGCTTTGAAAAATTCAAATTAAGTAATTAAGCGGGGCGGTCGGAGGTGGAGGATGAAGGAGAATCCCTCATAGGATTTTGCTTTGAAGTCATGCCATGCAATTGAAAATCACTTTAATCTTTTCCTTAAAATTCATAAGCCAACTCGGACTACATCGTTTCTTTCCAATTTCTAGTTGGAAAATTTGAAAGTCATTTTCGATTAGTCTCTTTCCTTGTACAAAGGGATTAAAGACTCAACTTCAGCGTGTTCCCCCTCTAAAACAAATTGGATATTCGATGTGGCATCATTCTTTTACCCCAACGCATTCAATTACTTGCAACACATTTTCGATTGATTGATTGATGTTGCGATTTCTGATTAGACAGACGGCCAACTAATCAGATATTCATGCGCCATTACAACAGACGGGGCGTACTTCCGTTTCCGCCCCAGTAACAGCAGCCCCCCAAAGGAACTGGTTGTCTGCCTGTCGTGCGCTTATTGATGAAGCCGTTGCTTCGGCCTTCCGTACGTACGTCCTTCCCGTCCGTGTGCAGATGTCAGCTTCAATTTGTAGGCGGCTGTCAGAAGGTTTCTTTGTCTACTCACGAGAAAAGTTTGGTGCGTCTAACTCGATTTGCATTTGTGCCAATCGAATGATGCATTAGCTCGTTATGATCATATTTATGACTTAAGAGAGATAGGGAGATATGCTAGGGGGAATGGGTCCCTCATGGACGCAGCCCCTCACAATATAATGGTAGCTCATGGAGCACACGCCTGCCCAATAAAATGGGGAGCCAATAAACCAACTTGGGCTCATTATTAAGCTACAAAAATCACGCTTGAATTCCTACCCTTCTCGGCCTTCCCGCTCCCCCGACGACAGCTAGCTGCTGCCGCCCGTCAGAGATGGCGATAAAAATGTAATCCCAATGAAAAATAATGTTTCTGCTGCCATGATTCCAATTTAGCTGGAGTCAAACCCCTGCACAGCTCTTCGCCCTGCGCCAACGCCAACGCCCATGCCTCATTAGAGACGATTCCAAGAGGGGTTGCTCGGGCAATATACGTATTTTGAATATAAATATCGCGATATTATCACGCCTATTCAAGTATTCAACACATTCATTTCGCATTTCCCTCGTCTATGCCATGAATTGTGAGATATATGCAAAACTTTTTATGTAAAGAAAAAAAATACTGTTGAGACTAGATGCATTTTTGAAAACCGTTCGATTTTCAATAGGCTACCCTAATCTATTCAAAGTAATAACTGAATGCTAAAAAAGCATATGTATCGAATATGCATTGTTAAAAGCTTGTTCTCAGTATCAAAGTCGAAAAGGTTCTACATTTTTGACCTGATAATACCCTTCCTCAGTTACATAACAAACTCAAAATAGCTCCTTTAATCGCTGGCAGGGTATAGTTTTAATTATCGTAGAGCATGAATAGATATGCACACACTAGTTCGACGCGTGTCGACGCACCACTTTGTGTATAATAATTTCCGCATCTATTGCGTATTCATACTTGATACTTCTCAGTGAGAATGTTCCCGGAGACCAAGGCAAATGAAGCAGAACAATTTAAAAAGGCAAAACAAATCCGGCGACCCCCGCGAGAGCTGCCCTAAGAACGCCCCGGCGACACGTTGTGACTACATAAAACACCAGCCGAACAAGCTGTGACCCCAGTGGGAAGGGAGAGATGGGTGAGAGGAGAGTGGTGGGTGCAACAATGTTGAATACATGAATGAATGACTGAATGAATGAGTTTTTCCTCTTTTGTTCGCAGCTTTGGTTGCTCGTAAAGGGCTTCCACTTGGCAGCGAGGGTGGCTACGGCTACAGCTACGGGTCCAACTCCATCTCCGGTTGTGGCTGTGGCTGCTGCGGCTGCTGGTGCTGTTGCTGCTCTTGTTTAGGGCCGCACGCACGTAACAATTGAGCCGTAAATCCTTTACGGTCTTAACGCTGCTGTTTTACGCCACTTTCAATACATTTTGTCGGCCCGTTCGGCTGCGCTTTTGTGTTCTGCGGCCTGTTCTTGGATTGTACCAGCATCCTTAGCTTCTCTCCTCATTCCCTTCTGTGGAACTTGGGTTAGATGAACCCGACTCTTTGTGCGGCAAACTCAAATTAACTGCCCCGCATCGAGGCATTTAGGAATTTGCCGTAATTGTTCGAAACGAAACAAGCGGAAAGCGTAAATTGCTGACGTATTGTACGGCGTGCGGTAAGATTTGCACGGTATACGAGTGTAACTCATCAGAGATGAGGTAGAGAGTACCTTCGTATATAATTGGATGCCAGTCGATTGCGTGTGTAAGGATCTTAGTTATCTAAGTTGGTTATACAATACACAGTGTGTCTCAAGTCGAAAATACCCTGAAAATATCTATAGATACAAAACACATTTAGACTTCAACTACATTCAACCACAGCGGTTGCAATGTGTCTTCCCAGGCATCTTTCTCCTTCTCCCCCTTGGCAAAAGTTGCTAATGGAAATTGCAAACAGAAAAGCATTTTCCACAACGTCCGAAAATTTCTGGCCTCAGGGCACGCACACAATTTCCTTCGAGTAACTTTGTTTTGAGGTGGGGACTGAGCACCAAGGGGAGGAAGTGCAGAGCGAACTTAGACAGCAACCACCATTAGCGAAAGTTGCGGCCAAAGTTACTTCGTGCTACCTGAGGATTTTACCTACTATATGTATTGTATATGTATAGTATGTATATCTTTCCACCCTCGATGTTCCTTCGTGTTTCATTAACTAATTAATACAATTAATAGCATTGTCCCAATTGAAAGACCTTTTTCTTCATGGTTAACAATTATATTTCAATAGTATTTGTTTATCTGTTGTATGTGTATTCGCTCTGTAATATGCATAATGTGTTTAACTCTCCATTGATCTATTTTCACCATACTTATTCGTATTATTCGCTTTGCTGTTCATTCTCTATTCGTATTTGTAACTCAAAAGCTTTTCGCATTAGCCATGATTTTATTTTGGGGTAATTGTGAGACAGTTTTTAAGGCAATTCTTCTGCAGAATGTATCCATTGAGATGTCTTCTGCAGATATACCTGTTTGTGGTGAGTACGACAGTTCGATAGTTGATCGGATTAGAATCAATACGTATATGCTTTATGCCTAACTATTTGAAGTCAATTTAGTCAGCTTGCTTTTCTGAGGATAGTTAAAGTTAGCAGAGTTAAGTTTGGATAGACTTTGAAATCGAACAGCAACATTACAGAACTGGGTTAGGTTGTATAGAGTTCGAGTACGAGAACGAGTTCACATAACTCTAATTGCATAATTATATATATATCATATTACAAGTACTTTAACACAAACGTCTATAACATTAGCTGAAACAAATTGCGAGAATTCAACATAGTTTTAATTGTTTTATATCTTGTTCATATAAGTATATATTCTAGGGGACTTAAATACTTAAATATCGCTTGAAACACTTTGATCAAAACTTAGTGTTAATTACAAAACTGAACTGTGGCGGCATTTTCCTTAGGGCTTTTTTCATTTTTTTAACTTTTTCGATTTTTTTTTGTTTTTGAAATTCAATTAACTATGAGTAAAAATCATACTAAACGATTTCTATAACATTAAATTGTAATTTTGTTAATTTTATGCTTTAGTAATATCATATTTATATACGAGAAATTATATATAGAGTTGTTGTAGATAATTATAATACGCTATTGAACATTTAACACTTTAAATACATTCAGTTTATGTAGACTATAATTTTGAAATCATTTTCGAGTGTTCGAGTACTCGTAATTCCGTTATGTTACATTGTTATGCTTCTCCTTTGCTTAGATACATATTTATATAGGGGGTCTAGCAACACGCTTGGATTTTTACAATACATACAGTTATATATTTCCCTTTCGCTCTTATAAAATGTCGCAAGATATTACACATAGCCGGCACTGCTGCAGGTTCTACAGTTATTCACCGTTAGGGGGTCTGAAAATAGCCCGCTTTCCCGGCTCTCTAGACTTCCCCGATGGGTTTCTAATATTCAATTTAAGATTAAAAATTTACAATATATGATTACCTGGAAGATTCTTC
Source organism: Zaprionus ornatus (assembly GCA_018904035.1). Classification (NCBI taxonomy): domain Eukaryota; kingdom Metazoa; phylum Arthropoda; class Insecta; order Diptera; family Drosophilidae; genus Zaprionus; species Zaprionus ornatus. The sequence continues at coordinate 7,580,868 of JAEIFZ010000115.1, read as the reverse complement.
AAATAACATATGTATATTTTACTTCGATTTCGTAGAATTTTCTGTGCCTGCTCCGTGCTCCGTTTATTTTCGCCTCAATTCTCCAGTTATACATCCAACATACTTATGGATGCAGGAAAGTACTTCACCCAAAAGTGTGATACATATATTCCGGTGAGCTTGACGTGGAAATAGGACTGGGAATCAGACACCAAACGCCTCCAGACAAGTTTATGTTTTGCAGTTTATAATTGATTTTCTTTTATCATACTCAACTATTTTGTATATTGCTTTTGGAAATGCCCTTTAAATATACATATGCTTGTTTAGTTGTAAATATCGGTATATATATTATCTATATACGGGTCCACTTGTAACAGATCCTAGCTATATCTCTTAGATAACCCAACGTTCTGTTTCGAGCGGACTCTTTAATAAATGTTTCTTCCTCGGTTTGTTCGCAGAATTAAAAACTATTTTATAATGTCGTTTAAATTTGTTCTCTCTCTATATATTTAAATATATATAGTTTGCATTAAGAATCTGTTCGTACAATCGTACTTTCTTTTAATTGATACATTGATGGGAGATTTTTTCATGAGTTTTTTCATTATGTTGTTACATATTACTAAAGCCCGTTAATATGTAGAACTATTATAAGTTAGTGTTACATTTAGGTAGGTGGAAACAATACGGAAATGGGGTGCCCAACGAAATGTACTCAAATGATTCAGTGCTTCGAAATGGAATCTATCCGATAAGAGAAAGATTTCCTCCAATCTCTAATTGCTTTGAAAATCAGTGCATTTCCTATACGTACAAATAGCGAGTACTGCGAGGTCAGTTGATATTCATCACGAGATATTAATTGATATTTATCGCGAGACTAAAGAAAACTTCAGCGATTAATCATTCGACTTGCAGTACTCGTAAATATTTCTATATAAATAAAATCGTGATCCGAATATATCAAACTAATCGTTTAAAAATTGTAAACAATCCAATAATAGCATTATCTATAGATATATATCTCTGTGTGTGTATGTATATATAGTCTGGGTGTTATACCTAGATTAGATAACTTTGCTGTATTAGCTGAAAATGGCCGTGTCACTGATATGTTTACGGATATAGAATGTTCAAGTTCGTCCAGACACTGGACTTTAGAGTATATACTGTATATATGTGGTCTGCATAGGCAATACATATGTGATAACTGCAGAATTGGTATGCTATATGTATACAAAAATTCAGTTTACTTAGGATAGTGAGTGTATAATATATCGGGGCAGTAAGCTGCTCTCATAAAAGTGCCGAAATCAAAGAGACTACGATATACACATATCGTATGTCGTATATACGTATTTGTATAGTATATATATATATTTATAGACTAGACTATAATATGCTCTATATGTATACTACATACACAAGGTACACACATTTATATGCTATGCTACCGTCGGACCCCGCAACAGATACGCCCCATACGGGGCGGGAGAACTATTGTACCTCCTGGCGCACGGGGCCGACAAGCAAATAATAATTGATTGGTAGGTAAATATGAAACATCTAGTATTTGCAAACATGTTTTCATCGTAAACGTTTAATGTATATTGTATGTATATATATTACGAGCTAACTGGATATGATGCGATATACGGTTTGGTATATATACTATATATATATATGTATATGTGTGTGTGTGTGTGTACTAATAGCAATAGTTAATATCACTTTTGGTAATTTAAACAGGCGAGTCATGCGACTCTGATATGTATCGTTACCTTGGTTGTGTCTTATGTTCAAAATATCAACAGAAACGTCTCCTCAAAAAAACTATCATCTAAAATCATATAGCCCGACTGGCCATGCCCTACTGTGCATTAGGGCAGGTCTGTCACAATGACACCCGTAGGGGGTTTTCGATTTGTGCAACTTGTGATATGTCTGCGATATTGATGTCATTGCCTGATAAATCGACAAACCCACCGCACAGTGGGACAAGGTTAGTCAAACCGCTTACTACTAAATTGTATATATATTTATATTGTTTGTATATATAGATAGATGTATATTTGCAATATAGCTCGAATACGGCAACAGCTGTTGCTTCGTATGTGTCGACCTAATTCCTAATTATGACTATGCTTTGGTTTCTCTAGCTGAGTTCGGGGCCGAAGCCGTGCGACCGGGCCGGAAATCAATTTAGCTCGATACAGTGAGCGCTCCTTAGGGGATTCCAATAAGTAAAAGATATTTCAACTCATTGTTCATTTGATTTGCCAATCATTCTTTTGATTTTTAAACTAACTTTGTCAAAGGCTTTATAAACCTGTATATTATATATTTTGAAAAATAGATTTGATTTGTAAAACTTGAACTAATATAAAAATTATAATCTACAAAAAATATAAAAACTTTTCCGCATTTGAGTTTTGCTGAAGTTATTTCAATAGTATTTTCATGTGAGTTTCTTTCATTCATTCCTTACTTATCAAAAGGAATCTTGAATATCTTGAAGTTATGTATATAAAGTTTTGATAATGACTGTAAAAGTTTCTTTTTTGCTTGAGTTTTTTAAATGAAATCTCTTTACAAATTTTTTGCGTCTTTTATCTCTTTCAGAGCGCCCACTGTGCACGAGTTTTGATAACTTTGCTTAGTCCTAGACGTAAATTGCGATCGTGTATAATACAAAACGAGTGCAGGGCATTAACTAGCGCAGCAGCTCGAACATGTTTGGCTGCGCGCGATGCGTTTATAGTGTACGTACCACTTGCTATAAATAGGTAATATACGGTATATATTCAATATACGATATATAACTATGTACGATATGTGCCAGTAAACACCAGAGACGAGCTCACGACACGAAAATCGTGAATTCTTAACAGATCGGAAATAATCGTAATAATCGTCATAATAATCGCAATAATAATCATATGAATAATCGCTATAATAATCGTATAAATAATCGAAAGTGTAGTTATGCGTAGACAACAGTTTAAAATCCTTGTCTGAAGGGATTCGCTGGTGGAGCAGGTCCTCTGCTTTGCGGCTGCTGCTGCTGTTGCTGCTGGAAAGGATTGGCCACGCGCTGCGTTGGTTGGGCATAGCTGCCGCCCTGTTCCTGGTAGCCTGGCTGGTAGCTCTGATCTTGCTGGTAGCCCGGCTCGTATGGCTGCTCATCCAGATTGGTCTCCTGCTCCGGCTGGTACTGCTGCCCGTACTCCAGATGGTTCTTCAACTCGCCCTCGACCGGTTTTTGGTCGTGCATGACATAGGTCTGGTACTCCTTGTTGGGCGGGTCCTGCATCAGAATGTTGGCCTCGTTCTCGAACGGCTTGAAATCGTAGATGTTGCGCAGCTTGCGCAAGACAGGCACATAGGCGAGATTCGAGAAGGCGATGAGGAAATTCAGCGCCGTAAAGCCGATGGCCTCCACCACGCCGCCGGCGATGATCGGCCCGACGGCATAGGCAATCGAGTACGAGATGTCCGCAATAGCGTAGATGCTGCCGTACACTGAGACGTAGCGTACATCCACCAGGTAACCCAAGGTGGGTAGCAAGGCGGTGTCAATGAGTGCAATGCCAAAGCAGATGACGCAGATGGGCAACATGAGCATCTTGTAGCCACTGCAGAAGGGTATGATGAAGCAGGAGAGACCCTCCAAGGCCAGGCCGCCGGCGGCCATGAGCCACTGATGCTGTGGATACTTGCGGGCCATTTTCACGGTAATGACCACGCCCAACACGTGTGGGAAGAAGGCGGGCAACCAAACCATTCCGATCTTCCAGTTATCTGTGGTCATGTTGTCCTCCATCCACAGCGAGATGGTTGGTTCCAGGAAGGCAAGTGCCACATTGGACATAGTCAGGGCGCCAGCGCAAACGGCGATGTAGGGATCCATGAGAAGGCGCCAGATGGGGATGACCTGGTTCTGCACCTCTTTGCTCTGCTTGATTTGCTCCTTGACGGGCTTCATGACCAGCAGCAGCATCAGACCGTCCAGCAGGCAGACGAAAGCCAATATAAGAAACGGAAACTCTTTGCCGGCGAACTGATAAAGCGCACCGCCGAAGGGAGGTGCTACCAGGCAACCGAAACTGATGAAGGCCAGCGCAATGCCCAGCGCCTGCGAGCGCTCGTTCTCCTCCGTGAACCGATCCGCAATCATGGCCAGGCCCGAAGTGTCTGCGAATGCGGAGCCGGCGCCTTGCAGCGAGCGTGCGAAGAAGAGGACGCTGTAGCTGCTGCCGCAGGCAAAGACGGCCGTCGAGAAGAACATGATAGTCAGACCGATCATCATGGGAATATCGTAGCCGATCTTGTCAATCAGTCCGCCCGAGAAGGGATTCACCATCAGCTGCACAATTGCCTTTGAGGCGAATAGAATGCCCGTGGCCGAGTCCTGCCCGTGATGATCATGATGCACGGGTATAATGCGTCCTGTCACATTATCACGCAACGGCGGCGGCGTTGGTCCATCGTCAAAGCTGCCGATCTCGCGTAGATAATCGGGTATGATCGGTACAATGACCATGTACAACATGTTGTCCAGCAACAGGGCAATCGAGACGATGACCAGAATGAGCCGGCGCTGATTCACTGGCTCCTGAATCTTCTCCCACACGATCTCCTTCACCTCGCGCAGCTCCAGGTTGATCAACGGTATTTGGAATGAGGCCATGTTGGTTATCAGATATTTCTTTCTCCCTTATTACTTTTCGCTATATAGATATATATATAATTCTTAGCTTAGATATTTTGTCGAAATTCTTTATGATTTCCTTTATGCTTTTTTGGTTAATCTTCCTTCTCACTTTCTCTGCTTTGTACTTAGCGTGGTTTTCTCTCTTGTTTTTGTATCCGCTGCAATTTCATGACCGCAGCTGCTTCTATTTCCTTATCGATCGATTAAAACGATTTTTCGTCTTTTACATGATTTCGTGTGGCTGTTGTTGTTGTTGTTGTAGTTGTCGGTGTTGTTGGCATGCCAGAGAACAACCTTTAACGACACAGAAACAAGATTTCGTTAGTGTTTTAGTTTTATTTTTTTTGTCTTTTTTTAGTTATTTGAGATTGGCATTAGGGAGACTTGCGAGCTTTTAGAGATATGTTTTTACTTTTTAATTGATCTGAAGATCTTTGGGATCTTTTCGTTCTATGATTGAAATGTTGTTTCTGTGTTGCAAAGGATGCTGCTGGCGAACAAAGAGGTGTATCGTTAGTTAGGCGTGTCGCATATGTATTCACATAATCACGAGTGAAGGGGAGAGAGAGACAGCGCGAGCGAGATTGGGGGAGCACAGAGAACCGGAATAACGGCACAAATAACACACATTTCAATCATAAAACAAATTCGGTTCTATAATTAAGGCCTTAAATATTCATATTGCTGCGGGGCAATCCAATCAGTTTAATTGCTTTCACATAATGCATATACTTTGATAATCTTATAAAGAAGGAGAGAGTGTGAGGCGAGACTGGGGTCAGAGAGCGATACTGGGTTTCGTGAAGTACCCTTAAAGTCACGTGGCCGCACTCCAAACTTGCGCATTACTATAATTACGATATGGTTCTCATATATTCGTGGCCTTTGCCCGCACTCGCACAATGGAACAATGCCAACCAAGTTCGGTCTGGCGTCGAGCGCCTCTTGAGCGGCACGCAACAATCGGGCGCCCAGTCGAGGGCCAGTACCAGTCCCTGTCGCAGTCCCCGACGCAGTACCAGTCCCATCAGCAACCCCCTCAGTACCAAGAGGAAGGAAGCAATTCAATTGTTCTTTCATTGCTTGTATTTTTTTTGCATATTCTTAAATTTTCTTTCTTGATTCAGTTCTTAAAACAACATATAATATAAAATATATATATATTTGTATACTCTGTAATAAAGGTACTAAGGTATTATCTTACTCTTCGGCTACCATAATTCATGGATACTTAAGTTAGGTTTAGTTTATTCGCAGTTATCAGAATCTACAGTATTTGTAATATTATTAAATTTGGTTTGAGTCTCGATAGATACTTTATCTATAAAAGAACTAAATACATATGATATAATCAAAATCTGATCATAAATTAAAACGTGATAGGTATTGTAAATTAGTTTAACGTTACAAATGGATAATAGTTTATGAATAAGTCTTATATTATAAAAAAAAGTATGTATACTCTTCTGATATTCTGTAACAAACGTTCATGTGTAGAGTACTATCCCTTATATACAGTTAGGTTGATATGGTTTTATTATCAGTTATTAAAGTCTATAGTAGCCAGAAGCATATGAAATTTGGTTTGCATGTAGATAGAACTTTATCTATAAACGAACTGAATATAATCAAAATCCGATCATAAATTTAAATGCTATGTGACAATTGGTTTGATACAATAAATAATAATAAAAAAAATACTTTATTAAATAGAAGTAAGACTAACCACAGTCGAGTGCCTTTTCAACTTGTTACTTTATTTGAAGCTCACTCTAAACAATATTTTATTCACTTTATTCATAATGTATCTTAAATTCTTTGATGCGAGGCACATCGTAACTCATGTCTTCTTTATCACCGGGTGAATGTGGCCCAACTGGCCGCACTCCCAGGCCGACTATCAATGCTGATCTAATTTCGCGTCTATCCACCTTGCTGCCAGCCACCCCACGAAACAAATACGTAGAAAGGGCAGGGGAAGGGGGGCGGGAAAGAGCATAAAAACGTGACGTGTGCAGGGTATGAATGTGCTGGGCAAACTTCCCTCGTTGGAAAAACATTTCGTTTTATCATTAAATTTTCATGAGCATGTTCCGTGTCGTCGTTGTGTCTGTGCCTCGAGGGGGCTCAGCCGGGCCTGGGCTGCCTTGATCAAAGCGGGCGGCGAAGTGGGCGGGGCATACACTCCCCCAGCACATGAGTCAATTATCGTGTGTGTGTGTGTGTTCCGGGTGTGTGTGTGTGAGAGTTTCACTGTTATTTTTCCATGCAACGACTTTAATTTTGGTTTTTTGTGGGCTCAACAAGAAGCCGAAGAGAAAGAAGAAGAAGAAGCAGGAGCAGACCAGCTAGACTAGGTGGGTCGCCTGGCTGTACTTGACCCCCCGCCAGGGGGGGTTGCTTTGAAGCTCAGCGCGTTGCTTTGAGTCAAGTGCAGAAACGTGCACGAACATGTTTGTTGAACTAACGAGAGGCCAGAAAATATTAAAGCCTCTCTCATACACACACCCACACACTAATACTCACACACACCGTTGGGCTGTCTCATCAAAGAGCGCCAATTTATATTTACGCCTTTATAATTTTATTGATTTTTCCGCGCTGACTGGCAAAACGATTCAGCTTCAGCTTTGCCCAGCTGACGAATTTCCCAGTCGCAAATCATTTTCATTTCCCAGCTCGCATCTAAAATGCGTTCGTTTCGTGTTTTCTAATTCTTTCTTTCGGTTTTCCTTTCATAACGTTGAGTCCACATTAAATATAGCACCAGGGGCAGGGGAACTGGGGAAACCATTTTGGGTTTCCTTTTGCCCCATTCGCAATTAGCAAGTGGAGCGTTCATAAATAGTTTGCCCCTTCTTGCTTATTTCTTTTCTCTGGTTCTTATTCATAAAACATTTACGGCCAAAAGGTTTCGTATTTCATAAATAGTTAAAGCTTCATCATTGTAGCAGTTACTACCCCTTCTCCTGCCTCTTTTTGGCCCTTTATTCCTTGCAAAGCTAAGTGGAAATTCAATCTCGTCGCAGACAACTCGATTTACCACTACGAATGGAGACTCAATTTCACCAGACTCCTTGAAGATAGTTTCCATCGGCAGCTTTAAGTTGTCTCGCACATTCTTCTCTCATCATATCATTTTACATCCCTCGCATCACCTTGAAATTGAACCATGGGATGATCAGCGACTTTTCTCGCATACATTTTCCCCACCCAGTTTACCTCCTCCCCTTACTGTTTCCCTGGGAACTTGCCCATTTGCCGCAAAGCTGTTGGGATTACAGCAACAACACAAACTGAGCTCATGTTTATTTTTCATTCCCCCTCGCTGAAAATGAAATAACATTTTTTGTAGTCGCCAGTCTGATGGGGCAATCAGCGTAAAATATAATTTTGCATTTCACCCAGGCAACTCGTGAATATTTCAGCACACTGAACCCAAAACTCACAACTTGCTAAGGTGGCTGCCATAAATCCCGCAAGACAAATTTATAGCACAGTAAAATTGCAAATTTCCATGTGTATTTTTAATTCTCTGAAATACAACGAACTTTATAGAGATTTCAGAATGTTTTCAGACCAAATTAAATAGAATTGTACTATGAATTTATTAAAGCCAACAAAATACTATCTTAAAATGCATAAAAAAAAAATTAATAAAAAAAAAATTGTTAAATACTATCTCTATTACTATACCAAATGAATTTTCTATATCTATCACTTTTACCAATTATATCTTTTATATATTATAGTTTATATATTATCTCTAATACTTTATCAACTGTAGATTCTATAGCTATATTCGACTCTTTGGAATTTTTTAAAACAATTATATTGTACAATTTTAAGCTCAGAAGTAACTTGCTATATTCTATATAATTTACTGCATAATATATTGTATCTTGCTTTCATTACGCTTACGAACAATGCCGACCGCCACTGTAAAATGACAAGAAAAACTTTTTATTGCGCGACAAAAATAAAAATCCAATCATAATATTTATGACAAGCCCCGTTTGACACCTTCGCACAGAAGACAGCGCAAATCCTTACAAGTGTGTGTCGCACAAACACACATACATACGTATGTACACACAGTTAGTTACAAAAGTACTACCACACACATCGAGATAGAATACTCCCCCCGCAGTTGCCTGAAGTGTTGTAAGCTGCTTTGCTCAAGTGGCGAAGGGTTGTGCAGTTGCCCGTTTCACGTGTGTGTGTGTGAGTGTGTGCGCGTTAAGGCGTGCAAATACTAATGCCACTCACTGTGCCATAAATATGTTGCCTAATTTCAGGCGCACTTATCGATAAGTGCCACAATGAACTTGCGCGCAATTTGCTTTGTCTAATGAGTTGAGCAGGGAAGTGGGACAGGTGAAAGAGTGAGAGAGAGAGGAGGAAAGGGTGGGAGGGGCTGATCGATTAGCAGTTGCCCTTAGCGACTTTTGCCTTAACCCTCTTTTTGAGCTCTTGCTGTCCGTCTTTACTTTCAAGTTGGTTTTGTCTTTTCGTTGCGTCTTTCGCGCTTAGCCCGCTATCGATTACACTGCGTCGCGTAAGTTCTGCAACTAGGTTAGCTAAGTAAGCAGTTTGTGCTCTTTCTGTTCTTGTTGTTATTGTTGTTGTTTTGTTTACCACTTTTTAATTGCAAAACTTTGTAGCGAGGGGCAGAAAAAAAGGTTTTGCCTCGAGGCAGTTGAATTATCAAAAAATCCCCCAACGAGACGTGTCAAAGCCGCGCAACAATCCCCATTTTGTTGTTGTTCTTGTCATTGTTGTTGCGAAGGCAGCTTAAAATGGCTTTTATCAATTCCCCGAAGGATGCGCGGCCACTTAGCTTTAAAGCATCCCGGGATCACGCGCTGAATGCGGCTCGGGCTCGGGTTCCGACTCCAAATCCGAAACAAGCTGCGGCTCAGACCAAGCATAATCGTAAAAGTGAAGAGCATATATAGAGGACGAGGCGGGGAGGGAGAAGGGAGGGTTGCGTGTTATGGCAAACCGTTAGGAAAATGTTGTGGCAATTTTCGCTGCACAGTGTGCTGGCCTCGAGCTCGAGGGCGTCTTGGCTTGGCCTATAAATCAAAACATTAAGTAGGCGTGGCTTGCCCTGAGCGCCTACGCAGCACACGCATGAAGCGCAAATCGGTAGTTGGGTCACGCCCCCCTATAGCCCATTAAAGCACTGACTATAAAGACAAGAGATGTCTGCGGGGAGGGCTGAAGGGGGTTTATACTTAGATGTGTATAGGGAAATAGAGAAGAGCTAAGATAGTGATGCCCTTCCACCATCTTAGGCAGGTTGTTGGGGCTATAAAGGAAGATAGATAGGGTTTAGTGGTATGCAGAGTAGGAGAACATTTTCTCAATTCACATAAAAGAAGAATGATAGACTCTCTTTGCTCCCGCTGGGCTACTTCAGCTTGGCTCGGCTTACAAATTGAACGTCGTTCAATAAATTACCTGTGGGCAACACTATTTTCTCTGACCCGCACTGAATTTGATGCGGTGGCAACTCTGGCTTGATTAATGGCCAACCTCGGCCTTATCACGTGGCCAGTTTTAAGCCAAAAATGTTAACATTTGCCGCGCTACAAATGCCGCCCAATCAACGACACCATCAGCGCCCCGTTTTACGGCTTTTGATGTCGATGTCGCAGCCAGACACAGCTTTCCCCCTCTACCCCTTCTCCCTGCCTCTTGCCTCCTGTCTTGCCTGCCTGCGCCTGTTTCAACCCTCCAAACTGCTGCTGGGCAAAACGTGGGGCGATTTTATCAGACAGCATCAAGACAAATGCGTTACTTGTTTCTCGTTTGGCTTATTACGAGCTGCCTTCCTGCATCCCCCGCTTCCCTTGCTTCCCTTGCTTCCCCTGCTTTGCTCCTGCTTTGTCTTTGCTGTTGCCACCCCTCTATAGATTGCGTTGTTCGTGTCCCCCCCTTTTGTTTTGACAAGCAACCGCTATGAACACATCAGCGTTACAAACGCCTCGACATGCCCAAACAAGGCAAACAATCTAATGACGATGCTGCGAGAGCAGGGTAAGGGGAGTGAGGGGTAGTTGGTGGGAGTAGCGCGTCCTGTTTGTATTCCTGTGTTTGTTCCGGGAAATTTATATTTATTGCCTTCATTATGCTGCAGCAGCAGCAGCTAGAACAGTTGGAGGAGAAGTTGAAATTCCAGAGGCAGGTGAACCAGGCGAACTAGCGCTAGTTCTCCCTCCCTGATATTCACACTCTCTTCTATACCCTGTGAACTGGCGAAATCGACGCTTTTAATGATTCAATTAGAGACCACAATCTAATAAAGAAAATCTCTTACTCATGCCGTGTCATTAGCTTAGGAATTTCGATATTTTGTGGTTTGAAATAATTAACTAACGCATCGTTAAGGTACGTGTGATTTATTAGGTATTTCGGAATTTGTATTTTTTTCCACTAAATAATGAACTTAAAAAAAATAAAAAAAAAATTGACTATAACTTAAATGCTTAGAACTTTCTTTCTTTCGTAAAAAACTTCGAATTATTTGAAGGAATAAGTATAATTAGCTATGCTATGCTCGTATATCCATTATTATGACTGATATAAAGTAAAAACTCTAGAGAGCTATTACAGGGAATTATAGGAAAAGAAAGTTGTGAATCGATATGATATTTAATAGCTTGTTGGAACAAATTTTTCAAGGATTTTAGTTTAAATTGTGATTGGAATTTTCCTAATATTTTAACAATTATGTTAAAGAAAAAAACCTATCGTTTTTTATTTGCTCATCCGATTAAAATTGATATTATAATCGGGATTTTAAGACGTGAGCAAGATTGCTTTGTTATATTGGAATAAACGTATTTTTTTCACAATAATCAAAAGTTGAACCTTTTGGAAATAAAATTGATATAAAATAATAATCTCATATTAATGCAAGTTTTACTATATCGAAATATCGAAAGTATTCCCTAACAATTTCGATAAGTTCACCCCACTTACATCACATAAGTTTGCGAAGCGTTCATGCTGATGCCACAGACGGACTGTAACTGTTTCATTCCACATCGTTCCACCTTGCGAGCCAGCTGAGCATTCATTCAAATTCGTCTCTATTCGTGGCCCCGTGAGTGAGTGTAGGTATGCGAATGTGTGTGTTTGCGTGTGTTTGTATGTGTGTGTTTGCCTCTGTGAGTGTTTGCCAAAGGACAACGTTGAGCAGCAGTAGAAACTGTAGCAAGAGGAACGGGGAGTAGACAGGGGCAGGGGGTCGGAACACTTGCAGCACTCACTGTGTTTGTATGCGAAAAGTTGTTTAATTTTAATTATATGCATATATTTTGCGACTAGCCCGCCTCACTCTCAGGTTATGTAAGCACTCGACATAGGAAAATGTAAGGAAAATATAGAAAATTCTGGTGAAAATTTACCTGTATCGCTCGGTGTGATGTTGCTCAGGCGGTGGGTGAGAAAGCCGCGCAAATTGGAGACAACGCGCTGCGGCGAGTTGGGCCCGCTGCCAATGGAGAAGCTACGCAATTTGGAGAACAGGGCGGCCGATTCGGGTCCACCACTAGCACCACTCGCACCGACTCCGCTGCTGCTGCTGCCCGCTGCGGCGCTGCTGTTGTTTCCTTCCTGGGACGCCACGTTCACGTTGGTCAAGTGGAGCGCGAATCGAGCAAATTGGCCAAATCGTTCAACGCCTTGAGTTATGTAAAAGCCCAACTCACACTCACACGCTTAAAGGCACACTCGCACACACTCACACACACACAAACGTACACACAGAATTATACAGTAACTGACCACGTTTGTCCACACCGAATAGCGTATACCGTTTTACCGTGTCTCGACGCACACCGCACACGCTCTTGGCCCGAGTAAAATTGCAGTGAAAATTTGTTTTGTGTGTTTTTCGCGTTTCGTTTCGTTTTTCCAAATTTTACTAATATTTTTTCGTAATTTTTTTACTTCTTTTTTACTTATATTTTTTGTAGAATTTCTGCCTGGCAAGTTGGTTTGTGTGTGTGGGAGGCCGAGGCCAGACAACGACAACGACGGCAGAAAATTGTCGGCGTGCGTTGCGTCGTCCGGGCAGGAGCAAAGGTAACTTCTGTCTGGCGCTGTGCGAGCACTTGCACGGCGATACCGTTATTTTCTTCGTCGGTATTCAGCCTGGAAGCCGAGCCGAGCCAAGCCAGCGAGCACGTCTCCGGGTCGTCGTCGCCGTCGTTGTGAAGAGCTTTCCATGAGGGCGCAGGATATGACGCATGCGCCTGCCACAAGCAGTCAACCAATTGGCACGCTCCTCGTCTGTCTGCCGTGTTTGCAGCGTCCGCAAGTCCATGCCGCTGTACGTCCATCCGTCTGCCTCCTGACGTCGCTTTTCCCATGCACATTAAGCTCGCCCAGTTGGGCACATTTGAATAAAATTCTATTCGCGGTCCCAACGAAAATCAATTTTCACCTGTCTAGGCACATGCTTAGCCCCCACCCAAGCCATGACCCTCCTGCCGCCCAAACCCCTCTTCCATCTCCCACTGTGTGCATGTTTCTTCTTGGTTTTTTGTAGCATACTTTTTGGCGCTTATGTAAGGTTCGCTTGATTTGTTTGCGCTGCGCTTTATCAATTTGCACATTCGAATAATTTGACAGCATGCCAATTTTCCTTTAATTTCCCCCCACACAGACACACACACAAGCACACTCCCAATTGACCGTTATCTATTATCTTCATTGCCTACAAATGGGCGTCGTCTTCTAGCGCATTGCAGTCGTTCCCTTGCCTCCCCTTGCTGTCAAATTCCGCACTACATCACTTTATTCTTTTCTTCTTGCCCTCTTTTCTGTCCCTCTCTCCACGTTGTTGCACTTTCGTCACCAATTTCGGCAATTCCATTGTCATTTATCACGTGTCGGACGTCTGTCGCAATTTATCAAGATTTAACTTTTGCTCTCTTCAGCTCAAATGTCGCGCTTTGTGTCCGGCGACTTATTAAAGACCATATTAAGTTTCCCCAGCGCGTTGCTCAGCGTGTGTCAAAGGTCAACAGCGAGAAAACTGTTTAATTAAGCGTAAAAGAAATTCAACGCAAGGTATTACTAAATATTCCAACTCCCCAGAAGACAGAGGAATATGATTAATTACGAATTCCTTAAGGTTCGCAGGAAATTTGTATTTTCTTTTCATTTGTTTGAAATGCTTAGCTTGTCATTAGCATACATAGCCAAAGAGAATTAATACATACAAATATAGCTCTTTTTAGTGCTAATTATATGTTTCTTCATTGTTGGCAGTTCTATAAAAAAATCCTATTTTACCAACCTCATTTTAAGCTGTTTCCTTACTTAAATCTCATGAATATTACACGACTTTCAAAATGGTCTTTGCTGTCAGTTTGCTTGGTATTATTGCAATATGCAAAACCATCAACAACTTTGTGTTTTAATCTCTATAAAACAATCAAGGCAAACTTTGTAATTTCCACATGTTGCAGCTTTCTTTTTCAAAAACAAACAACTGACCTCGTGCCGAATTTATAAAAAGCTTTGCTGTTGTTTTCATATGTGGGGGAGCCATTAAGCAGTCTTTAATCAATATCTATAAAAATAGCATAGCATACTTTTGGGCTGTTTAAAAACAAATTAGTATATTGTCATTGAGAGTAGGCTAAAAATATAAATAACTAAGCCATTTATGGGAGGGTAACTAACTCAGATATAACAGAAAAATAATTATGTTATCTCTGTATCTGTATAGATATAGGGCTATGTGACTATATATCTTACATTTGTTAGTTTATTTATTAATTTATTTGTGTTTTTTCTATATCTCTATCTCGATTTTTCTTTGTCCATCCATCTGTCTATCTATCCGTCTATCTGTCTATCTATAAGTCCGTTTCTCAATCAATTTATTTGTTTTTATATTATATGTATTCATATAACTTTATATATATTTATATATTTGACAGACATATCTATAGTTGCATCTATCTACTAAATATATATGTTTTCATGTCTTTCCTTTATTGAAAAATGTTTCTTTATCAATCAATCTCTATCTACCTATATATATAAAGATTAATTTTTGTTGATTTACACATCTATATATTTTTATTTATCTATCTATGAATCGTTGTATATATGTTAATGCACCAATTTATAACTTGAGTACAAATTGTTGTCAGCCAAAAACCTTTCATCCTCTCCATAAATTTTGAGATTTAAAAAGTTTTCCTATTGATTTTTAACAACTTTTCACCAAGTTTTTCCACATGTTTACTTAGACTGAGTTGAGTTTGCTTGGGAACTGGTACAAAAAGCGAATAAATATTTATTCGACTTTCGCAGTTTGTTTATTCATTCTGTCAACAGCGACGCGACAGAACTCGGCTAGAAGTCAAACCAAGGGTAAAGTTGCCACGCATTGTGGCAGCTTATAGAGCACCTGCTTATGGCGCACATCATATGAAAAGCCAGTGCATATTTTATGTATCTCAGCTAATGTGTATCTGACAGAAACAAAGTAATGCAGAAGGTGGGCGAGGTGGGGGAAGAACTATGCAAATTCTACTTGTGGCAAACGCTGTGCGTGAGAGACTTGCACAAACTTGCAGAAACTTGCACGAGCATGCACTCAGCAGCAGTTGAAAATGTTACCCACATCGCAGCAATTACGTGTTGGTGAAAATCTTTGCCTAAACTATTTTCCAGCCCAAAAGAAAAGCCGGTGGAAAAGAGGAAAAAAAAATCGCCGTGCCACGAGGCGAGGCCAGGCAAAGACGATCGATAAGGTAAAGGAGGACAACGCGCCAGTCGTCCCCCCTCCTCCCCTCCCCCCTTCCACACGACTTCCAGCAAGGTGTGCCTGGCCACAGCGGGTGTGCGAGTGTGCCCGTGTGCGTGTGTGTGCGACTTAAAAAGGTATAAGGCGCACACATCGCCTTGGTATATAGCGGCGAAATTATATATGGCACAGTCGGGCTGCTCGACAGCTCCACCTGCGGCTGCTGCTGGCCAAGACGCGGCGTGGCGGCCAAAAACAGAAACAGAAAGCTGCGCAAAAGAAATGTACAAAAGACACGCAAGAGAAGGCAGCTCGTTAGTCCCCATATATAGCATATATATATATATATACATATATATGTTACATGGGGGGTATATATAGCCCCGACCCGGGCACGTCAGCGGCTATTTTCAGCATTGACAGCGCACTCGAATCTAATTCGAATTTAATGCGCTGCTAATTGTCGCGGCTCGACGAGATCCCATTTCCAGATCCCAATTATGCTAGGGACATGGGTTGACAGGCCCCAGTTTGGCCACTCTACACTGCGACAAGGATCTGCGCAATTAAAACTGTCGCAGTAAGAGAATTTTCAAAAAACAAACTCAAATCCTAATAGAGGAAAGAGAGACAAACAGAATGAAAAGAGAGAGAGAGAGAGAGAGAACCTCAAAACGCTTTACTGCGTTACAATTTTAATTTACTCGCCGCGTTGTTTATTTTCAATTATGAATTTATTCCTGCCAGTTGGCAGGCAGAACGGGGAGGCTCTGATGAATAACAACGACAAGTGAATGCGCTACTTGAGGCATAAATTATAAGTGGATATGGTAGTTGAGGAGTTGTCAATTGAACATGAACACTGTTTACAAAGTAATCATATTGCTCAAATGAAAATATCTATTATTTAATAAAATATTTTAACTTTTGATATACTTTCTGACTCTCAATTTTAATATTTCATTATTCAGTAGTTGCCATATCCACTTTCCATTAAGGTAAACACAATTTCATTCTAGTATTTATTATGGTGTTTTAATTTATAATTTTCTACAAATTACTTAATAGTTTTAAGGGTTATAATCGTATAAGCAATGTACTGTACATCTGTATACTCTAAAAAGTAAATTTAAAACAAACACAAATATAAAAGTCATTAAAAGTTTCTTTTTAAATATAAATTCAATGCAATTTCTAAAGTAAAACTATGCCATTTATTTTGCATACTCACATTTCCCTTGTGCTTTGTAAAAGTTAGATTGACATTTTTGATTATAGTTTTGACTCCAGGAATTTAGACTATAACTTGTAGATATTCGATATTATTACTGAACTCTTTTAAAAATAACATAATGTACGATACACATATATGTAACACGATAGTTTTGCTATCTGTGATATCGTTACATAATAGGTTAGGCAAAGTGTGAACTCTTTTTGGGTATTGCCATGCGAGTGCCGTGTATGCCTTTTTGTAATTAGATGACGGGTTCAGGGCATCTGTTCGCTGGCAGGCGAACCGTAAAGCAGACACCATCCTCAACCCAGCAATGTATCACCCCCTACCAGCAGATGCAACCCCAGTAAACACAGCAAAACGAGCCACGCCGCAAACACAGCCGCAACCACCATCACCAACACCAACACCAGCAGCAGCAGCAACAACAACAACAACAACCCACCAAGAATAGCAACAACAACAACAAATGCCACACTTATAAAATATATCACGCTGCGCCTTTGGGCCTTGGGCCAAGGCAAGGCAAGGTAACAACGCCTTCGCCTGCCTCGTTATGCCTCCGATCTATCGATTTTTTATGCTTTTATACCTTGCTACATGCTGCGCATGTGTGTGTGGGTGTGTGCGTGTCTGTGTGCTTGTACTTTTGGTAACAACTGTAACCACATACGTGCTGTCAATTCGCTGAGTTTGTGGCTCAAAACAAAAACTTAACTTAGTTCCGAAATCTCCCCATTTCCCACCTGGGGAACTTAATTGGATTGCTCCGACTGTGGTCGAATCGTGGCTCGTGGCTCGTGGCCCGTGCGTCAATGTTGGCAGAGACTGTAAACTTCATAAAATATTTGCACGTTGCTGTTCCTGTTGAAGTTGATGTTGATGGTGAAGTTGATCCCGTCGTGCGACTGCTGATATTGACAGCCAGATAGACAGACGCGGCGGGAGATGGCGGTAGACGAGACGTGAGACGTGAGCTTGATGTGACAGTGCCTGACAACGGCACTGGCTAACGTCACAACGCCCGCTGCGATTTTCACAGTGAGAGCAAAAAGTATGCGATGCCATTGGATTTTGAACGTGATTACGCGCAAAAGATTTTTCAGGAAAGTCAGTTAATTAATTGGTTTGACGAGAGATTGGACAAGATTATAGAATGAAAGTCAATATACCCAGTAAGGCAGTTATATGATGTGCAGGGCTTAGGCAGTAGTTATTCCAGTTTGGTAAGAATTACAATATGTGGCTGTGTATACCCTGTATTGTGGGAAATGGGATTTGAATTCAACCGAAAAAAAATATTTAAAGCTTTAACTATGATCGATTACCATACAGGTCGATATGGATTGTATACTATATAAACTCGAAAAGGAATATGCTCTATATGTGCTTAAGGCAGTTCATATGATGATAAATACAATTTTCCCTTAAAACTGAGCCTTTGTATACACTGACAGCAAGAAAATGGAGTATGATATGCGTGATTAGCCAATAAATATGCAAATCTTTGGTATAATCAAGTAAGTGACAAAAAAAGGGACGGAGAGAGTCAACGATTTAAAAAGATTATTCAATAGAACTTGTATACCCAGTGAGATGGAAAAATGAGATATGATATCAGTGATTTAGGCCGTAAAGGTTGCTCTTCATTGACATTAAGTAATTAAATATACAGAATTAAACGGAGTAGTCACTGTGACTATCTAAGTTCTTAGAACAGAGTATAACACACAATTATATTGTGAGCGTGGCTCAACTTTAATGAGGTTACACATTCAGTATATCTTCATTATAAACTCGGCAATTTCTGCAGTACACAATCTCACTAGAACTGTCTGTCTGAATGCCCCAAGGTCTTTTTCCTTCACCCGCCACCCTCAGCCCACTGCCCTCTGCCCTTTGATATATTTAAGTTAAGGCTGTCAGTGTGGCTGGCACCTGTCGCAGCCAGAAAAATACCCAGGTGTAACATGAGCTGTGGCTCGTTAGCATTTACCCCCCACCTCCTTCCCTTCCACCTCTTCTCTTCACCACTGCCACGCAGCAGATGACGCAGAAGAGTTGCAAAGGCGCCTGCAATTTGCTATGGGAAATTGAATTTCACCCACAGCGCGCGGTGTGCGTAGGATGCGTCTTCATTAGAGCGTACAGTATATGTATATAATGTATTTGTATAGTATAGATACATGGTATATAGAGGGTATTGCGATATCACGTTACATTAGGTTGATTAAAGCTGAACGCGTCAGCGATTCTTGACTGCAATTGAAGATGTTTTCACTCTCTGCTCGGAGGTCTTTAATATTTATAAAGAGTGCCGGGAATATAAGAAATAACTGAAAAGTACTGTACCAGGTTAGACTTTTATAGTATAGAATTTATCAGGAAAAAAGGTTGCCAAATATCGTTAACAGTGCCAAAATGAGCTTGAAATTTATATTACATCTGGGAACTTCTAAAATTCTAATTTCCAAAATCCAATTAATTTTAAAGAGGACATTATTATGCCAACCTCAAAGTTTTCACACACATGTGAATTTCATTTTGAATTTTAGCTTTGTATTATTTAAAATCGTTTTCATTTTCTCGGAAAGAGAAATGGGAAACGTAAAACGTGCTCCGAAATATTTCGAACGTGTTCTACGTAGCAACACGTAAACGCATAAGAGATTCTCTTTCATTTTGTTTTCGATGTTGCTATCTACTCGTATACCCTGCAAAATTATAAATAAAATGTTGTGAATTGGAGGTATGATAAGTTTGTGGGTTAGGGTTCAAGTTGCAAGACAATATTCAAAAGAAAGTTGTAAGTAAGTCAGGGAGGGAGAACATTGAGATAAAGCTTAATACAGGGATAAACAACAAAAGATAGAAAAAAATAGAGACAGACACTTACAGGTTCCACTAGCATTGGTTCGATTAAATATAAAATGATCTTAATTATGCGCAGGGTATTTTAAGGTCGAGCGCAGTCATCATTCTCTTCGCTTTTCGAGGCAATTCGCAACACTTAAATGACAATGAGAAGGACATAAAGCACGAAGCGCAGACGATGCTCGTAATAAAGCATAATGGAATCTGCGCAAACAGAATAATATCAATAAAATGAAAATTAAGCTGACGTGGGAGAGAGATAGCATGCTATGCGAGCGAGATGTCGAGCGTGTGAAATCAAAAAAGACAAAGCGAGAAAATGAGAAAACGACAACAACAGCGAGGAGGCGAATGGAAAAATGGGAATGGTAAAGGGCAGACGACAAACGGAACAGTAAAAATCTATTGAGAAATTTCTGTGACTGTATGTGAGTGTGTGTGTATGTGCGTGATTGTATGTGTGTGTGTGTGTGTATGTCACACTAGTGGTGGAATTTTTAAGGCGCACACGGGAGCAACAATGCCAAAATGGCCGCCGAAAGTGTTGAAGTGTGCAAGAAGAAGAGGAGCACATTCCTGCAGGAGCAAGCAAGGAGTGAGAGATAGAGTTAGAGAAAGATAGAAAATGCTAGAGAGAGAGGCAGAGGGAAAATAAGAAGGGTCAATAAGAGAAAAAATGAGAAAGAGAGAGGGAGAGAACTAGATAGAGAGAGCAATCTAATTCTGATAGTAGGAGCACTGTGCGATCAATAAGTTTTCGTCTATCGTATACTTATTTTGTCATGGCGACGCTGACGCAGGCAAAGCCCGCAAATTAATTGCAAATTTGCCCAACACCCAGCTGGATGTGTGGCCAAGAACAACAAAAACAAGCGAGAGGGGGCGTGGGGTTTAGGGGGAGAGGGGCAGCAATGTCAGCGCGACAAACACTTTGTTACGCGAGACGTGTGAAGAGCGACAAAGCGAGTGCGTGTCGCCCTCTGTTTATCATTTTGCATGTGCACGCCTGCATGAGCAAGTGTGTGTGTGTGTGTGTATCGAATGAATGCAACTTTTGACATTTCGATGACCTTACTTAAGTGAACAACAAGAACAACAACAACACAACAAGAGCAGCAGCAGCAACAAACGGCAACGACGACGACGCGCAGTTGATTTAGTTGGCCCCGCTGAAAATGTGTGTAACCCAAATTTTTAATACTGGGTTCCTTCTGGTGTAGAATTTCCATCGCCTCTTCGTATCGTGTTCCATTCCCATTTCGTTTCGCGCAACTTTCTCGTTTCTGCGCTGTGTGACAGCTTGTCATTTCATTCAAACATGGCCGCGTGGGTGTGGCCTTGCTGTACACACACTCTCGCACATACCCACACACAAACAGGCTCACACACATACTAACACGCCTGCGCTTCCCTCTTGTAGGCGGGGCTGACAGTGCTCGCTAATTGTTTTTCTTTCGGCCCATCGGAATGAACGTTCGTCTTCCCGACACAGGACTCGCATCCACTTTCCTTTCCAGTTCCAGTCTGCGCGCAGTTCACTTCCAGTCAGCTGTTTGCACCCCCGCATGGTGAGTAACACGAGGTGAAAGCTCGTGCAGGGGAAACCACCCACACAATTCGCAAATATTTGCACAGTTTGTTAACCAAATTAAAGACCAACTAAAATTGTAACGCAAACACAATTCCAATTTCGTTAGATGTTCGATATTTATTGAGGAAAAACGAAAGTTACGAGAGAAAGTTCACTTAATTTATAAAGATAAATATTGAAACATTTAAAGTTGTGATTTTAGCTTGCATTATATAAATACTTAAGTTGTTTGTTAAAACATTTGAGTATCTATTTCTTAAACAAACATAATCATAGTCAGTTTTGGAATGAATTCTAAGGGAACCATGATATAACGAAAGTTAAGAGAGATTTAAATTACAAAGATTAATATAGGAACAATTATAGTTATAATTCTATCTTGGAATATGTATAAACTTAACTTGTTTTTTACAAATTTCAGTATCGAATTGTTTAAAGAGATTAATGATAGAACGAATGCTAAGAGAGAAAATTATTAAGACAAATTTAGGAACATTATAATTATAAATATAGGAACATTTGTGGTTATACTTCCAGCTTGAAATATAGAATATTAAAACTTGTTCGTTATAAAAATTAAGTATCAAATTGTATTACATAATAAAAGTATTGTTTTGAAAGAAATATGATAGTAAATATATAAAAAGAAAGAATTTATTTTGCATATATACAAATATATTAAAAACCTTTTTGATCTTTCGTCTTGAATTCGAAGAAGTTAAAGAGTCACTTTACCATATCTACCTCATTAGAACCAGAAATCAAAAACCACAGGAAAAAAATCTGCTAAAAAGAGTTTTATCTTCCGACTTGAGCAGGGTTTCTAAATGCCGGCACTTATTACCATAAAACTGTGACATTTTTATAGCTAAAGGTAAGGACAGAAGAGAGAGAGCAAGGTGAGGCGGTATCGGGCACACTTATGGCAATCAAGTTTTAATACATATACCATAAATTGCGCATTCGCCGAGTTTTCACGGGATGTTGCTGAATTATTGATGTGTTTTTATCATTTTTGTTGTTGTATTTTTTTTAAGGGAAATTACATATTTAATTTTCCTTTGCTGACGAGCTGGTCCAGGGAAGATAATTGATGTGGGTTCACTGCAAAGTGCCCTGTCGCCGTCGCTGTCGCGTTCCACAGCGAGTTGTGACGTCAGCAACGGACTTGAATTTAAATTTGGGAAAGAGGGGGTGCAGTGTACAAAACCCGAGAGTTCTTGGCCTGAACTTTGACCTATGCCAACGTCATGTCTCTGGCTACAAGCTTATTTACCATGCACCAACATACATACCTCCACTAGAGGCCAATTTTTGGAGCTTCGAATTTATTTGTCAGTTTAATGAAAGCTCGTTTGGTTTGCGTTTCTGTCTTCTATCTCTTGCCTCGCTGTTTGTCCGTTTCTCTTACCGTTAGATTTATCATTTTTGCGACATGTCAATTTGTCACTTACCTGTCTGACAGTCAGTCCCTCATTCAACATCCACCCGCGTCCATTATGCATGGCCAGGAATGGCACTCTGACTCTAGATTCGCTTATTCTTATCTCTCCATCTTGTGGTGGGCGGGTCGCGTTGCTATCAATCACTGGCGATGTACGCGCATATGTCTTTTTCCATTGATTGATGAAGACGGATCGATGTCAATAATTAGAACCGCAGAAGACTGAGAAGACGTGAGAGAGAACAAAACTAAAAGTTATGCGAGAAGTGAACGAGCATAAATTTAACTTCATATAACACTGCAGGCCAAGGTTAACTCAAGGTCAGAGAACTCATCTGTCGGTAGCTGTGTGGCCTATAACCCATAATCGACGATCTGAACGATGTGTGTTCATAAAAACTTACGCTGAAATTTGCATTTTTAACGAGATTTCAGTATTTTCTACTAAGTTTCCTCAAAATTGTTCAAGAAAAATCAGAATTTGAAATTTAATATATAATCATAAAATTAAATTAATTAATTTATCAATATTAATTAAAAGATTACACAATAATATAATAAATTATTAATAAATATTATCGATGGTTATAAAAGACTTTAGAATTTCCCATAAATTATCGATTTCTCTTCAATGATTCATATGATCATTAAACCAATTTATTTTTACTGTTGTTTATATCAAACTTAATATCGATTCTATTATACGGAACTTCTCTTTATTGCTATCATCATCAACAGATTTATATGCATTATAATTTAGTTTCGCTTTGTCGTTCATTTGTCGGAATCAATCACGATTCGACACTTTGCCCGATAATGATATAATTTCCATAGAAAAGTGTCTTAATGTTGTTGCAGCTGTGCAGCATCTGCCACAGTCAGCTGTGCGCAACTTGCAATTCGCAGTTATGATAATTATGCATTTGCCCTGGCAGCGTCATGTAATTGCCACTGTGCGCTGTCGTTGCAACTTAACCCAGAAATACTTGACTGATGCTGCCCGTCGATAAGGCCGGGAAAAAGGCAAAGGGAAACCCACGCGATGTGGTGCGTCTCTTTACTTACCTGCGGCTTAACTCGTTGTTCGTTGGTTATGTGGCAAGTTGTTTGTATTACCAAATGAAGCTTGTTGTTTTTCCTATTGTTGTTGTTGTTGTTGTTTAGTTTGTTGTAATTGTGTTTTTTGCGCCTATTGTCATTGTCAGGGCTGAAGCTGCAACTGCTGCTTAATTTGAAAAAAGCTGAATGAGGAAAAAGTGGGAAAGAAGGAAGGGAGAGGAGGAGAGCAGCTAGTGCCGCACTGCGGGGCCTTGTCAAGGCCAACTTTCTTTCTCTGAGATAAAAGAGCTGCCCACTAATTGGGGCATGGCTGGCAGAGAGCTCTATGCCAAGCTCGCATTGCGAGTAGAGCGCAAAGCAAACATGAATAAAAATTCATTATATGATGCCATTGATGAACACTTCACCCAAAACGAGTGCAGTACTCCAACCATACACAGTTCACTTGCGGCCCCCCTTCCTCCCTTTTCCGCTCACTCCCCTTGCCCTTCCCCTCTGTATCGACCATGTGCTGTGACTTGTTTGCATTACGGCAATGATTTCTAACCAAAATTTATTGAAGTACTTTTCACTTTTAATGCGAACGTTGCTTAGCGGGGCCTTCGTTTCGCTTCGCTTTGATATTTATGACTTTTACTTGCTGAGGAAGAAGCAACAGCAGCGACAGCAACAACAATAACAGTTACAATAACAATACAAATAAAAACAAATATTAACAATATATTTTGATACTCTTGAAAGAGAGTATAGTGGATGTGTCCAGCATTTTGCAACCTATAGAAAATATACCCTATAAAGCAGGCTTACTTGTTTAACTATTTAACTATCTTTATAAGTCTTATCTATGTATTTTGTACAGAATCATACCAGGAACATATTATTCATTATATACTTATATATCTTAAATATACTGATCTTACTGTTTTCGTACGAATTACGTAGACAGTATCTCTTTCTATGTGAAAGATTTCTGCTCTCAACACTTAAAAATATTTTGTGATATTAGAAACTCTCATATGTAATATCTCATATATATTATCCACGGGAACAATCGATCAAAAAGCGATCACTCAATTAGAGTATAAAATCAGCGACATTCAAAAACTAACCCTTTATTTTGTTTTGACTTAAGTTGAGCTCCCAAACTGGAGCAAACGTTTGTCTGAATAAATAAGACGAGACGAAAACTATGAGAGAGCTCTACCTCTTGTGTGCCTGTGTGCGTGTGTGTGTGTATGTGTGAGCGGCAGGGAAGTTGATTGATTGTAGACGACGGCAGCAGCTTTGATTGGCAATCAGAGGTGTTAGATAACATTACAAGCGCAACAGACACGCACTGCCTAATTATCGTTTATCAGACAAACCGAACACGCCGAACAGAGAGCGAAGAAGAAGCGAAGTAGAAACCAAAGCAAAGCCAAACAAAGCGGACCACAGGCAGCTGACATAACCCAGTCCAGTTGAATGGAATATTTCCCACTAAGGAAACGCTTAATTAATATGCTAAAAGTCAATGTGTGATCAGAACAAAAGCCAATTTTGATATTCTTTATGTTATTCTTTTTGAGGTTATATCAGAACAAGCTGCGAGCTTATTTGGTATATGGCTCGATCCATTTCCACTCCTCCCAGACGACGCACTCCTGCTGTGGCTCCATGAAGGCATAGTTATCGGGACACTGAATGTAGTCGGCCTTCTCCTGACCCTCGGGGCATACCCAGTAGTGTGTTGGATCTGAAATATCGCGGAACTTGCGTGCATGATCCTCGACAATGTCGCAGTTGGGTTCAGCATAGATATCCTGTCCGTTGTAGGCTGTGGCCAGGGTCAGGAAGATCCCCAGCAGCAGAAAGCTCAGCAGTGTCGCTGCAAAAGAAAGAGAGAGAGAGAGAGAGAATAGAAATTGAGTACAGTCTTGTTTAGTGTACCAATTCCATTGTTCCTAACCTTGTTGCATTTTCTTGATTGAACGATACAAAACTGTTGGAATCGCAGGCTCTCCCTTGTCATATTTATACTCTACGGACACATCCTCAACTAGCACTGGGTTGGGTTCTTATCAATTGCCACACACGCAAAAGCACTTTGTGCAAATTACTTGAATCTCGACTATTTTTAGTGATGCCCCAAATGGTAAAGTAACTTGTGCAATCGTCTGAGTTGGAAAGGGGATCGAGGGGAGGCAGAGAGCACAGACGATGCCCAAGCGAGTCAGTTATAATTGGATTTTCTCAGAGCATAACCCCTTAATCGATAATGGGCCTCGGTTCGTCTTCGTCTTCGCCTTCGTCATCCTCTTTGACGAAATGCTTGAAAATCGGCCGCAGTTAACCACAATTGATTGCCCCAGGGAGTCTGTGTGCAAAGTCATTGTCGGAGCTGCAGACCAAGTTAGAGTTGGGGTATCTAGGAGCATCATTAGCTGGCGCAGCGTTAAGCTGCTGCTGTTGCTGCGGGCACCCCGACGGCCCCGACTTGGCGACACCTGTCGCAGGTCCCAACTGGTCCGCTAGTTCAATGCGGAAACTGTAATTACGCTCTAAACATTTTGTAATAGTTTTTCGTTTTCGGTTTTGTCTTATTTCGTGATGATGTTTTTTTCTTTTTGGGATTTTGGTTTTTTGCCACACTTAAGCATTTATGTTGTATGTTGGTCAAGTGTTTCGTTGGCGTCTCTGGCGTCGCACAAAACGCTTTAGGGGGTCATCCACAACACACAAAAGCCACACACAATGCCAGCGCAAAACAGTTAACAAAAGATGTAACACCACTTTTTTTGTGTTTTTTTGTGTTTTATTTTGCAAAATCAACAGCGAAAGAAACAAAAAAAAAATCATCCCAAATGAATTTTGATAGCAGAGACCAATTTTGCCGATGTTTGTTTTGCAATTTAAATGAATTCACATTACAGCACACGCTCATAATTATATGGTCACCCTGCATTGTCTTGAGCTACCTAGGTAACCAGATCGCTGAGTTATGCTAGTCAGTTTGTCTCCGAGCGCAAGCCGCGTATCGATCCATCAATATTCATGAGGGCGTGTGAACAAAGACGATCTATATAGAGCAATACCTAAACGCAAGCAAGCTAAAAAAAAGAAAAGAAAAGCGTAAAGCTGACGATTATATTAATATTCTAATTGGAACATTTAAGATTTGCCAAACTAAGATATCATTTATGTAAAGTTTTGTCATCACAAATACGAGTACATCTTGAATTCCATTTGAATGAATCATTTAACTTTTAAAGTCCATCATGAATGAGTTAGTCTGGAAACTAAAACTCATCAAATCCAGTTTATAGTTTGAGGAATCATAAAAAACAGAAAGAAGGCAAAAGATGAAAGAGTAAGAAAAATAGAGATATCAAGATAAATAGCATGAGATGGAGAGAGAGAGGAATTTATCTAATCTACAAGATAAGTAATTGAGATGTTATCTATAGGAAATGAAAGTGAACTAAATAAAATACTCTTATATATTTCTAATAACTATAAATGTTGTTGAACTAGATTTTAATTTACAAACGAAGTCAAAGAGAATATATATACAAATTTAATATGCAATATATGTATATATAAAAACTGAATATAAATCTATGGGCCCTTAATATGGAATATTTTTAATTAAACAGTTACGAAATAGATGTTTATTTTTTTGACGCTGATAAATAATACAACATATGTACATATATAAATATATATCAAAAACGAGACTTTTTATTTCTTTTTTGTTATGAAGAAAGCGTCCATTAGTTTAATATCTAAATGGAAATTGCATCTCGCGTAGCTGGCGTTATCGCGCCTCGTGTCACCCGATAATAATCAACGGATGCGATTGTTTGTTTCAATTGTGTTTCGACGACTTTTTTGACTGTTTTTCCCTCGCACAATTGAACTATATAAAGTGTCGTTCGGCAACGGGCGATGGGTACATTCTATACAGAGAATCACACGCAGTTACACAATGAAAGCCGGTTCGTACAATGGATTTCGCGTTACACGCAAGCATATAAACCTTATACATCCGATCTGATTGCAGTCTTTGCCCTATGCGCCATTTTGGCCGCCATTGTTGTTGTCGTCAATGGAGATGCAGGTCGCTCGGCCTGCAAGGATGAATCGGAGATTGGAAAGACGTACACACATCATTTCGATGCGGCCAAGTACTGGCTTTGCGAGACACTGGGCGAACCGGCCACAGAGATGGACTGCCCCAATGGCTTGGCTTACATGCATCTGCTGAAGGAGTGTATCCCTTGGGCTAGCTACATCTGGAAGAAACCAGAGTTCCCACCAACTATTGCCTAAGAGGAGACTCGCCCCACTCCAAACACACATACACACACATAAAAGATGAAATAAAAATCAATTGTTGCAAATTAAGAACCACGCGGCGTATGCGGAATATGAATCACGTATACGCAGCGTGTACGCAATTTTGTCGTTGTGATTGATGCCGCCACTGAACTTGCAACCAAACGCAAAACAAGTCGTGTTTATCAATGCAAAAGGTAGACGGCAAAAAAACTAAACGTCTACGCTGGCAGCGCCGCCGACGTCGCTGCTGCTTTTCTCGCTTTTGTTGTTAGCCGAGTGATTCGCTTTTGAAGAGTGCATTGGGAGTTACATAAAAAACCGAATTGAAAACATGTTATGTTGTTGTTGTTGTTGTTTATGTTGCTGCCGCCGCTGCTGCTTCAGTTCACTTTGTTGTTGTTGTTATTGTTTTCGGCTTGAAGCTTTAGTTTTTGGCTTTGGCTTTGGCAGAGCTCGGCTTGGCTCGCTCACGGCGCGTCGCGGCTTTCGTATAAAAATGCATGCCGCCTGGCAGACAGCAGAGTAGTTTGCATTCGACTTTCGGCTGAGCAGCATACCATCCTCCAAGGCAAATCTATTGCACACAACGAGATTACAAACTGCTGTTGCCTTTCAAACGGTTAGTGCGGATATATTAAGGATTGACAGTGCCATACAAAACAAAGTGCTCAAACCGGGAAAAAAAGAAAAAAAGAAACTATCGCAAATTCAATTGAAAGTTTTCCGCCTCCTTTATCTGATTAATTAATCAAGAGTTATCTGCAAGTTGCCCCAGTGCGGCATTTACGCATTGATATAGCTTAATCTTCGAGCGATTTTCTTGCCAGCTTAAGAAAAAACTTTGTCTTCCTCTCGGCATAAAACTTTGGCGAAACTTAAGTGAACTTTGAACGGTTTTCCTTGCATCATCTGCAAGTCGAATTAGGAATTTTTAACACATTGAAAAAAATATACTATAAACCGTTTTAGTACACAGCCACAGTGGGTCAGAGCAGTCAACGTGCCAAGCAAATTGCCGTTTGGCATTTTTTTTGCAGTTGCGACAGCAAACATAATTGTAACAATCGAAAGAAAAATGGCAGAAGAAGTAAAAATTAATTAGAGTAAAAGTGGGAGAGAGTGCTCGACTAAAAGATACGAAGTAAGTAGGTAGGTAGGTGAGAAAACTGCTGCGTAGATAGAGAAAGCCAGGAAAGCAGTAAATCTCAAGAAGAACGTTCTCTTATATTGATGATGTTCACTTTATAATTTTAATATTTTCCGTCCCATTATTATGAATTCAAAGGTAAAACCTTAATTTGTCAGTAATAACACCTATCAAATTTAGGATCATAAGTAAAGGAGAATTTAAGATACACCGATTTGCAAAAAAGATTCTTCTGTTTCTGTTCAAAATATTATTGATAATTGTTGCTATGAAGAATGAGTGTGTAGTATGGATAGATCTACCTCAACCACAAGTGCACCGCAAGTTAAGCTACCCTACAGCACAATTGTACAGGGTTTAACAATGTGTGGGACTGTGACAAAAAGAAAAAAAACAATAATTGGCAAAAACTTATGTCATAAGCATTTTCGCAAATCCGAGTGAGCCAATACTGGGAACACTGGGAAGCACCCGCGAAGGCGGCTGGTGAAGGGTTGCCAAATTGGCGAAAAGAGTCAAATTCGAATTTCGGTCACATTTCACATTTCGGGCAAGTCATAAGGCCCGCTGTCGTCGCCGGGTAAGACCCTTTCGTAGCCACTGCTTATGGATTTGATTCAATTGCGAACATTGAAGAAAAGTTTCACTTGGGTCTTGTTGGTCTTACTTGGCTTTTGTTTGGGGCTTTTGTGCGCATCATCGCCAAGCGATTTTCCATTTTTCTTGGCGATTTGCCGCGGCTAGCAAAAAATTATGCAAATACGCGACGGGGTTAGGTCAGATTTGAAGTTCAGTTCGCATCGGTTATGCTGCGGTTCGGTTTGGTACGGTACGGTTCGGTTCGGTTTCAGTTCAGCTAACTTGGGGCTAAGCGATACGGTCCGATGAGTGGCCAGTTCTTGGCATTGGCTGGCCAAGATTGATGGCTATTTGACAAGGTTGACCCCCGACTTAAGCCGCAGTAAATGCAAAAGCTGGCCGAGATTATGCAACAATTTAAACGCAATTTATTTCTTTCGCTCGACTCACTTTCATTTTGCTCTCTTTTCTCCATCTCTTTGCCGCTTTCTGACTTTTTCCGCTGCAGTTTTTGGCCAATTTTACGCACAAGATGAGCTCATCGTTCGCTGTGGTAAGTGATCAACTCTCGCACTCATCAACACACAGACAAACATACAATCCCACATTAGCTGCGGCACAGAAAACTAATTTCCTCGTTTTTCTGCATACGCAACTTTTGCTCTGTTAGCTTCTCTGCGCTGTCGCCGTCTGCGTCATCGCCTTGCCCCACGGTGTGGCTGCTGGATCGAAGCGCGAGGCGCCGCTCAACAACGCCTATCTGCCGCCGGCCAAGCACTCGCCCCCGGCCAGCTCCTATCTGCCACCTGCCTCGGGCCCGGCGCCATCATTTAACTCGCGTCCCTCGCAGCCATCGAGCAGCTACTCGGCACCCGGCCCCTCTTCGGGAGGACCTTATCCGTCGGCACACAGGCCTTCCAGCTCGTATGGCGCTCCACCAGCTCGCCCAGCTGCACCACCATCTTCCAGCTACGGTGCACCGCCAAGTCGTCCCAGCCAATCGTACGGACCTCCACCGGCCAGAAAGCATCACTCACGTCGGCCCTCTTCTAGCTATGGACCTCCGAAGTCGTCACCTCCATCGCAGAGCTATGGTGCTCCCGCTCCGCCAGCACCTCCATCCTCCAGATACGGCCCGCCCAAGTCATCACCCCCATCGTCCAGTTATGGTGCTCCATCTCGTCCATCCTCTAGCTACGGTGCTCCCAGCCTGAACAGCTTCGTTCCACAATCCTCGGCTCCTTCTTCTAACTATGGAGCTCCTTCTAAGACGCAGACTCTGGGCAGCAGTGGGTACACTTCTGGTCCAGCAGCACCGGCACCGCCTTCATCATCGTACGGCGCTCCATCAAGCTCCTTCCAACCCATCTCACCACCTTCATCCCGTTATGGAGCTCCATCCTCTGGCTCAAGCAGCAGCAGCAGCAGCTACTCTTCACATTCATCTTCTCCATCCAGCTCATACTCTGCTCCATCCAGCTCTTACTCTGCTCCCAGCCATAGTGCCAGCAGCGGCGGACCATACCCCTCGGCACCTTCCAGCTCATATGGCGCTCCTAGCACTGGTCCATCCAGCTCATACTCTGCCCCAAGCCCCAGTGCCAACAGCGGAGGACCTTATTCATCGGCACCTTCAAGCTCGTACGGCGCACCAAGCTCTGCTCCTTCTAGCTCCTACTCGGCACCCAGCCCTAGCTCTAACCGTGGAGGACCCTACCCAGCCGCTCCATCCAGCTCGTATGGTGCTCCCAGCGCTGGACCTTCCAGCTCATACTCTGCTCCCAGCCCTGGTGCCAGCAGCGGTGGACCTTACCCAGCAGCTCCCTCTTCGTCATACGGAGCTCCTAGCTCGGCTCCATCCAGCTCCTACTCAGCCCCCAGCCCCGGTTCCGGCAGTGGTGGACCTTACCCGGCAGCACCTTCATCTTCATATGGAGCACCTAGTTCATCTCCTTCTAGCTCGTACTCGGCACCAAGCGCTGTTCCGTCCAGCTCCTACTCAGCTCCTAGCCCTGGGGCCAGCAGCGGTGGACCTTACCCGGCAGCACCTTCATCTTCGTACGGAGCTCCAAGCTCCTCCCCGTCTAGCTCGTACTCTGCACCAAGCTCGATTCCTTCCAGCTCGTATTCCGCTCCCAGCCCATCTGCCAACAGCGGTGGATCCTACCCCTCGGCACCATCTAGTTCATATGGAGCCCCAAGCGCTGGCCCATCAAGCTCATACTCTGCACCGAGCCCTGCTGCCAGCAGTGGAGGACCTTACCCCGCAGCTCCTTCAAGCTCTTACGGTGCTCCAAGCTCGGCTCCATCAAGCTCCTACTCGGCTCCTAGCCCAAGTGCCAACCGTGGAGGACCTTACCCCGCCGCACCTTCCAGCTCATATGGTGCTCCCAGCGCAGGCCCTTCCAGCTCATACTCTGCTCCCAGCCCTGGTGCCAGCAGTGGTGGACCCTACCCAGCTGCTCCTTCCTCTTCTTACGGGGCTCCCAGCTCGGCGCCCACCAGCTCTTACTCTGCACCCAGCCCCGGTGCCAGCAGTGGAGGACCTTACCCATCTGCTCCGTCCAGCTCATACGGTGCTCCTAGCTCCGGTTCATCTAACTCCTACTCGGCTCCTTCTTCATCCTACGGAGCACCAAGCTCAGCACCCTCCAGCTCCTACTCGGCACCCAGTGCCGGCGGCAGCAGCGGAGGATCTTACCCTGCGGCTCCTTCCAGCTCATACGGTGCACCATCGGGTCCATCAAGCTCTCACTCCTCCGGTAGTGCATCCTCGTCTTCTTTCGGCTCCATCTCCTCATCGTATAACGCACCTGCCTCAGCTCCATCTAGCAACTATGGCGCTCCCAATGGCGACAGCATTCCCAGTGGACCATCCTCCTCCTACGGTGCTCCCTCTCAGGACTCCGGCTACTCCTACTCCGGACCCAGCCAGGTACCCGAGACCATCCAACAGGGCTACAGCTCCAACGGAGGTTACACTTACCGCAAGAAGTAAGAAGATTCATCGCAGGCAGGCGACCGCTGCATTCGTTCAAGTGCCTTAGAATACTCGTACCTTCATTCCGCAGCGGGAAAACGGTTAACCAATTAACCTAATTTAGCCCGCGTGCTTCATTTCATCAAAAACATCATCAGACGCCGCCATTTTCACTTATGAGGAAATCCCCAAGCTGTAAATTATTCGCATCAAAAAAACACTGGAAAAAAGAACCACAATTTCGAATACTGGAACAACCCATTGTTAGTTGTAAACCGCTCTAGACATAATACTTATGCTCGATTTAATAAAGAAGAGAATTAATTCATACAAAATTGGTTTTAAAACTGCTACCTCTATGAGTAACATATATAATACCTTAATACTCAATCGATTCCCAAGCTATCGCTAAATATTCGATACTATTACCTTACTATTCTTTTACTATTGGTTGCCAAACAAAATATCCCAATTTACACTCTCTCTAGTTGATTTACGACCATTATTGGATACTCATTACCACTAATGATGATCACTAATGCCGATCCGCTTCATTCTTAACCCTTTATAGAGATATCAAGATGTTATCGCTTCCTCTCGCATATGAACATGACATTCGTGAAATTCTTCCGCTCTGCTAATTGGCCACAAAACGACAGTTGAAGGCTCAGAGAGGCAACAAGTGGGGCTAACTATGCAAATGGTCTGTTTCAAATACCGGATATTTAGCTGCCAGCAGCAGCATCGCCTCGACGCAGCAGCAACATGACACGACAGCAACATCCACAATAACAGTAGCAGCAACAACATCCACATCAATTAGATGGCAATTCTTTTACGACGTCTGCTATGAACTTGTGATGGGCGCTCTGTGGTGGCACTTTACGACCTGCGACTCGCGACTTGCGACTTTAAACCTGCGACTTGTATCTAATTAAGATTACAATAAGTTAATTGCACAAGTGCAGCACCAGCAGCAGTAGCAGCAGCATAATGAACGCACTTTGGATAGTAACATACTCGTACTTAGTGGCTGTCGGTCTCCACTGTAACTAATTCGCATGGGGGTCTAATACAAGGCCCCCTGAGATGATCTCTTCTTTAGCTTCTGCTTCTGGTTGTTGTTGATGTTATTATTGTGTTTTTGTTTTCGTTTGTCGCACATCATTGTCGCTGTGCTTTGGAGTTGGGTACATGTCGCATCGCTTGTCGTGTTCTTCATGACACGAGCTTATATTTACATATGTATTTATATTTCATACCCTTCAAGATCGAAAATAAATATTCATGATCTTTGAAATCTCTCGACATGATGGGGCATCAAAATACCTACTACAAAAAAGAGTTGAGAGCTTTAATGATATTTTTCCTTTAACTTGTAAAAATGTAAAAATTTCCGAATACCATTTCGGGAACAGTCACGCTACCATCTCCAGTTGCTCTCAACTAAACTTGGAAAGGCAATTGCCATCTTCTTCTTCCTCTTCTTGTGCGGTGCACAGCAAACTGCATTTTTATGATGAGAAATTTCCGCTTACGATAATACAGTTCAGTTGGGTACCATTGTTTTAAATTGTCATTAGGCACCACAGTTGGGCCAAAAGTTTGTCGTCGTTAGGTCTATTACACAAGCTCCTAACTACAGCAAGAAGACAGATGTTTGTGGTGCATCATGTATCTCTAACATATTTGGGCATCAAAATAAATGCAGTCGACTTGGGGATGTTGGGAAATAGAATAAATAATGACACGCGATTTGCATCAACAAAGAA
Organism: Zaprionus ornatus; assembly: GCA_018904035.1. Taxonomy (NCBI): domain Eukaryota; kingdom Metazoa; phylum Arthropoda; class Insecta; order Diptera; family Drosophilidae; genus Zaprionus; species Zaprionus ornatus. Next base: position 7,546,386 of record JAEIFZ010000115.1, on the reverse strand, counting down.
ACCTTTTTAATATATATAGTATATATATATATATTTGTTTTTGTTGTTTATTAAATACTTTTTGTTCTCTCTTGTTTTATGCTTTAAACATTGATATGTATCGTTCGTAATCGTTATGTCATTATCTCGTTTCGTTTTTGGTATAATTTGATCATATATCGTATTGTATATCGTAATGTTGTCTCAGTTTAATTATATATGTTACTTGAATTTTTCGCTAATATGTATACATACATCAATTGATTACTATGGCATGTGTCAACTGCAAACAACAAACAAGAATACAATTATAATCTTAAAACCAAACTGGCTTGTATTATACCGTACACCATATAGAGTATATGTATGTAATATGTATGTTATAGTTAGTGTAAGGTTCAACATAGTAGTACTAAGATTACTCGATCTAGTAGTCTCCTCATAGTTCACATCATTCATTGCTTTTTTACGCAAATTCATCTTCGCTTTAATACATAATAAAATAGTATTTTGGTGGTTTTGTTGTTAGTAACTTGATTAAACAATTCAATTCAAAGTTTCTTATATACAGAGTTTGTTTTAGGTAACACTGCACACAATCTAAATAAAATTCACGATGCTTTTGGGATGCCTATAACAATTGCTAAAACGATTTCGCAGACAACTATGCGCAATTCGAGTATATGTTTATAGTATATAGTATGAGCTTGACTGGATAAATATACATTCAGATCTTATGCAAAAACAAATAACAACAGCAAAGAACACAGATTTCTACAAAGTCGCCACAAAATATTAGAAACACCTGCTAAAAAAAACGTTATAACTAATAAAAATAACTTTCTTATTTAACTAAAAAGAAATCGCATTGAGTCCTATCCCTATAGCAAGTGTTTCTATTAAGTTGGACGTGATTGTATGTAAATCAAGAATGTATCAATTTATGTATCCATTAAAGTTAAAAATTGACTCATTATTACGCTGTTTTAAATTACAAGCCCTGGAATATTGAAGCCCGGAATAGCTTAATTTATTTTCGAGTTGTTTCATTAAGTTTCTGTAGATTTAAATTATTTTTTATGTAAAGTTTAAAAACTTGTAGTTGCCCAATTGTATATCAAACTGACTGGGCTCGATCAAAAAGCAGTCAACATTTAAGTACTCGTAAAGCCTCAGTACATGATAATTATTAATAGATAAATATACTTTTTTTTTATAGCTGTCACATCAACGGGGAACAAACTTCAACAAGAGAATTACGAATGGAACAAACTGACGCATCAATATATTAAATATCTCGAACAAAATTGTTTTTATTAAAAGAACACGAATATTCCAATAAAACTTTTAGGGATTCCGATAATATTTGGGATAAGGTTTAGGCAGCGTGTGTATTTCAATCGATTTGGTTGCCAATTCTAATTTCAATCATCTGCAGAGAATCATAGTGGATTTTGCACTTGGTATAATCATTCTAAATTCATCGTATATTTAAATATATATACTAAACAAGTATATATAAATAGGTTTATGTTCAACTGTGTATATATGCATTAGGTACTATGACGCAACATTTTTGCTAATATGTTTTATGATATCTTTACTTTGGTTTCGTGTTTCTCTTAGTTTTGTGTGGTTTTTGCTCTTTGAGAGCAGCTAAAATTCTTTGCCTATATAACGTTTTATTAGTACCTAGATTTTTGTCTGGTTACTCCGTTTACATACACCCAAATATATGTTATGTAGTATATGCACATAGAATAGGATTTTCCAGTTTGCACAATTGATATGTTTCGTTTATCTTCATTCTCATATTCATATTAAGTTGTAAGTTTCTGTTGCTCGTGGAAGGACACATGATTCACATTATATGCACCTAATAAAAAGGATCGATATGTATAAATATATATGCATAGTTTTGAGAATGTGTGAGAGGCGATTTGCAATTCCGTCACTAACACAGAAACGAATTAACTAGACAACAAATGAATCGGAATTGCACCGGATAGATAAACATATAACATAGAGTGTATATATATTTTTTATAGAGCTGTAAGACTATCGATTTTAATATCGTCCGACCTAAGAATGATAATTATAAATGGAGTTTAGTGGATCAACTTTACAATTGTATATCTCTATAATTTAATTCGATTGGGCGATAGTACTTTCGATAGTTTCGCAGCTCCAATTTTAGTTTTCTAAATTGTTTTTTTTTTTGCTCTAAACTCTAGAATAATACATATGTCTTAATGCATTTTCTCGTGGTGTTGAAAATGCAGTTGATATGTTTTCAGTTACGTTAAGGTTTTGACATTGATATGTTTCTCGATTTTTTAACTTTTATATAACATTTATACATTGGATATGTGTCGATTTATATATACCGAGAGAAGTGCTCTTTATTTTACTTTCGCCAATTATTTCACCTATATATAGCACCAACTTTTTGCGGTACTGCGCCAAAAAGTATGTTGCAAATATTTCTGTGGAATTTCGGTGAAAGTGAAATCCAGAACTCTTCTGTCTTTTGTTTTCCCTTTACCCTATTCGAAGCGTTCTTAGAAGATACTAAACAGGACATTAACTAAGCATTTGCCCACGTTCGGCAAGGCTCTAAGCTTATGGAAACTATACACAAAATCTGGCAAAATTAATATAAATCTTTAGACGCAACATTCTGCACTTTATACCTGAGCACTTGTGTGTTTTACGTACGCTGAAAATATCTATGTACTGTATGAATATATATGGTATATATACTCTTCTATCGGTTATCGATTAGGTACCTAAGAAGCCTCAAAATAATACTGCTCGAAGCAACTGAAAACGTAGTGTGAGAACCTTAAGAGTCACAGAACACATCTCAGAATGCGGTGTTATTCTGTTCTGTCGCGGGCATGGGCATGGCCTGGTTTGGGCCACCGCCACCACCTGTGACCATTCCTGGCTTACCAGTAGCCGTGTCTAACATCTTTTGTACTTGAGCCTGCGCCGTCTGCTGGTTCATGCGTCGCGCCTCTGCAACGGGCAAATCGTCATCGGATTCCAGCGCTGGATTGATACGTCCATTGCGCTCATCCTTGCCAGCCATTGTGGCAGCACCATACGAACGCGCCAGAGGACCTGCCATCACAGACAGTTGCTCACCGGACTCGGATGGATCTCCAACACGCTGCACATCCTCGGGAATGTTCACCACACAGCGGAAATAGTCATAACTCGGTGGCAGTTTACCCGACTCGAACATCATTCTGGAAGGGATAGCAAGGGAGCGTAAGCAATGTGTAGAGAAGGATAATTTCTGTGTTACTTACTTGGTCCACCAGGAGACAAAGACCAGCGTTATGAGACTGATTAACATGGCCATGGTGCGGAAAGGAAAAAGCTGCGTATTCGTTTCTACGTCGTAGCCGGGATAATGGATGAGGGCAGGCAGTCCCAGGATGGCTTCGCCACCGGACAGACGTATGAGCAGTGCCACAATATAGGCAGCCAAGCTGCCATATGTGTTGCAATGCTTCTTGAAGTGCACCACCATAAGCAGCTGCGGGAACAGGATGACGTAGACCAGATCGGAGCACATAGACCTGCGAAATGCAAACGAACAAGCATGCATCCGGCACTTATGTAGATGAGCCGTCAATCAGGCACAAGCCAATGCATAATACACACCACAAGCCGTAGATGGAGGGTATGGTCAGTGCCATAATGGTTGCCAGAATGCCCACAACAATGATGGAGACGCGCATTACCCAAATTATTTCCATTTCGGAAGCTTTCTGACGGAAAATCAATTTGTAAACGTTGCGTGCGAACATCGAAGCAGCCGACAGTACGGACGAATCGGCTGACGACATGACTGCAGCCGATACGGCACCCAAGCCGAAGAAGGAAACAAAGTCAGGCGTGAGATACTGCAGCACCATAGGCAGTATCATGCTCGTCTCATCGACAGTCAGTGGATAAGGACCCTTGTAATCGGTTTCGTTCCAGGCTAGAGAGAAAAAAGATAGCACAACATTAATTAATTATTATGCTACAAAATCAGGCCAAAAGCACTTACGCGTTGCCTTGGCAATGGCACCGATGAGGACTGGAGGAATGGCCATCAGGATGCATCCAGCGGCCGCCACATAGGACAAAAGCTGGGCACGTCCCGCAGTCTTGCTGGAGAGAACGCGCTGAAAGTAAACCTGCCATGGAATGCCGCCGAAGACCAGCAGCAAACCGTAGTCTATGTAGAACCAACGTTGCTTTGGCTCCACGTGTCCAATCCAATCCACATCCATGTCACTCAGACTGCGTACATGTTCGTTGCTCCACGCAAAGGGTATGCACATCCACAAGCCAATGAAGATGCAGAACAACTGGATGACATCGGTGTAGGCCACCGAGTAAAGACCGCCGAAGAGCGTGTAGAAAATGGCAATGCCCGATGATAATATGACCGAGGTGCGATGATCCATGTCGATGATGACAGACAGCGTGGCACCAAGTGCGGCCAATATACCTGCCGCCCAGAAAACCTCACCGCACAGGGCAGGCAAAAAGAGAAGTCCACCCATGCGTTCGCCAAAGGAATCCTGCAGCGGATCCAACATAGTTATGTAGCCCTGCTTCCTCATGGGATTGGCAAAGAAGATGCCGCCTAAGAGGAGTAAATTGGGTTAGGTAAATAAATGTACACAGTGATGTCCACTTTGAAAACCTACCGAACACCAAACTGAGAGCGTAACCAAAAGGCGCCTGACACCAGACCAAGCCCGAGGTGTAAATTGCTTCCGCAGTACCGTTAATATATCCTCCACCCACCCATGTAGCTGTAGATAAATGAGATGCTCAACTTAGGCATGCTATGGGAGATCCCCCATCCAACGGACTCACCGGTCATCGTGAATATGCCTACAAAGAGACCTATAGAACGTCCGGCCAACATAACCTCCTCCTCAGAATCATTTCCTGACTGCTTCTTGCGTCCAGCCCAGATGCCAACGACAAGGATGAGCAAGTAGAAGAGCACAATGCTCACCACTCCGGCTATATTAATCATGATGTTGCTGCAACCTTATACCTTATGCGCCGAGTTTGACCTTTCAACTGATGAAGAGAGATAGTAAGAGGACGACTGAGCAACATAATTATAAATAGTTGTGCAGTACTCTGGCTGCACTCGTTTATCAATTAACTCGCTTCATGGAAATGTGAAGCCATTCTGGCGCGCAGTTAATACACCTCATCCACCCCATCCACCTCCGCAGCCAAGGCCACCATTCCTGTCGATTGACCTTTAACGCAAGGATACGCGCCATGAGGCGAAATGACATTCTGTTGGGGCCATTGGCGCAACCAAGGACAGATCCTTGTTAATGGCGCTCAAATCGCCGCGGGGCAATTGCAACTGGACGGGAACCAGGGCTCCACTACTGTTGTGCAGTTAATGAGCTCTAATAGCAACTGCAATTAGATGCATCAATTTTTCAACAAATGATTGCCTTGCGCCATTTTGAAACACAAATTAAAGATTTCTATCGATGCTGGCACCTATCGACTGAGGGCACTATCGATAGTTACGTTGTGTGTTTTTCCTTCACAAGTTGCTGTTATTGTTTAACTTTGTTAGAAATAATTTATTATATTCGCTTCTTATGATTTCGTTCTAGTTTAAAATCCCCATTAATTAATCTTAAGAACTCGCACCCTAATTAAAGTCTTTGTCTTGGCCGCACTTAATTCTAAGTAAAGCATTGTTGAATGTAAAATTATTAAAAACACATGCGTGTGTGTGTGTGTATTTGTAACCCCAGAGGGGACAACAACAATTATTAAGCAGGGACAAACGACACTTTTGTCTCCATTCACAAAGTAAACTACAATTGAGCAACAACAACAGCAGCTGGCGGGAGGTGCGAGAGTGAGTGAGAAGGAAGCAGACAAAGAGGTGACGGCACAATCTGTGCGCATGTCCCAGAGCATTTACGGGCAATCGAACTCACCTTTGCTATGGTAAAACCAATGGGTATATTTGTTTGTGTGTGTGTGGGACTGTTTGTACGTCCAAGTTCAAAGCAGGCGTTAAGTTATGCGACGAAACTACGCGTTCCACGTTCACGTTCACGTTCCACACGTCCCGCGTCCTACGGTCCCAAGTTCCACACAAGCATACACAGTCTGCGTGTGTTTAACGACGGCGAAATGCGCGCGCCAATCAAATGCGCCTTGGCTTATGCAACATTTCCTAAAGAATTTGATTTATTTCGATTTAGTGTGCGACTACTTTTCAATAGCTAATGAAAGCAGATCACAGACACTAGCAGCGTATATAGTATAGATGTATATCTCTCTCTTTCTATATAGATATGTAGGAATCAAAAGTATCAGCAAATTTGACAGGAACCAAATAGGACCGATAGGAGCAGCTGTAGCTGGAGCTTGTGCAGCAGCAGTCGCCCCAACGTAGGGACGTCTTTTGAGACGGACTGTTTCGCGTTTTAAAATGTAACCCACACATGTGCTCCTTCTATTGGGGAATCACGTGGCGACCGCATCAATACAAATTTATTAAATCAGCTTCAAGGTAAATAGAATTCAGTCTAACAAATTTATATAATGATAACAAAACTTTTGGATTTTTAGTAGTTCCCTATCGATTTTGTATCGCAACTCAACGCGACTTGAAATTAAATTTCAATTTAATTGATAATTTTGTTAATTTTAATTTGCAAATTAAACCGTCACTTAGTCATAAACAAATGCGTCGCGAATGTTGTGTCTAAACCGAAAACTCGTCCCACGTTCTAGCGCCGTTCGCCGTTCGTACTGACGAAAAGAGTAGCAAAATTATAACTGAATTGGAAGTTCAAGTGCTGGAGCCTTAACAGCGGCACACCGAGAACCGAAAACGTTGGGTTCATTTCGTTATATATGTATGTATGCGCAGGAATTCCTGTAAAGTGTTCACTCTGTCCTCCCCTGATTGCTTCCACTGGAACAGCTGCTCCAGCCGGCTGGGGTAGTTCTTCCTTTCCAAGCGGCTTATCAAAGCAGGGGAGGAGTGAAACGCCAGGTGATTACAGCGCATGTGGTGAAAAGCTGCTTACACAGGTATCGCCTACTCAACCACTTCCCCTTCCATGTACTATATTTTAAGCTTTTCGATTGCAAATTGAAACACGCATTTAACGGAATATTCCACATATAGGTTGTGGATATAATAAAAAGTCTTTAGTGGATTAAAAATCTCTTTATTGAGATTTAATTGTAGACACATATAATTAATTGAGTCAAAAATATGTTCTCAAATTGATGAGAGCATTTTAGAATTCTGAAAAACATCGACATGCAGCAGATATTCAGTGTATAATCTCTAAGCTAACAGTTATTAAATACAATAATTAAGTATGGAGATGTCTCAAATTAATATCCGAACTTGTCGTTAAGGTGGGTGATTCCATCACCGCTTTGGTTGCTTGGCGGCACCCACTTGGCGTACTTTTCGTCCTCCTCATGCTCAGCCAGCTCATTGAGATCCATGTCCACATCCTGTCGCTGCTGTTTGTTGGCACGTTGTCGTGCACGTTGACGTCTTTTCTTGTGGGCTGCCGACTCGTCCTCCTCCTCCTCCGCCTCCGCGGTAGTAGTTTGTGGCTCTGTGCCTTTTACGGTGGACGTGGCTTTTGGTTTCTCCCCATCTGATGTCTCTACCTTACTTTTGTTTATGGCATCCGTTTCTGCTATTGAATTGTTCGTGTCCACTTCCGACGCGACTGTTGGTTCTATTTCCTCTGTGTGCTCATTTGTTGATAGTTTTGTAACTGCATCCGGGGTCGGCTTTTCGTGCTTCTTCTCTTTTTCTTCTTTCACTTCCTGTTCTTCTTCGTCTTCAACCTCCTCGCCTTCGGATTCAAATGCACTTGCTTTGACTTTGGGACGCGTGCTGGGCATCGCTTTAACCACTTTGAATTTACTAAACTGATTCCTCTTGCCAATCATTGGCAACTGCTTTTTCACCGGATTTCCCTCTTGCGACTGGGCCGCACTTGCTGTGCTGGTGCTAGAGGCTAGGAAGGGTAGCGCTGTTGGCTTGGCTATCTTGATAAGCCTCTGTAGCTTCTGTTGCTCTGTTTTAATGCGTTGCTCCTCCAGCTGTTGTTTAAGAGTTGGATTAGTCGTATTAAGAATATTGTAAAGCATTCTCTATTTACCCGCAACTTCTTGATCTCTGTTTTGTCCACCTTGGTTACATTCTCACTGAGCGTATCCATAAAGTTGTCCAGATCATCGCCGGCGCTTTGTTGCTTGACTGCCAACTCCTTAAGACGTTTCTCATTCTGCTGATATTCGGCAATCTCCTTTTCGACTTTATGCTGCTCCGCCTTAAGCTCCGACTCCTGCTTGAGCTGTGAAGTATTCAATTTAAGTAAGTCATCATTTCAGTTAATTTCATTTCGCTTTCGACTTACCAGATCTTCATAGGTGAGCGTTACGCTGGTCTTGCTAGTCTCCTTCCGTTGCTTCTTTCTTGCCACATCCCCTGTGCGATCCCAAAACTCGTCCTCGTCATCAGAATCGCCGGTTTTCTGAATCTTGCGTTTCTGTGACTCCTGATTAGCCTGCCGCAGCACGCCGTGTCGATCAAGTGTGCGACATGCCTCCAGTGCGCACTGCACTACGCAATCCTTTTTACGCCCCTTGTGTGTGACTTCCACCACAATGGGACGACCATTGGAGTCGTCTATGGGCAGCTCTACACGGCAGACAAACGAGGCCTGGGACAGCTCATCGCATTTATATTCCAGCGTCAGGCCCTCACGCTCGAAGAAGCCACGTAGAGTTTTTTTGGGATCATCAAAGAAGAGGTCTTCGTTGTTAGTACTGGCGTACGGATTATGTGCGAGATCTGTTTCCTCGTCAGCATCCTCGCCCATGCCCCAGCTGACTCCTTCGTTGCGCTCACGTTCGACGGCTTCCTCAGCTTTCCGTATCTTCTCTGCTGCAGCCACGGCCACCTGTTGTTCCCTTTGCTCGCGTAGCTCTGTGACTGTCATCTCCGACTCGGGCTCCTCATCATCGCTGGGACCCTGCAGTATGTACACACGGGTGCTGCTTCCCAACTTTAGCATGTGGCCGACGCGAATGCGAATGTAAATACGCGGCGGCACACGCTGCTTGTTCAGAAAGGTGCCGTGGGTGCTCCCCAGATCATAGATGTACCAACCCTCTGGTTGCTCAGGCTCGGAACTATCCTCAGGCTTTGACTTATTATCCTTTGACTTATTATCCTCTCCATCACTTTCCACATTTGGCTTCGGCTTATATTGCAGAACCGCATGATAACGCGATATAGTCGGATGTGCCATAGCCACATCGTTCTCGGACAATCTACCAAAAGTCCAGATGGCTTGCTGTTGCAGGTCTTTAACTTCGTCAATTATTTGACCTGATTTCAAGACTTCAAATCTGTATTTCTGGTCGGCGGCCGGTGGCTTTGACCACTTTGGAACTTTGTAGGGACAAACGGAAGGTGCTGGAGCTGGCTTTGGCGCTGGTGTCGATGGTTCAGCGGGCTTTTCTACTGCAACTGGTGTATTCTTAGCTAGTTGAGCTCCTGGCAACACTGGCACTTTAAAATCATCCATGCTGTCATTCAGTTTATGCAAAAACTTGTATGTACATTGCCAAAAATTTGCAGTTCTATTTGTCCATTGCCAATTGCAGATATGCGCGATATATTTAGTACGATTCTATTATCGTTAGGCCTCCACCCAAAAATTATTCGTTTCGTTTAAATCGCTACAAATATCGATAAGTCTTCTGCAAAACAAAAATGTATTTTACTATATGAAATATATTTTGAAATGCAACACACATGTAATACAAAAAATGTATTTTAATATGCATAATATAATTTAACTTTATCAAAGCTAATTATCTGTTGCTTAATAATTCTCCGTAACAATCAATCGATACATGCTGCAAGATGTACTAAATATTGAGACATAATTTGAAGAGAGTTGGTATGTCTGCATTTTGATTGCCCGGCAATTCATTTATTTTTTGTTTTCAGTATTATTTCTGTGGATTATAGTTTTTTCTTTTATATTTTATTAGAATATGAAATAAATTTTACCAGCTATAAGGTATGGCCTTTTCGCAATCCTTTGAATTAGGCGACAGTACGTTTATGCAACTGGAGAGTGATTTGAAGACCACGCGCAAGGAGTATCCTAACAATAACAATGAAAATCAGCATGCTAATGGACTCGAAATCATACAGGAATCCCCACCCAACATTAAACAGAAGTCTTACACGCAAAAAAATATATCGAAAGCATCACAACGCCAGCGCTTTAGACGCAGTAAATCCGACTCCAAGCTGGGCAGTGCGAATACAGTGTCAAACGGCAGTTGTTCTCAGTATTCGGACTTCTTTAAGGATGATTTCTCCATTCCCGAGAAGAAAACCAAAGAGGTGGAAGATTCCTTGATTCGTGTTTCCCAGATTCAAGCAGCTCTTGATAGTGATGAGGATAAGGAACTTTCGGACAACCTAAACACAACGTCAATTTTTGAGGCTCAAATTTGTACCGAGGATGTATTCAACTCGGAGATGGAACCCAACACGGAACCTGTGCAGGGGATAGCCAGAAGTCCATCGCCAATTGAACTAGCTAACCTGGATGAGAGTAGCTTTCTGTGTCCCGCTAAAGATGCACAGGCAACGCATCAACTGCGTGAAGATTTGCGCCGAAGTCACTGTGTGCTGACGAAGCAGATTGACGACTATCAGTGTCAACAGGAGACACCAAAGACGACTCAAAACCTAAGCACCATGTCACCCAATCAGTTACGTCTGTCACCCAACAACAGTTGCTCATTGAATCGCACTCCCTTAGAGTCCAAGGATCTGCCGGCACTAAAGGAAATCTCGGCGTGGAGTTTGCCGCACAGTGTGCTCAATGAATACAAGAAGAAAGGGGTCCTCCAAATGTTTGACTGGCAGGTGGAATGCCTCAGCAATTCGAGGGTGCTTTTCGAGCATGCGAACCTGGTCTACTCGGCGCCCACTTCGGCTGGCAAGACACTTGTCAGCGAGATCTTGCTGTTGAAGACGGTGCTGGAACGGAATAAGAAGGTGCTGCTCATATTACCATTTATTTCGGTAGTGCGTGAGAAGATGTTCTATCTGCAGGACCTGCTTACTCCTGCTGGATACCGTGTGGAAGGTTTCTTTGGCGGCTACACGCCTCCCGGTGGCTTTGAGAGTATTCATGTAGCGATCTGCACCATCGAGAAGGCCAATTCGATAGTTAACAAGTTGTTGGAGCAGGGAAAACTCGATGAAATTGGCACTGTAGTGGTGGACGAAGTCCATCTTATCTCAGACGCAGGACGTGGTTACATTCTCGAGCTGCTGCTGGCAAAGATTCTCTACATGTCGCGCAAGAATGCGCTTCAAATTCAAGTGATCACCATGTCTGCCACACTGGCCAATGTGCAGCTGCTGCAGCGTTGGCTAGATGCCGAGCTCTACATCACAAACTATCGTCCGGTTGCTCTGCAGGAGATGATCAAGGTGGGCACGAAGATTTACGATAATCAACTGCGCTTCGTGCGCGATATTATGAGAACTAGTGAGGTACCAGCACTGACAAATGACGGCGATCACGTGGCCCAGTTGTGCATTGAAACTCTGCTCGAAGGCTGCTCCGTCGTCGTCTTCTGCCCCTCCAAAGATTGGTGCGAGAATCTGGCAATACAGCTGGCCACAGCGATGCACACGCTCATCAAGTCTGACAATCATTTGGCACGCAAACTTCGCTCGCAGCTCAATACGGAGGCTATTGAGGACGTAAAGCGACAATTAAGAGATATTCCCACGGGTAAGTAGTGCAGCATCCAATAACTATATACATATGTATGTCTAACTTCTCTTTCTCCAATTAGGCCTAGATGCGGTCATGTCTAAAGCTGTGACCTACGCCTGTGCCTTCCATCACGCGGGTCTCACCACAGAAGAGCGTGATATAGTCGAGGCGAGCTTTAAGGCAGGTGCCCTCAAAGTAATTGTGGCTACCAGCACTTTGAGCTCAGGTGTCAATCTGCCTGCGCGTCGCGTTTTGATACGCTCGCCTTTGTTCGGAGGCAAACAGATGAGCTCGTTGACTTATAGACAGATGATCGGGCGAGCTGGTCGCACTGGAAAGGATACACTGGGTGAATCCATACTCATTTGTAGCGAGAGCAATGCACGTGTGGGGCGGGAACTAGTCACTGCACAGTTAAAACCCATCAAATCCTGTCTCGACATGGATGGAAGCGTAAGAATAAATCTCTCACCTCTTTACCTTTTTCCCTTCTAACACTTTCCTTTTTTACAGACCCACCTAAAGCGAGCACTCCTGGAAGTCATCTCATCGGGTGTGGCAAGCAGTAGAGAGGACATTGATAGATTTGTTAATTGCACCTTGTTAAGTGCCCAAAATTCTGTGGAGCAGGAAGGAGAACAGGGGGATAAAGAAGATGATTCCAGTTATGTCTGCGATGCGTTGGACTTTCTTGTGGAGTATGAGTTCATTCGCCTGCAGACGGATGAGGAGACAGACACACAAAAGTATGTGGCCACCCGATTGGGAGCTGCTTGTCTAGCCTCTTCTATGCCACCCACAGATGGACTCATTCTCTTTGCTGAGCTACAAAAGTCGCGGCGTTGCTTTGTACTCGAATCGGAACTGCATGCAGTGTACCTGGTGACGCCCTACTCTGTCTGCTATCAGTTGCAAGATGTAGACTGGCTACTGTATCTGGACATGTGGGAGAAGCTCAATCCGGCCATGAAGAAGGTGGGTGAACTGGTGGGCGTTAAGGAAGCGTTTCTGGTGCGTGCGATGCGTGGGCAAACCAAACTGGACTACAAACTGATGCAAATCCACAAACGGTTGGTAAGATTTGGAGAGTTATACTGATCTTGTTAACGTTTGATTTTCCGTTGCAGCTTCTATACAGCGCTGGCGCTGCAGGAGCTAGTCAATGAGACGCCCATAAATGTGGTGGCCCACAAGTTCAAGTGCCAGCGCGGCATGCTTCAAAGTCTGCAACAGATGGCTTCAACCTTTGCGGGCATAGTCACAGCCTTCTGCAACTCACTGCAATGGTCAACGCTTTCGCTGATTGTATCACAGTTCAAGGATCGTCTCTACTTTGGAATTCATCGTGATCTCATCGATTTGATGCGTCTGCCGGATCTGACACACAAGCGAGCTCGTGTACTGCATGACGCAGGTATCACCAGCCTAGTTGAACTAGCCGGGGCGGATGTCTTGGCACTGGAACAGTTGCTGCACAACTCGCTGAGCTTTGACTCGGTGAAGCAACATGAAAATGAAAATCAGCTGGAGGCAGAGCAACGAAATACGGCAAGAAACTTCTTTATTACCGGCAAAGCGGGCATCACAGTCGCCGAAGCAGCCAAGTTACTTATCGTTGAAGCCCGTCAATTCGTGCAGTATGAGATTGGAGTGGGCAGCATACAGTGGACGCAGCAGGGCAAGAACGATTCAAAGATACCAAGCGAGGAGGTGCAAATATCATTGGAAGAGCAAGAACCGCAGGATAAGAACAATATAAAGCAAATAAAAGGTAAAATGCCAGTCGTGGAGCTTCACATGTCACTGGAGCAGGAACAGGAGGAACAGCAGCAACAGAAAGAGCAGCAGCAGCAGGAGACGCAACAGCAGCAGACCAAGCAAATCAAATGTAAAATGTCAGTCGTGGAGCCGCACATGTCGTTGGAGCAGGAGCGGGAGGAGCAACAGCAGCAACATACCAATCAAATCAAACGCAAAACACCCGATAGAGATATGAGTCCAGAACAACTGTCGCCCTGTAAAATACGAAAACTGCATCCTGGTGACCAATTAAGGCAAATCACGCAGGCAAGGAGAGATACAAAAGAATGGGAGAATAAGACAGAATCGGTTGAAAATCTCCTTCAGAAGTTAAAACACATAAAGAGCAATGACACAAAGACGCAGATTTCAAATGGATCAGAGAATTTAAAAGCATCTAAACCAAGACAGAATTGCGACTTGGGGGACAGAGATATCACATCCGAGAAAAAGGAGCATGTGGAGAATCCAAGTCATAAAGAAGAACCAAAAAAAGAAGCTACCAAATCGAAACCTATGTCAAAAGATGCTGCACCGAATCCACCTGCCAAAGCCCTTCCTGATGTTGTTAAGCCTCAAGAATCTTCATCAGAAAAGCATGATAACCGATTTCCAACCGTTAATAATCCCGCTCCTGCCGTCCAGGAGGAATTGCCCAGCACAAGCGCAACATGCCGCAAAGAGTTGCTTAAAAAGGAAATAGAGGAACGGCGTCGCATTGCGCTGATGAAAATCAACAAGAGACGCGCAGAAATGGAGAATCAGGCAACAGATGCCATGTCTGGCAAAGCGACTCCGCCTTTGAACAGTCTCGAGGCAAAAGAACAGGGAACAAGTAGCAACATCAATGACAATCCCAAGAAACATCCCGAGCAAGAACATCCTCCCGCGTCAGCAGCTGCTGAACAGGGAACAAGTAGCAACATCAATGACAATCCCAAGAAACATCCTGAGCAAGAACATCCTCCCGCGTCAGCAGGTGCTCCTGAACAGGATCTCTTTACGGGCGAAGACTCGTTTATGCTCAGCACTGGGCTAAATGCTGCGCTGACAGCGGCTGAGCGTAAATCCGAGACTGAAGCAGATGAAATACCAAGCTCACAGCCAAAAGAAGTAGAAGCAGTTGCCTCACCACGTCTAATGCGTTCATATCAGCTGCGATCCCAGCGTCGAAATAGCTTCAGGCCAACGCCATCTGTTCCTCTCGCTGAAGTTGCCTCTAATACCACGTCAGCTCCTCCATCTCCTCCTGCTGCTCCTCAGGATACTGATACTGCATCTTCTATAGAAATTTCGAATATATCTGTGGACACTTCGCTGATAAAACATCCTACACAGTTGAACGCATCTCACATACTCAGCTGCTCCAAGACGGACGAGAATGCTTCCAGCTTTAGCAGCGTGGACATTGTGGACATTTGCGGCAATAGAAATATCTTTAAACTAGCCATGGACGAGTTGCAGCGGGCGACGCGCTGTGGCTTCAGCATCGGACTGCAGCACCAGGCAGGCAAGAGGAAACCTCTAATTGGCGCGAATCTCCTGATTAACCAAGTGGCTGCGGCGGAGGCACGAGATGCAGCTGCTGGCAGTGAAATCCTTTTCCAGTTGGATGACTCTTGTTTTGTGGCCGGCATCGCCTTTAGCCAGGCTGATAATGTGGTCTATTACATGAACCTGCAGCAGGAGGAACACCATGAGGTGGACACCAAGAAAAAACTTCAGTATTTGTACAGTTTTCTGGAACGCACAGAGCTTACGATACTCATACACGACGGCAAGGAGCAGCTGAAGGCCTTGCGGCGTGCCATGCCCGATTTAAAAAGAGTCAATGTAAAGCTGGAGGATCCCAAGGTGGCCAACTGGCTGCTCCAGCCGGATCAGACACTTAGTTTTCATAATATGGTAAGTTCCATTTGTGCCTTGATCCGCCAGAGAAGACTGATCCCGAAGTAATCCTTTGACAGTGTCAACAATTTGCACCGGAGTGCACAGCTCTCGCCAAGCTTTGTGGCAGTGGACGCGGATATAGCAGCTTCGGGTTGGATGCCAGCAGCGCCATAATGCCCAAGGTACGGGCCTCCATCGAAGCGTGTGTAACAGTGCACATACTCAACGGGCAGATCGAAAATCTGGAGAGAATCGGCACGGGACAGTTGCTTAAGTTTTTCAGAGGTAAGTTCTGCTCTTCTGCTCCCGCAACTCCATACTGATTTCTTTTGCCTTGCAGATCTGGAGATGCCCATACAGGTTTCGCTGTACAACATGGAATGCATTGGTTTTCCGGCCATGGAGCATCGTTTGCAGCGTCTATTTCAGAAGATAGTGGCCACCATGAAGAAGCTGGAAACAAAGATCTATGAGCTGCACGGCTCGCGATTCAATCTGGGCTCCACGCAAGCTGTGGCCAAGGTAGTTGGACTACATCGCAAGGCAAACGGCAAGGTGAGCACGTCTCGTCAAATTCTGGAGAAGATCGACTCGCCCATATCACAACTGATCCTAAACTATCGCAAGCTGAGCATGCTGCTCTCGAAGAACATGCAACCACTGCTCAAGTGCTGCCAGGAGAATCGTGTGCATGGCCAGAGTATCACGTTCACGGCGACGGGACGAATTTCCATGGCGGAGCCAAATCTGCAGAATGTGGCCAAGGACTTTGAAATCGAGATGGCCAAAGAAAAGATGACGATTTCGTGTCGCAGCGCCTTTGCTCCCATGGAGGAGAAACGTTGCCTGCTCTCGGCAGACTTCTGTCAGCTAGAGATGCGCATTTTGGCGCATCTGTCTCAAGATGAGGCGCTGCTTAAGGTGATGAATTCACAGCAGGATCTTTTTACAGCTATTGCGGCGCATTGGAACAAGATTTCCGAGTCTGAGGTTTCGGAGGAGCTCCGCAACGGCACCAAGCAGATCTGCTATGGCATTGTCTACGGCATGGGCATGCGCAGCTTGGCGGAGTCACTGAAATGTACCGAACATGAGGCACAAATGCTGTGCGAGCAATTCCATCTGGCATACCCGGGCATCAAGTACGTCTCGATTTGCCTAATATCATTGTAAATATATTAGTTAACTGTCCTTTCCCCAGAATCTACACCATGAAGGTGGTTAAGTTTGCGCGCAACAATGGCTATGTGGAAACTATAACAGGCCGAAGGCGTTACCTGGATCACATTAACAGTGGTGAACCACAACTGAAGAGTATGACGAAGATAAACATTGATTTTATTTTCTTCTGACCTTTTCCTCACAACATAATTGTAGATCAAGCCGAGCGCCAGGCCATTAACTCGACAATCCAAGGATCTGCGGCGGATATAGCGAAGAATGCTATCTTGCGCATGGAGAAAAACGTAGAGCGATATCGGGACAAACTGGGGTTAGCAGAAAATTCCGTTAATCTAGTGTTGCACCTGCACGATGAACTCATTTTCGAAGTGCCCATCGATAAAGCCAAGAAACTCGCCAAAGTTCTCAGTCTGACGATGGAGAACGCGGTCAAGTTAACCATCCCGCTCAGGGTGAAACTGAAAATTGGACGCAGTTGGGGCGATCTACAGGAGATCAAAGTTTAATGTTTTTTTTACGAACTATATTAGGTTATCAAATTAAATTTGGTTTTTATTGAATTTTTGAATTTATATTGTATATTTTTCGAGCCTGTAAAGATTTATTGACGCTGTTTCTCTTCCCATTCTGTCCATGAGCCAATATAAGCTTTGGCACTGTGAAAATAAAGTTGTACATTATTATGTATATGAATGTTTGACTCTTTTTATTTATTGTCTTTCTTACCGTGCAAAGCCAAGATTTTTGGCCAAAACTGCAGCACGCTGTGCACGTCCACCGGCTTTGCAAGAGAATATTACGACGGCATCTGAGGTTGGCTTGTTCCGACCATAGGTCTTCAGAAACAATTCGTCGGGTAGGTTGAGAGCTCTTTCCAGATCAGGCACTATCATAGAAGGCGTAGAAAAGTGACTAATTTTAAATTTAATCCATGCAGATCAACAACTCACATGGAATGTTAATGCTGGCCGGCAGTGTGCCCGTCTCCTTTATCTCCGAATCGTTGCGAACATCGAACAGATATTGGTCTTTATGATTGGGAATATCTTTAACTTCTTCATAGGTGGCCATTTTGAAATAATTTTGATGAAAAACACCTAAAGTTCCAAACTTGCTTATCTCGTTAAATTAACGCCGATAAACATAGTGTTAATCGTTGAAGGCTGCCAACTTAACTTGGGCGCTCATTTACTAACTGCAACTGTTATCGATACAAGCAACCAATATCTCACACTGCCAACTTGCGATAATCGCAGTTCAAACGCACTTTCAAAACAACACAGAACGCTCTTTCACAAATTGTTCTTTTTATTTGTAGTTTATATAATTTTTAAATAAAGTTCCAATTTCACATTAATCATAATCAAAAATTAACTAAATAAGAAGCAAAGGCAAAAATTTGCTCTACTAAATCAACAATCAAATTGCACAACTCTCAATGCATGCGTGGAGCATTTAGATAAATTAAACAATATTGCAAAATAAATATATGTATGTATGTTATCCTTTAGACTGACTTCAATGCATTCAGTATATATATATATATAAATACATATATACAAGTGTATATATAAATATGTATATCAAAAGTGGCTCAGTTTCGGGCAAACTTTAAAGGGCATTAACATATTTAAATCTACATGCTTTGTATATTCTTCTCATTTCGTGCCTTTGCCTTATTATGTTAAAACAAATGTTTATTATGTACTTTTTACTTAAATCAACAGTGACGTCAGATATCTAGGCCTTTTAATGTTTGCTTGTACAATTCAATTAGCTAGTTACAGTCGTTTCATATATATATTTTTTTTTTAAGATTTCTCTTTCATTCAATAATTCCATTCGCTTTACAATTTAAAATTGATTATTATCCAAAAATATTTGTTATTCATATTGTTTAGTGTAAATTCTATGAATTTAGATTGTTGCTGTTATACCATTTGCAATATGATATAGCAATTTGATAGAAGAATATAAAGTACATATACAAAAAGACATCTGCCTTGTGGGGTTTACTGTGAGAGTATGCACGTGTGTGTTCTTGTAGTATGCACGTATGTGTGTAGTATGTGCGTGTGCATATGTATTGCGTGTTTGGGTATGCGTGCATGTATGCATGGACTCCTCTAGGCGAAACGCTTCGACGGTGGCACCAAATGCTCCGGCAGCACAGTGGGCAGCTCACAGCCATCCAGCTTGACATTGATTAAGTGCATCGCCAACGCAAACTCGTCGATGTCCAGGAAACCATCGCAGTCAATGTCGGATAGTTTCCAGATTTTGCTAAGCACAGAGTTTGGCAGTTTCGACTTGATGAGCTCCTGCTTGGCAGCTGTAAAGTAAGAATACACAAATGGTTAAAATAAAATCTGCATATTGATAGCAAGATGTGTACTCACTTGAGCCGGAGATCTTGCCATCGACCGGTCCCAGCCCGTTGAAGATGGCGTCTGTGCGTGGTTTATCCTTGTTGCAGATCCATTCGTGCTCGCCGCAGCCGGCGTCGATGCCCTCGCCCTTCATGTAGCCGAACGGCGAGACGGTGTCATCGATGACGCCCTCGAAGGCGCCTCCTGCAAAGATCAGAAAAGAACCAAAACATGCCACACATCAATAACAGTTCAACTTCGACTTAAGAGACTATTGTAATCTACGTTTGCTCTCGATGCGTACACGTTCAATTAGGCGCAATTAAAAACCTTCGCATCGTTTAAGGCTCCAATTGACTGTGTCGCCGTAGACGGCGAGCCACCTCGTGACCAACGCGACGGGGACAGACTGGCAACCGACATAAGTACGTACTTGAAGACGACCACCTCCTGCCTCGAGTGCACCAATAAACAATAGAGAATCGCGTGGCGCGAGTGCCTCCATGCGGTGTTGTTGCATGCGCTGCCGTTGCAACTTGCCGCCTACCGTCTGTCGCTGCCTTTGCTCAATTTATGGTATTTGCCGCTGAGTGCAACTTTCGATCTAACTATTAGTATGTTGATTATAGGGCGGAATATTCCACAATAATTTACGATCTCCTTTAAGAAACCTTTGTTCGACTTCTTAATACTGTCTATTGCAATAAATGGGAAAGTGTAAAAGGAAAGAAGGTAGATAATAATTCATTAGGGTCTGCTTGATTCGAATGGATTATATAAACCCTATTATATTATGCTCTATTCTAAATCAAATTAGAACTCAATGTACTTCTAAAAGTCTTCCGAATCTTCAATAAATTTGCTTGGTTTAAACAGAAATGGGAACAAAACGGTAGTTCTTGCTTACATCGGTAGCTGCCTCTGCCTCTGTGTCTGGTTCTGGCTCAGACTCTGCCTCAAGCTTAGCCTTTGTTTTTGTCTCGGGCTCTGGCGACTCTGCCTCAGGCTCAGGTTCTGCTGACTCAGGCTCGAGCTGAAAATCGAGTTTGGAATCAGGTTCGGCAGGGTCGGACGGAGATGACGATACTGCTGGGGCGTCGTTGTCGACATTGTCTATTCTACTCGTGCAGCTGCTGAACAATCTCAGCTGTTGCTGGCGCAGATTCTGCAGCCAACGATCGAAACGTTCGGCGAACTGAGCGCTCTGCGTGCCGGGGGTCAGAACTGGTGGCTCCTCGAATACATCGACCTCCTCGGCTGCGGTATGCAATAAAAAGAGAATTGAGTACACACACAGAGAGAGGAAGAGACAGAGAGTGAATGAGCAAGAGAGAGTGGCAGAATAAGAAAATTCTGGTGTCGAGATCTGCGTGACAAGCTTGGAAAATAGAAACCGAAAAAGAGAAACAGCAACAGAAACGGAGAATCCGTAACAGAAACAGAAAATTAGTGTGCCATTGTCAGAAGCGAAAAGAACTATTCGCTCAGGCTGTAGAACTACTATACCATAAGCTTTTTAGCGACATCTTGCTAAACATTGTGATATTGCAGATGTGTTGATATAGTACAAAAACACGGGTACAAGACCCCGGATTTGCTGTGCCACAAGTAGATAAGCAAACGAAAAGCGAGAGAAACTAATAACGCAAAGAACAGTTGCCCGAAAGCATCTACAAAAAAAACTGTCTACACTTAACCACGTACGACTCTGTCACGTTATTATAATGAGGAAATATGTAAGTCAAATAACTGCAGATCGTACAAAGTGTATTTTATATGACGCACTGTTTACTCGTGTGTCGTGTTTATAGAGAGGGAGAGAGAAACTCGAAGTACAAATACCCCAATTGATATATCTATCGATATATTACAGCATTGTTAGTAACATAAGCATCAATATAAGAAATTTATTTGCTTTACCAAAATATTGAACGTTATCTTATTCAAGATTATATCAAAATCTATCTCCAGTCTTATCTAAACAATTCAAGGGTAGTAGAATAAACAAAAACAAGTTTACAGAGAGGTCAGCTGCAATCTATCGATAACTCATAGCAACATATGTATACACATTTGTTTTATTTATATTTTTGTCACAGTATTTACTCAAGAGCAAGGGTCTGGTTTATAAAACTGAGAGAATCTCTAAGGACAACTATCCCAATTGAAAAGTCTATCGATAGTACTGTATAAACATCGATAGAGTAGAGATTAAATATTATTAGGAGTACATATAGGACGTCCTCTTATTTATGATTAGCTACAAATGTAAGGGAAGTAGAATATGTCTATAAAGGTCAGCAGCAAACTATCACTAACTCATATAAACCTCAATATACATATTCATTTCATGTCCATATCTATTTTTGTCCCGCATCCTTGAGCATAATCAAATCAACGCCCCGACAATTAGTTCGCTTACTAAATATATTCCTCTCTTATCGCAACATGGCGGGGTCAATTGCCCGCGTACCAAGAAAGAAAAGCACCAAACAAAAGTCGTGTCAAGTAAATGCAAATGGAAAATAAAACTATGCAAAGTAAGTGACGATGAGAAGAATCAACGAGAATAATCGAGGGAGCACACGAATTCGACACACAAAATTAGCGACGCGTTCTTGACTTTGATTTCGTTTGATTTTACGATTCTCAGCATAGCTCTCTTTACTCTTTCTTTTTATGTATCTCTTACTCTTTCTCCCTTTACTGCATGCTATACGGTTTATCAGCGCATTTCTTTGAGGTATCTTCTGAAATTGCATTCCCCTGACTTTGGGTAAATTTAAACGACAAGTTCATTCACTTTTCCCCCGATTGCGAGTCGATTTGTCTTTAGAATACTCTTATTAAGAGTGGAGCATAGTTATGACTTTCACTAATCTTGTAACCTCAGGTAATATAAAAGACAAATAATAATAAGACAATAAAAATTAGAAAAGAAACCTGAAGTAATGTAACAACTTTAAGTACTATACAACCAAGAAAGAGTATTGGAATTTCCTTTATTATTGGGGTATCGATATATCAAATACAACAAACTGCCGAATAAACGTAGTTTAATTGACCCAACAGAAGAGACAATTACTCGAGCCGAACCCGAAACAAAGCAATAATGACGCATGCCATAAAATACAAAACAGAAAATACCGCAACCGATCGTATGACATCAGTTTTTTTCAGTATTTCCCAAAAAAATCGCATGGATTTGCAAAATATGTGAAATCTGCTGTACGAACCTATTTACTCACCAGAGGATTCAAGTGGAATTCATGACCATTCTCCCAAAAAAGACAATCTTTGACAAGAGTCTTCAGTCTCTAGAGAAATCTTGCAACGAACTTCTCAAATACTTTTGTACGTATATCATCTAATAAATGCTTTCTTCCTGCATTTATGCAAAAGCGCCCTCAGTTTCTGTTCAATTTCACTAGGAGAATGGGAGAACGGGAGGATGAACGAATGGGAGGATGAGCCACTTAATGGAACACGCGCCAAGTCGGCGCCGCACACAACGAATTGATTCGCGGCCTCAGGTTGCGACATATGGAAAGGTGTGTGGGTGGGTGTGTGCGGTATAGAGGAAAGCGAATAAGGAGAAGGAGAGGGGACTGCGAGAGAGAATTGAATGGGTTGCACAAATGGGGCTTGGCTGTGATTTAAGCTGACTTTACCCGCTTAGCGCTTGAAATATGCAAAGTATTGTCTGACCGATATGAATTGTAATATATGCGATTATAATAAACGATTATAAAGTCTGTTCGAAGGTAAAACTTGTTATCAAATTACAGAAATAGATTAGAAAGAATCTACACTAGTGAATAAAATGCTTATGATTTCAATTAAATGATATTCCAAATTCTCTGGGATTAGAATCTTCTGACTTGGCAAATGCCGTAATATCTGTTTCTATGCAATCAAAATAATCTTAACATTATTCACCTACTTATCTACAAGTATACTTATATATTATCTGTGTGGCCCAGTTAGACTACCTAATGTCATATAGATAACATGCGATATGATTCGGGTGAAGTATTTCATTAAGATATTCTATACAATACAATATAGAAAACTATTTGTATATATTTTCTATCTAGATATACTTCGTGTCCTCTTCCGCTTGTTTAATTAAATTCATGCCTCGATTGTGGGCGATGGAGAGACCCGACATTCCGTTTGGTTTTGCTGTTGTATTTTTTTTTGGTTCTTTGCGGTTATTAGGTAATAATTATTCTTGTTTTCATATAATATAAGTTTATGTTTATTGGTTAAGTGTGTATGGAACAAAGAGAATATATGTAGAATTCAAGTTTCTAATGTCATGTGGTATGATCTACTATTATGAATGTGCTGGCCGACAATGCTCTGTTTACTCTTCGCTCATATGTTTTTTTTTTTGTAGATAAGAGAGTTGTTGTTGGAAATTAGAACAGCGCTAAACGGAAGAAGCAACATTGGGTCTGTGGAGAATTTTATCAAAAAGAAACTTGCTTACTGGTTATGCCTACCTGCCTGGCAACGCTGCCGCCGCCAGCCAAAACAAGTCAAGTTTCCCCATAAGCAATTCATTAGGGGAAAACAAACAGGTGCTAAAGGCAAACCTCGGACGTGTAAGTGGGCCAACATCACACGAAGACCTTGAACTCCCCAACCAGTGAAACCAAAGTCGAACAACGAGAATGAGAATAGAGAATGTAATGTAGAATGGCAGAGTGTAGAACAAGCGTTAACTACAGCCAAAGGTTCAGAGGTCATCGTGAAGCGAACGGCGCAACATAACAAAGAATTCAATTTGTCCCCTCCCCCAGCGCCTTGTTAGTGCGACAATTATAATCTTATTTCATATGTATGAGTATAAGCTCAGTGATTACTAATACCCTATGATTAGGCATATGGGGTAGGTATGACAAAGAAATTCATACATATGACTGGGTGATGATGATTCAATTGAAGAACGATTTCCTAATACAATAACCGGTTTATAAATTTGTGAACTAAGGATTCTATTCTTGTCAGTTACTGATGATTCAATTGAATAGAAATTTTATAATGCAGGGTATAACTTCGTCGTTCAAACAGCCCCTAAACCACTAGCTGCTAAACGTTTTCTCTCTGATTTTCTGTATCACTTGGCAACGCTTAAGCTTAGTTTGTGTTGTTGCCGTCGTCACGGTTGCCTGGATCTGGATCTGGAACTGGAACTGGACGCGTCTATGGTCAGTCTGTGCCCATCTGCGCCTATCTGCTGCCCGCTGGACTGTGAAAAATATGTGTAGCTATCAACTGTACACTTGCTGGCGGGACAACTCAGACCCTCCCCCTCCCTCGCTTCCCGTGATTCCATTACCCCATGAGTCATGGCAAACATTGACGTTTCTTTTTTCAAGTGCTTACATCACGCTAACTGAGGAGTTCGATAGTCGTTATCATGCGAACAAAATGACGAAAGCTACCGCCCAACTATGATAATATTAGACCCTAGAATTGTACGATAGACTCGATTGGAGTTCAAACGAACTTCACGTGGGCACACACTCAACTACAATACAGCTGCTCTCCAGACCTCATTTCAATTCTATTTCAAGTTATTTCCCCCATATTTACGGTGCACACCCAAACTAGTCCCAGTTTCCCTGCGAGTGCCTACAAAATTGTACCTTATCGCTATTCGTTTACAGTTATATACCATATATATAAAATACTTTGTTTGAGCTAGATATGAAATGTGGCGAATACACCTCAAGCCTGAGGATTGCACAATATTACGTGTATTCCCGCTTTTTTATTAAATCGCCAAAAAGTGCGTATGTCGCTCGTTTCCCCTGCTTATCAGCGACGCGACTTCTTATCAGTTTATTTGCATTAGTATAGGTGTGTGTGTGTTTAAATACTTGTTAGACTCGCTGAGTAGGTTATTGTGTTACATAAGCGCGAAAAGAGGAAGCTGCAGTGCAAAAATAGCACTTAAACAAACTCTGGATACAAACAGTCATTAATTTGTATAGTGAAGTGCCGGAGCATGTATCGATTGTAAGGACTGACTGTTCTAAAGATCGATTAATGAAAGTTAAACCGATAAATACCGAAAGGACATTGTTATGGTAAATGTTGGCGAATTTAACAACACTGCCAGCCCAAACTCAGTAAATTTTGTAATGTTCTTTAGCAAAATAAACAACTCTGTTTAAACCCCGCTAGCAAAGTTATCGATTGTACCAGTCGATAGGAAAGCGAGAGATCTCCTGTAACTTTCATTTGAGGCTGCATGGGCTGCTAAGCAGTAAAATTGTAATTGTAAATTGCATCCATTAGATACATCCGACTCCGCTTCGTACCGCCGACGCCACCTCTGTCTGACTGTGTCTGGGTACGTATATGTGAGCGCGCCAACAAACTTGTTTTCCACAATTTGGCATGACTATTTGTTAACTGGGTCAATGCGGTTTTTTTCTCTATTATTTTTTGCACATGCTTAATTGTTTTGTAAGACGCCGAAGAGAAGACTGAAAGATTCAACAGACTGACCCACTCTGCGTATCCAGAGTCAAACCAAACCCCGATTTGAACTTTGCTATAGATCGAACTGAATTTTGGCAGTACTTAAAGTTAGTTATTCAACCTGTTGAGCTCACGGAGGAAGAAAAGAAACTTCGAATTTATATAATTTATAAATACAATAGTGACGATTTAAGTATAATAAATAATAAAATAAAAAATATTTTATATATGATTTTCGATGGGACGTGTATTAAAACAGTAAAAAAATAAAAATAAGGAACAACTACCTATTTATAATTATGTCGATATTTACAGGAGGTGATATGTGCTACATAGGGGCAGGGTATAGAACGATATACAATACCCAAAACAAGCGGGCATTTCATACATTTGGATGCAGGATACGTCACAAGACGAGAGTGCGCGTGATGCGGGTCTGCCTCACAGGGAGAGAAACAGAAAAATTGCAAAGCCGGTGAATCTGGTGGTGAAATCTTGTTGCACTACAAAAATTACCTGAGATTGCTGGACAAGCAGGGACAAACGAGCACAAATCGTAGCAGATCGGAACGAAACGCATTTTAGAGAAACCCAAAACAAGAGATAGTTTAATCCCATTTCACACTCACCTTTTACAACTGGTTCGACAACCAGAGCCTGCTCCTCCTGTGGTATCATTTCCATCAGTCTCGCTATGTCCTTCGCCAACATGTTGTCCACAATGTCCAGCAGATGAGGCTTGAGTGAATGGAACTTAGTGAAGTCTTGATGTTGCAGCACCTCCTGCATTTTCTTGATATCCGGGAAATCTCCGGGTGAAATTGAATGCTCCTTCTGTATGCGATCGTAGATCTGTCCCAGGTTCTTAATCAGATCCTTCTTTTTGCTGTCCTTGCCAAACACAGAGGGCATATCCTTGCGAAGCTCGGCAATGATGAATGCATGCACCTTGGCCAAACGCGCTCGCTTGATCAGATCGTTAAGCTTACGCAGAGCTGCGTTGCGTGGAAGTGATTGCAAATCCCTAAACAGATCCTGCTCCTCATCCTCGAAGAGCCGGCGATTGGCATCGAAGCGCAGGGGCTGATCCCAGAAGCTGCCAATGTAAACACGCGCCACCTCCGGCGTCTGCAGCACCTTGCCCAGCGACCACATAAGCGCTCCATAAACACGCATTAGCTGCTGATGGTCAATCATGTCGGCCTTGTTAAGAATAATCCTTATCTTGTCGTCATGTCCCTTCAGAGCCTCAATCGAGCGCCTAAATTCGTCAGAGATATCCAGTTTGTGGGCATCGAACAATAGGATGATGCGATCCACACGCTCAGCGAACCACTCTAGGACGCCTGTGAAGTCATAGCCACGGTCAATGCGCTGCTTCTCACCGGACAGAATGCCGGGCGTGTCCACAATGGAAATGGCATTCAGCACAGGCGACGCGACGCTCGAGCACTGGAAACGATTGAGGAACGCATTGCCGTATTTGGAGAGGGGGCGGAACTGTTTCTTCGGGTCCACGACGAGCGCATTGCCGGGAATAACGCCCTCCTTATCATCGTACATGACGGCAATGAAGCGATCTGTTGTCGGCTCTGGGCCAATGCGAATGCCCGGAAAGTCGCGCTCCAACAGGTAACGAATGAACGTTGTTTTACCTGTGGAATACTGACCCACCAGCAGAATCATGGGTTTGGCATCGAAATCGGGGTCTTCGAGCTTGGGCGAATGAAAGTCATGGAACTGATAGTGCTCCTCCAGAGGCAACAGTTTGCTGCGGTAGATTTTCTTTAGCTCTCCGATGACGTTTTCCACCTCATCCTGGGTGCGAGTATCACGCTTGAGAAAACTGAACATTTTGTGCTTTTGTTGTTGTTGCAGGAAACAATATGAGAGACAAATAAACAGACACACACACGGCGAGATAGAGAACACAACTATTAATACAAAATTAGTAACACTCTCGCAGGGCGGTGGACAACAGGCGTGGGGATGCGGGGGACGACGAATGTCAGCGGGCGACGGCGACGGCGACTATTGACGGACGATAAGTTTGATATATGGAATTCGCCAAGCGAACGTGTACGTGTAAGTGAAATTCGAATATCAATATGATTCGTATATAATGTGTGCACTCGGTTTATGCGTATATGATTCACGCACGTACGTATTATTTTTGGAATAAAAAAAGCTGTTCGCTTGTGCCACTATGCGAAACGAACCAAGGCTGCAATTCCAATTCCGAATCCACATCAACTAAAATAGTTATCGATTTATCGGACTTCGCCGTTCGTTGCAACTCTAACGATATATTCTATAACCAGGGTGGCAAACCATCTGTGTGGACTAAAATGAACTAAACAAGTACGGTCAAATGCATCCAAAACCTTTGTGTGAAAAAACTTTTTAAATTTTTTTTGTTAGAAAAATATTAATTTTTTCAAGATAAAAGAAGTGAGGAACACTTTTCAAAATGGGTGCTGTACATATGTCACAAAAACAAATTAAAGCTAGCTTAGGTAAACAAAATCGATAACTAATTTCAACATGGTCACACAGATTCGACTCTGGTATTTTTCTGATCAATTCAAATACAAAAGTTTAGAAGTGGTGGTTTTGCTGCATAATAATTAAGAATTTTTTCATGGTCAATTCATTTATTTATTGTGATAAAGAAATCATTTTAACACAGCAAAAAGTGCAGAACGAATTAAATAACAGTCGACTGATTTAACAGTAACAGCAAAATGTTAAGAATTTTGTCATTTTTTTGTACATTTTTTTGGCTGTTGCCAAACAACAGCAATGCGGGCATTGCCATGCTCACCCAATCCACCCATTGTGGACCAGCTGTTTCGCTTAGATTTCAGTTGTGAGAGCGCACCGAAAGATACAGATACTCGTGCCGCGGACAGTGACAGGTTTCGCGAATCTTGTGTGTGTGTCTGTGTGTGTCCGTCGAAGAAAACGAAAAGTGAATACATTAATTTGCATAAAATTGTTTGCGCTCGTAATCAGTATCAAAACGGGATTGTAAAATGTAGCAATAACAGTGTATTCCCAAAAATTATCACACAAAACTCAACCGTGTGTATGAGTGAACTACATCAGTGTTTGTGACCGCAGCAGATGCCACAATATGTGTTTGTGAATCACAGTCGCAGGGCGCGAAGCACTAACGATAACAGCAAGAACAACAAAAACAACAACAAGGCGCAGCATCAGCATCAAGACAAACAATAAAAATCAATTAAAAGAACGTTTTGCAAAATGCTTGAAATTTTTGTCATAGCTTCTAGAATGCAGCGGCAACAACATAAAATTGAGTGCTGGCTAAATTTTCAATTTCTCCGTTACGATATAATTTGAATTGGACTCGGAGGGGCCTCTGAAAAATCGATTGGGCAACGATGCCGACAGCAGACGAGGCAGACGAGGGAAAGACGAAAACATTGCGCACTTGCAAATTTAGCCAAAGGTAAGTCGCGGTCCAGTCCAATCCGTATAATGGAATAAAACACAGTCCCGTCCAACGGTCAATCAATGCCCGAAAAGTTAACGACCAATAACAACAATGCATACAAAAACAAACAATGCAAAGTAAGCGGCGACATATTCAATTGTATGCGAATTTGTCACTGCAAAAACAATGCCAATGCTCTGTTAGCCGAACTGTTACATTTAACAGACACACCGTCTTTGCATTCTGTCTTTGCACTTTTTGGCAAATCGGATTTCGTAACAGACAAAAACAAAGTAAAGCAAAGCAAACCAAAGTAAACATAAATAAATAAATAAACGCTTCGCACGAATATTATGTTTACAGTTACACCTCCCCCCACATCTCTCTCCATCATACTTTTGTCGGCTATTGTTGCACTTGATACTTGCTCGAGTGGCTCGACCAGAGACACTTGAAGCCTTGGTAATTTCGAGTGTGTGTGTGTTCCGATATAATCGATGTTCAAAGTTCAAATTCAAAGTCAAAGTACGGTGAATGCTGCCTAAGGTATTTAAGCAGACAAGCCAAGGGAGCTCGGTTAGAAAGTGAAAAAAAGATAAAGAATATTTATAATAACAATTATAGTTAAGTGAGAGGAAATAATTGACATCCTATCTGAACTTATATCTTATATTCCTATATACATATATTAAATCTTATTCTTATCGGTAAAATAAATAATAGAAAATCTATTTCCACTTATATCTTATATTCTTATATACATATACAATATTATATCTTATTCTTATTGGTACAGAGAGGTTTATAATTTAACTGCAAACAAGTCATTGTAAATCTATGGTCGATAAGCCGCAGGTGTTTAAATCTCTACGGTAATGCAAAAATAACAATTACAAATTTCAATTAACAAGGGACGAACCGTAAAATATAAGTATAGCCAAGTGCTGATAAGAAAACAATGCCCATTATTGTATTTTCAATTCAATGAAAAAGTATACAACAAGGACATCGATTGTATCTAAACGACCATTGAACGAAACATGTAGAACAAGCCGGTAGCAAAAGTTTGAGCTAAGGAAAGTCCTTTGACGTTTACTTTGGTTATTTTCGTAGACTAACCTCATTAAAGTATGAGATAGCTGCGTCAGTATTTCCGTACACTTGTTCTATATGTTTACTGATATTTTTGGAAATTCATTGATTTCATTAATCAAACAAGGAATGAAGGGTCGGAATAATGAAAAAAACAAGGAAACTTATGATGTTTGTCGATGTTGCCATGACATTTACCACGAGCGGGAGCCTAAGGGGCCCATAATCAATTACAGTCCATTTTATGGGTTAATGCATTTTTATTGCCAGTCGACTTTTATGTCTCTCGAGTGGGTACGACAACGGAGGAGGAGGGTCCGAGTGAAGGCGCCTTAGCTCCATTGCTAGATTTTTACAACCTCGTTTCAGTCTATTACGAGTAGGTGTAGAAAATATAAAAGAGAATCAACAAATGTTGTCGGCATAATAATAATTGCAATTAGTATTTATATACTCACACTGGGGATTAATAATGCCCACTCGACTATTCCTCTTTTCCTTCCCGGTTGAGTTATCTCGGTAACCTGACCTAAAAACTGCGCAGCAAAAGTTACCCATATACTATATAGTATATTTGTATGTGTATATACTATGGGGCTTATAATTTACTAAGATTTTGATTAACACATTGTTGTCAAAACAATGCATATACGGTTATAAAACTGGAACTTGACCCAGTTGGAAACCAGTTCTAAAGAAATTTGATTGTAGATTTGAAGAAAGAATCTAGCAATCAATCAATCTGTTAACGGTAGATATTGACATCTGGAGTCTCTAATCCATGAATAATTTTATAAATGGAAACTGAAATAAAAGTAAGAACAGTTAAAGAAAACAGTCTTAATTGGAAAATAACTGAGAAATTTTCATCAACTTAATAATGTTTTCATAGTTTACATAATTATGTTAAGTAAACACAAACCCCATGTAACTATTCTGTCATATAATAGAACAGCTTTTCCCAGTATTTCCCATTCATTAAATCATTTAACTTTGACTTCATATTAAAAGTTAAACAAATCTGATCATAAGCATCATAAATTTCCTCTTATCTCCCGTTTTTTGCAGTTTTTCATAAGTTTTTCGCTTTTACTGCAAACATTTTCTCAGTTCATATTGAAAAAATGTGAAATGTATTTCGTCAAACATTGCCCGACTCGCCAAATCTTTTCTATTTTTGTGCCAATTGACGCGAGGCCACGATCGCCCACTTTACAAGCGCCGACCGTACGGCGTCATCTTCCTCCTTCCCCTTTCCTGCTGCGCCTCCCTTCACTTCCCTTCGCCCAGTTTGGCGAACTGATGACAAAGCACACGCAACAACTACGTGTCATTAGGAGGCCATTGGGGCTCTCTGTTCTGCTCAGTTCCGCTCCCCTGCTCTCTCTTTCCCTCAATTCTTCCTCTCTCTGTCCTCCTTGCCCTGTCGACTTAAGGCTCTAAGCTAATCGCATAAGCAAATTCAAGTACCCGCAAGGCGTATGCGCAATATATGTAAGACCTACGATTTCAGCCCGACTCGAAGCAATTTATTCATATTGCGCTAATGAGTACGCGAAAATACTCAGACATTTTGCTCGGTTGTCGTTTTTGATTAGCACTACGCGATGTAAGCTGCGAGTGAAAAGTCAATAAATATTCTGAAAGTGTGTTAAAATATTCTTATTGAAAATATAAATAGTCAACAGTTTGAAAAATGAAATGAAAGTTATTTTTTAAACAAATGTGTGTTTTTTGCAATACTACAAAATTGAGTTTATATTGAAAAACATTTATAGCTTTGATTTACATGTGGCAAATTGGTTATATACACTTTGCATGTCTTACATTGTAAATATATATATATAAATATATATTATGTAGATTTTATGTAAACATATATTACGAATACTTACATTTGATCTTTTATATTATTTTGAATAATGTTTTATATAAAATTCAATATCTTATATAGCGTTTCCTCTTTCGTTTCAGATGGCGTAATAAAAGGGCCTGCCCTGAAGGAATTTGGTAGCTTCTCAGTCGCAGCTGAGATACATGTCGAAAATGAGAGGTATGCATATATCGTACACATTATACAAATATAAATTTATATGAATATATTTAGGCCGTGTACTGATACCCCTGCCCAACACAGGGGCAATGGGACGCAAACGCAACAATTTTTATATACGCAGCGTTTTCATACTGGCTCTATGCATCTTTGGCCTGCTGCAGTATCACAACTTTAACTACTGTGAGTAACCACTCGGATATATATACCTACATATAAACAGCCTAAACTGATTGCTCGTCTTTTTAGTGGACAGTCGGGAGGCTATGCTGAATGATGCGGTAACTAACGACTCGGTGGATGCGATCTTGTCGATGGTGCCAAAATGTCTGCACAAATATTTGACGCCCCACTCGCGTAACCACAGTGGACCCTTGACAGGTAGGTCTCCAGGTGCAAAAAGTAGTTGGAACATACGTTCTACCATTTGGTATCTCCATGTTTCCTCTGACCTTTCTCCGTCTCTTACCTTAATATTTCTCTGATCTTTCTCTTCTCCAGCGCTGCTTTCTAATGCAAGTGGTCTTGCGGGCAGCGGTGCGGGTGTTTCGTCTGCTACCACTATTAGTTTCGAAGTCTATAGACCTCCGAACATTACGGAGATCAAGCGTCAGATTATCAGATACAACGAAATGCAGCTGGTGCTAAACGAAGACACCTTCGGTCCGCTGCAAAACGATTCTGTGATAATTGTCATACAGGTGAGTCGACACCTAAAATGAGCTACAATCTCTCTATACTACCTCCTCTCTTCTCTTCCTCTTCCAGGTGCATACGAGAATCAATTACCTACGTCATTTGATTGTCAGCCTCGCACAGGCACGCGACATATCCAAGACTTTGCTGATATTCTCGCACGACTATTACGACGATGACATCAACGATCTGGTGCAACAGATTGACTTTTGTAAGGTGCTGCAGATCTTCTATCCGTATTCCATACAAACGCATCCGCAAGAATATCCCGGGGTCGATCCCAACGATTGTCCCAGAAACATCAAGAGAGAGCAGTGAGTTATAAACTCAGTTTACTGTATACCACTGTGTAACCCCCTCTTCCCACTGCTGTTTTAGAGCCATCATTAATCAGTGCAACAATGCTTTCTATCCGGATCTGTATGGACACTATCGTGAGGCGAAGTTCACTCAGACAAAGCATCACTGGTGGTGGAAGGCGAATCGGGTGTTCAACGAGCTGGAAGTGACACGTTTTCACACGGGTTTGTCCCATTTTAAATAAACCTTATTGTAATGTTGTTAACATTGTTTATGCCATTACAGGTCTGGTATTATTCCTAGAGGAGGATCATTATGTCGCCGAGGACTTTCTCTACTTACTGGCGATGATGCAGCAGCGCACCAAAGACTTGTGCCCCCAGTGCAACATACTCTCACTGGGCACCTATCTGAAAACCTTCAATTACTACACCTACCATAGCAAGGTAAGACACCCTCAGATACACTGCGCTGCTTGCTAACCTGGCTAACAAATCTAAATATATATATATATATATACAAAATATACATAATAATTCGTTATAGTCGCCAAATTGGTCAAATCGAATCGAAATTCGCTTCTTCTATCTGTCATTCAATACAACAATCTATCTTTCATTTATGTTTATTGTTTCTTCTTTGGTTGTGTACAAAACGCAAAAAACTCAACGCTTTTGCCAGAATAACTATAACCAAGCACTAGGTTTATAGATCCTATACACACATACACACATTCACGCGCAATAACACATCTAATATATATAGACATAAGTCTAGTGTACCTTTATATGACATATATATAAGTGTATAATCTCAGAAGTTGTTTGTTAGTGCTGCAAAACTATCAATATGCATTAAAAACTGAAAATTTAAATATTAAAGAACACAATAAACTATCGATAGCTTTGCATCACTAAAATGTACATTTTGCTCATTGTAATCAACTTGACAATTAATCGAATCTATCTATAACATATATTCCTTTCGTTTATTTTTTGATTTCAAACACTTTACACAGAACTCGCAAGAATCAAAGCAATATTGTTTCGTATCATATCGTACTTAAATATCATATCTCTTCTCTGCGTTTTTCCCCCTCAATAACCGGTGCAGACTAACAAAAAATCGTATGCTTCCTCGCTGATCTCGTCAAACAGTCTTTTAGGATCGAATAGGAATAACAATAATAACCAGAACAACAATAGAAACTCACAGCAATCATCCAGCACCTCATTAAAGAACGTCAAAGTCTATGTGGGTGATACCGTCGACAGTGTCGCTACTGTCGAGCAGAACAAGAGCAAAAACAGCGAACTCAATAAGAGTCTCAAGAGCAATAACAAAAGAACTAACAGCCACGACCACAATCACATCAACACTGTCACAGCCGCCACATTCAACACGAACAACAATAATTATAATAATAATAATAATAATAATAACAATGAGAATAACTACAATAAGAATGGTGCACAAACATGGAACTATCATGTCCTGCCGTCATTGTATTCCGTCTATCAGAAGGTAGCACCCCCGATCAAGATATACCCCAATTAATAATAACAACATTTGAAATTAGCACCAAAAAAAATGAACATCATTTCTCGTAGTGAAGCACAAGTTTTCTCTTATTCTAATTTGAGTTTGTTAAATTGTTTTCCATTCGTTTTTGAAAGAGTTTGTTCTCTTCTCGCATGCGTCTCTCCCATCCATGGTCCATTCCCCATTGCTTCTGGCGAATCGCATGTCAAATTGTATCTGTATTTGTGTATCTGTGTATGTGTAACTTAATGCGTTTGTTTTCATGTATACTATATGTGTGTTTCGTGCTGCATGCCGATTACGATAACTAACATTTCACACAGCTGCGCGCACGCGTACGCAGCAACAAGATCGCTAGCCACAGCATCGTCAGGTACTTTGGAAAGGTATACTTTAGTACAGTTGCAGTCTTAGTCAATAAACTATAAAGGAATCATAGAATTCGATTGATAAATACATGCACTTTTTTTAATACTATCGATAGTCGCTTCCTTCATATCAATATCGTTTGCGAATACCGTAAAGTTGGTAAGATGCCTCTAAATTTAATAGTTCATTCAAATCCTGCAAAATGTTATATCATATTTATAGATGATTCCCACAGACAATAGATTCCAAAATTTTAAAAATCTGAATAGTTTTCGAAAGATTTTCCCAACGAAATTAAAATTCTTTTACTATTATTGCAAAGAAAACCTGTGAGCCTTACCTCATGTAGTTATTCCCTTAAATTGGTGTCCACTGCGTTTGCAATTTGTTGCATAGTTTATGGGGCCCATTAGGCAGTTACAACTTGTACCTACTGCGTGACTATCAACAATATGAATAATAGAAGATGAATCAAAGTAATTCCTCCCATTTCCGACCTTTTCTAAATATGTTCTTTAAATACTCTAGTTTGTTTAACATATAACACTTTACTGAAAACTTTGAACACGGTTTTTGGCCCTTTCCAGTTAAAACAATCGAAATTTGCATGCTTCTCTCCCTTCACTCCCATTGTTTGATGTTGTTTGTCCCCCCAAGTTGAGAGCACCAATTACCACAAATACTAATCCGTTTCGTTGCTCTCTTTCTCCAGGTGGAGGCGATGCCTTGGATCAGTAGCAAGCACAACATGGGCTTTGCCTTTAACCGTACCACCTGGCAGGGTATACGCAGGTGTGCACGGCACTTTTGCACCTACGACGACTACAACTGGGACTGGTCGCTGCAGCATGTGTCGCAGCAGTGTCTGCAAAGGAAGCTGCATGCCATGATCGTCAAGGGCCCGCGTGTATTCCACATTGGCGAGTGGTGAGTACAAGTACATAAAATAGGAATCCTCGTACTTATATATTCCGTTTCTTTCTGCCGCACAGTGGGGTACATCACAAGAACAAGAACTGTGAGTCGAATCAAGTGATTTCCAAGGTGCAACACGTGCTCCGTATTGCACGAAATTCGCATCAACTCTTTCCCCGCTCGCTGATGATGACCGTGCCCAGTCTTCTGAAGAAGTCCAAGTTGCGCAAGGGCAACGGCGGCTGGGGCGACCGGAGGGATCACCAGCTATGCCTGAACATGACGCTGCCAACAAGATAGAGTAAAGAAGGAGAGATCCAAAGAGAATTAGAAAGAGAGAGAGAAAGAAAAAGAGAGAACCAAAAATAGTAGCCAAAATTTGGCTAATTAGGTTACCTTTAACTACAGCTTAGTAGAGAGGGAAATATAGATAGAGAGCAACGCAAAGCAAATTCAGAGAGGGAAAGAGAGAGTATGCATCATTTTTAATAGTAAAACTAATGACTCCATTCAAATTCGCAATCAACGCAAATTGTAATCTGAGATTTCCTTTTCACATACATTTTTTTTATAAATGAAGCTAAAGCTTTTGCTGAGGTTTTTCGAATGAAAAATCGATGCTTATCGATGTTAAATCGGTATTTCTCCAGCTCTAGCTGAATGTATAAGAATAGAACAAAAAAGAATAATTAATCTCTAGTCAGATTTGTATATTGTCCCCACGTAACCATCATTCTGTCAGTTATTTATTTGGGTTCCGTCCAAAATTAATGGTCGATCAACTATATCCTCTAACATATACTCTGTAACAGTCATTGATCCATACGTTGTTTATAACCTACTGAATGTTCAACAATAAACCCCCAAATTGTGCCGAAAACGAACAAAACAAGAGTAAAGCAAATAAAACGTAAACTAGTCAAATAGACATTTAGTCAATGAGAAACATCCAATAATATGCATATACAAACATAATTAATCGTACCACAGAATACGCATGATAATAAACTACACATGAAATAGTATGGAAATTCTCTTCAATGAATAACGAAATCTAGATGTTTAAGCCTGTAAATAGTGAAATTTTTGTTGTACTATATATACATATAGAAGATTCTTGCATAAGTTCTCTTAATCAATAAGTATTACATTTATGTACGTAAACTTTGTTAATTTTTAATTGTTAGTCCAAAGCGCTTTTATCTACTATTAGGATTTTCAATTCATTTGGACGAAATCAATATATAATAATAATAAACGCTAACTAAATGCAATCACATTTTTGAATGCGTGGCTACTTAAACTAGAAGTTTTTATTAAATCGTACAAAGTTTTTAAATGACTCCACTTCTCTTTTTAAACCGCCGATAAATAAATTGAAAATTCAAAATTTATCGTTTGGCACGCTGTATCTTTGTCGTTCGCAGCGAAACGTCAACCCGATATTTTTCAACACTGTAGCACTCAATTGTGAAGTGTAAAGTGTGAATTTGTAAAAAATTAAAAATTTCAAAAAATATTTTTAGTAGTATAGAATTTTGTATACATATTCAAATGATTAAAATTTGTTAATAATGGTCCAAATAGACAAACCGGAGCGGTAGGTCAGCTGTTTACAATTTGTTTTTCGCAGAAGCTTTTATGGTGGGCGAAAGCTCTGTGGGAAGCTAGTTGTAAACGCGCCGCTGGAGTGGAAACACACGACCAGAAGCAAAGACCGGCTAGTTGGTGGACGAACGCACTCACAGGCAAACCACGATATATTGACCGTTTTGAGCTACGTCCGCAATTGGGGAAGCAATCTTTGTAATCTAGTGGGAGAAGGAATTTGTCATCATGAGCAAGCAACTCACAGGCCGTCTACGCCAGTTCAACAAATTCCTGACTGTCGCGTCGGTGAATGCTGCCTCCACCCATAACAACTTCTTTACCTACGTAAATGAGTTGTCACATCCCATCCCAAACCGTGAACCGCCAATTGTGTCGCCGGCAGAGGCAGTGGCATGTATTCAATCGGGTAAGCAAACTGGATTAGGCAGGGAGCATCGGATGCATATAGCCCCATATGCATATTTATTGTGTTATTATGTAAGATTTTCTCCGAGGTTCTCCTTTTGTCGCTGTCTATGGTCGTTGCCTAGAAAGACAGAATGAAAATGCTACTAGGTTGAGGTTACCATGTGCTAAAAGGGAAACAACGGCAGAGGGGCGCGAGGCATGCAAATTTCTTTGTGTGTATGTGTGTAAACGTGTGTAATTCGAACTATTTGCACACAAATAAAAACACAGCGTCACACACAAACGCACATCGATTACAGTGTGCAGGCAATCGGAATCAATTGACCGTGATTAGTCCCAGAAGTTGACATTCAATCAGCTTATCACTTATTAACGAGCCCTTGACTCCCACGTACCATATACTGTATGAGAACCCCCATCTGGCTGACCATAAGCTCCCACTGCCTTTGTATGCTTTATATAACTTTGTATACATATACATGATTGCGAAAATGTGCTTTGTTTTCATTTTGATTCAATTAACTTTAATTTTCTAGACAGTTTTACGTATACTGTGTACCCAATGTACCCAATTATGTTACAGAAAATGTGCATACTGTTATGACTATGTTAATCTCACATGGCATTAACATGAAAACATAGAAATGTGTGTGTGAGTGTATTTATTGTACTTTGCACCCTGCTCTGCCTCTCGCTTGAAAAGCTTAGCTTAATGCAAACTTACACAGATACGCAGATGTTCTTATTAGACACACATATGCACTTTCATGGACAGACCTGTTCCGTCTGGTGATAGAGCCAGTCGTACGACAGCTGTGCTGATAACGAAAGTTATCTACATAATATAACAGTAGAATAATGCCTATATACAACATACACACTTGTACTTGTATGCCTGAATGGAGTTATGCAACAATATTGGTGTACTGTACTTAAATTAGGCTGCCTAATTAGAGGCGGGGCATGTTTCGATAACATTCTGTGATAGAACATGCTAAGTGGTTGTTGTTGTTTTTGTTGATGCTAATGCAGCATTGATTTAATTAATTTCAATTGACAAGTAGCTATTTATATATTTTTTAATCAAACTTGTTTGTGAACCACGCCCACAAACACATAAACACATCAGCATATGTATGTGTATTTATGAATTTACATATGTATGTGTGTGTATGAATTTACATGTGTATGTTTTCATATCTAGCACTTTGAGCGCTTCATCAGCCATAGAACTAGCACAGAGTAAAGGCCGTCCCTGTCTAATTTTAGCCAAATTCACAAAACACGCGCCGCATCAAATCGCCACTGCGACGTCATTTGATTTGGAAAATTTTGTTTTGTTTGTGTTTGTTCGTTTTTTGGCACGTTTCTGCCCAGATATCTTATCTACACAAACATATGTATGTGTAAGCAATATATACATACATATATGTATGTTGTATAGTTTAACATGTAAACAACATGTAAAGCATTGAGCAGAATGTTCTTAACAGCCAGATTGCTTAGGGAATGTTATGGCAGCTCATTAAAATAATGAGTTTTGTGACAATTGATTTATTTTTTTACGGCCTATTGACATTATCTTGTCGGCAGATTGTGTTATTTACACTTGGATATAAATTAAGATACGGCTGTGTCAATGCACCCAATTTGCATAGAGCTGTCGAAGTCTGTACATACATATTTATATTTATATGTATTATTTTTGCGTCTACATGCAAATTTCTTGACGCCAGCGCATTCAGGAAGTTAAAAATAGAAATTGGCATAGCGATTGATGCATTTAAATACTATATATGTCACATTCTGCCTATAACATAGTGCATCTACTTTGTTGACCGCCAAAACTATATACTATGTATATATGGTACAGTGGCGGTCAAAATAATAAGTACAAGATAATACAAAATATTACTTAAAATATGGTCTTTCGACTTTATTCGCCAGTATAGTAATAAAATATATAAATCTATTAAATATTTGTATGTCCAGCTCTACTATTATTTTGGCTGCCACTGTACTTACATAGAAGTCTCTTGCTAATTTTCCAATCGGTTTTAGTTTCGTCAAAAACATCTGTCTTGCCCGCTGTGTATGGGGAGGTTCAGCTGTACAAAGTACGGTGAACGCGAACTTAGAACTTATCATATTCATTCGCTTTAGTTTATTCAATTGCATTCGAGTACATTATTGGCGTGTGTGTGCTTGCCTGTCACCACTGTACAATAAATCATTATACTGTCTCGTCAAGAGATGAGCAATTTCTAGGCCCCCTAATTAGTTATCGGGCAATTTATGTTTATCTATGCATAACTATATCACTAATCCCATTTGGCACCTTCTTCTTAATTTCAGGCAACACTGTGTTCGCAGGCGGTGCTGCATCGACGCCCAATGTGTTGTTGAAAGCAATGACGGAGCATGGCAAGAAAAACAAGCTAGAGTGCATTACTGTTTGCCACATGCACACTGAGGGTCCCGCCCTGTACGCCCAGCCCGACGTTAAGGACATCTTCAGATCGAACTCATTCTTCATGGGCGGCAACGTGCGCCCGGCCGTAGCCGAGGGAAGAGGCGACAACTATTCAATATTTTTGCATGAAATCCCAAAGTTGTTCTACAATAAAATAATTCAACCTGATGTTGCCCTGGTTCATGTGTCGCCCCCGGATCGTCATGGTTTCTGCTCGTTAGGCACAAGTGTGGATTGTGTGCGTGCTGCACTGCTGAACTCCAAGAAAATTGTTGGTAAGTTCAGTAGAAAATCGGAGTAACTTTCTGGAAATTACTTAAATCTGTTACCGTTTCTCTCCTTAGCACAAATCAATCCCAGGATGCCGCGCACCTTTGGTGATGGCATCATCCACAAATCACACTTTGATTTTGCGACTGAAATCTGCGAAGATCTGCCACTTCATGAAACTGGCAAGATTTCGGAGGTTGAGACCAAAATTGGCAAATTGATTGCCGAGAATCTGGTTAAGGATGGCGCCACGCTGCAGATGGGCATCGGTAGCATTCCAGATGCTGTTCTGAACGCTCTACACGATCACAAAGATTTGGGTATTCACTCAGAGATGTTCTCCAACGGTGTCGTCGATTTGTTCAACAAGGGGTGCATCACCAATAGCAGAAAGTCCTTCCACAAGGGACGCATTGTGGCATCATTCCTTGTTGGTGATCAGAAACTGTACGACTTTGTCAACGATAACCCCTTCCTAGGTAGGTCACCTTACTCTTTAGACAACAGCTATCTTTATGTTGTTCCCTTTATTAGAAATGCTGGCCATCGAATACGTGAACAACACCAGCATTGTCAAGCAGTTACCTCAGATGACTGCCATCAACAGTTGCATCGAAGTTGACTTGACCGGTCAGATATGCTCGGATTCGATTGGAACACGGTTCTATTCAGGTTTCGGTGGTCAAGTTGACTTCATTCGTGGCGCTGCTGAGGGTCTCGATGGAAAGGGCGTGCCCATTATTGCCATGCCCTCGACAACCAAGAAAGGCGAAAGCAAAATTTCGCCTACATTGAAACTCGGTAAGTTGCAGCATTAGATCGAAAAAAATACGTTTTTTAATACTGTAAAATCTCTTTTCAGGCGCTGGCGTCGTTACATCTCGTGCTCATGTCCATTATGTTGTCACCGAGCACGGTATTGCTTCGCTGTTCGGCAAAAACATACGCCAACGTATGTACGAGCTCATTCAGATCGCAGATCCCAAGCACCGCGAGGCGCTGGAAAAGGCCGCGTTTGAACGACTTAAGGTTATGCCATCGCCCCACTAATCAGCCTTTAACTTTCGCCAGGGGACTGTCGAAAATTTTAGTTCAATCTAAAATCTTCTTGAGTAAATACTATAGATATTAATTTTTATAATTGAAGTCCCACTTCGTATATATATTCCGAAATTGATACTTGTAGCGAAAATCATCAACCAAATAAATTTCAAAATTTTATAAATGTACCCAAATTTTGAAATTTCTTTGAGTCTGCAGAAGAATCTGTATGCTTATAGTAATGAAATATACGTTATAATGATCATATGACAGGCGTACTGATCGATATTTGTTCAGAACTAGTAAACAGTGAAAAATGTTGACTTGACTCACTTTTGTGTTAATTTTTTGAAAGAGTTTGAAATTTTGTGGATGGGTAAATATTACTGTCGGCTATGTGTAAGCTGCTAAAGAAGATTTGTATATTTGATGCGTTGCTTACAAATTAAAATATCTTGCCATTTTCGTGTTCGAAATACTCTATCTTCTTTATACACGGCTAAATCAACTTTTTTAGTAAAAGACAGGCCCCCTTTTTGTCTATTATACACAATACATGAGGAAAATTCTATGCATTTTAGTATAATTTGTAGGTTTGGATTGTTTGATCATAAGTTAAAGTGGTTTCGCCAAAAAATTAAAAATATCTCATTTGTTTTATAGAAGACAATTTATTTTATTCTGGTTTGTTTTTTTTTCATACCACAATTATGAAAAATAGGGGGGAACAGAAATCTTGATCTGTAGTAGTTGCTGCTTTTGTTGTTGTTGTTGCATTGTAAGTACTTATATATACAATATGTGTGCTTCAATCGGCGCCTCGACTAAGCTAAGCTGCGGGATCAGAATCGGGGTTAGGGGGAGGGGGATGCATACAATGTCAGAAGGGGATGTAAGTAGAAAAGTTATTGTAAGACTGGCTTATTGTTATATATAGTATTTATAGATTTAAGAGTTACGTTTATGAGTTAGTAGACTTCATTATCATTGTGTTATTTCTGTTGTTTGTTTTTGTAATTCATAATTTGTCTGAATTGGAGCTGAGAAAAAGGAACTAAAAGTATTCTCAAGTTTTACATCGCCATGTATGTATTGTATGTGTATGTGTTATTTCTGTAATTGTATTGTATTGTTTATAGGGCCTAAAAACACTTTTAAAATCTACAAATATAGCTTAGAGACTTCGTTGTCGCTCGCTAGTCGCTAGTCTCTCCCCTTTTACTTTTTCTTCTGGTTCTTGGCATTTTTGCCATCGGCATTCTGCTCGATTTTGCGCTTCTTTGGGTGCTCAATCTCATCGTCTTCGCCATCATCCTCGTCGTCCTCTTCCTCCATGTCAACGACTTCAACATCATCCTTAATATTTTGACCATGAATGTAAACGGGACCACTGCCCTTGATTAGCTTGAACGCCACCTTTGACTCGTAGAACTCCACGTCGGGATTGACGGCACGCGTCTCACCGGCCTTCAGTACAGCAATTGGGATCTGTACGGAGTCCTTAAGCGTGGTAACCTGTAAGCAACAAGATATTGGAAATTAGTACAATTACAGTCAGTAATTCAAATAGTTGATCAATAGATTGGTTCATTCTTTAGGTAATAATTCCAGTTTCAACTCAAAGATAACTCCTAGAAGTATTCCCTACTTTTACTTTAGATACGATATTCGATGACATTTAATTAAATGGAACACACTTCTAGCCGAAAATATTCCGCTAATCTCATCACATGCAAACACAATGCAAAAGATTTCATTCCATTTAGATGTGAAACCAAAAATACTGTCAACAATTATTGTAGTTAAAGGGAATGATAACGAGCAGAGTTTATGGAAATACCAATCCAAATATCGGTTAATACAAATCAACATTCCCATTACGGCTAACCCAAACCATGTTTTGGGCCCATTGAGATAAGACAAACCTGATTGATCAGAGTTGACAGGCCTTCCCCCCGGTAGAGGTGTGATATCTCTCTGAATCAATTGCTGTGCACGGTTATTTTGATAACTACACAGTAATAATTCCGCCTACGAGTTCCGACGGAGCCATTCGACGTCCATCAGCCGCAGAGACACCATCAACATTAACCGCGACGGATTCTTCGACCACGTTGCCATTTCTCGAGGGTGCCCAAGCGCGTGCTACATTCAACAAGCTAACGCTAACTCTGCTATAACTAATATAATATAAACCAATTAGCGTTCAAGTATTTTTTTTTTTGTTTAATCGAAAGTACTTTTAAAAGAAGCAACAAAAGGAAGAGAAATATGTGTAACTATGACGGTAAGTTCGAGTGTTTGACGAGTGTGTCTTTGATAAGTCCTAGAGTGCCAGGCAAATAGGAATTCAATGGAAGTTTGGCAGATATCTATCGAGGGTAAATCACAG
Organism: Zaprionus ornatus; assembly: GCA_018904035.1. NCBI lineage: Eukaryota > Metazoa > Arthropoda > Insecta > Diptera > Drosophilidae > Zaprionus > Zaprionus ornatus. Next base: position 7,502,179 of record JAEIFZ010000115.1, on the reverse strand, counting down.
ACGGTTTTCGGAAATACTGTATACTCAGTGAAATAGGTGTCGAATTTGATTAAATATAAAGTAAATAGTAAAAGTGCAGAAATTATCCATCCATTGCAAAGTGAATAATTGTGTTAATGATGAATAAACTCATTATATACGATAATCTAACTGCTATTTTATCGAATTACATAAATATAATTAAAGGATCGATCCATTTCAAAGTGAATAATTTGATAATGTTTGCTAAATAAATGATATGTATTAGTATAATCGCTAACGAATTCCATTTATTTTGTGCGAGGTTGTAGAATTTTAGACTTGAAAAGCAAATGACTGTTCATTCCCTCCATGTCACTATGATTTACAAACGACTTCCATGCGAAAAGTGATAGTGAATTTATGACAGAGTTAACACTCTCAAGATGTTTATGTTAAAATCACAACATGTTGAACAACATTTATGATGTGAGTAATTTATGATTTTCAATAAAAAATGATAAAATCAATTTTTATATAAATTATGTTATCAATATTACCTCGTTACTATGCAAAGTTTAAATTTCTGGATAACTTTCTTTAAATCCGAATGCTCTCAATGAGAGCTCTTAATGAGAGCAAATATCATATCGAAAAGAAACTAAAAAATAATTCCGTTTAAAAAGAGAACAACACCCACACAACACTATGGGCGACCTATCTTATTTCAGAGATCTTCAATTTAAGTTGCAGAAATCACGAGACCTCTCCGCGTTGAACCAATTTGTAGTCGCCCCCACTTGAGATTATGTGCAGGGCAATAAATACAAACATATGTCGTGTAGTAGATAGATAAGATTTCGATCCTGAAATTTCAATCAGTGTCAAGTAATTTTCCGTTTGTCTTCGTCTTGGGGGCCAGATGAACTTTATCACGAACGCTTGCCGGATTTGTGCGGCGCCATTAGCTCGAAGGGGCGAAGCTGTTGCAGCATGCAGACAGTTAAACGTTACCTTCCCATCTGCAATTGGCTACCCACATATAGACCGCGATATCTGGTGGATGATCTCGTGGCAGGTTTGACCGTAGGACTAACTGCCGTGGCGCAAGGCATCGCATATGGCGCTGTAGCTGGATTACCACCTGTCTATGGACTCTACTCGGCATTCATGGGTAGTTTTATCTACATATTCTTTGGCACTTGCAAGGACATCACAGTGGGTAAGTGCGGCTGCCATAGGGTAACACTGAATTGGTAATAGCATCATCCTCTTCCACAGGACCCACTGCAATTATATCGATGATGATCAGTCCACACATAAATGGCAATCCTGATTTTGCTATCCTACTCTGCTTTCTCTCAGGATGCATCATATTTGTGCTGGGTTTACTGAATCTCGGTGTGTTAATGCGTTTCATTTCTGTACCCGTAACAACGGGATTTACTATGGCAGCAGCTCTTACAGTGGGCAGTGGCCAGATCAACAATCTCTTTGGCATTCAGAGCAACACGAATGAGTTTCTTAAGTCGTGGATTAATTTCTTCAGTCACATCAAGGAGACGCGACGTAACGATGCCATTCTCGGTTGGTGCACCTTGATACTTTTGCTGTTTATGCGTGTAAGTTGGAGAATCCTGCCATTTTATGTATCTTACTCACTCCTTCCCTTCTATTACAGAAACTGAAAGATCTTAAATGCGGTCCACATCTCCTAAACCGATATCTTTCGCTGTGCCGTAATGTCATTGCCGTCATCATTGGCATCTTGTTGTGCTACCTGCTTAGTCGGGGGTCCAATGAGATGCCATTTCGCATTAACGGAGACATAACGCCGGGATTGCCACCATTCAGCCCGCCACCCTTCAGTACGGTTGATAACGAGGGAAACTATTTAAGTTTCGGCGATATGGTATCCGAACTAGGCGGTTCATTGGCCTCCATTCCACTGCTGTGCATACTCGAAGCCGTGGCCATTGCCAAAGCGTTCTGTGCGTATATAAACAGATAAATACTTAATCCAATTTATTATAAATATTTCCTTACAGCCAAGGGAAAAATTGTGGACGCTTCACAAGAGATGATTGCGCTGGGATTGTGTAATGTCTTTGGCAGTTTCTTTCCTTCCATGCCGATTACTGGTTCCTTTGCTCGATCTGCTGTCAATAATGCAAGCGGTGTGCAGACCCAACTTGGTGGGGCCTTCACCGGTATTCTAATCCTAATGACCCTCGCATTTCTGACTCCCACTTTTGCTTACATACCCAAAGCGACACTAGCTGGAGTAATTATCGCAGCCATGTTGTTCATGATCGAGTATGATTTGATTGCAGAGATTTGGCGAGCAAAGAGTAAGTTAGAAACTTTATGAGTTGTGTTACAGTTGATTCATTACTCTCTCTTTACCTCCAGAACGGGATATGGTGCCGTTTTTGGCGACAGCCCTTAGCTGCTTGTTTTGGTCCCTGGAATACGGCATGTTGTTGGGTATTCTGGTCAATGCGCTCTTTATTTTACAAAAGAGCATGACGCCACAGTTCCAGCTCGAAACGCAAAAGGTAACCATGACTAATGAGAGAGTTTACAGAAGAAGATTACAATGATAATTTGTTGATCTCATCAAAAATAGCAAAAAAACGTCGAGTTGAGCGTGGCAGAGATAAAGGGCAATGTGGATTACACAGCCAGTGAATATCTGAAATCAGCAATTGTTGCTCACGTGACGGAGCAGATGGGCGCCGTAACTTTGGTGGTCATCAAAGGTACCGAGATTAGCTCAATTGATGCCACAGTGGCGCTTGTAAGTAATCGCACGCACTCTAAACTTTTCCCTCCTCACACTACCGTATGTCACTCTCCTCCCACAGAGCATTGTTTCATTACGCGAAGACTTGAAGCTACTGCACTGCGATCTCATCTGCTGGAATTGGAATCTTGCGGCAGCTGGCGTTGTCTGTAGACTGCAAAAGAAGGCGCGCAGCATGTTCAAGTTCAACACGACCTTTTCCGAATTAATCGAAACGATGGCAACAAATGGCGGAAGCAACAACAACAGCAGACGCGTCTCTCAAATTGCATGAGAATTGCCTCGTTGATTTCGTACAGTTTACAGTTAACAGTGCTCTCTGCGCGGGAGTGCTCGAAATGAATGTACCCTGTCAAGAGACTACAGAAGGTACAGACAAGAATATAAATTAAATAATTCCTACGGTATTTTGCAATTTAAAATTTAATTTATTTGAAATGAACAACCCTAAACGATCTACAAAAAAAAAAAAAAAAAAAAACTAAAATTATTTTTCAATATGAAGCAGTCTTGAATTGACTTAATTTACGGGGTACGACACATCGAGTTTATCTTGCTAAACGCACTCTGCGCGCTGGTCACTCGTGACGTCATAGTCTGATATGCATCAGACAAAGGGCGCGCACTGCAGATACAGACAAAATAAAATTACCCTAACTCACAACAAATGTTGCGCGTGCTGCGACGACGGCGGGGCAAACAAACCGGTCCATGCCCTGGCAACAATAAGATTCACCAAAGCACACACACAAACAAAAAAGCAGACTCACGCATGCATACAAGCGCGCGCGTACTCACACACATTGATAGATTACTCTCGTTGTCGTCGCACTTACCTCGACCACGTTGAATTCATTATCCTTTGCCTCGGCGCCGAGCAGAATTTGCTTGATGACCAGCTTTTGGCCTCGTGCATATTCCTCATCGGCAACAACATCCCAGGTGACCGTGTTGTTTTCAGCGGTGAGGGTGACGCCTGCGAATTTATATGTATTTTAATTGTGGATTAAATACAAAAAATCAAGTACACACTGCGGTGATTGTACACATACATGTGCATACTCAAGCACACGCACACACTCACAGACACTCACGCAAGCATGCAGACACAGTCGCAACCTTGAATAGAAATGCCGGCAGCCGGCAACGTACCTAATGCATTGCAAATGTATCCAAATGTCGCTACTTTATCGATGCACAATTGACGAATTGTTCGATTGATACTTACCATAGAATGATTCTTCTGCCATAGCAATTATTTGCGGTCTTTAAAACTTTAGAAATCAAACGACGAGCACGTGTTGAGCAAAAACTTTTGCAAAATGGTAGCTACCGTCGAGGGATGCAAAACAGTTAGTGATGGCATTAGCCAAAGCAATTGTCCATAGAGTTGCCAGACTAATGAAGACTTTCAATCGTTTTATAAAATAAATCTTTTTGTGAATGTAATTAATTGTGTTCTTTTTTACAAAATAATACCTAATTACATTGTTTATGTATTATTTATAATTTATATTAATATTTTAATTTAATATGTTATAATTTTTAAGGCATTTTAAAGAATACACATTTTATCGGCTGTAAAAAACTATCGATGTCGTCGATGAATGCCTGGCATCATTTCAACCGCATTTGTCTTTTCGCCTATCGCCATTGTACGGGGCACGTGTGAAAAAAAGTACAAGTTTTCGTTAGCTCTTAATTGACTGTACAAAAGTGTTTCCTAGAGTCTACAAATGGAGTCCGAATCGTTTTACGGTAAGCTAGGCGATAAAACTATTATTTCGGCCACACAACGCTTACTGCAAGTTAGCTGCTTAATAGGCGGTAACACCGGTAAACTGAGTGTAACAACAATTCTATACCCTTTCCAGGTGTTACGCTCAGTGAAAAGGAGCCAATCGCACAGTTTGATGTACCAGAGATACCTGAGGAGTATATAGTGCATTCGCATAAGCTGATCATCAAACAGATTTCCCTGGGACCTGAGGCCAAGTCTGGCGAATTCAATGTCGTACAGGTATGTTCATATTCCTACATATACATACATATGTATATTCCCATCCTAACACACACAAAAGCGCGTGCGAACATACATAGATACATATATATATACATACTATGTATGTAGGCAGTTTAACATGGAAAAGTACTAAGAGTTGCAAGGTTAAAGGGCAAAGGGAAAAGCGGGGTGGGAACGCCTAATACTTTACTCTCGTATCATTTCAAAAATTACACACTTGCACATTCACAGGCGGAAACAAATGTTAACGATGATGGCGAAAAGAAGACAGTCAAAATTCCCATAGCTGTTTTAAAAGTGGGTGAAACACGCAGTTTGCGTCCCAATGTTGAATTCCCCAACGGTTCCGTCACATTCAAACTCGTCCAGGGCACGGGGCCCGTCTATGTCTGCGGCAAGGTAATTATCAATAATCTTATCAAACTTATTTATGAAGTGCAGTCCACTATTAAGAATTATTTCCTATACTATCTAATTTTTAGGCGGAGATGAACCTGGGTGAATACGATGACGGTCAAATGTACGAGGAATATTCGGACGAGGAAGACGACAGCGAGCTTGAACTAGACGAAGAAGTTTCGCCACAGACAAACGGAAAGAGCAATAAAAAGAAGTAATATCAAATTCATCTCCAGTAAGCTAAAATAAATAAAATAAAAAAAAAATAACAAAATCAATCATAAATGTATAAACAGTATGTGCGCAGTAGAACTCTGAAGAACATATTTTTGGTAAAGTATGAATAAAAGAAAGAAACAACAACGATCCCCCAAAGCAAAAAATAGTTATTGTATACATCTGTTTTTCTATGCATATGTATATGAATAAAGAGGTCTTAAGTTTTCTCTAGCAAGTGATATATCAAAATTTATATCAAAAGCAACTGTCTCCTGCCACTACTTCCATAAATTGGCCATTCTTAGCTCAGAACCACCCTTATTATTATTTTGATTTTGAGTAACTCATATCTATTTGTAGCTACCATTTGTTTCGAAGCAACTGTCTCCTGTCTTTCCCTGTCTTATATCGGCATTTGTAAGTTAAGATCGCCGATACCATCATTATATCGAGGAATTCTTACCCCAGACAATAGTCGATTGTTTTGTGAATTGGTCTATATTATTGGGAATTTTATTCATTATTTTTTAAGTGGTATTTCAATTGTTATACTTAATACAAAATAATTGTGGCAGTTTTGAGAAGAATGCTCACGGAAGATAAAAACAATGGCCGTTAATTACAAGCTCGCGCCACGGAGATCTTCTGACGTGGTACGCTGCAATTACAAAACAACAAAAATAACAATTGTTTAGTCTTACAAATACAAATACAACTTAATACTATAATATATTAAGTCAACTGTACTATACCGTATGTGTATGACACGACGTCTATCGTCGCTGGGATGTATGAGGTCAGGTTTTTGACTCCACTCGATCTGCTTCATCTCGTAGCGTAGCTTCTTGCGGTCGAAATATGAGATGATACAACTGATAGGTATCCAAAAGACTGCGGTGACCATGACAACGGCCACTGAGTGGGGGAAAAATGCAATTGTAGATACATTATTTAATTAGTTGCTTTGAGACTACTTACTGACTATGTTGTCCTTTAGAAAGCGCAGCGTCTTGGCTACATTTATCTCCTCGATAATGTCCCAGAAACGCTCGACCACATCCTGTATAGTCTTCTCACAGACGCCCTTAAGGAAATGAATATATATGTAAAACTGAGTATAAAATTGGGATTGATAAGAGACAAATACCTTGTTGCAGAAGCCTGTTATGCAGGGTGTTCCGTCGGGCAGAACATCTGGCGGTTCCACGGGGAAGCAAGTCTCGTTGATGCTCATACGGCAGCAACGCTTGCAGGCATCAACAATGATGTCACACATGCAGCTCTGCAGGCCCTGCGTCTCGCAATACGGCACACACTTGCCATTGCGACACTGGCCCCGCTCCTGGCAAATGGTGCCGTCGGCCATGGCCGGCGATTTGGGGCACTCGGCATGAGAGCCAGTGCAACGCGCCTCCTGCTCACAGGTGGCGTACTGAGCCTCTCGGCACTTCATCGCTGCCGGCATGAACTGACAGTTCTGGCAGCACGGTGAGTTCTTGTCACTGCACATAGCGCCCTGATTGCGGCGAAGCTTGCAGTTCTTATCGCAGCACGAGTCATTGTCCTCTGTGCCCAGCAGCCCGGCATCACATTGCTCGTCGCCCTCGACGCGCAAATTGCCGCAAAATGATTCCTCCGGCTCGGAGAAGCAGCGACCCGACTTGGCCTGCAGAACTTTACGTATTGAGCGCAGAGAGCAGGGTGAAAATTTCTACCAAGGAGATGGACGACGATAGAAACATGGAAACACTGTCAACTCTTTAAATTCGCTTACCTTGTTGTTCACGTCGTAGCCACTGACGGAATATGTGTACATTAGAAAACTGCCGCCTTGTGAGGCGCTGGGTGAGCACTCGGGTATGTCAGGATCGTGTTCGGAGCCCCAATTGTGTCCGAATTCATGAGCAGTTACCAGGTCCGCCTCACGCGTTATCACACGCTGGCCATAATGATTGCGTGAGCTGCTTAGGCCAGAGTTCAAATAGAGCGTGTAGCCGTTCTTGAAGTATTCTTTATGGGGAGAGGAAAAATTGATAGTCATCAAAATAACTTCGAAACTTTCAGTGAAGCTACAAAATTTAAACTGAATCAATCAAATAAGAGTACAAAATAACAAAAACACAAAGAAACCGAGACAAACGATAAATAGTTATGATAAATCGAATTGTTTTATATGAGCATTGATGAGATTAGCAACCTGGAGTGCATATGCCACCCACGGAATTGCGACGTGGTGAGCCAACATAAGCCAAGCCTAAAATGCCACCTTCGAATTTCAGGTCTGTGAAGAGATGAGCTAAGCAAAAGTCTTTATGGCTGTATTCCCGGGAAAAGACCTACAATTTTTTAGGGCGCGGGGAGCAAGAGACGAGACACAAAGTGGAATAGGAGAATGCAATAGAAGTTATACCAGATTTAGCAGATAGCAGTTAGTTATTATAGTTCGCAGTGAGAGAAAGAGAGAGAGATAGAGTCGGCAGCTTCGCTTTACCTCTAGAAGATTGCGTACATCCCATTTCTCGCGTATCATATTGTAGTGAGCCTCCCCGCCGCGCAAACGTGTTGGCTCCGAATGCACAACGATTTTCTTTATCACAAAGCCCATGCCCTTGAAGCCTTCCTGGTCGGAGCGATCCTGCCACACAGTATCGTTATAGATTTTGTGCACGCGATCTATAAGGCTTATCTGTAGAAAAGAGAATATTAAATCTAATAAAATAATGATATTTCAGTCGTACTCACCAAGTAGTTGATGGTAGTTTTGGTATTGCCACCGCCCATTTCTTGAAAGAAACGATAGTCCGCCACCAAGAGCAGCGGACAACGCGTCTTGGTTGGCGTGTACTCGTATTGATCCGCTTGACGCTTCTCTCGCGCCAAATGTTCAATATCATTACTCTCCTCCTCCAGCTCAAGTCCCTCTTTAATATAGCCACAGGTCTTTGGAATAGCACCTTGTTGATTCTTATTATTATTGAGCTTGACATCGGAAGATTTATAGGCAACCATTGTGTGTTTTTTGGCCGAGGGTAAATGGCGCCAGGAAGGCTCTATATGGTAGGTTTCATCAGGCAGTTCTATGGACATAGTGAGGGTTCCATCCTCGATGTGGGCCCGCACTGAGGACTCCAGTTCGCCGAATACACGACCCGTATAAAAGTTGTCATGATCTGTGTATGGAGATGGAATATATTTATATCACACACAATTTAATCGATATCAAAATCTTACCCAAGTGCACCACCGTCTCATTGCCATCAGCATCTACAGCGTAAGCGCGGAACTTGCTGTGCAGCACATCGCGATGCGGATGTAGAATCACGCGAAAATTCTTTCCAAGAGTCTTAAACTCCAGTTCTTTGATGACATTGTAGGGATGGCTGCTTTGTTTAGCACCTCGTTTGACAATCTTGTGTACAACATCATCTCTGTGGAAAACTTCGTAGTGGCGAAGTGTTCTTTTCAGTGCAACTGTTGGCCAAAACTTGAATTAGTTTAATGAACGAACTTGTTAACTTTTTGATTTCGATACTTGCCACAATTTTCGAACAAAAGGCATGCGAATAGTACATAAATTATTATTGAACCACAACAATTAATGCATTTTGTAAACATTTTTCGTCTCAATTGATCGAACAGTGCTGGTAAGTTCCTATAAAAAAATTTCGAGGGTTGACCATCTGCTTTTATGCATTGTGCAGCACTGTTTTACCATCTGTTTGCTGGACTATTAACAGGCTGCATCTGTTCGATAAAAATGCTATCGATAAGAATATTCACGATTCAATTTAAATATGGCACTCGATTTGAAAATCCATATAAATGTATTTATTTTTGTTGCCTTCAGCTTGATTCGTTTTGTTTTGCGATTAAGTTTTATCTGTAGCCCGTATTAATTGGTACTGGCGCAAGCTTAAAGTCCTTACTATAGAATTCCCCATTCAGAGTTTTTCTTCGTGGTTTCGGTTGTCTAAATAGAATATAAGAGTTGGGTACTCACTTATATTTTAACTAAAAGTGAAACATACCGACAGAGGTTGACGTTGCGTGGTAGAACAGTTACAAACGTTTCAGGAACATTATTTAGAAATTGTCTATATTTACAACGCATATATTTGTTGTATCGATATGAGAAAACTGGTTTCAAATGTTCCAATTGTAATTTAAATATAGGCAAAACCGACCAGCTTTCGTAGGGAACTTGGAGATAATCGCGAGGACCCTTTTCCGCTTCAACACGCTTTGCCGCTTCCGGAGGTTTAAATTCTGCTTCAAGTTTTTTGATATCGAAATCCATTGGAAACGCAGTGAACGTTTCACAAATTGGATTAAACATTAGTGGATGAACCATTTTAAACTTAAAATTTGGCCAAATAAATCGAAAGAAAAAATTTAACAAAAATAATTTACAATTGCCTACTTGAAAAACAAAACAGATCTGCCATTTTTTTGATTCTACTAAACTTTATATTTGGTTTATTTAATCAAATCCACGATACATACATTCAGATTCAGATGAAACTATTTAAATTTACATAGTTAAAAACAAGTGAGAGAACGAAAACTTTACAAGTACTGGGTTTGTAATAAAATCTGTGTAGATCTTAGACAATTAAACACGCAAACTTAAGACTAAATTGTCGCTAAAAACTTTAATTTGGTTGGGGTATTTTCGGCTATGAGATAAGTCGATAACTTGCCGACTTGTTACAAACTTTATTGGTAACATTGGTAACAACGAACAGTTTTCAGATCCAGGAACAGGAAAGTTACCTAGTTATGGAGATATCTGACCATCGAGAACACCCAAAGCAATGTAACTTGATTAATTTTCATTTCTGCAACTCGGCCATATTTGCCTCAAATATAGCTGTGTTTATTTTGTGCTTCAGCGCAATGAGTACCTCCCTATTGCCGATGGCACGCATCTCGTTGGCGACATACTCGCCGTACGTGGAGAACTCATCCCGCAGATATGCGTTGGCGGTGGCGACTGGCGCCGGGGCAGAAGGTGGTAGCGGCGAACTTGGTGGCTTGGGAGGTGACAGTGTTGTTGTATTGACTATGGCATTAACTCGAGGCAGACGCAGTGTGCCACCAGTGACACCGGATGCGACTGTCGTAGTCAGTACGTTTCCGCCGCCGGCAGCAGTATTGCCGTTTTGGAGTGCAGATGTGGAGAGTATTGTGGTGCTGTGCGTGCAATTGGGATCGAAGTAGAGACGCTTGGCTGGTGGCGGAGGTAGTTGGTCCTTATAGTATCCGCCATTATCTTCGGAGCTCGTCTCCCGTCTTTGTATCTTTATAATGCGTGTGGGAACTACGTGGACCGCGGAGTCGTTACCTGAACTGGCATTGCCCGAAGATTGATAGTGCAATTCCCCGCTCTCGTTGGCCTGAAAACTGACTGACTCCGAGTGATGTAGTTCCATCATGGACGGTTGCTGCTGCGTATGTGGCTGTTGTTGTTGGTGATGCGTCTCGATGGTTTCGTGCTCATCTTCACTTTGTATGTGCATGTAGGACCCACTGATTTCTTTGCTTAGTTTGGGCTTCGACTCCGTGTCGTGCTCCACCACTGGTTCTTCATCCTCGATATCGTCCACATCTTTGGTCGTCTCCTCTATTAACTTCTCCAGTTCCTGTGCCCGACTACTCGCATGCGACTTTCTCTGGGGCATAACGTACTCCTCATTCATGGTACTTGTTTCTCCCGAACTCGCGGTAACCTCAGCTAACACGTACTTCTGTATAGCAGCGTTATCCGGCAGTTCCGTCTTCAAGCGTCCTTTGGTGGAGCGACACGCGTATGGTGAACTGAGAAAGATGAGATTCTTAAAACCAAACCACTTGGAGTTATACGGCTCTTTGCGCTTCATGCGACTTATTTCGCGATGATATTGTGTGCGTAGAGTGTGAAACTTTTTCTCCAGCTCCTGAATTGGTATATTGCCGCCGAGCACTTCGCTAACTTCATTCAAGAGCTTCTGTTTAATATCCTTCCTGCGATATTCGTCGCAAGTCATGTCCCACAGTCCGCGGCGCTGTCGGTACTCGTTGATTAGCAGCAGTGTCTTCTCTCTGGTCCACTCCATTTTTAGCAACAGCTACAGCTGCCGGGTAGCGCGGGAGATCGGGTGAGCGGGAAAAGCAGCGGCGGGCGATGAGCTAGTGGTGGCGTTCGGGCGTGAACGCGGGCGGGTTGTCACAGTTGTGTCGCAGAACAATGAGCCAAACGATGTGGATGCTGCTGTTGCAGTTAGTTGTTGTTCGCTCGGCTGTTGTATTGTTCGCGACAACAGAGGCGGTGGCTGTGGCTCCCTTAATCGCCAAACTGAAATTAGCACGCAAGCATATAAATGTATTTACGTGCACTAGCAGCGGTTTTTAATAGCCAACGCGTTTACCTGATGCGATTTTGTTACTCCTAAACACAAATGCAAGCAGCAGCTGCTACATTATTGCGGCGGAATCGCACTTCGACTATTAAATGTAGCCAACAGTCAGTGAAAAGCAGGAGAGCAGACGTCTGTGACGTCTAATTTGTTAATTAGTTTAATGAATATAGGAAACTGCAGGTTGATTTAAATGTTGTTGTTTTCTTTTATTTGATACTGTAAAAATTTGCGTTGTTTTCCCCTCACTCTTGCTCCATGGAAGCGAGCTGCCAACTTAATTTCGTTTTAGATGTTTATGTATCCAAGCCAATAAAATATCGCTGCAGTTGTTATCGAAATGGGTTTTGGATGAAATATTGTATAATTTTTTATGAGCAATTAAAAAGGAGACATTGCTGTTTCCAGATTGGACGATTGATCCTTGTGGAACCCGACAAAAATTGCACATAACATTTATCCATTTTCGGATAAGTTTTTGAGATTATAACCTACGATAAGTCTCGATTTTACGTATAATTTGCTAACTGAAATCAGCAGTGTAACCAGGTTTCGCAAAGTAGAATCACACATATTTTCAGCTCGCAGAGATGGATGACTAGGGTCACACTATTTACCAGCTGGGTTTGTTCACAGTTTGTGTTTGAACATAGATAACACCTCAATTTCCTCGATTAGTTTACTTACAGAAACGAACAAAAATATATTATTGAAATGCGTTTTGTAAATGTATTAATTGTATTAAGAAAAGATAACAATCGATAACAGGATAGGCAGCACTGCGATGCGCAGCTGACTTACGCTTTTTACAGTTATTTTATAAAATTTTCCAATGCGTAAAAAAATAAATATAATTTACGACAAATGCAGAAATGCTAAATTGCCCAACATTTGCTAGCTTGCAATTGATGTTTTTACTTCTACAAATGCAGGAGCTGAAAGGTAAATGGCTTAGCATTGAAATAATATAGCTATGGCAATCATTTAAAACTATTTTATTATAGCACTTGATTCTTTTGATATAATTAATTACAAAACAACAAAGTATACATTGGCAGAGCTTTGGCCACAAAACGATTTAGCGTTAGTAACTGGAGAAGATGGACAGCATTCCAATGACCAGGATGAACAATTAGACAGCTCTTTTAAGTTCGATAACGAAGCTAAGGAGGAAAGGAACACGGCACATACACTGTCGGAGGGCGCCTTCTGCCGGCGAAGTTTTGATGGCCGCAGTGGTTATTGCATTCTGGCCTATCAGTGCTTGCATGTTATACGCGAATATCGTGTTCATGGTACCCGCATTGACATCTGCACGCACCGGAATAAAGTGCCTGTCATTTGTTGCCCCCTCGCCGACAAGCATGTACAGGCAGAACGTATTAGCGCCACAAGTAAGTGGTAGAAACATAAAACTACATGATAATATCAAAAAATTGTTTTAGAATGCCAAGAGTACAACAGTGCAGCTAAGGGCTTGCGTCTGGGTGAAACTGGGCGTACTTTTTCGGGCAAACAATGTGTACCTAGTGTGCCTTTGATTGTGGGTGGCACGCCTACACTCCATGCATTGTTCCCCCACATGACCGCTTTGGGTTGGACGCAAGATGACGGCGACATCAAATGGGGCTGCGGCGGGACACTGGTCAGCGAGTTATATGTTCTCACAGCTGCTCACTGCGCCACATCGGGTAGGTGAGGTGAGTCGTGCGGCTTATAATGTTCAGACTAAAAATCATTAACTTCAATTGCAGTAAGCCACCCGACATGGTTCGCCTGGGAGCACAGCAATTGAATGTCACCAGTTCGTTGCAGCAGGACATTAAAATACTGATCATCATATTGCATCCGAAGTATCGCTCCTCATCCTATTACCATGATATAGCACTGCTTAAGCTTACAAAACGTGCTCAATTTTCGGAACGAGTGCGTCCAGCCTGTCTTTGGCAATCGCCAGACTTACATTTTAGAACTGCTGTGGCCACTGGCTGGGGACGCACCGAGTTTTTAGGCGCAAAGTCCAATACTTTACGTCAGGTTGATCTGGACATGATTCGCCAGCAGCGTTGCAAACAAATCTACCGTAAGGAACGCCGTCTGCCCAACGGCATTATCGACTCCCAGTTTTGTGCTGGGTATTTACCAGGCGGAAAGGATACCTGCCAGGGCGACTCAGGAGGACCTCTCCATGCTGTGCTTCCAGAAAATAATTGTGTAGCCTTTGTCGTTGGCATCACATCCTTTGGCAAATTCTGTGCGGCCCCTAATGCACCGGGCGTCTATACAAAGCTTTACTCCTACTTGGATTGGCTCGAGAAAATTGTGTTCAAGTAGCACTAGATATGGCATATATAATTGTGATTTGAAGCATGCAACGTTGAAGTTGAAGAAATATATATATAATAGTTTTTAAGCGATCTAAAACTAGTTCATATTGGGATCGTTACAGACTAACCATGGACAATTACTTATTAAAATGGATTTTAAATATACATATAAGTCTTTTTTTTGTTGTATATATGTATATAAACAGAGTCCTGCTGGTATACTATCGAAAGTGCTATTGGTAAGGTATACTGTTGAGTTTAGTCTTCTATTTTTATTGATCTCAAATTGATTTATAATAGCTTTATTTAACTGACAAACTACACAAATTATACCCCGTGTATAACTTCCCATAGCTCAGTAACTCTATAACTATATTTTCTTTATTTATTAGATGTTATGGAATAATATTCCAAGGCTTCTCGGATTTGGATATTTGTATAAGTTCCGTGAATTTATCCTGGCAGGCCATACGAATGCGTGCAGATGTAGCTGGTGCCTCCAGATTGAAATACGGACAAAAACCCTGCTCACATCGGGCCGCTGCAATGGCATCCTTGATGGCAAAGAATACCGTGGAGCCTAAGAACAGTGGCGGCTCTCCAATAGCCTGAAAAAGAAGAATTGTTACACGTAATAAAGCTAAATTCGAATGTGATATACCCACTACTTAAATCTTTACCAGTTCGTCTAATAAAATTGTTTCTATTTACCTTTGAGGAGTAGACCGCACGAGGATTTGGTGCATCGGTCAACAAGCTGACATTAAATTCCCCAGGTATATCAGCAAATCCGGGCAACTTATACATTCCCGGCCCGCGAGAAAACAGCTCGCCCTTAGGTGAATACATCAGTTCCTCCAGCGTAAAGAGGCCATATCCCTGCATGAAGCCGCCCTCAATTTGGCCAATGTCAATGGCGGGATTAATGCTCGACCCGATGTCCATAACAATATCAGTGCTAAGCACCTGATGATCTCCCGTCAAACAGTCGATTTCTACCACAGAGATACCCACTCCATTGGTGAAATAGCTATAAAAGTTAGCATTGGGATTCGTATCCGGATCATAGCCCAGGTTGGGTACGACATAGAAACCTGTGGCGGACAGGTTGATACGAGTGAAGAACGCATTTTGAATCCATTCTTTCCAGGTTCCCTTAGGTATTGCTTTCTTGACGGGTATCAGACGCTGGTTGATCTTCTCGCACGCATCCAATACGGCCATTCCGTATATGTCAGATCCCATACTGGCTGCCGTTGCCGAGGCATTGGGTACCGTCTCTGTTGCCGTCTCTGAGATATGAATATACTCAGTGGGAATGCCCAGTGCACGAGAGGCGCACTGTATCACCTTCGTATTCAGTCCCTGTCCCATTTCAACGCCACCAATCGCCAAAAGTACAGATCCATCGGCATATATATTGATTAGAACCCCGCCTTGATTGAGGTGCAACACACCAAATGCAATACCATATTTGGTGGGCACCAGAGCTATGCCACGCTTGCGCCAACGATTCTGTTTATTGAATTCTTGAATATCCTCCAGACGCTCATGGTAGCGCGACTGTTTGATACAGTCTTGGAAACAACGTTCAATAGGAAAATACTCCAAGTGCTGATTGTAGTGTGTGTAGTCGCCGGTCTTGTAAAAGTTAAGCTTCATCACATCCAGCACATCCCGACCGACGACACGAGCCACGTCGCGTATCATGTGTTCTGCCGCAAACATGCCCTGTGGACTTCCGAAGCCACGAAAAGCCGTGTTCGAGGCCAGATTCGTCTTGCAGAGCCAAGCACGAACACGAACATTCGGTATGCGGTAGCAGTTCTCAATGTGATACATGGCTCGTATCATCACCTGCAAGAAAGGTATAATTTGGAGTTGATACATTATTGATATTATAAATACATGACATATACATATTCTGGACCGGACTGAAGACTGATTGTTATACAAATAACTTTACCAGCTTGCTTTCGAAGAGGGATCTACATCTCTTCAGTGGCCGCCGACCGGTGAATTATCACCTCTTTAACATGCGTCTTTCAACTGATACAGAGTGCATATTCCACACCGAAGATAAGGAAGAGGAAAAAGAGAACCTTCACTACTCCACCTACCGGATAGGACAAATCCATGGACCAGCCAGAATTGGTGTAGCACTTGATGTCACACGCCGTAATACAGCCCTCCTTGGTGAAACCCAACTTATACTTGAAGAGAAACGGATGTCGTTTGCCTGTCATGACCATATCCTCGTTGCGATCAAGACTGCAGCGCACAGGACGACGTAACCGATAAGCAGCCACTGCGGCGGGCAGTGCCACCAACATATTACGCGTCTCCTTTCCTCCAAAACCGCCACCAAGCCGTTTAATCCGACAGAAGACGTGATGCGGAGGGATCGAAACAACGTGCGCAACAAGATTCTGTATATCCGTAGGACTCTGCGAGGTGCAGAACACTTCAAGCTCGTCGAAATCTCGAGGAACTACGACTGCTGCATGAGTTTCCAGATAGAAATGCTCCTGGCCGCCCATTCGGCAACTTCCCTCGTAGATATGATCTGCCTCAGCGAATGCCTCCTCAAGGTTGCCCTTAATGATGTGACGAGGCTGATCTTGAAAGAAGGATTCCTCTTCGATGGCCTGCTCAATGGTCACAATGACTGGACTGATCTCTTTATACTCCACGCGGACCATTTGTGCCGCTCGCTGTGCAATCTTCTGGTTATCTGCTGCAATGACTCCGATAACCTGCCCGATGCAATGCACTTCACCAGCAGCAAAAACGCTTTCATCGGGAAAGATTGCGCCTACCTTATTTTCGTTCTCCTTCAGATCCTTTGCACTGAAAAAGGCGTGTACCCCTTTCATGGCCAGCGCCTTGCTTGGATCCACTTCAATAAGTTTGGCTCTCGCCTTGGAGCTCAGAACGAATCCCAAATAGAGCTCGCCAGCCATGCGAGGAATATCATCTGTATAGATGGCCTCTCCTGTTGCCTGTTTCAGTGCAGATGCATGTACCTCGGGCTTTCCCACAGGATCATGAGTGGGTCGGTCAGATGAAACAGGATGAAACACCTGAGCACTGCAAAGGGAAGGTGTCTGAAAAACATCCTCACCACTTAGTTCCACCCGAGGCACTGCACACTCTGGAATTAGATTAGCATCACATAACCTGCGGCTGATGGCCAGGTACGCCTTGTAGAATAGACTGACTACCAAGGAGCGTCGATAGGGAACCATTCCGCCTGGCGTTGAAGGATCCAATGGTAGCTCTTTGCACAGGCTTGATACAACACATTCCACTAGTTCGTGATCCCACGGATGTCCTGCCATCAGCTCAGATGTATATGGTGCCAACACCATTGTGGGCGCCATTCCGCCAAACGCCATCTGGATGCACTCCACCACATTGGTGCCTGGCTCGAAGGTTACATTAACCGCAGCATTCACGATGGCAATATCGTCATCTCTGCGTCGCGCCTGCTTAAACGCAACCACGTGCTGATTCTCCTTCGTCTTCTGTAGGTGAATGCCTAGGAGTACCTCCTCGGGTTTGATTACATTGCGGCGATAGCCCGTAAAGAATCCTGAGCCCATATTCACTTCTCTTTGACCGTCCTCGCTGGCCACCACCAGTCGTGCCCCCGCTGCTGTCAGCACAGGATTCATGTCAGAGATGGGACTGCCTGTCATGATGTTGCCACCCAGACAAGCAACATTACGTATCTGCTTGCCGGCAAAATAGTGTAGCATGTCCACGGTGCACTGGAAGAAACGTGTCTGCGTCTCGGGTAACTCCTCGATCCGCTTACGTAGATATGCGTCGATTTCCATTAGGCTGACAGCTGCTCCAAAATAGATACTTTCCTCCGTTTCACGCACCTCAAGCAACTCAGGTACTTTGACAGGATTGATCAGTACAGGATAAAGAAAGTGCTTGAACTTCACCTCGACACCCACTTCAGTGTTGCCCACCACCAACTTGGCTGCAGGGTGTTCCGCCTTCAGCTTCAGCAGCTCCTGCAGCGTCGTCGGACGATACCAAGCCACACGATCCGATTTAAATAAAAGACTCTCTTCATCATAGGCATTATTCGACTGAAGTTCTGGCGGGAAGATTCGCTCCTTGTAAGGATCAAAAGGCTTAAATTCACAGGTTTCAAAGAGTTTGTTATCAGTTTGATCCATTTCACTGCCACTACCATTGCTTTTCGCACGACAACACTGGTCTCCCTTCCCACAAATGAATTCCTTAGTGAATGTCTTGTAGCCCTCCAAAATGGGTCGATAGCCGGTGCAGCGGCACAGGTTTCCCTGGAAAGCCACCTCCAAATCTTGCATTGATGGCTTAGGCTCATTCCGCAACAATGTGTACATGGACATCACAATACCTGGCGTACAGTAGCCACACTGCGAGCCATGAGCCTTGGCCAATCGTTCCTGGGCAGGATGAAGATGGGTGCGTGTGCTTCCTATGCCTTCCACTGTGGTCACTTCACAGCCATGCATTGCACATACCGGTGTCAAACAGGCATTCACTGCCAAATGACGTATCTCGTTACAGCTACGATCGAACCGTGAGACCATCACCGTGCAGGCACCGCAACCTCCTTCTCCGCAGCCCAGTTTCGTGCCGTAAAGGTGCAGCTTTTCACGCAGATACGTGAGTAGTGTGCATTCTGGATCTGCATTCGGTTCGATTACCTTCAGAAAAAGTAAAGTGTAATAAGAAAATATTGAAGTCAAATTGAAAAATGTGATACATATAAGAAAAGATCTATAAATTTTCTTATAGAGGTTAATTAGATTAAAATATGTGTAAAACATCACAAAATATGCAACCTATTATACATGAAAGATACTTTTTGTTGTTGTTTAATATCGGTTTATTTCGAACACCGACTCGACACATTAATGTGGGACAATTCGTTATCGAAAATCAATCAATTTATAATGAATGATTATTAATATATATTATATGATTATAATTCTATTAATAAGAAAGATAAAACAGATTGTGATTTTCCTAATTGGCAAATTTTACCTTACTTCCCTTTACAAAAAACTTCAAAACCGATTTTTTTGCTGCGGTCTTTGACATTGTGCGGTAATAATGTAGATACATCTTTCTAAAATACTAGTTTCTATTTCTATTTTTCGTATAATATATTCAATACTTTAAGGAAAATAAGCTAGTTTAATTAACGCAAATAATTGACACACTTAATGATAAGAGACACATAAAATTGGCTTAGGTATCGGAATCGTTGTGACGTCGAGTGCGTCGCTTACTTTAATTATAATATCAGTGTTAATTAGATATGAACGATAGAAGCATATAAGACTTTATAGTTATTAAGTGGCTGCACATTAAATACTAAGCTGTATTCCCTGATGTGCCAGATATTACCACCTTAAGTTTATGAAGAATACTCAGGATTTATTTTTGAGAACTGTATTTAATATATATATGTCATCAGAAGAGATTAGTGGCCTCAGAGCTAGTACATATATTGTGATCTGCAATTACAGCACAAACTAACAATGGACAATTACTTATTTAGTCAGTTTATATGGTACACATTGGTATTTTCTATATACAACAAGCATAAAAAGGAAAACTATCGAAAGTACTATCGGTATGGGTCTTGAACATAGATAGATAGTGTTTTCTTTTAGCTAGACTAATTAGAAGAATTATTCTCCCGTATAGTACTCTCAATAGCTCTCTTTATAACAATATTTTCATTTATTTAAAATTAGATCTTATGGCACAATATTCCAAGGTTTGAAGGTTCCCGGTTCTGGCATTTTTAAGAGTTGTGTGAATTTATCCTGGCAGGCCATGCGAATGCGTGCTGAAGTAGCAGGCGCCTCCAGATCGTAATGTGGACTCAAGCCCTGCTCAGATCGGGCAGCTGCAATGGCTTCTTTTATAGCAAAGAATACCGAACATCCTATGAATAGCGGCGGCTCTCCAACAGCCTGAATACGCAGAAAGAGACAAATATTAGAATTCTGAAGATACATTTAAAAATGCATATATTTACCTTAGACGAATAGACCGCACGAGGATTAGGTGCATTGGTCAACAGGCTGACATTAAATTCGCCAGGTATATCGGCGAATCCGGGCAATTTATACATGCCCGGGCCGCGGGAATAGAGCATGCCTTGAGGTGAATACATCAGTTCCTCCAGCGTAAAGAGGCCATATCCCTGCATGAAGGCGCCCTCAATCTGTCCAATGTCAATGGCGGGATTAATGCTCGACCCGATGTCCATGACAATATCAGTGCTGAGCACCTGATGATCTCCAGTTAGGCAGTCGATCTCCACCACAGAGATACCCACTCCATTGGTGTAATAATTGTAGGTGCGCGCATTAGGATTCGTTTCTGGATGATAGCCAATGTTGGGTATGGCATAAAAACCTGTTGCCGACAGGCTGACACGATCGAAATACGCCTTGTTGATCCATTCCTTCCAGGTTCCTTTGGGCAATGCTTCCTTGATGGGTACCAGACGCTTGTTGATCTTCTCGCAGGCATCCAACACGGCCATACCGTTCAGATCGGATCCCACACTAGCTGCCGTAGGCGATGTATTGGGTACCTTGTCCGTTGCCGTCTCTGAGATGTGAATATACTCAATGGGAATGCCCAACGAACGAGCAGCACACTGTATCATCTTGGTATTCAGTCCCTGGCCAATTTCAACGCCACCATGCGAAAGGAGCACTGATCCATCGCCGTAGATATTAATAAGAGCTCCGGCCTGGTTAAGATGCATTACACCAAAAGCGACACCGAACTTGGTGGGCACCAGAGCTATGCCACGCTTGCGCCAACGGTTCTCTGCATTGAATCGTTTAATCTGCGCCAGACGCTCATGGTAGCGCGACTGTTTAATGCAATCGTCGAAGCAGCGTTCGATGGGAAATCGTTCTAACTGCTGATTATAGTGCGTCCAATCTCCGGTCTTATAGAAGTTCAGTTTCATTACATCCAGCACATCACGCCCCACGACACGCGCCACATCACGTATGATGTGCTCTCCTGCAAACATACCCTGTGGACCGCCAAAGCCTCGGAAAGCCGTGTTCGAGGGCAGGTTAGTCTTGCAGACCCAACCGCCTACGCGCACATTTGGAATGCGGTAGCAGTTCTCAAAGTGGTACATGGCGCGCTCTAGGACCTGCAAATAAGGTAGAAATTAGTAAAGCTTAAGATTCTCATTGAATATTTCTATAATATAATATAATGTTAGTTCAACTTACCGAGAAAGACAAATCCATGGACCAGCCCGCATTGTTGTAGCACTCAATGTCACAGGCAGTAATCAAGCCCTCCCGGGTAAATCCCAGTTTATACTTAAAGAGGAAGGGATGTCGTGTGCCCGTGATGAGCATATCCTCGTCACGATCAAGCATGCAACGCACCGGACGACGCAAACGATATGCAGCCAGTGCGGCAGGCAGTGCTACGGAGATGCCACGTGACTCCTTTCCTCCGAAACCACCGCCCAGACGTTTAGCACGACAGACGACGCGATGCGAGGGCAGGGAGACGACGTGGGAGACAAGCTTCTGCACTTCCGATGGATGCTGCGTGGAACAGAACAGTTCCAGCTCATCACAATCGCGAGGCACAGCGACTGCTGCATGAGTTTCCAGATAGAAATGCTCCTGGCCGCCCATACGGCAGCTACCCTCGTAGATGTGATCCGCCTCAGCGAATGCTTGCTCCACGTTTCCCTTGTTCACGTAACGAGGGTAGTCGGGGAAGTAGGATTTGTGTTCGATGGCTTGCTCAATGGTCACAATGACCGGACTGATCTCCTCGTACTCTATGCGCACCAGTCGTGCCGCTCTCTGGGCAATGGTCTGATTATCTGCTGCAATGGCTCCGATAATCTGTCCAATGCAATGTACCTCACCAGCTGCAAAGACGTGCTCATCGTGGAACACCGGTCCAACTTCGTTCTCATGTTCCGTCAAATCCTTGGCGCTGAAGAAGGCGTGCACCCCTTCCATTGCCAGTGCCTCGCTGGGATCCACATTGATAAGTTTGGCTCTCGCCTTAGTGCTCAGCACAAAACCCAAATAGAGCTCGCCGTCCATGCGGGGAATGTCATCCGTATAGATAGCCTCTCCAGTCGCTTGCTTCAGCGCGGATGCATGTACCTTCGGCTTACCCACAGGATCGAAAGTGGGTTGATTACTGGACACACGCTCGAAGAGTTGAGCACTGCGCAGAGCAGGTGTATGAAAGGTATCGGCTCCACTCAGCTCCTTCAGAGGTACTGCGTCTGGCGGCATAACCCCGGCATCGCACAGTTTGCGACTTATTGCTAGGTATGATTTAAAGAACAGGCTGACCACCAGGGAGCGCCGATAGGCAATCATTCCACCCGGCGCAGAAGCATCCAGCGGTAGCTCTGTACACAGACTTTCCGCAACACTCTCCACTAGTTTCTGATTCCACGGCTGTCCTGCCATCAATTCCGACGTTCGTGGTGCCAACACCGTTGTGGGCGCCATTCCGCCAAACGCCATCTGGATGCACTTCACCACATTGGTGCCTGGCTCGAAGGTTACATTAACCGCAGCATTCACGATGGCAATATCGTCATCTCTGCGTCGCGCCTGCTTAAACGCAACCACGTGCTGATTCTCCTTCGTCTTCTGTAGGTGGATGCCTAGGAGTACCTCCTCGGGTTTGATGACATTGCGTCGATAGCCCGTAAAGAATCCAGTACCCATATTCACTTCTCTCTGACCGTCTTCGCTGGCCACCACCAGTCGTGCTCCAGCTGCAGTCAGCACAGGATTCATGTCAGAGATGGGACTGCCTGTCATGATGTTGCCACCCAGACAAGCAACATTACGTATCTGCTTGCCGGCAAAATAGTGTAGCATGTCCACGGTGCACTGGAAGAAACGTGTCTGCGTCTCGGGTAACTCCTCGATCCGCTTACGTAGATATGCGTCGATTTCCATTAGGCTGACAGCTGCTCCAAAATAGATACTTTCCTCCGTTTCACGCACCTCAAGCAACTCAGGTACTTTGACAGGATTGATAAGTACAGGATAAAGAAAATGCTTGAACTTCACCTCGACACCCACTTCAGTGTTGCCCACCACCAACTTGGCTGTAGGGTGTTCCGCCTTCAGCTTCAGCAGCTCCTGCAGCGTTGTCGGTCGATACCAGGCCACACGTTCTGACTGAAATACAAGACTCTCTTCATCGTAGTCCGCTTTCAATTGCAATTCTGGCGGAAAGATCGGCTCTTGACTGGGATCAAATGGTTGAAATTCACTGCGTTCAAAGAGTTTATCATCAGTCTCGGGCTCTGCATCACCGTTGCCGTTAGCGCATCCATTCCCATTGACACGACAACACTTGTCGCCCATGCCGCATGCAAATTCCTTGGTAAATGTCTTGTAGCCCTCTAGAATGGGTCTATAACCGGTGCAGCGACACAGATTGCCCTGGAAAGCCACCTCAAGATCTCGCATCGATGGCTGATTGGAATTCCGAAGCAATGCGTACATGGACATCACAATGCCGGGCGTGCAGAATCCACACTGCGAGCCATGTGCCTTGGCCAATCGTTCCTGGGCAGGATGGAGACGGGTGCGTGTGCTTCCTATGCCTTCCACTGTGGTCACTGCACAGCCGTGCATTGCACATACCGGTGTCAAACAGGCATTTACCGCCAGATGGCGTATCTGATTATTACGCCGATCCAGCCGCGAGATCATCACCGTGCAGGCACCGCAACCTCCTTCTCCGCAGCCCAGTTTCGTGCCACACAGGCGCAGCTTCTCGCGCAGATACGTGAGCAGCGTGCATTCCGGATCCGGATTCGTGTCGGTCACCTGCAGAACGAGTTAAGAATGCAATTAAAATAAATTTAACAAAAATCTATTCCTTTAAAATTTTAATAATAATAGAGCACTATTAAATACATTAGCTTCAAAAAATTTAAAGTAATACTATTTAAATCTATCTATCTTTTGAAATGCCTTAAAAATTTGTTTAACAAAAAGCCAATTTACATTAAAATAGTATATAAGGAACGTTTAAGATTTTATATGATCAATATCAACCGAATTATCAATCAAAATGCATTAATTTTCTTTGTTAAATGCCGGAATCAAAACTGGAATAATTATTTTTAATCTTGTTTCCAGGTGTTTAATATGTACATAATTTTTTGAAATTAAGTCAACCCTTGGAATATATGAATTTAATTGGAAAGAATTTAAAAAAAAAACCCATATATTAAAAAGAAAAACATTATTTATCTCCGTAAACAAGCTAAAAAATTCCGCAAATCGAAACTGTACTGCGTCCCTGGTCGTGTAACGTGCTATCTGCTTCTATTATCAGAAAAACTACTTGACGCTAAATAAACAACACTCGCAACGTGATTGCAATGCTGCTCAGATCATTATATAGCACATGCTATATACTCTATGCATATGCGTAAATTGAACATGTTTACAATGTAAAGACCAGTGGGAAGCCGTGAGCCGTAATATAACGAGTTGCTGGGCTTAGCCGTTATATGGGCAGCAGCTTTGAAATCCCAAAAAAGTATTTAGTTTTTATGACACTCACTTTTATAACACCTCAACAACTATCTACGCTCTATCTTCACCTATTATAAACAATACCTAAAGTAAGTTAAATAATCACTTAAATAAATCTAGCCCACTTTTTAAATTTGTCCAAAAAATCGCCTTCTTTTTTCAGTCACTATCTTTATAACCGTTTAAAAAAACGCGCAAAAAAAATAGTGCTTATCAAAGCAAAAACAAAATATAACTCAAGTCGTTGTCGATGATGATGTGGGGGGCTGGTCCCCCCCAATAAGCATTGACCCATGATTGTGGGTCAACTCGTTATCAGCACGCAATCAATTTAATAGCTTATATAGGGTGCACGACAAGTGAATAAAAACTCGCTGGAAAAGTGGCATGGGAAACCAATCGAAAATGTCACTTAAATTGAAGTTAATTGGTTTGGAATTCCATTTAAAATTAACATATGTGAATATAAGACAGTTCAGATGTTAATTCACTTTTTAGAGGCTTGTATTTGGAAACGGGTTTTACCTTTTTACCATTCACAAAAAACACTAAAACCGAACTTCTTGCTGCGGTCTTTGACATGGTCCAGCGTTAATATATGGATGTTATATATGTATGCAGTATATATATGTATGTACGTATATATATTTTAAAAATGCTTGCGGCTATTTCTGTTTACCGAATACAAAACTATAAGGAAAACTAGTTTGTTTAATTTATACTACACTGATAGTGGGTCGCACCGAGAGCACCGACACACAACCGACTCGCTCAAGTAACCGAAACGTTCTGACGTCGAGTGTGCGACGTATTATTGAGATTAGAGCCGTGCGACAGGATCGAACGAGTCTCTGTAAGCGTCGGGGCGCGGTTCATCGCACAGGTTGAGGTAAACAAATAAATACCATACATATAAAGAGACATCTGTTCGCTCGATGATCGGATCGGTGCAGGTATAGAGAAGGTAGCTCGTTAAAAATTAATTAACCAGGGTCGATTGACCGCGATTACAGTACAACAAACTTACATCATTTATTAGTTCTTCTTAAAATTACACACACATACAATGTTTACTATATTTGTATGTATATCCACAATCTTGTCAGTATTGCAAGAAAATAATAAAAAGTTAGCAATTTTAAGCTTATCGCTAGGTGCTGATAAAACAAACAACATGTGCTCACACTTGTGCCCCCCTTAGTACTAAGTACACGGCATTTCATTGAACTGTCAACACAAAGGTAATACCTGATCTATATATGCATATACAGACATATCTCCAGCATTCAAGCATCTTTTCTGAATTTAAATTATCTATAAATGAACTAAACAGCTAGAACTCTGACTTATATTGATAATTATAACGGATGCATTATGGGTTCGATGGATGCTACGCGGTCTTTAGCTCCAATTCACGTTCGACTTTTGTGCCCTCATATTGCGACTGGCGTCGCATAGCCTCACGCAGTTGCTGTTGCTCAAATCGACGCGCTGACCATTGATATCTGTGGATTGGATTATATATAATACCAGGTTAATATTCACACTACAATAAATTCACACTCACCTGCAGGCCATCCAATACACCATTGTGCCACAAAAGAAACTGCCGAAACCAACATGTGTGGATAGATGGGGGCGAGAGGTGCCCAAAAATGTCAACACGCCAATGCCGATGCCGCCACTGATGCCGTAAAGAAAACTGTTACGAAAGCATGGAATCTGTGAAACATCGCGGCCAAATATATAGAAACTCTGCAATAGAAAAGTTATTAGCTTTATATATAACTTAAAACTTTTTAGCTCTAACCTTGCTGGGCTCCTCTGCATCATCTGCCATTTTTGTTATTTAAAAATTTAAACGAAGCTTATTTTACAGCAAAATCGTTTATCAAACGCGGTGAGGAGAACACCTGTTTGGTTTCAGTGTGTCCAAATGGCTACAAAATAAACGTAAATAAAAGAAAGCATCATGCAGGCTTGACAAAAATAAAATACTGCCAATACAACAAAGTCTAAACAATAATATTTATGATACAAATAAGTTAAGTACAAGCTCATTTTTTGGTTTGCATTTTTATGTTGTCATACAAATGATAGACCTAAAACATGTTTTCATGGAATGCCACTAATAATTAACATCAGTGTGTACAACATTTGTACCGATAATAAGGCAACACTGGTCAACGATAGCAAGAAGAAGAGAACGCTCTAGCTCTGTTTGCCACAAACACAATTTCATTCTTTAGTTTTTTGGGTTTTTCTTTAAACAAAATATAAAAATAAGGGCAAAACGACAAAAATCAAAATACCCAACAGCTGAAAAATTTTTGATGTCAATTAGCGGACTGTAAGTCGACTTAAACACCCATGCCACACACGCATACAACAACAACAGAAGACTTTCACAGGTAAGTGCATTGCAATAGGTACAGATGCTGTCGCCTCTACATGCATAGATATTTATGTGTACAGAACATATGTATGTATCTGTACCTCTTCTGCTTGTGTTGGGATACTTGTATAAGCAAAACAATTGAAATGTGGGTGAATTGTGCGGATAATACCTATAGTGGCAATTGACAAACAATAATTTATTATAATAAAATTGTATTTCGAAAAGTCATTCTCAATTTGAGAACCGACCTGGCTGTGTTTTCAAATTCAGGAGACACATACACAGGCCACATCTTTGAAATTTTAAGTTTGTGATAGGAGACAGACTGGAATTATCTTTTGGTACCTCGGTCTTTTCGCCCTAATCAATTCGCTCGCTCGTTCGCTCAATTAATTTAATTGTTTTCTTATTTTCTTTAAACTTACAGTTACTCTCAGCACACAACCCATCAACAACAATAAGTAAAACCAATGTCAGACTAACGTAAACGCAGCAGATAAAGGCATACCTATAAAAACAACAAGAACATATGCATGTGGGCGAAGACGACAAAAAAAAAAAAGAAGTATAGAAACCGAATTTCAACCCGTAACCGATTCTTCCAAAACAAGCAAGCAAAACACCTGTGCAAGCGAAAGTGAAGTGCTCCAAGAGTAAACCAGAGAAAGAGATAGAGAGACATCAACAGTGTGAAGAACGTAAGATAACCTTAAGGTAACATCCACCGATTGCAGTGCACGCATGGATTTGTCAGCTTCAACATCAAACGACTCTATAATGGCAACACCAGAACAACAAAAGAACAAATCGTATATGAACGATAGTACATTCTATGACAGCGCATTGGATCATCTGTCCACAACAACCTACAAATCATGCAATGGTGAGTTGTAGTCATCCACAATTGATCAGACAATATATACAGCATACAAAGTTAGACAAACTTAACTTCATTCATGCATATCTAGCAAGTTCGTAGTCGTCTTAAATAGATAAGACATCATATTCAGTAACAGTATTAACAGGTTCCATTGCCCATGAACCTTATCACACAATTGTAGTAGTCTTTGGGAATTATAACTCTATTGTAGTAGTAATTAAGTTGGCACTGTGAGATCTTTCTGAGTCAGTTTGGGCCTTTACACCTGTCGGCATGACAACAACAACACAATGAAAAACTTTTATTCAGATGATGAAATGTGTCGCAGCTCGTACACAACTAGCTCGAATTCGTCAGATAGTTCGGAACTAGCTAGTTTTAATAGCTCTACTAATATAACTAGCTGCAGATCAATGATTCAGAAACAGCAACTCATGCTGAAAAGGGATCAGGATTTACTGAAGCATCAGTTGAATACGTTGCAGATGGAAATGTCTGCGCTAAAACTCAAATCCGATCATCTGGAAGAGAATCTAAAAAAAATGCAACAGCAAAGCGCTGAAGAATTGCTACTTAGCCAGGCGATTAAACCCAAGTTGCTCGAAGGGGCACAGCAGGCACTCGATGCTCAGAAACCGGTTGATTTTCCTAAGGAATTTCTAACAACAATTTTTGCTCTTTATTCTAATGATGCCAATTTTCGGGATCATTGTGAGCAAATAGACATAGAGCTCAGCAGGGCAATGATTAAGCTTGGCGATCATGCCTATCAGGCTGAGAAGCATTTGATTAAGGATGTTGTAAAACAAAAAATGGAATCCCTACGGGAAAAACTCTCAAATAAATACAAAGCGAAGCTAATGAGCCGAGAGCAAGCACAGCAGAATCACCGAATGATGCTAAAGGATCAGTGCTTTCAGTTGTTGAAGCAGTTCATTATCGATAGCAGCTCCGGCGAGGATGAGCAGTATATAACAACATATTTAAAGCAGCTTAAGGAGCTCTATGCTCAAGAAAGTGAAGACCCATAACACACACATATACCAGACAAATTATACCATTGTTATATATATTTTGTTTATTGTTAATTAAATATGATTTTAAACTTCACTCTCTTCTCTCTGCTCTGCTCCACAGAAAGTCTCACCGATTTGAATCACAGTACTGGTGCTGGACATAAGAAATTTGTACAGAAAATGTCAAATGCTGATGATTTTTCAAATGGAAATGAGGCATCGATTCTCTCTTCTCCTGCTACTGTCACTAATCTGTCAAATAATTCCACGGCTATCAACGCTAGCCTGTTGTTAATACAATCCGAGAGCACCGATACGAATACCTCACAGGAGGAAGTGGATCCAAAGTCTCAGCTGGCCAACAAGACAATATTCAAAAACGATAATCCAAATTTGTCAATTATAGAGATAAACGAGAATTCTATCAAGGAGGAAGACCTAGAAAAAAAGATTGTGTTAATTGAACGTTTGTCTGACGATGAGAATGATGATGAGGCAGTCGAGAAGGTTAAGAATATATTGAGAAAATCGCCAAATAAAGCAGCCGATAACGGGGGAGCAACAGCCGCAGATAAAAGACGTCGCAAAACGGAATCCTTGCTGCAATCGAGTAAGCAAAAATTGGATATATCCATAGCGGAGGCGTCTGCAGCTGCCGAAGGCGGAACCAACAACGAGCAGCGTCTGCAGGTGATGGAGTCGACCGATCGACCACAAACAAAACGGGATATTACCATTTACGATAGTCTTGAGGAATTCGACAAGCATCTGCCGCCGACTGTGACGCTCTTGGAGACCCCATTCGGCAGCAAAGTGTACCTGGTGGGTACGGCACATTTCAGTGAGGAATCCCAAGATGACGTGTCCTATGTGAGTAATGATAAGGCTATGAAATAATTGCTAGGCCATACAAATGAACCTCTCTCTTCCAGGTCATACGCAATGTCCGTCCAGATGTGGTCATGGTTGAGCTATGTCCATCACGTGTACACATATTGAAACTCGATGAGAAGACGCTGTTGGAGGAGGCAAAGAATATCAACATACCCAAGGTGAGTAAAGTAAGCAAAATATAATCCAATACAACTATACTTAAGTATTTCTCTTTACAGATACGCGGAATTCTGCAGACCCATGGTTACATCAATGGCATCTTCTTTATCCTGCTGCTGCAGATGAGCGCACAAATTGCCAAAGATTTGGGCATGGCCCCAGGTGGAGAGTTTCGGCGCGCTTTTGAAGAGGTTCACAAGCTGCCCGGCTGCATTCTGCATTTGGGTGATCGACCCATACGCATCACATTGTACCGTGCGCTGCGCGCATTATCCTTGTGGCAGACCATGAAACTGGTCTGGCGTCTCACATTCACCGACAGTATCAGCATCGAGGAGGTGGAGGAGTGCAAGCAACGTGATCTGCTAGAGAAGTTAATGCAGGAAATGGCTGGCGAATTTCCAGCCTTTTCGGATGTCTTTGTACGCGAACGTGATCTCTATTTGTGCCACTCACTGCAATTGGCCTCACTCCCGCAAGCCGGGCCCGGTGCGCATCAGGTGCGTCCTGTTCGGGTCGTTGGTGTTGTCGGCATTGGTCATGCCAATGGAATTGCCAAAATGTGGGGTGAAGTGGACCCGGAGAAAATACCAGCCATACTGGAAATACCGCCAGCAAGCCTGGGTCAACGGGCCTGTAAGAACACGTTCAAGTACGGCATCATTTGCCTGGGCCTTTACGGCATATATCGCTTTGCGAGGCCACGCCTGACGCGTTTCTTTTAAGTTGACCATATGTGGACCATGCATTCATTGATTGTTGATTTTAATTTTCCGTATTTACCACACACGACAGCTGAAGAATATTCACTGCAACGATGACATACGAGTATGATAAGTATTGTGCGTACTTAATGATTTTGATAGAACCTGTTTATACACAAAAACGAAACCTAAAAAAAAGAAGACATTCAAACATATTCCTGGTTTAAAAAACCCCTTAACTATACTACAATATATTATAAAAAACATACAGACATCACATACATCATTTATATAAATAACTAAACTGGGTTGCAACTGTGAATACGACGTTAGGTCGTCGCGTAATTAATTGTCGTTTTGCTGGCGTTCGATTATTAAAGAAACCTATCAACAAATACACAAACATTAAATTAGTCGTGTGTATTTTGACCAGTTAGTTAGGCACATGGTTTCGCGACAGGCTTAATAGAGGCTTATAGAGTAAGCTCATATGGTATCTGGACAAACAAAAATCAATTCAAAATGTTAATTGTATAAAATTAAATTATTTTAACATAGCTCTAAATGTGAAGGTGCCCGCCCACTGCAGATATAATACTTTATCTTCGACTCTATATACTATATTTGTCTGTATTGAATGTACTGTAATTGTTGTTCATTCCGTAGTAAAAACATTCGAAAATTATTGAATACTGAAATTAAGATAGTATGGTTTAAAATTAAGTGAAAACGTGATGGACCTTCCTCTCGACATTGCAAGAATGGCCGTGTGTTAAATGTTACATATTGTATTGAGAAATTTTTGCAATATAAAAAGAAATAAAACCTACCTAAAAACACAATACATTATTAATGAGATATCTATACATTTTAATATTGTAAAAGATGAGAAACAAACACAAAGAAAACTGTATTAGAAATACAAACAATTTATCTTGCGAGCTGCGCGTAGTTTGTGCTAATTTAGAACTGGTGTTATGTAGCATTTAAACTTAGTATACCCCCCGAAATAGAGAAAACCTTTGTGTATATTTGACTCAAATAAAAGTTTACATACCTTAGCGCTGTGTTTTTGATTAAAGACTTAAAATTTCAATTTTTTTTAAAAGAGTAGCATGGAAAGGATCAACATATATTGAAAGCTAAAAATAAAAATCTGCATAAACGGAGATCCCAAGGAAAGGATCTAACGGATTTTCAGTGAAATCATAACTTGAAATCATGAGATGCTAAACAACACTGAACGATAAATATTGAGACAGAATTCTTAATCAATGCAATCTTTAAAAAACACAACCTCTTACAAAGTTTGATCAACTAAGCCATTTCAATTATCTCAATGATGCGAATCGACTGATCTCTATTCGGAACTTTGACTAAATAGACATAAAGGGCAAATAACACATCCATATACACTGCGTTTGTTTTTTATTATGTACTTTAAACGTATCTTAAGCACTAAACGTCTCTCTTGTGTGTTGCTTTTTTTGTATGCCATAAATTTTGTTTTTCTTTTCTCTCTCACTTGTTTTTTTGTTTTAGTTAAAATTTTCCAACATTTTGTTTGTTTTTTTTTTTGTTTTGTTTTTGCGCTTATATGTAGGTAACATATTTTTATTTTCTCTTACAATTTGCTGCAATACAAATAAAAGTCTTAAATTGTAACTGTAAAATTCTAAATAGTTACAAATTAAATTCTAAATACATACGTAGTTAATTTTGAGGCGTGTTGTGTGTGTGTATGTGTATGTGTGTTTGTGTATTTTGGGGCTCTCATTAGGTTTTTTTTTTGTGTGTTTAAGGTTGGTAATGCAAATATGTATCGTACTTTAAATTATAACTTAGAAACTTGGAAAAATTCAAATTAAAGGCTGGGCGCAGATGCGCATGGATCTGGCACACAGGAGACCGCCGGACAGTTGTAGTTATGGTGTTGGTGTTGTTCTTGGACAGTTACAGACACAGATACATATACAAAGATACACAGATACAGATGATGTGCGTGTGTGTGTGTGATTGAAGTGATTTTGATTGGCATTAGGCATTGAAATGCGCACAGTATTTTTAATTATTATCCAGTATGCATATGTATATATGATGTATGGTGGTGGTGCTGGTGGATCTCTGACTGCCATCGTGTTTTTCTCTCCTCTCTCTTTTCAGCTCTTTATTCGTACTCTCTGCCTCTGTCTCCGCCTCGCTCTCTGTGTTTTGAAGTTCCATAATGTCTCACTGCCCGTTGTCACACCTTCAAGACTTCCTCTCCAGCAACGGCACAGCAGCAGCCTACGGCGTCTCCGTTGACTCGACCTTTACTTCGGATTTAATGCTCGATGACAGATGATTATTAGGGTCGGGCGCACTCAGGTGCTAAAAGCAAGACATCAATTCGATTAGACAAGCGATCAAAAAAGAAAATATAAATATATGCAGAGAATAGAGATAAATATATATATATATTGTATGAATAATTCTGTTAGTAAACCCTAGCCTAGGCAAACAACAACAACTAATGACCAAGACAAAACAACAACAACAATAACAACTGGTAATCAACAACAACATCAACAACAATAACAAACTAGACCACACACACACACACTCTTGCTCCCACACACACACACGCACACACACACATGTGGTTACAGGAGGTACTTGGCCGACTCTATTTGGAACAACTTGTTGGACACACACACACTCACAACCAACAACAACACAGGTACAATACACTGGTAGTACCTACCGATTGGCTACTCACAATTCCAAGCGGCAATCCACCAACTTGCGGCGACAAATGCGGCACCGTTGGCAGCGATACAACGTTCGGCGGAACCGGCGATGGCAGGAGCGCTGCAGCCGCTGCCGCTGCGGCAGCCACAGCCGCAGCAGCTGCGGCCACGGAGTTGGCGGCAACGGCGGAGCCAGCCGGCGGTGGCGGTGCCAGGGCAGAGCTGCTGCTGCTGCTGCCGCTAACGCTGCTGCCAAGATTTGTTGTACTGTGGGGACCATCGTGCGGTGTGGTGCTGTGTGCCCGATGATGCAGTGCGCCTGTATAATAGCCGCCATTTAATCCTGTTTTGTATTCGATTTCGATTTTTGTATTGGTATTTTGCGTATTTCGTAATTAGTTAATAAAATGTTGCTGTTTTTTTTTCTATTTGTTTTCATATTGCGGAAGAGGTGGAAGTGGGGAGGAGGTATTGTATGAAAGAGATAGAGTAGTTCTCGATTTGGGTGTGGTGGTGGCTGCGTGTGGTCTAAAAAAAAGTGGCTAAAGTGACGAGGGGCGGGCGAGGGGGAGAGCCTATTGAAAAGAGCTTGCATGATGCGATGAGAGTTCAGAACAGGCGCCTACCATTTAACTTTGACTGCATTTACACGAGATATGTTCAAACACGAGAAGTGGCAATCAAGTTGGGGTTTAAAACATATAATAACATTATATATTTTTTAATGCGATATTTTGTTGTTGTTTTTAAAAGCCAATTTCAGTTGCTATAATTATAATACACATACATACACATTACACAATAACCTTTGAGAAGAGGAAGAAAGTAAAGCTACCGTGTAGAGAATATATTAAAAAAATTGCCCTCTACCCCTCTGCTGCTGTTCGAAAATGTCTCGTGTAAATGAGATCTAAAGTTTTAGCTCCACCGTAGCACACAGTGGGCACATAATTCAATTTAATTCTTGCGTTCCTTACAGCTAAGATATAGTATATTTTTCAATTCCGCAGGCCGGCGACGATCCATAAATTACTGACTTTCAATAAATGCAAGAGGAAACTTTTGTTAACTGTTTTCATTCATTTAAATTCGATTTGATTTCAACTTTTCTGTTGAATTTTTCTCTTTTTCCTTAAATATTTACGCTTGCTCTGCTCTGCTCTGCACTCAATGATCATCCATCATCCCAAAAAACAATCAACAAAAAAAAAAAAAAAAATAAAAGTTAAAATAATCAACTATTTTAAACAATTATGCGACGCCACACAAAAGCAACAATAATTGGTTCTTTAAAGATTTTGTTTTATTTGCTATTTTTTTTTTTCATGGGGTTTTCTTTTTTTGCGTTTTTGCTTTTTGGAAAGGGTTTGTTGGATTGGATTTTTTTTTGCGAAATTAACTTTGCTCTTGTTTTCTTCGATTGTTTTTAATTTTATTTAGCTTTCACAGTTATTAAAAATATTTTTATACATTACAAAATAACAGTATTTTATTTGTTTTTTTCATGTCTCTTTTACTTTTATTTTTATTTTTACGCTTATGCTTATTAATTTCCTTTTTTTTCTCCTTTTTAATCCATTATAATTTTTTTATTTTTGCTCATTTTTTGTTGTAGCTCGCTTTATGCTCGTAGGATGTTGTGAGTATGAGTGTGTGTGTGTTCGTGTTTTTAAAGTGTGTGAGTGTGTGCGAGTGTTGGTTCTTGTGTGTGTGTGTGTCTCTATGCGTGTTTCTCTAATATTTTTGTGCTCAAAGTTCAACAAATTTGAACGAAACAAAATCAAAAGAAAAACCTCTTGATGCGTTTCTTTATAAAGTTGATTCATTGATACCTTCATTTTCTTTTGTTGTTTTTTTTTATTTAAGGAATATTCTTGTTGAGTTATGCTGTAATATTGGTCTTGAGCGAAATAAGTAATAAAGAATAATTGTGGAAAAACTTGGCGTCAAATTGCATTAATTGTTTAATTAATTAACTTAAATTGCAAAAATTGTACAAAACCATATTTTGCGCCGTTTGTTTCGTTTTTAATATACTTGTTTTGTTTTTTTTTTTTTTGTAATGTTTATTAATGTAAGTAATATTACATTTTTTCTACGCTAACAATTCTTAAATGTTGATCATAATGTGCTGTTTTTTTTTGTGTTTTTTACTTTTGTTTTCTTACTTTTCTCTTATGCTCTCCTTTTGTTTAACTGCCTTTATCAATAAAGTAATCTAGGTTTTTTTTTTGTGTTTTAATCTTAATTTCTTTTGTTTTTCTCTTGCTTTAATATAATTTCTGTTATATATTTTAAATGTACATAGACTATGCTTTAATGTTACTTTTAGTTTTCTCTTCTGTTCTTCTGCATCATTTTTGTTTTTTTCTTTTCTTTTTTTTTGTTTTTATTTATAGATGTGGTTTAATTTCACGCGGTATTGATGTTTCTATATCCCTCTCAGTGTATGTTGTTCTGTGTGTGTATGTGTGTTTGCGTTAGTGTAATTAAATAATTAATTAATTATTTTGTGGTGGTCTCAGCATGTTAGGATCTTAAGGCAAGGCGAAAATAAACTCGGATGATGAGATCATTATACATTCATATATAGAGCAGGGTTCAGTTTCAGTTATTTTCTTCATCAATTTTGGTTTATCTTAATTTTTTGTTTTTTTTTCTTGTGAGCAACATAAATATTTTTGGATGTTCAGTAACAATAATTGTGCTTGTTTTGGATCATTCTATTTATTGGGAGTATTTTGTAGTTGTAGCTTTGTTGTAGTTGAAAGAAAGTCAGTAATTTATGGCGCTAAATCAAAATCGGTTCTTATAAATAATACGTTTATCGATTTTTAGAGGCATTTTGGAAGCTACTACAGATCTATAAACTTTTTGCTTGGGTTAGTAATATTACAAATATGTATGTATATAAAAACGTATCTGATCAAAAATCATTCATAATTTCTCATATTGCGCGGGTTTCATACTGAATGTTTTCTTCTATTATATCTTTCATCTGTAGATTAGTTAGTGTTATATATTAAATGTGTGAGGCAGGGTCTCAAAACAATTAACAACAACAACAATCCATCAAATTGTTTACTTTCACCTTTTTGCTGTAAATAATTATGAATTATACACATATATATAAATATATATCTACATATGCGCATACATAGATATAGATTATATTGTACATTTTACAAAAACGAAATTAAAGTTCTTTTCCTTTTTTTTTTCTTTTTTAGGCTAACTACAAACGCTGACAAGTTGGGTATGTCTGGGCCAGGAATCAATATGTTGTGTATAAATAGGGTTGCGCAGTTGATTTAAATCCTAATCGAACCTTTGAAATACACAGAGTTTTGTTTTTAACAACAAATTGTTTAATTAATGATTTCGAAATGCTATAAAAAATAATAATAATACAAATAAATTAGAGAGGATATTGGGCAGGGGACGGGTTGGTTAGGGGTAGGACCTTGTTGCTGCTGTTCTGCTCTGAGACCCAACTATAAAAATCTATGTATATTTTGTATAATTCCTAGGGGGTTCGTTAGTACAATCGGTTCTTAAAGCGTTTGCAGTTTCTATGGCTATACTATGCATATGGAGTTGTATAAATATAGATATATATATATGTATATGTATAATCATTTATAACGTTTTCCCAACAGCGGCCGCGATCTCTAAACCTCCTACTCATTCTCATTCTATATATAATATATATGTATAGATTTATATATATATATATATTTATATAGCTTAAACTGTTTAAACTTATTTATCAACTTTTATAGCACGCGTTCTTAAAAACTGCAATTAACGCGATTCTCTCTCTCTCTCTCATGTTGTATATATGTATTTATATGTATGTGTGTGTGTGTGTGTGCTGTGTTTGCAAATGAATCAGAAAATGTATATAGAAGTATTTATATATGTATGTATATGTGTGTTTGGTGTGCGTGTGTGTTTGGTGTGCGTGTGTGTGTTGTGTGCGTGCGTGTGTGTGTGTAATTTCTGATTTCTGTTTTGTGGTTTTTTCTTTATATAGATTTGTTATGTTGTTTTGTAACGCTCTCTCTCCCTGGCATCTGTATCTGTTAGAGCCTCCCACTACTTTTCTTGATTTGATATCATTTGTAGTTTACCTTCGGGATAAACAGCCGCCGCAACACCGCCGGCCGCAGTTGTTGGCGGCGTGCGCATGAAGTACTCCTTATTGACGCAATTCCTCAGCACTTCTGGAATATTTCCAACAATCGCTCGTCGGATTTCGGTTGCTGCCATTTCGCGGAGCTCCGTTGCTGATGCATCGCTGAAGAAGGCGGCGTGTGGTGTGCAAATTAGATTTGGAGCATCTTTCAGTGCGCCCTATTTGAAGAGAGATATACCGTTTAGTCAACATTGTGTAACGTAAAGGTTGCGTCGGCTCAGATTGCGTAAAATGTTTCGTTTTACAACAATCTCTTACTTGAAATACATTGTATGGTTCGTTCTCGTGCACATCCAATGCGGCTGCTCTTATCCGACCCTGTTTCAGTGCCAGCGCCAGAGTCTCGTCATCGACCAGACCGCCTCGGGCGGTGTTAACAAGAAATGCACCAGGTCGCATCTATTTAGGGGAACAATAATGATTAATCACGCAGTACTGACTATTATTAAATTGTATTCGTACCTGTTTAATTGTGAACTCATTGATTAAATGATGATTGTGCTCGTTGAGCGTGCAATGCAGTGAGACGCAGTCGGACTGAAATAGCAAATCCTGCAGGGTATAGACGCGTGTGAGGCCGAGTGATTTGTCAATGCCATCGGGTAGGTAGGGATCATAGAATATAACATTAAAGCCAAATGCTTTTGCTCTCAACGCAACAGCGCTGCCAATGCGACCCAATCCAACTAATCCTAGGGTATCGCCACGAATACGTGCGCAGCCCTGTAAGCAGAGAGAGTTAAGTGAGTTAATATTGATGGAATTGAATTGATGACAGCATATAATTCATTTGCTTTCTTTCACTCACATGCGCCGCCTCTCGCACTTGCTCGGGACCTGTAAACTTCTTGCCCTCACGCACCATATTCGCCAGCCAATAGGTACGCCTATATAGGTTCAATATCAAGCACATTGTTGTGTCTGCCACCTCCTCAACACCATAGCCGGGCACATTGCATACAGCGATGCCCAGTTCACCGGCGGCCTTAACATCAATGTTATCTGTGCCGCTGCCAATGCGGACAATGATGCGTAAAGCTTTGAATTTCTCAAGATCCTCCTTGGTCAAGATGATGGTGTGCCACATCAGAGCTCCAACTGCTTCGTTGAGCACCTGACAGTTAAAAATATACATCAGATTAGATTCAAAGTTTCAGTTATAGACAGTTACATATACGTTACCTTCTCGTGTATTTCGGATGTGCTCTGTGCATCGCAAAAGGCCACTGTAGCCACATCTTTCAGTATGGGCATCTCAATCGAACAGTCGCGTCCATCGAGCAGCGCCACCAGTGGTCTCGCCTGCAGCGGACCATTGGCAAAGCTGCCCTTCACGTCAATGCGTGAACGCTTCGGCATCATAAGGTTTTTATCCATATTTGTTGTTTATTTTGTATTTGTTTTTTTTTTCTCCTTCCTCTCTCTCTCTCTTTTTGATTACACTGTACGTATTATTATTGGTGTTTTACTTTTTAGTAATAATTAAAAAATTAATCTCTGTTCTATTTGTGGTTTCTGTTGTTGGTGTTGTTGCTGCTGCTGCGGTTGCTTTCAGTTCAATTTCAATCAACGCAAACGAAAACCTTTTCAAGACGACGATTCACACATTGCAATCATTTTTGGCGCTTCATATTGAAATCGAGAAAGAGAATCCTGAAATCAAACAAGAGAATACATAAAAATACGTGTATAATATTGTAATACATAATACAACAACTTGCAAATTAAATGGAAAACATGAAATTTGATGTCAAAGTACACACAGCGTACAAACACACACACTGTAGGAACACCATAAGAGGAGAAAGAAATCGCTTACGAATCACCCACAAATCGCGCCAATGTCAGCACAAAATTCACCGATGACAAGTTTAGTTTGGATTTCGCAATCGTCAGCGATAAAGATACTTTTTGATTGCATTGCTCGCTGCCTCCTTCCCCCGCCATACAATCTCAACCACCCTCCTCCTCTCTCTACAGTGCCGTAATCACAGTCACAGTCACAGATTGCGCAGCTGGTGTTGTTGCTTGTGAGTTTGGAACTGGGATGGGGGAAAAGGGGCGTCAACATGGAAATTTAACGCCTCAGCCTGGGTCAGTGTATATAAAAGAATTGTATTGTTGTTGTTTTTGTTGCTATCGTCACATTAACAACACATCGTGATACAGCATGGAACGGCGGCATTGCCCCCATCATTCAGCACAGCGTTCCACTGGCCTGTTATCAACGCCGTCGTTTGCCTTTGATTAGACGCAACAAGCGGACGGACGGGCGGACGCAGTAACAAGCGAGCGTGCACACATAATATCATTTCAGGTATTGCTCTATTGTGCCTCATTTGGGATTAGTTTACGTGTTGCTTTCTTGCGTATCTTATCAAGCAAAGCGACGTTGTATCTGGCGATAAGCACAGATACAGATACGAATACTTTGCCCGAGTTCCACTTTACTTGGGGTTGTCTAAGATTACGTGGAAATTGGGAACATGTCTAAGCAGAAGAACCAACTACGTGTTAGCTTCGTTATCTGCTAAATTAGCATAGGAATCTATAGATTCTTTCATGCTTGCAAATTGTATTTCTAGATTAGCTAGGGAAATTCCATAAAAATTGCTGTCTAAATATACAATTCCGGAATGTGAATACGATTTGTGCCCCAGACAATTATCACAGATAGACATTGTACGACGACGTATCATATCTGTGAGTACAGTATGTATTTCTAGGTATATTTTTATTTATAATACGTATATTTAAGGCATTTTGATAAGGCAATACACACACGCACACACACATGCAAATGCCATACAATACATAGCAACAGCTCAACTCTAAATAGAACCGACAATCAAAACAACAACAACAGCAGCAGCAACAGGAATAATCATAAAAATAATTATAATCGTATTAATAGCAAAGCCGAAATGGCAGAAGAGAAAATAATAAAGACCTGCACAGAGATGATCTCAAGAGAGATAATAACAGAGACAAATGGCTAAAAGCAAAGCAGAAATACGCGACGCAATTATGACACACTACAAACACATGCCTCACAGAGCCCTGAACCCCTCTTCCTTCTCTATCTCCCACTTTGCTTTGTTTATTTTTAAAACAATTACGAGACACACATTGTGATTATTCTTGATAAATTATATATACTTATTGAAGGCAGCCACGAAACTGAAAAAATGTGTGTGGCAAGCAGTGAAAGGAAGCTGCCACAGACACGGACAAACACACATACACATATTTGAAAGCGCGCCAAAAACCAGTTCTGCAACTGTTGCAAGTGACAGCAAGGGGGGAGGGTTAACTTGAGTTTATCCACTGGATGCAACAGCAACAACGTGTTCCATGAACGCCCACGCAATTGAGAAAGTTTAACAGAAAACCTGTTGATTCATACACACACACACATACACATATCAAACTACTTACACACACACACACCGTGACAACAAAAAGTAAATCACATAAAAACGCTACATAAATCAGAACTCAAGCGCCACAAAATGATGAGTGTACAGTAAATCTTTAGGCCGCCGCGCGCGTATCTAACAGATACATTTCACTGTTTGACTTTTGTTGTTGTCGTCGTCGTCGTCGTTGTTGTTGCTACCTGAACGAGCAACTGCTGTCAGAGCCGGCGGAGCTATCTAAGTCGAAACTAAAGAACACAACACAGCACACCGCAATGGCGAACGTTGATTGTATCTCTTTCTTTTCCCTTTTCCAAGCCAAGCCGAAGCAGAGTCGAAGTCAAGCCAACAAACCGGTTTATCAACCCGACGAGGCACGATAACAGAGCTAGCGACAGCAAAAGTACAATATTTAATGTGTCTGTGCCGGTCTGTGTGTGTGTTTGTCTGTATGTATTTTTTCTTTTTGCCACAATTTTTCAGGCAGGAAAAACTCATGTTGGCTTAAATTGTTTGTTGGCTTAATGCCACAATGACTGAAAACGAAGCAACGAGGCTCAAAGTCGGCAAGTCACCGCGTGTCTCTCTCTCTCTCTCTCTCTCTCTCTCTCTCTGTCTGACTGTCTGTGTGTGTTTTTATAAAACACGTTTAAATATACATATTTACGAGTCATGCGCATTTGTACTCCACACATATATCGATGTGTGTTTGTGGGTGTGTGTGTGTCTTGGGGCAGGCAAAAAAGTTTTAAAGCGTTGTTGCTCTGAAGCTGATGACGCCATTGCAGCACACACAGTCAACAATCATAGCCCGCGGGCGAAAGAGAGAGAAAGAAAGATTTAGGAGAAGTTGAAAGAAGAGAAGGCAGTGAGTGCTTTCCGCTTGAGTTGGGGGTCATATTAGAAGAGAGAATGGGAATGGGAAAGGGGCAACGTAAATAGCCTCTGCATCACATTAAAGTAAAACAAATGTTGTTTAAAACAACAAAAAAAGTACTATACTTCATTAACTTTCTTCTTTTTACAGAGGAAAATCAAATGTTCTTTTTGTTTCCCTCTCTTAACAATTTACTTTTTAACGACACTGCACTGTACTGCGAAATTGTTGTGTGTTATATGTGTGCCTGTCTGTCTTTTTTAATTGCTCTCGTTCGCTGCGCTCTCGCGCAACTTGTTTTGACTTTGAATTAACGGATCCGAGAAACTCCGTGACGTCGCATCATTTGGCGCGCTTTTTCGTTGCTGCTGCCACCGTCTTCCTCATTCTCTCTTTCTTTTTTGTCTCATTTGCATTGAAAGCCGGCAAAAAGCTACACAGTTGATCGCTTTAAGCTGAGCTTTTCGTTTTGTGCTGCTTTACTTTTTCTGTGAGGGAGTGAACTAGTGTGCATGTGTGTGCGTGTAAGTAGTAGAGTGTATACATTGAATGACGCAAATTGAAATAAATACAAAGACGAAACAGAAACAAGAAAAATACTGCAAGCATTGCAAGTCACTCACACAGTGCACAACAACAACAACAACAACGATGAAAAGAACAACAAGAACAAGCAGAACAAACAAATGAAAGCAGCAAAAACAACAATTTATATTGGCTCGCACGCTGTTCCCCAGCTGCTGCTGCTGTTGTTGTTGCTGAGCCATTTGGCACAACAATCAAATTGTGTATTGGGTTGGTTGATTTATCTGCTTTTATTTAGAACTAAAAGCGCGTCAGTGAATTTTGGCCACAGATCGATGAGGCAGCAGCAACACGAGCGGCCAAAATTTCCCCCAATATGTAAGTACATTTAAACACACACACACACACACGTACATACAAATATTCTCTATATATGAATGTATATGTTTCAGTAAGAATTTAAATTTAAACGATTGTTGCTTCTATTTTGGGTGCGCGCGTCTTTTGTCTTCTCTGTTTGAAATTGTGTGAAATTCCTGTCGCAGGTGTGCACTTGTTTTATTGTGCTTTTCTTTCTTTTTGTTCCCTCATACACACAAACACACGCAGTCATTGGCAGCTAGCAACAAACCAGCAGATAAATAGAACAAACAAACAGAAGTATGATAAGGCAGGCAGGCACAGAAAGAGGCACTTAAGACCAGCTGAACATTCTAGCTTAACGACGACTCTACTTGACTTTCTGAGTCACAATATCGTTTAATTGTTTTCATATACATATATTTAAATCGAAATACAAAACAAGAAACAAAACTAATGCGTCATAGATAATTTCAGATTTTTAACTTTAATATTGTGCAATATTACGAAATAAATCGAATAATTCTTGCTACAGTGCTCTTAATGCACATTGATAGCGGATATCTACAACACACACACAAACTCGCATACCTCAATAAACATTTATTGTGCTTGATTTATATGTGTGCAAGAGGAAAAATTTCAAGTGAGATTTTCATGCACACAAAAATTAATACACAATAAAAAAACAACAATGCTAATTCGATTTATGCTTGTTTGTCGCCCGCTATATACACAGACACGCATACAGAGCTATATACACGACTATATATAGCCATATTCTGATAGACAGAAAGCGGAAAAAATCCATAACAATGCAAATATGCGAAATAGACATACAGTAAATGGGATAGAGTAGAAGGTGGGCAAGGGGGGAGGAGCCGACAAAAAATATGATTACACAGCGCAGACAGGCGAACAACACACAAGTGTCTCCCTCTACCTCTCTCTCTGTCTGTATGTGTCAATATGGTGTACATCTGTACGTACGTGTGTGTGTGTGTGTGGGTACAGCAGGGGCGCCAGAACGAGCGAACGAACGACAGAAAACATGACAACAAGCGCAAAAAAAAGAAAATGTTGTAATAAAACTAGAAACAAGCGCCAATTTCATTGGGCTGCAAGGCTAAGGTTGGGAAGAGGTGGGAAGGAGGGAGTGAATGTTGAAGGAGTGTTGCAAGGGAGTCAATGGGTTTTACTGTCCCTGTGTGTGTCTGGGTAAGTAAAATATTTATGGACATTCGACAGTAGCGTGTTTTTATAAAGTCTTTTTACGTGTGCGATTTTATTTATTTATGTATGCATAAATTGCACAACAAATACAAACACACACACACAAACCACCAACGGTACTGGGCATTCCCCCTTCCTATACCCTTCTCCTTCTACAAAATGACTTGGACTGTGCATAAGTTTTTCAATCAATATGCAGGCAGGCAGTGCAGACCGATGGGCAAGTGGCAAGAGTGGGAAGAGGGAATGGGGAAGAATGAAAAGGAAGCGGGCATGTGATGGCTATTTTTAGGACTAAACGAGCTGCCCGTCCCCAGTCAACCATTCAAAACGGGGGAATACAGGGTAACATGCATAAACTTACTTTAATGGGCAGCACTAAGCTTTAACGGTTTAAAGAGTTTCAAGCTTTCGTCTCACTCGCACACACGCACACTCTCTCATATACAACATACACAGTCAGTCACGCATACATTTAATTTCGACAAACTTTCAAGTACGAATAATGTAAACGAGTTCAAAGATAAAGCCAACTTCTCAAATGTTTAACGGTACACT
Source organism: Zaprionus ornatus (assembly GCA_018904035.1). Lineage (NCBI taxonomy): Eukaryota > Metazoa > Arthropoda > Insecta > Diptera > Drosophilidae > Zaprionus > Zaprionus ornatus. The sequence goes on along the minus strand of JAEIFZ010000115.1, from coordinate 7,457,495 downwards.
TTCACCCTTTAAAGGACTTGCAGAGAGACAGAGAGAGCGAGAGAGCACAAGAAATTCTGTTGAAATATGTCATTCGTTAGTTGGGGAAAAAGCAGTCAGCAATAGCCAGGATTGCAGTGGGGGACGGGAAACTTGCGACTCTACTTTAGTTCGCGTGCTATCTCCCTTGCTCTCACTAACGAAATTGTAGCGGCGGCGGCAAAATAACAACGATGAGACACAGCAGCATGTTGCAGTAGTATGGGTAAGGGAGGTGCGACAGCGACGACGGCGGCACAGGGGCGTTGCGCAGTGAACCTTGCGTGTATATTGTCATTCGAAGAAATACACACACATGCACAAACATTGACTGTATGCTACAACTATAAGTGTGTGTGTGTATTGTGTTTGTACGCGCGCTTTGTATAGGAAATAAAATTATTGCACAATTTTATTTATGTTTTGCGTATTAGCGAACAACAAATATAATTATTGCTATCGCACGCACACACTTATGCACGCACAAACACACGCACACAAACACTCACAGCAGCACTCCCAAAATACACACGCATACTCATATAAAGCGCATGTAAAATCGGCTTTAAAAATTCATACGAAATTCTGCACGTTTAAATTTTTTTCTTGTACACGTTTATCGCGCACTCACACACGGAACACCAGCATACACATACATACATACGCATATATACTGGTCGAAAACAAAAAGAAGAAGCAGCATCAGCAATACATTTCATATTTGAGAGGTAGAATTGTTATAAATTCCGTATAGATACAAATTATTTTGTTGTTTAATTACTGCACAATAAAAGTAACAGTACAAGCGCACTACATTTTTCATATTTTTCTTTTTTCAATTCGTTTTTCTTCTTTGTGGTAGCGGCGGCAGCGGCGACGGCTCGCGTTTTTGCGATTTTATAATTGCACTAAATTCACGTGCCATACACAATGCCACACGCACAATTTATAGTTACACACTTGCCGACTAGCTTTACGCCATATTTGCATGCGTTTTTCTTAAATTTTGTCTACTTTTTATATATTTTTCAACAATTTTTTTACCAGCAACGCGTCCAAATTCCACTTTCGACTCGCAGCTTTCAAAATGGCGGAATACGAATACGGCAATTTTTAGTTTTAGTACAGCAATGACGCGATGCTACTCAGTGCCGCGATGCTACTCATTTGCCGCGTATTACTAACCAAATAATTTAAATATATATGGGGATACTGTATATGTGTTGAAGGGAACACACCTGAGAAAATTACGTATTTGTACGATATATATGTATAAATATATATATTGTATTGCACTATTAACTACAAAATTTTTCTTTTCTTCCACTTGAACACAATATATTCTCTTTTATGCTTCTTCTTTACGCCGAGTAACCATTCTCGTGTTAACGCGCCCACGCACACACTCACACTAGAACGAAATGTGTCTTGTAATTAAATCAAAATAATCTGTACAAAACAAAATGATAAAATTACACTCTTCCTCTTTTCACTCACAATAATTTGACACGTAAATGTATTCGGAAGTATTTAAATTTTACTTATTCAAGTAAAAGGCCGAAAAACAATCGCGCAACACTTGGTGCGATGTCTTGTGTTGGGGTTTAACGATACTACTGCCGTCCGGGTATCGATTGCATTGCATACGATATATACGATAAGTACTTGCTACCGATAAATAAGAATGCACAAATTGCACTTGTAGTCGTAGTCGTGATTTTTGCATTAAAAGAGGAGGTATAAGGAATTGCGGGCGTGGAAAAAAACTAAATTCATTTGGCTTATTTAAAAGAATTTCCGAAGGCACCTAGTAACCAACACCTACTCTTAATCAACATGTCAGCCAGGAGAGCATCACACGCAGGAAGCTGGTATACAGATTCAGGTATTATTTGCAAATTCCAACGAACTCTGATGCCTCTCTTTGACCTTTGTATACATAAGTCAATATCAGACAATGGAAATATGAATTACTTGATTTGCAATAAATTTATGTTATTATTTAAAATACAATACTAAGTGATCGTTAACGGCATCACATATTGACACGTCTTAAAAGCTTCTTATCAATAAGTCGTCAAACAGATGCAACGTAAATGATTAGAAATTTCTTTTGGGGTCGGTGCCCAACGAATTGCGTATCTCCTCCATACGATTATATGCCATCTCTGTGGCCAAAGATATGCGATCCTCCAACTCGTTGCTACGTTTGCGCTGTTTCTTCAGCGTTTCCAGTCCGTGTTCAAGCTGTGAGCACGCTTGAAAGAAGTTGCTCAGCTCGGGAATATCGGCGAATTCGCCGGGATGACGACGAAAACCATCGCGTACCTCTGTGGTCAACTTACCCATGCGATTCTTTAGAAAACTGGTGTCGAACATCTGTTTAAGCTGGTCCGTGGCTGCCTTGCTTAAATCATTGTTCGACTCACTTAAGTGCAAATTTTCAATGCGTTTGTGAAGACTCCCGAAATCGATAGACTCAAACTTTGTACTAATATTTTGAAATAGCTCATAGCTCTTGCTCAGCTCTATTTGCATTTGCTGTAAATCCTCATCCATCATTTTATTACTTTGCGATTCAATTGATCCCAAATCCAATTGGCGTTCCAATTGAAACAATCTTTCTGAGACTATTGAGGTTCCAGATCTGCTTGGTGATGACAATTTATGGGATGACGATGTAGCCTCAACGTTGTTATCAAAGAAACGTTCCCTCGATGGTTTCATTGTAATCGGTTGGCCACTTATTGACGAGCGATATGTCTGAGGTCTGCTGTAGTTTCTCTTTGATTTTTTAGATGATTTTCTTGTCTTCGTTTCTTTACCTGGATGCAAAAGCTTTTCAGCTAATAAATTTCGACTTGGATCGAGAAAAGGCAATGGCGTGGGGTCCATAAGTGTCTCAGCCGATATCCTACGGCTGGGATCATTACTGTTGCTGTAAATTAAACCAGATTTAATACACAATAAAACCCTTCGCAAGAATTACCTACTTTTCCTCCAGAATCAGTTTTAATTCGTCGCGTACGCGGCTAAGTAGATCATCGCTTCCTAAATTCTTTGCCATTTCAAACTAAAATTTGATTTTTTATCAATATATAAAATAAAATATTAGAATATCGTATAATTCTGTATATTGTCAGCGCCCTTTCAATCGCAGTAAAATTTTAGATTATGATTTCTAATTTATTAAGTTGTTTATACGTTGCTAGACAACGTAGTGCCTGCTAGATTAGTGCTGAATGCAATTCTCTGTTTGGGCTGATATAATTCAAATTTTTTGCTTATTGCAGGCTCGGATCTCTCCAGGCAGCTGGATCGTTGGCTAAGTGCTGCGGATTTGTCTCATGGACCCGCTCGTGCCATAATAGCGCCGTAAGTGCAGGAACTATACAATTACCTTTGATATACAGAGTCATCTGTTCTATTTCCCTATATCAGTCATGCAGGATATGCCTACTGTGGTGCCTGTGGTGCGTTTGCCTATCGGCAAGTGAGTCCAGTTGTTGTGTAAGTGGAAAAATCTTGATTATGAGTAGAACTGATCTGATGTTTTATCTTCCTTATTTCATCTTTTTAGTAAACGCATTTTCATATTGGGTCCCTCGCATCACGTCCGGCTTCGTGGTTGTGCACTTTCGGTAGCGAAAAAGTATAAGACACCATTGTATGATCTCAAAATCGATACCGAAGGTGCGTAGCTAGAAATCATTTGAACTTGCGTCGAAATAAGCTGAAATCAATTGCAGTTAATGCCGAGCTGGAGAAGACGTGTCAGTTCTCATGGATGGACATGAAGACGGACGAGGATGAGCACTCCATTGAAATGCATTTGCCTTATATAGCTAAAGTGATGGAAGAGTAAGTAGTAAGGCAAAGTTGCAGCATGAAACCTGACTAATCTGGTTGTAATTCTGTTAGCTTCAAGGACCAGTTCACCATTGTGCCTATACTCGTGGGCTCGCTTAATCCGGAACAGGAAGCGCAGTATGGCAGCCTGCTGGCCACATACTTTATGGATCCCGCGAATCTATTTGTGATATCATCCGATTTCTGCCATTGGGGCCAACGCTTCAGTTACACATACTACGATCGTTCGCATGGACCCATACACAAGTGTATCGAGCACTTGGATAAGCAGGGCATGGATATCATTGAGACCTTGAGTCCCTCGGCGTTCACCGATTACTTGCGGAAATATAATAATACGATATGCGGTCGTCATCCAATTGGCGTCATGCTTGGCGCCATCAAGGCCCTGCAGGATCAGGGTTTTAAGAACATGAGCTTTAAATTTCTTAAGTATGCGCAAAGCAGCCAGTGCCTGGACATGGAGGATTCAAGTGTTAGTTATGCCTCCGGTTCCCTAATCTTTGAGAATTGATGCAAAAACACAACGGCAGCAACAACAAAGTATTTTCCGCCTAGACTTATTAAGCACTGATACTAAAGTTACTCCTCCTCCTAATCCTCCTTGTATAACAAACATAATTATAATTTTCATAGCAGCAAATTGAAGAAGAAGAACAAGAATAAAGTCCATTTGAGTTCCATTTAATTTAATTCGGTTTTTTATTTTTTTTTCGCTTGTTGAAACATCGAAATTGACATCTAAGCATATTTTTTTGTATATTTTTCGTTTTTGTGTTTTCTTTTTCTTTCTTTCTTTTCGCCTTATCAATGAAATGTTTGCGTTATGTGGCCGTTTTCACTGGCGCGCTGGATGTATGTGAAGGAGAAGTCTGTCTGTGTGTGTCTGAGTGTGTGTTTGTATGTGTGTGAAGCAACAGTTGTCATGGTCATGGCCACCATATTTACCACCAGGTGACACCAACGCCCCCACCAGCTGCGGTGGCATCAGGCACCGCTGCATCCCCAGCACCAGCTGCCGATCCATTCAAGCGGGAGCACTGCTCCGCCGTTTCGTTGGCTATTTGCAGTGCGCTCATGTTCTGCACAAACGCCTCGAGCGCCACATTCTCATCGGGACTGTAGGGCGAGGTGCGCTGGCTGAGTGGGCTGCGGCGCAGGAATTCGTTCAGATCAACGCTGGCAACACTAGCGGGCTTGGAGCCGGGCGCCGGCTCAAAGTCATAGCCACCAAAGGGATCTGATGGCGCTGCCGGAGATGGCTGTGATAGACGTGGCAGCATGTTGCCTTGCACAAACAGGTGGGTGGAATCTGCAGAGGGAGATGAAACATTTAAGTCTGGAAACTGCTAGAGGGGAATAGCTTCTTTCTTACCACTACCATAGTCGCCGTGGACATTGTCGCAATAGCTGGCACCGGAGCTAACGCTGCCCTGCGAGGGCTGTTGCTCGTACGCGTTGCCAGGGCACGAGCCACGATTGCCAAACACAGTTGTTATCTCCACATGATGTGGCGATGGCGACGTGTTGTTGCGCGTAAAGTTGGACTCCGATATGTTGTGTATGGAGACCTGCGAGAGGAATAGAAGATGAGAAGGAGTTACAAGATAGAAAGAGAGTTCAAAACCCTCTACCATATTACAAATCCCTATTCCCCAATTAAAACTTCACATATGCATTTAGGATGAGTACAAAGAGAATGTGAACAGTTCTTCGAATGGATACAAATTAGTAAAAGCAGCGGAACGCACCTCGTTGTTCAGATGCTGGCCCGGTATTAAGTTCTTGAGAAAGGCCGCATCGTCATAGCGTATGACGCCAGTGTTGGGTATGCCCTCCAGGTAGGAATTGAAACTGGTTATGGTGGGCGGCGGTGAATCGTCGCCACAATTATGATGCATATGACAATCGGGTGGTAATTCGGGTCCAGCTTGAGACACAGACGAGGGGAATACCTCAAAGCCATTATAATAGGCCGATTGTTGGTATTTCTCCTGTAGCACCGAACCACCCGGGGGACCAACAGCACCAGCAGCACCAAACTCCGACGTAGCTTGGCCAAAGCTTGGCCATTGCTGGCTTGTTGCAGCTGCTGCTGACGAGCTAGAGCTGTGGCTGTCTTTGGTCTTCTGCTTCAGTTCGCTGCCAATGGCTGAGAGACATTTCTGTGCCTGCTTTGGTCGCGCTATGATAGCAGCGTCGCCCACCAGACGTGTGCCGGGGCTGCCCAGGCCGGAAACATTTGTGCAGCTAATACTGATATTATTGTGCGTATCGACGACGCAGCCACCGACGCCAGCACCAACACTGGCGCTACCAATACTTCCAGTAGCAGCGCTGTTACTGCTGCCACCACAGCTGCTGCCACCACTAGCTGATCCACTGGAGAAATATGAGAAATTAGTGGGTGCTGCTCCGACGGCGCTGCTGCCTGCAACAATTAACGATGGCGATTGGTCAGTTTGCTGCTGATGCTGTTTCTGCTGTGTGGCACGCGCTGCCTCCGCCACTGCCTCCTGCGGCGTGTAATAGTTCACGTTGCTACCAAACTGACGATAACCGCCCATGGCCAGGCCATTGGTTACAGCCTGATGAAGCGCCGGATTGCGTATGGTGAACATGCCGTTCTCATTCTTAATAATTGCGGCCGGCTGATCCATTGGCATTGGGGCGGCAAGGGGCAAACCAGCTCCATAGACACGAGCTGGCAAGGAGAGATGGAGAAATAGAAGAGGTGATGCAAGGGTAATTGAGATGTCTGTGTTGCCACTCACCTGGTGGAATGGGACTCGGATTTGGCAACATGCTGGCGCTGCTGGCCACGGGGCCATTGTTAACGCCGACTCCACCGCCGCCCTGATGGAACATAGGATTGCGCAACGTGATGATGTTGCCACCTGCACTGGCCTCCATAATGGGCACCGACGAGATCTGCGGCTGCTGACCATCTGTGCCACTATTGCGTTTGGCAGAGGAACTGCCTCCACCACCACTACCATTGCCACCTGATTTGCCACGATTACGTCGCCGACGACGCGATGATTTACCACTGGCTGTGGCTGCAGCAGCTGCAGCTGCCACATTGCTATTGCTCACTGCTACAGGCAATTGCTGGCAGTTGCGATTGCTGCGTGGATTAGCCTCCACCATAATGACGCCCCCACCGCCAACGCCGGCAGTGTCCATCAGGCCCGCATTGCCTGCATAGTAGCTACCCATGAGATGCGCGGGTTGTTGCAACGTGTGCACCACCTGCTGCTGGTGTTGCAACTGCTGTTGCTCGGCCAACGGTTTGGAGAGTTTGCGTATGGATTCGCTCTTCTGACGCAACTGTTCGCTCTTGGCGGGATCCACTTTGGTCAGCGTTATGCCTGGCGGCAAGGAAAGATGCTCCACCTGCACGCCACGATTCAGTTGATCCATAATGCTACAGTTGGGCTGCTGTTGCTGCTTGGTCGAGGAGGAGGAACTGGAGCCAATGCGCAAGTGCTGCATCTGCTGTGCCAGCGTGCTGGCATAGCTACCCGACTGCGGTGGCAGCGAAGGTGGTATGGCAACTTCGTTGGGATTGAAATAGCCCATGTTGTGGGGTATGCCCGAGAGATCCTCTGCTGGAGAAAAGGCATTGGACTTAGACGTGGACTTAGGAGAGGGATCTGCCTATACTTACCCTGCTTCTGTCCACGATGTCCACGTTTGCCGCGCTGCGAACGCTTGGAAGGAGGTGGCTGCGTGCTAATCTCCGCCAAATTCGATGACGAACAGTTGCTGTTGCTGCTGTTCAACTGGTGGCCACCACCACCACCACCACCACTGGTGTTCTTCGAACGCCCGCTCCCGCGTCCGCCGCGTGTCGGCTGCTGTTGTTGTTGCTGCTGCGGCTGCGACGATCCCCGATTGCCACTGCTGCTGCTCTGCGCTGGCCCTGCCACATGCCTATCCTGAACAGACTTCGACTTGCGAGGAGGATTCGATTCCACAGCAGTTCTTTGTGATTGGTTCTTGATCGGCACAGGCAGTGATGCCGGTGCCTGCTGTTGCTGGGAGCCTGTTCTGCGCTGGTTCCCACTTCCCGCCTTATTAACCTGTTGCTGCACATGTTGCTGCTGCTGTGGTTGCTGCTGCTGCTGCTGAGCTTGTGGCCTTATTTCAGCTTTGGGCTTCTTGACGGGCACACTTCCCTGGACTACTGCAACTGCTGCCGCTGGCTTCTGTTTAGTATTCGAGACTGAAGCGACAACTTGTTTGGTTGCTGCCACAGCTGGCAGCTTGGCTTGCACCTTTATCGGTGGTGGTGGTGCAACAACCACTGGCGGCTCGGAGCTAAGCTCCGACTCACTTCCAGTTTCCCATTCCCCATCTGAGGAGTCCTGGACATGCAACGACTTGAAAGGATTGTTATCCAACTGTCCTTGATCCAGTCGTGGCTTCAGACGCTTCTGTCGCTTCACTGGCGCTGGTTGTGGCTCCGGTTCGGGCTCGGGTACAACTGGTGTTGATTTTGGCAACTTGATCTTCATGGTCGCCTTGGGTTTAATGCTGCACACGGAGTTTTCACGCGTATTGACCGCGCTACTCTGTGGCGTCTGCGACTTGGAACTGTTGCCCGAACTTGAGCTTACCTTTTTAGCTTGCTTCTTGTTGTTGTTCTTGGCTTTGGCAGCTTCAACCTCAGCAGCAGCGGCCGCGGCTGCTTGCGCCGCCGCAGCAGCAGCATTCGCCGCTGCCGTTTCTGCTGCTGCAGCTGCTGCCGCCTTCTTAGCCTCCTTCTTTTTAGCCTTGGCGCTTTTCTCCGGCATTGGAGCAGCAGCGGGCACTGTTGTAGCTGGAACTTGCGTGCTCGAGGCCACCATATGACCATTGACAAAGGTGTAGAGCAGCTTATCCTCATCTGGAGAGCTGCCCTTGGCTACAACCGTCACCTGTTGCTCGCCGCCACTGGCGTGTGGCAGCTGCACGCGTCGTATCGTGACAATACGCTTGGATGGATCAGCTGTTATGGCATTGGCTGCCATCGCGGCGATCACATCACGTGGCAGTTGTTGCTGTTGCTGCTGCTGATGCTGTTGCTGCGGCGGAGCATAGCAGACAGGAGTGTGGGGTGGAAAGAAGGCCGCCGAGCTAATGAAATTTGGATATTGCGCGGAGGCGACAACCGATGTTGCTGCTGGTGCGGACGAGGTCGAAGCCGGAGCTGTAACACATGCGGGTTCAGCTGTTGCCGTCGCTTGACTTCCTCCACCACCACTAGCACCACTTAAGATCTCCTCGAGCTGCGCCAATTTGGCCAACTGCTGCTCCTTGGTGGGCAAATAAGAGAACTTGAATTCACTGTTTGCCTGCTTCACAGTGGCAATCAGCTCCAAAATGACCGTCTCCACTTTACCCTTGGCACGCTGCAGATTCTTAATGTTGGCCTCCAGTTCGGCGATGCGTTTCTTTTCGCGCTTGCGGCCGCCAGCAGCCGTTAAGGTTTTCATTTCGTATTTGTCAATGAACTCCTTGAAGTAAATGTCCAGGAACTGACTACGCAAATCCTCCAGTTCCTTGATACGTTTCTCCTCCTCCTTACGTTGCTTTTGCTTCGCCTTCTTTGCTGCCTTTTTGGGATTTGTCGTTTGAGGCTGTTGGGGTTTGCCCTCAATGAAGTTGAGTCGCTCATTGATCCAACGCTTTTGATCCTGCTCGCGCGTATAGCTACCGAGAAACTCCGCGAAATCCTGCATCATTTCCTCTTTGCTATAATGGCTGTGATCCGCAGGCAAGTTGCCACAATTTCCTGTGGCATCTGTATGCATTTGTATGCTCTTGCAGAGACTGTCCAGGCAGAGCAGACTATTATCGCCATCCTCGATATTTTTTTGGCCGATCTCATTGAGCGCTGCCGCTGCAGCTGCTGCAGCCGCAGCCGCCGCAGCTGATGGCATTTTGCGTGTGGCTGCCTGAACCTGCGCCGAGGCAACCACTTTTAAGGTGGGCGGTTGCTGCTGCAGCTGTTGAGCTGTTAATGGCTCCGGCTTTGGATCGGGCTGTACTGCTGGCTTTGCTTGTGCTGCTGTTTCTTGCCCACTCTTACTCTTGCGATCGTTCACAATTTGCGTTAATTTCTTGCGTAGTCGGTCTCGCGTTTCGTTGAAACGCGCATGATTGCACTCCTTCTTAACGCGCTTCTTTGAGTGATTCTCCTTGCAGGGTTCCCCAATGTCAGCATAGTCTGCACAGCCTATAGGTAAATAAAGAGTTTTCAGCATTTAGACCCATAGAAGAATGTCCATTCAACTTACATTTACGCATCTTCTCCTTACACTTCTTAGAACCATTCGAGTCATTGCAGCCGCCAGTTGTCTGCGTCTGTTCGTTTACCTTTGATTTATTCGTCATACCCGAAGTGCTGTCCGGCTTGCTGCGTTTGCTGCACACAAAGAAAGGGAGAAAGAATTAAATTGAATTTAGAATTTTTGCACAAAAGATTTGGTTTTATTGGATTTTCTGAGAATGAATATATTTGAGTAAAGTGATTCGACACATACTTTGAAGATATGAGCGTATTTGACTAGGTTCCAGTATCTTTTAATACTCAAAAACGCATTGAACTTGATTTATACATATTTTTTCACGCTGACACCTCGATAACTTCCCCTTCAAATTACTTTTGCTTTACATTATTTACTCTTTTTCCCACATTTACTTACATCATCTGGGAGTCATGCAGCATCATTAAATGATCTACGCCAAATTGCATTTTTTCGATGTTTGCGTCGCCCAAAGTGAAGCTGAAGATGAACGAGATAAATTAAGGAATTCAACAATTAAAACGTTCACAGAATAGTTCTTTTTGCCAAAAAGTGACGTGACTCTCTTTGGCAAAAAACAAAGATACCATGACCTACTAAGGTCTTAAAAACTTTTTCAACTTACTCATCTGTTATTTTGAAGGGCGAATAGCTAGAGTAAGAGAGAAAAAAATAGATTAGCTGTTAGTAGATATATTATTACTTTCACTAAACTTACCCAATAACCTGCGCCAGGAACTGTTCGAATCGTCCATCATCCTTATCACCCACAACGCTGTTCTGCCGCAAACGCAAGTCGCCCTTGAGCAGCTCCAGGTGTTTGAAATCTGTGGCCGTCGAGTTGAATTTTACAAAGAAATTGGCATAGATGGATAGCACAAAGGTCCAATAGGTCTTATAGACATAATGCTGATTCTTAAGCTCCTGCAACTCGGCGGGACTGGGCGCCAGCTTGCGATTGAAGAACATTAGCGAGGGCAACGTGGAACGCAGCTCCTCTCGTGAAAATGACAACGGCTGAAAGCAACGCAGCAAATGCTTTGTCAATGGCGGCGACAATTCATTGGCAAGTATCTTGCGCGCCAGCTGGCAAGCGGAGACTCGGCAGTTTTCACCGCAAAAGAATTGCGGCTCAATGCTATCAAAACGGTAGCGTTTCCTGGTGGTCAGATGCTGGAAGACAGCCCAGGCAATGTGATATGTGGTACGCAATGCGGTGTCCATTTCTTGGCGACGCAGCGCTACGCTAGTTGAGTCCGCATCGGTCTTAGCAGCTATAGCCTCTGGCTGATCACCACTACCACTGCGTCGCTGCTGTGCAGCTGCAGCAGCACTGGTGCTGGCCGCTGCACTTGTTGCATTGTGTTTGGCCTCATCGCTGGTACAAGTGCTCAGTATCTTTGATTTCATTAGCTTCGCATCCTTCTCGACAATCCCGAGTGTTGTGCACTTGGCACAATGTCCGGCTTGTCGCGGCAGCAGAGGTGTTCCCGCAATGGAACAAGTGATGCATTTGCAGTTCCTAGAAGGGCAAAATTTAATTGAAGTTAGTTGCTACAGGGTAGAGTACTCGTAACTTTATTTCAAGTTAAGTTTAATTTTATTTCTTACTCATTATGGTGTTCCAGCAATGCATTGCACTTCTTGCAGAGATCCTCGTGCACCAGCTTATTGGGCGGATTGTAGAAGCCATCGGGCCACTTGAGCTTGGTAAACGCCATTATGTTCTTCCAAGCGAGCTGACGATCGACAATGCGCTGAAAATCAATGAACTCATCATCACTGATATCCGGCAGTGAAAACGAGGTGGCATCCATTACGACCTTATCGAATATGTTAAACACATCGAGCAGGCCCATGCGACGATCATATTCGGTGGGCGACAAGTTGAACTTGTTTAGCTCCATCCAAATATCCGTCCAGCGGCGCTCAATGGAATGCATATGCTCATCGAAGAGCATATAGCGTTTAATCAGTGCCGTTGTCTGTGTCGAGCCTTCGCCCTCCTTCAGCGTGAGTATGCATGCGAGCATGGTGTCGCCCAGCGGATTGAACACATGTTGCTGAAATAGACGCTGGCACAATAGCACCCAGGAGAGCTTGAACTTGCGCAGAAAATCATTCTCGAAAGCGAATAAACTCAAAGAGATCTTCTGTGAGATGCAGTTCAAATCGGAGTAGCCGTCCAGTAAGTCTAAAAAAATAAATAAATAATAAACGTATATTTATATTTAACAAACACCAGAAAGAAAGGCTATCCTCGGCATGCCGAAGGTTTTACACCCTTGCAGGTTCATATCTCTGAGCGCCCTTATACTTTATATAATGGGAAATTTAATAGTGTTCTATATAATTTTGTATATTTTAAAGGCATATTATTTATGTGGAAAACGACCGATGTAGTAAATTTGGTTGCATGATCTTAAAAATAACCAAGATAGCTTTAAAACTGAGAGACTAGACGTTGCAGCAGAAAAACGGATAGACAGGCATAGCAAGTTTGAAAACAATATTGTTACTGATTCAGAATATATTATACATAGATGTATCCTATGTATCCTAACAAAAAATTATCTACCCTCTGCAAGGCTATAAAGAGTTTTATCAGTGAAAGCTTGATTAATATAAAGCTAAGATTTTGTTATATTAATAATGATTAATTTCGATATATGAGGGGTTTTCCTAAACTGTTTCCTGACGTACATGTGAGCATCTTTTCGGCTGAAACTTTTTCGTTCTCCTGTACATTTTGGGCAATTTCGATCATGCCCTCGGAAAATGCCTTTACAATGCACTCCACATTATAGGCGAGTATTTGTAGCAACAGCATCGGATTATTGGCCATTAGTCTACAAGGAAAGAAAGGTTTATATATTACATTATGCAATTACCAATTCTTTAAACTTACATGGCGCTGAATAGCACTAATATCATATTATCAGAGATCGCAGTATCATCAATAAAATCAAGATATTCGGCGTTCTTATCATAGAGGAAACCACTTGTTATCCAATAGATTTGCTTGTTGGACTCCAGCAGCTTCTCAAATTTATTATAGGCAGCATCGTTTCTACACAAGATAAGATATTTATTAAGTGAAGTTTTTAAATATTGATTTGGTACTCACTTTAGCATAGGGCTATATGCTTTTATTAGCACATCGAGTAGCATGACCACCATGTGGGCAGCCTTGAATTGATCCATCATAATGGCCATGATTGTTTCGCGATATTCGAGACATTCCTTGCAGGAACAAAATGTGAAGAACTCCTCCTTACGATGTTTAACAAATATCAAGGCAAGATTCTGAAAATAAAGCTGCACAGGATTAGGGATTCAGTATGACAGTTTTGGGGCCAAAGGAACACACCGTAATTGCACGCAACTGTCCATCGGCGTCACGCAGCGGATTCTTTGGATCCTCCGAGAATATGCGCATATTCTCAATGGCCATCTATAAGGATTGTCACATTAGAGGGCTTCTTTCTGTTCGTCTCTTCAATCTACATACCAAATAGGAGCGTGTTTCATCGTTGGAGTCTTTCGCTATGGACTTGCACTCATGCAGCAGTTTGTCACTCAGCTCCATTTCGATGACATTGTCCTCGCGCAGGCTCCATTGCATTAAAGATACAACCTCCTTGTATACAACTTCCGATTTTGGAGCTGGAGCGTATGGATCAAACGGCGGCAGCGCCAGTATCGTGTGCAGCGTATTGATAATGTTGCCTTCGGGAAAATTGAGACGTTCTAGCAGCTGACACGGTGGTGGGGGTGGTGAACTGTTTTTGTCACTGTTGTTATTGTTAGACTGCTGCAGCTGCTGTTGCTGCTGGGGCTGCTGCTGCTGTTGCTGCTTAGCATTGAGTGGCAACGGTTTGTTCGAGCTAAGCGCCTCTCGCATTGCTGCCAGTGCATCGCATTTCAGCGGCATATTGTCGCCACAAATGCGCGGAGTGGCTGCGTCAATGGACATTTTCATGCTAACATGATAGCAGGAGGCTGCATCCAGTTCACCATTGACAACAGCCTCAGCGACAGCAACAACATTTGCATCGACGATGCTGCCACTTGGATGACACTTGGCTTTGGCTCCCTTTGGCTTGGAGGAGGAGCAGGAGTTGCTACCACTAGGACCACTTTCGTCGTCGTCGTCTGCGTCGTTGCTGCAACAATTTGCGCAAGCTGTTGTTGTTGTTGTTGCTGCATCTGCCTCTGTGTCATTCAACTGATACGTGGACGTAACGCGCTTTGTTTTGATGAACGCCAATGCCTTCTCCACTTGTTCGGCCATTACATATATATACGACGATGATATTTATTGGATTTGGATTTATGTTTATTTACTCTTTGCTCTCCGTATTATTTTCTTCTTTTGCAAATCGAAACCCCGAACGCGGCCTAATCATTGGCGTAACAAAAATTTGAGTATGCGCGACGCATTATTATACAAATCACAGATGCACTTCCGTGGTGGAGACACTTTCACTCGTCTCGACCGACCAATCGACCAACCGACCGACCGTCGTTTTCGTAGCTTTCGAGAGTCTCTGCTGTGTGTATATAAATCCTGTGTGTGTAGTGTGTCTCGATCTGTGTGTGTATGCCTGTATGTGTGTGTGTTGAGTCGAAGAAGTCTCTCACATACAGTAAATGAAAAGAACGCAACGCGTTTTTTTCCCTAAACGCGCGCGCCGTCAACGAGAAACGAGCGCGGGTTCTTGTAATCGACTATTCAATATGATTACTTTGTACACGTATCGATCCTAATTCCAAAGCTTTGCAGCAATGTATATATGTTTATTAAACAAGTGAATTGTTTGGGATTTTTTCGTTTTTGTTTCGCTCGTCGTCCGTTCGGTGCAATTGCAATTTTCTGCCTTTGACTGTGTATGTGTGTGTACGTGAGCGTGTTTGTATTGGCTCAGTGTTGCACTGCGGCCTATCAAACGAATGGCAATCATCGGCAAGGTACATACATACATGCGTACGAAGAAAACTGTGTTATCGATAGTCCGATAGACCGCTATTGCAAAAGGCAGTTAAAATGCAACTGTTACTTATAAATATTATTTAAGCTAGTTATATAATTTGTTAATTGTGATTACAAAAGTTAATTGCAAATTTAAATATGTATGTGTATATGTGGAAATAAACGAGTTGATCGTGCTGCCTGTAGATATGCAACAAAGATCAGAATATTTGAAATTTTTTAAGGCTCTCATAGATAATTTTCAATTATCTCCCATTTTTATGCTCGGAGCCTGCCCAATCATTTCTTTTATAAATGAAACGCGCATTGCCTTTTAGCGTCAGTCGTGTTTCATTCGCGGAAGAAACAAGTAGTAATTCGTATACGTCTGAAATTGGCAAACGGGGGGTGAAATAATGATGAAAGTGATAGTTCTAGGCCTAGCCTTGTGCTGGACCACAAGTTACGTCTGCGCCAGCGGCATGACAGAGGTCTACAGGTGGAAGCAATTGGATTACTACAACCGAGGTACACCAATATAAGTGAAGGCCGATGATCTTGATAGCCTTGACATATGTCCATTAATGATAAGAGTTCGGAATTTTAAAATCGATTCCGCTAAATTTAATGCATTTCTTCATATAAGGTTCATTCTCAGGAGGTTTTAATTTGATCGGAAACACTTGGCAATTCCAAATTGATGATTCCAAAACGTACAAACCCTACGACAATGTGCCAATGGGTACCAGTCACTATCGGGGTCGCCTCTTTGTGACCGTGCCCCGAAGGCGAAATGGAATACCGTCAACGTTAAATTTCATAAACATAACTGCCGAAGGCTCAGAGAAAAGTCCCAAGCTGCGCGCCTATCCCAGCTTCGAGCAGAATCAGTTCAGGGACGCTGCAGATGGCCTGGTCTCCGTCTATCGCACCACGGTGGATGCGCTCTGTCAGCGTTTGTGGTTTGTTGATACCGGCATGCTGGAGCTACCGAGTAAGTGCCGATTTCGAAAGGGTATTACATCTTATGGAATACTAATACCCTAGTTTCTCACAGATGATAGGCAGCAAATTAAGCGGCCAAGCATTTGGATAGTGGATCTCAACACAGACCGTCTTATCCATCGCTTTGAAGTCCCCGAAGGCATTGTGGACACGGGTCGGGGTCTCGCCAGTATAGCGGTTGATGTGACTTCGAATCAATGTGGGCAAGCCTATGCCTATATACCGGATTTGGTGAAGAGTCGTATGTACGTTTACAGCATGGCCGAGAATAGCATGTGGGCCTTCGATCACAACTACTTCCACTTCGATCCTCTTGGCGGCGACTTTAACGTAGGTGGCCAATCATTCCGCTGGGATGATGGCATCTTCTCGATCGCACTCGGACTTCCGCTACGGGATGGCAGCCGCGTTGTCTTCTTCAACGCCATGGCCAGCAACGCACAGTTTGCCGTCTCCAATAAGGTGCTGAAGAACAAAGAGAACGCCGCTCGATCGGATCACGGGGCAGATTTTTACTACGTAGGCAATCGAGGTGCCAACAAACAGTCGACAATTCATCAATACGATCCGGAGACGGGCGTGCTGTTCTTTGCCGAGATTCAAACGAACGGTATCGGATGTTGGAACACGAATTACCTGTTCTCACCTGCAAACCTCGGCATTGTGGCTTCCGATTCCGAACAGATGATCTATCCCAGTGACTTGGAGGTCACTACAACATGAGCACTTAAAGATCTTAAATGAATGACAATTTATTCGTTCCTTTTTCGACAGATTGACGAAGAAGGATATATTTGGGTTATGACTAATTCGATGCCAATCTACATCTACTCCAGTCTGGACACGAACGTGTACAATTTCCGCATGTGGAAACAGCATGTACAGGAAGCCAAACGTAATACAGTGTGCCAGTAAAAATTCCGAACAAGTTATTTTTATGGATTTTCCCAGTTCCCAGAACTTTCGTTCTTTTGCCACACTATGTTTGCAATGGGTTTTTAAATACTTAATTTATTTAATGAAATAAATGAAATTTTCCCAGAATATAATCTTTGACTTTTGACTCATTAAGTCTTAAGACGAACCAATAATAAATTTTGAATAAACACATGTTTTTAAATGCTTTTTAACTTAATAACGAAATTGTGTGTATTTAATTTTAGTTAATTTAATTTTTTATTTTTAAATCATGATTCGCAAAAGCAAAAGGCAGGCTTTCTTTCCCGTTTGTCCCTTGGATTTCCCCCCATTAAGAAACATTAAAAAAAAATAAATAATAAAATTCGAAAATAACTGATGGGGTGGTGTCGTGCACGTGGTATTTATTAGATCGTGTCCTGGTTGTGGCACAGCTCTGTTCTTTGAGGTTCTTTTAAAGATTGTTATTATTATTATAGTCATTAGGAATCGTTCAGTTACTTCTGAACTTAACCTTATGTGTGTGTAGCTTAAAAATAATATAATGGATAGATATGTGCCTTAATAATAATATATACAATTGTACAAATGAGGGATTAAGCTATCTTACGAGTAAGAAGTTCATGGGGATATATTCTCTTCAGACGTCGGAGGGGAATGGGGTCAACGAGATCATTCGCCAATGTGTTCGGGTGGGCTGTGGAAGTTTATTTGATATCCCAGTGGGACAACTTTCAGTCCCTTTCGATGACTCGGTTGCTCACGTACCAGGGCATGTCGTGCCGCTCGCGATTGTATATATATATTATATATTTTATTTTTATTTATTTTTTATTTTTTTATATATTATATTATTATATATTGTATTGAGTCAATAGAGCTGAGTCTTAGAGGCGAGAACACGAGAACTACCCAAAAGAGCTGGTCCGGACTTGGCACACTTAGGGGCAACAGGACGGGAAAACACACTCTCCGTTTCAAGGAAGGCCTTGAGGACATCCATTGATGGGTCTTGCCAGAAAATACTCCTGCGGACGCCCAAGCTGTGTCGGAGGCGGAGAAAACACTCCTTGGGGGGGGAGTGGCGAGTTCTGCGATGCGTCCCTCATGGACGCTCGTTCCCCCCCCTCCCGGGAATGCACTCAAGTGCAAGCAGTGCATGCAGTGCAAGCAGTTCAAACCGTGCACTGCTTGCTTAACAGCACTCTGTTAGCGAAAAAACAACGGAGGTTTTTTTCATTTTTCAATTCGAAATAGCGCCAAAACTAGACGGCCCAGCGACTTGCGGTTTTTTTTAATTTGCTCTTTATTTCTTTCTTTAAAAGCACACGAGTTTCCAAGTTCGTGGAGCGTGCAGCTTGCCCTGGAAAAGCCCCCAAAGTTGTGACCACTTTTTTAGGTTTTCCCCGTTTTTTGGAATCGAAAAACGTTTGAAAAACGCCGTTGGGGCGCCAAGGGGGCGTGGCAGGGCGAAAAAAGCAGTTTTAACAGTGCACTGTAAAGAATAAGGCCAGTGCGCGCAAAAGTAGGCAACGTATTTTTTGACTGTTAAGCTTCTGTTAAGCTCAACATTTGGTTATGCAAAATTGTGCTGCATACTTTTGTGCTGAGTTTCATTTCAAACTCACGACACGATCCATGATCAAACTGAACTATTCTAAGACAGGACACGATACCATAGCACGTTCATGAACCCTTTTCTCCACTCTCCAAGCAGACCGTTTGCATGCTCCATGTGCCCAGTTTGGAGTCCATAACCTCGCAAATAACGCCTAAAAAATCAAACAAAATGCGTTTCCAGGTATCAGTGAAGTGTTTAATAAACGAGAATTGACAATTTGCTCAAACGACAATAAGCCGGCAATACAGGTGTATAAGTTTGGAAACCCATTTGAGCCAATTTGCAAAAAAGCTTGTTTCCAAATATTTTTAAACGTCCTAAAAATTAAGCTTACTTCCAGTGTAGTAATTAGAATAAATAAATAAGATATTTAGAAATCATTGCCCTGTCGTTCTACGACTAATCTGCACTGCTCGGGTTCCTGGAGCTTCTCTCACTGCTTATTCGGATTGAAGCTTGGGGACCTGATTATCTGTTTAATTTAATCTATTAAATATTGCACGACGTTGTGTTAAGTTAGAGGTGTGAATTGCCTATTAGTGAACAGATGAGAGGATTTATAAGAGCTGATAACACTTGGCAGCCGCCAAAATAATACTTTAATCGCATTAATCACTTGCTTTATGATTTGACCCAAATCAGGTTATAATACTGTGAACATCTGTTGGTTTTTAGCCGCAAAACAAAACAAACAGCGGTTTCGAAAACGTGCGATAATAAAATACATTTGTTAATGATAATTTTATTTTTAATTTTATATAGTACTTTATTCTGTGCGCTTTATGTTTTACATACAAAACTTAACGATGGAACTCTAGGGAATACGTAAGTAAAGATAATTGGCGTGCTTGGGCGGAGGGGGACGACTTGCAATTTAATTATTGAATGATTTATGGTAAAATCTAACATCACGCCGCGATATTTGTAAATATAGCCACTTATTCTGCTGTATACTAGTGGCATATAAGAAAACCGGTTTCCGGCCAAGCGCGATTCTCACGCGAATCTCTCTGTTATCAATCGTATTCGACAGGCAACGCCGACCGTCGTTCAAGCGGCGCTCAAACTGCGGCTTTCCCATTTTGCTCGCTTCAGTTGTCGTTTGGTCGCGGACACGAAAAGCTCGAATTTCGGCATAGGCAACACACAAAAAAAGAGAGACTTCTGAGATTAGAAATACGAAACGATGTCAAGATCAGAGTTCCTGTTCGGCCTGGCGGCATTGATGCTGCTGCTGTTGGCGACCTTTGTGCAGGGCGAGGGCATGAACGAGGTCTTCAAGTGGAAGCAGATGGATTTCTATAATCGTGGCGACGGTGCTCACAATCGTCCGCGACAGCCAGATCCCTCAGGTGAACATCAAGAGAGAAAGAGAGAATGAGACAGCGTCGTGCAGTCGTGACTAATCGTTTTCTCTCACAGCGCCAGTTGTGTTTCCCGGTCGCTATGGTCGAGAAAAGCGTACAAAACGGGAGGTGATTACCTCGCGGGACAACCCCCCCAACATGCAGTCACGCAGTGGCTTGACTGACAACAGTTCCGACTCGTATACACCGTACAACAATGTACCGATGGGGGTCACCCATTTCCGGGGTCGCCTCTTTGTGACCATGCCCCGTCGTCGAACGGGCATCCCCTCAACCCTGAACTACGTAGATATGCGACGCGATGGCACCCAGAGCAGTCCCAAACTGCACGCCTATCCCAACTTCGAACTGAATCAGTTTAATACCAGTGCAGAGCATCTAGTCTCTGTCTATCGCACCACTGTGGATCCTTGCCAGCGTTTGTGGTTCATCGACACCGGCATGCTAGAGTACCCGAGTGAGTCTCCCTCTAGTGCAGCTACAGTTATTGTAAAAACTAATTCTCTATTCCTTTTTGCAGATAATCGTCAGCAAATCAGACGTCCAAGCATTTGGATTGTGGATCTTAAAACGGATCGTCTTCTCAAGCGCTACGAGATCCCTGAGAGCATTGTTGATACGGGTCGTGGTCTAGCCAGCGTAGCTGTGGATGTGGCATCGTCCGCAAAGTGTGGAGAGGCCTTTGCGTATATACCCGACCTGGTAAACAGACGTCTCTATGTGTACAGTCTGGCTGAGGATCGCATGTGGTCGTTCGAGCACAACTATTTCAACTTTGATCCCGTTGCCGGAGATCTGAACATTGGTGGCCAGACGTTCCGCTGGGATGATGGCATCTTCTCGATCGCACTGGGCGCACTGCAGAACGATGGCAGCAGAGAGCTCTATTTCCATGCCATGGCCAGCAACAATGAGTTCGCGGTTTCCAATCGGGTGCTGCAACGTGAGTCGAATGCCGCACGATCGGATCACGGCGATGATTTCCGCTTGCTGGGCAGTCGTGGCTTGAAAAAACAGTCCACGATGCATCAGTTCGATCCGCGTACTGGCGTTGTATTCTATGCAGAGATACAGACAAACGGTGTAGGATGTTGGAACACAAAGAAGCCCTTCTTTGAGGCATTCCACGACACAGTCGTGTCTGATGCAGAGAGAATGATCTATCCCAGTGATTTGACAATCGATGAGGAAGGTGACATTTGGGTCATGACCAACTCAATGCCGATCTTCATTTATTCCAGACTCGATACGAATGTCTTCAATTTCCGCGTGTGGAAACAGAATGTCAATGAGGCAAAGCGCAATACGGTTTGCGAGTGAATCAGATGCATAATGATGGGTATATAATCGTATGTTTAATAATGCAATAATTTGAAAATAGTAACACAAAATCTATATTAAATGTATGTTTATATATTAAAAACAAAATCAAAAAGCATTTACAAATTTATCTTTTAAAATTGCCTAAATTTGAGTACTCAGTTTATCACATCTTAAAGGTTACGTAGATGTTTTCGCTTTTCGCTTCTCTACTACTGTTTGAAAACACAATTACAAATTAGAAACACAAAATCAGAACAAAACTAAATCAGAGGCACTCTAATATTGCATAAGGATACTAAGTTGCACAGTTTTTTTTTTTGTTGTATAATAC
The DNA here is from genome assembly GCA_018904035.1 of Zaprionus ornatus. Lineage (NCBI taxonomy): Eukaryota > Metazoa > Arthropoda > Insecta > Diptera > Drosophilidae > Zaprionus > Zaprionus ornatus. The sequence continues at coordinate 7,435,777 of JAEIFZ010000115.1, read as the reverse complement.
GTGTGTGGGTGTGTTATGATTACTAATATCTAAAAATATATATAAATGGTATATATTGAAATTATCATAAATACTTGTTGTGTTTTTGTGTAAATTTTCATAAATTTTGTTTGTCTAGCATTGTTTTTTTGAAGAAGATTCTCAAAGTTATTTAGAATTATGTTGTATAACTAGATATATAAAAAATTTGCCAAAATATATATGTATATGCATATATATCTCTGTATATGTATATATTCAAATGTCTATAGGTCTATTTAGTATAAAGTTACTACATATATATATAAAAGATGACTATATAGCTTTTATGTCGCTTGTGTATGGGGAAATGTGTGGAATGTGATTATCTCTCTGGCCCAGTGTTATACAAAAATATACACGAATAACATAGTATAACAGTTTCGAGTTACTACATAGCTATATGTATATGTATGTCTGTATATATCTCCTATCTCCTATATGTCTAATTTTAAAAGCGACCACTTTTGAAGTGAGGCCGATGTAGCCGATAATGTCTACTGTACTAGATAATCCTTGTAGCCGCGCAACGATTTCAGTTGCTTCTTCAATTTGGTTATCAAATCCGACGGTTGCACCAGTATCGATATATCCCTGCCAACCGAATTCAAGCGATCACGTATCTCTAGATCCTTGAAGAATAGATTCAATGGTCTTCCATTGATTTCCGTGAGTATCCAAAAGGTTAACGAGCTGCCATCGCACGACTGAGTCTGAAATAAAACAGGGAATTGTTACAGAACATGAGAAAGAAATTTCTTTGACCCATTTCACAGGAAATTTATATGCAAGTCGCACAATAATATAGCAAAAGGGGAGCGTGAGATCGCACTTACCTTAGGCGGCAAACCATGGCGCGCTGCCAAGCTATTTGGCACCACATCAACAATGGTTGAGGTATTACCATCGCGAATGAGTCCCAAGCACTGTCCGTCCCGATCGCGTCGTATGGCATAGGCGCGACCAAAGGGAATACGACGCAGCAGCACTTCGACCTGCAAACAAAGAAGCAAAATTTAAATAAAGATTGCAAAATCAACATTTACTTGGAATTAGTTAAATCAATATGCAGACAATAGTTTACATTCACTTTAGGAATTCAAAAAGAAAGAGTAAAGGCAAGTCTTAAATAGCCTCTTTACACTACCATAAGATATTACTTTCTAGACTTGAAATACACAGTTTCATTTCATCTGCACATTGATTGATGGTACTCTTAGGTATTTCTTTCTCGACTTTAAATACCCAGTTTCATTTTATTTTCTATAGGGTATTCATAAGTCTAACCACTGGATTTCTACTTACAAATAAAGTATTTGTATTGCGTATAATTTTGTTGGCCTCAGCGGCACTGCTAATGCTAACACCGGCAATGGAGAGCAGCTGATCGCCAATGTGCAACGCGTTATAGAGCACCGGATGCTCTTTCTGCTTCCAGCCCGCAATCCTGTGAAGAACCAAGAGAAGTTAAAGATTAGTTATACATATAAATATAAAATAATTCAGCACTTACCACACGCCACCGAAGGCATCTACCCAAGCAATGGAGCCGACACAATCCTTGCGCCGCAAATTCAGTCGCACTCCACCTGGATGCATGATCTCTCGTCGCAATTGCATCACCTGCTGCTCACGCAAAGTTAAACGTTTATTGCCACTTGTGGCAGGAGTCACCAACTGTGGTGGTGATTGCATGCGAAAAGCATTGCCTGCTGCTGCACTGCGTCCCGGTGCCACAAATTCATTGTTATTAGCGCCACGCTGACTATTCACCGGTGTTTGTGTGGCAACTGCAGCAACTGTGGCGCCACGTTGCAACGGTGCTTGGGCATCTGAGGTTGATGAGCTGCGCCTGCGCTGCTCGATGCTCTCGACCACTGCAGCCGTGCTCGTACTGGGCGTATTGCCAGAATTTTGTTCAATATTGTTGTTGGCATTCGCAGTGCTCGACACCTTTGGAGTTGAGGTCTTTTGTGTCTTCAATGGTGTATTGAGTAGCTTGAGATAGTGGAAATCACGTCGACTGGGCCGTGTGCTGATGACCAGCTCTGTCAAACCACGTGTCAGCTGGTGCGGCAGCTTGCCACGGCCAGGTGAAGCAATGGCGCCAATGGCAGCGCGACGTGGCAGAGCTGGACTGCCCGATGTTGGAGCCGTCACTTGCGGCGCCACGCTGACAATGGCATTTGCTGCTTGCTGAGGTTGACTGCCAGTTGGTCGATCCTCTCTGCCATTGCCACTACTAATGGGTATGCTCGACGAGAGAAATACCTTCTCGTAATGCACATTCCCACTGATAACATTTGCATCCTGCGCCTGCTCATTGTTGATGCGTATGTTCGTTATGCCAGAACTATTGGCGCTCAGTATGATCTTCTTGCTCACTTTGGGTGTGGGCGGTTTGTTGACACCACTTGTTGTGGGGTAACAGGTGCCGTAAACAGCCACAGTGGTTGCCTCACCATCAGCCAGCACCTGAACCGTTGTGGTGTTTGTATTGTTGGCATTGGCAGCGGACGTGGAGGTGGAAGCATTCTGTGTGGAAGCACTTGCTTTTAATGGTATTGTATAGGGATTGCCGCTGACATTGCTGCTACTGCTGCTTGCTTGGCTCAGCACTTGTATTGTGTTCGAATTGGACGGAATTATTTGTACATTACTCTTATAATCGTTTTGCAGTTTCTGCTGCAATGACGGTGACGTTGATTGGGTTTTCGTCTTGGCCTTGGCATTGATTTCGGGAAAACGAAATATATCGGCAATTATTTTATTTTTGGGCGGCAATTCGGGCGGTTGTCGCTCCACGTTTGTATTATCCGTCGTATTGGAGACTTGTATGATTGTTATATTATTATCCGGCAACTCTTCGACGGCGGCAGTTGTGGAGTTGTTAGAGGCAGTAGTTGCTACAGGATGTTGCTGACCTTTCAACTGCAGCGGTTTGCGTTGTGGCCTCTTCGACTTATCCGCGGCGCCAGCGGACATGGAACGTGATGTTTGAGGTCTACGGTAAAAGAGAAAACAACATTAGGTATATGATAAACTTCCTTATAGGAGATTATGATACATTATCCCTAAGTTTTAATAGTCAGAAAATGTATGTTATACTAAACAGCAAACAAAATATTTAACAACTCAAATATTATTGATACTATTTCAATGGCAGCCAAACGTGCTTCATGCTTTAGACTCTCTGATGATAAACTGGACGAGCTGTTCATCAAGGAAGTGGACAGTGTGACTAAAATAGTAGAACAGTTGCCTGAAAATGATGTCCTATTATCGATTTGCTCGCGGTGGTTTAAGATATTTCAGAATGCAAGGCCCAACGAGAAGTTCGCGAGAAATTACATGTTGCTCTTGCTGCATCATCAGCTAAACGAGGGAAATACTTTGGGCTTTCCCTTTACTGATTCGCGTAGCTATCAACGTGATCTAATCACATTGCATCAGATGAGCATGACTCTGCAGCGAAAGAAGTTCGCCGATGATGAAAGCAGCGGTGTAAGCTTTTGTTCTAGTTCAAAATCGAATGTACAGAACAGTTCAAGTTCCTCTCATTCTTACTGGATTAGCGATATCCATGTGCGGCAATTGGAGCAAGCCAACAATCAACTAAAGGAGGAGAATGACTTATTGGTCCGTCAACTGCAAGCACTGCTGGTGCAGAAGAAATTATTGTTGCAGCGTCAATGGGACTGTAAGACCAAAATGGAAACTCTGCGAGATAAGAGTGCAATGTACGCCAAGGAATTGAACTACATGAAGTATATATTTTCCTGTTCAATTGTTACGGCCCTACAGCTTTTCCATCCGTCCCAGACGCCTTCGCTAACTAAGGAACCCATATATTTTACAACTTTATTCAATGTTCTATGCGACAGCGAAGACGATCGGGCGCAAATTCAAAAATTGGATCAGCAGTTTGGCAAATTACTGCGTGACAATATCGATTACAATATGCGCAAAGCAATGTTGCTGCAGTTGGAAAAGGAATACGATAAACTGAAAGAGAAAGCGAGCAAACATTACAAGGAGGTTGTTAAGAATGAAGAGGAGACGCAATTGAAAAACCTCACCATCATGGCCGCACATTACTTTATGGTGCTCAACAATCTCTTTGCTGACACCTTTAAGGGTGACAAGCGAATACGGAAAAAGGTGCTTAAATTCTTGCAACAGTACATGGAACAAGCCAAGGAGCTGTAGCTTAATTACATAAACAATTTTATATTTTGATAGTAAAGGGATCCCCAACTAAGTGTTTTTGTTTACCTTGGTATAAGACGCTCGCATTGATTCATTTGTTCGAAGTTTAAGATTTGATCTGTAAATGGAATCATTAGAAAGTCAAATTGGTAATATAGATTAAGGTATTTACCTGCTGAGATGCGCTGTGCAGATGCGGCGGCCACATCAACGCGCACGCCGTTACGCAGTATTGGAGATAGAAACTCGTCATCGGATAGATTGATATCCTGTACAGCCTCACTTGGGGGTTCGTTTGATTGGTGCTCGTGCTTCGGTTCTCGTTCCGTTTCCTCGTCGTCGGCTGCAGCTGATGTTGTCGTTTCGCTTATTTGTTCGCTATATGTGCTGATAGGATCTGAGAGCATGTTGAGCAAGTGCTGTGTTAACGTATTGGACATTGCTGTTGCCGGTAGTGTTGCTGTTGTTGAGGGGACTTCAATGACTTGCGGATCTGCTGCTTGTGCCGGTGACGGAACAGGTGCTGCAGCTGGAGCTATGACAGTGGCAGGTGCGGAAACAGGTGGCGGTGCCGATGCTGCACTGGCAGTTGTCCTGGACGTTGTGTGCTCATGCTGATTCGCTGGAATACGTTCGATTCCAGGCACTATGGCTGCCGGGACGGGTGGTGGTGCCGGCAGCGGTGATGTTGGATCGCGCGTCGGTAGCAATGGAGCGCGCACTTCAGGTAACTTTGTGTAGAGGTTTTCACGAGGCGAAAGAATTTTCATTTCCCGCAGTTTGGAGCGCAGTGTTTCAACCCATTCTTGCATAATCTCCCTGTTGGTTAACAATAAAATGTGAATCAAAATGTGTCTACACATGTATTTGTGTATGTGTGCAACTTACCATGACACGGCATGAAAGCGCAATACCTCATTGCTAAGTGTTACAACAAATTCGAACTCATGCGAATTAGGTATAAGGGCGTGTGATATGTGCAGTGTATCCCGTAGAGAAACAGCCCACTCTGGCATGTGAGCGGCTGCTTGCCGTGGCTCCGCATAGCCCTCCAGTAGTGCTTCGGTATCATCGTGCACGCAGAAAACCACCCAACTGCACTCCGATTTCTGCAATAGCATAATTAATATATACATAATTTCATATTCTTCACGTGGAGTTTACCTTAGGTCCAACGGTTAACTTCTTTCCATCGGCCGTCAGTCTTTTTAACCACGTATTCTTATGTATTTCACGGAATTGCGCTGCACTGTTGTTGTTGCTGCTGTTTGATGAGATTGCAGGTGCATTTGCAGGTGTTGTCGTTGTTGTGCTCGCAGCTGGCACTGGTGCAGCAGCCGCAGCCATTTCCTTTCTATCCGATATCTTTCAATATCTGACTTCCTTTGCTGCTGGTTTGCTACAATGCACTGGAGTTAATTGCACTTAATATATTTCACATTTCACACGATTGTATTGCAAAATGTCTGCAATTCTTTTGACAAAAAAAAATCAACCAGAAACTGGAGGCGACGCCATGTTTGCTATTAGGATTGCTTATCGATTGTGTGCTCGATAACTATCGAAGAGCGTGCAACAAAATATGAGGGGCACTACCTGGTAGAAAAGTCCAGATAGATATCGATTAGTAAGACAAATTTAAATAAAATATTTGTATATAAAACTTTGTTTAACATTGAGCTTGCGGCGATATTAATAATAATACAACTAATTTTTGCCGTGAGTCTCTAATGGAGTTATTTGTATTTTCCAATTAGGGGCCATTTTTGAAATAAAAAACATCGTTGAGTTTTACTCTATAATACTCCTTTTTATTGGGATTTTAAAAATAGTTTTTTATATTTTTTTTGATTCATTTTTATCTTTATATCACACAACGTAAGTAAGATCTTTTTAATGCTGTCTTAAGTATCTATAACTAACCAGAAACTATATTTATCATATTTCTACATCCAAAAACAGAAGTAAGGTAAATTAAATTTGTGTATTCTGTCTGTGCTTTTGCGTCACTGCAAAATGAATGAACATTAATTTGGGCTTAATCTTATACAAGAAAATGTGGTATTGCGGCTTGTTCGTTAGACATTAGTTATACAAAACCATATATTTGTATATGTGTATGCACATATTGTAAAAAGAGTTAATATTAGTACAATTACGTTTTAATTTAGTTTTTCTTATTCTTTCTTTTTTGTCACTTATTTACAACTGCCTAATCACGAATATGCGAGTCAAAAAGGAGGTAATGTCACAATTAGCATTTTATAATATAGACATAGAACGTATAACAAGTTAACAAATATTCAATAAGAAACAGAGGGCCAAAAACAATGAACTTAAAGCGAGTTTAGGTCAAGGGCAGGTGCATTTCTTTTAATTACAATTTAAGATTTACGATTAAAGTCTTTGCATCTAATTTTAAGTGACGGTTATTTAAGATGTATTCGTATTTCTTTATCATTTTACTAACACAATTGAGTCTTATAGTTGTTACATTTGCTTTGCTGGAAATTTATACCATATGATGGGGTTCTAAGTAGAATTTGCAATTCACAATTAGTCGTTTGTAAAAAGTCAATAGTTTTTTATCGTTCTGTTTTTTTTGTTTTGTTTGTACGATTACAAAAAGTTTAATTTGCTTGTCAGCACGGCGCGTAGTATTTCGAAGTAACGGAACTATGCTGAGAACTGAATTTTTTGCTTTTTATATTTTTTTTGTTTTTAAGTTTTATAATTTTTTTTTTGTTAATGGTATTCGTTTGCATTCCATTTGAGTTGGTTAATGTAGCTTAACTTGTGTGTGTATGTGTGTGTATGTGCGCGTGATATTTTGTTTACTATGTATAAAACATTTTTTGTCGAGTTTTTTGACATTGCTGCCGGTTCGAAAATGGACTTTTTTTTATAAGACATGAGGGAAGATAAGAGATCTTATATATAAACACCTTCGTTGAGCTTGACGCCAAGAATTTGAATTGAAATTGAATGCAGTATGATACGTTCATGAAACGCCTTTTTTCGCTTCTTGTGTTAGGTCTGAGTTTTCAATTGTTCAGACTATTTACGGGGGGGCCGGGCTTACGAGGCCATAAAATCAATTTGATGACAGAGTGGTACAAATTCATCAGCCATGGGATTTAATACAGATTTCTCTACATTACATTGGCTTTTCGGCAGCGCAGACAGTGCCGTGTTTTGTTCCTCCGTTCTAAAAAAAACAATTGCAACAAATTGATATTAATATTTGTATTCTCATATTAGGTTGATTAAATTTTTTCATTTACTTGGCTTTTTCCCACTCGTTAATTTGTTCTTCGAGCTCATCCTCGATCATGGCCTCAAAACATTCCTGCATAATTTCTTCCTCTTCAAGTCGTTGGAGCTCCTATGGAGGGGGAAAATGAAAAGAAACATTGTTAAGTGCTATATTTGTTATTTACTCCTCTCCTTACATTCTTATCGAATTCCTCCTCATTTTCCATCCACATATATTCTGAGAAATCGGGCTCATCGTCAAAGTCGGAGAGTGACTCGTCGTCGTCAACAACATAAACTATTTGATCCGTCCAGTCAACAGATGGTACTTTTAATAACATGCTGCAAAAGTGAAAAACAAACGTACAATATTATTTTTATGAAATATTCAAATGTTTCTATTTATACGCTAAAGTGTGTACACGTATTTGTGTGTATTGTTTGTTTTGTGCCGGCTGCAGCAGAAGCTGCTAGTTGCGTCGTTCTTTTAGAAACCGGTTTGACGCCTTTGGCGATTGATAAACACAATTAAAACACCGCAAAAATATAATAACAACACACTCTCACGTACATACACATACGCACACACATATACAAAAATGTACACCTCTACACATACACGTACGTTCCGTACAATCACAAATTTCGTTTATATAAATTGGCAATATTTTCTCTTTTGTTTTGCGCAAGCTTTTTGTTTTTATTTTATGTGACTGAAGTCTATTTACGCCGTGGCGAACAAAAACTTTTTTAAAACAGAATGACTAAGCTCAAAGTACAAGAGTAAAAGACAAGAGCAGAACATAAACACACGCACACACATACAGACAGTAAGCGGCGAGCGTCAATTGTTTATAAACAAGAACATACATACATACATACATACATACATACACACACACACACACACACACATTTTTATGATAAGGTGTATTAACGAATTATTAAAGCTTCCATTTGTTTATTTGTGCAATTGTGTGTCAATCGGCGCTTTCGTTGTGATTATTTGTGTATGTATGCACTTATATATGAGAAGATACCGTTATCAAGTGTTTGGTACGTGTAAAAGTTATAGCAAATTCGCCGATGACGTCGACTTGAATTTATGCAAAACGCAATAAGGCAACAAGCACACGTACATACATATTTATGTATGTGTATGGTATATGTATAACGATCGTACATATTTGTTGGTTCATGGGCGTAGACATTTGTTTTAGCCCCAAACAAATGGCGTTCTCCATCTCTCTCTCTCTCTTTCGCTCGATAGGTGAGCGTTCGTATAGATATGTATCCGTCTGTGTGTGTGTGTACGTGCTTTAAAACATTTACACACTCATACATACAGTCTTGTCCCTGTATTCGAGTGTTGCTCTTGCTACAGTTGCCATATTGCGAAAATTAAAATGTATTTGCTCTGTGAACTCAACAGTTGCACACATACATATGTATTTATGTACATGAGTTATATACATACATGTACGCGTGCATATGTTCGATTAAATGAACCTCCCTCAACCCAACAACAATGCCGCGCACTCAAGGTAACAAGTGTTTCGAAAAAGCTTAAAACATTCGGCAGAAAAGAATTAATATTTTTTCAGCGTTTTTTTATGGTATTGTTTTTTGTGTAATTGCGTCGTCAACAAAAAAATCTGGTTGTAAACACACTAGCACGTATCAAGGGCCTCCATTCCAGTTGGAACCAACCAATCTGGATGGATTACGGAGGCGTCGCCAGCGACGCGCTGTCGACATTTTGGCGTTTATTGATTTGTCAAGAAGCAACAACAATACGGCGCTGCCGCGGAACTTAGCACTAAATGCCAATAATAACAATCAGGAAGCGGTAGAGGTATTACCCGAGACTTCGCTTCCGCCTTTCTTTGGCCGCACTCAAAAAACAATACTAATGAATAAACTAGCAACAATTAATGGATGATTGTTGTTGCTGTTGTGTCGCTTAGTTTTTTTATTTTTATATACTCACATAGATATTGACGTTAAGGCGCTGCAATAGTGGGACTCTTGATCTTTCACTGAGAATTTTGTATTGCAAATTATTAAAGGTGACACTGACAATTTATTATTGCATCCAGATAGAAAACACGAAAATTTTTTCTATTGCGAAACCAATTCAAATGCTGTGTGCGGAAACACGTCCATGAACGTCAAGCAAACGAATCGAAAATGATTTATAAAACAAAAACTGCCAGACGATACATTTTCTCACAGCTGTTTTGGCTAAAGTACATCGATAGTATCGAGCTTTCCTCAGGCGATAGTGAGCGGAGAATTGATGCAAGGCAACCCTGTGCGCTCACGTACGTTGACAGTGGCTGTAGGTTAACATAGCGACAAAAGCGCGCAATAAATTAAATTCAAATGCAGTGTTGTTAACCGGTTTTTTCCCCGTCATGGCGAGCGTTTTTCCAAAGAGGGGCGCCTAAAAAAGTAACATAATCTGGAAAAAAGCCCAAAGCTTATGAGAAAAGAATGAGAAAACAAACATTTTGAAAAAAATCGCATGTCGCTACCTCTTGTGCCTTTGACGCAATTTCGAATTAAAAATGGAAAAACACTGTGTTCATTTGAAATGAAAAGCTTTCGGGAAATGAATTGATATTATCGATGTTTCAGTTTATCAACAAAGGAACTTATCGATGTATTTACAGCTCTAGTCGGTATTGCAGAAAATCATGTAATTTAAATTTTGAATACCTAATAAAGCTTAAAAGATAAAACAAAGTATTAGCGTCTTTTTAAATTATTAATTTATTAGGGAAAAGAAAATCCTTCCTATCATTTCTTTTAACACTTATAAAATAAAGTTTTGTTTTTTCCAAACACATTTGTTACAAAACGAATTTCGAATAATATAATAAAAACAATAAACTGATTTAAAAGAACACTTACGTGTGAAAGCTCGAACAAGATAAATACATTATAACGATAAATAATAATCTAGTAGGTACAATTTAACAGCTATCGCTTTTTCTACGGGTTGACAATGAAGTTTGTTCTTCCTGGTGACTTCGTGGATCCCAGGATTGTATTTTCGTTGAGCTGAAAATGCTAAATATTATCATGGAAAGTGTGCTACAGACAATGAGCGTGTAAAAAACGTTATTCCATTCAGATTTAATTCCCTAAAAAGTTAAAAGGATATATATATAAAATACAAAGACATCGTTTTAAAATTGGACATACCGAATCGACTAATCTAGAGATAAGCTGGGGTGCCAAAAAGCCAGATATGTGTGCCCAACCGTTGGCTGCGCCCGACAAGAGTCCAGCAAATGAGGGTGCAAAGTATAATAGAGTTGGCCAATAACCACTAAAGCCCAGATCGGTTGACGCGCCCAACAGCACACACATTACTACAACAAGCACCTTCTGATTGGTGCCGGCAAGTATTATGATTTCAATTATTATAATCGTAACAATGCAACCTACATACAGAAGAGATATACTATATTATTTCTGATTGAGTTCACTTTTAACTCGATCTTACAGATGGTATACAATATACGACGAAACGCTGTGAGTGAGTGAGCCATGCGTTTCTCCACATGGGAACAACTAAGTACACAGATACATTTGGAGACGAATCCGCCCAGAAACGGTGCCGACGAGAGGTAGCCGATCTGCCGAGAATAGAAAAAAGATTAATAATTAATTAAAATACATGTGTATGTCTCTCTGTGCGCACCTCTTCCATGTTGAGGTGCATAGCCTCGCGCAGGAAACGTGGCAGGTACATTGATAGCACTAGAAATCCGTATGTGTGTAATATGTGTGTGAGCACGAAGGCCCAAACCGGCCCTGATTTTAACATTCCCATCCAAGGTAGTTTCTCTAAATCACTGTCCTGCTGCAAGAGATGAAATCAATTTATCATTAGTTTTTACTTCCTCTCTCCCTCTCACTCTCTCTCTCTCTAGGTATATCTCACCTGTAACATTCCGTTCGAATCTCTGGGCGTCAGATACTCCCGTTCAGCAGCGGAGAGCCTCGGATGCTGCTCCAGTTTGTTATATATTAGCCAACGGCAACTGATACCATAGAGGAGGCAGACACCTCCCATCACGTAGAAAGGCATCGTCCAGCTGATTTTGGCAAGATAATTGGCCAGTGGAAATATGCAGATTGAGCCCACGATCAGGCCGCTATAGGCGAATGAGAGCATCGCTGTCCGCTCCAAAGGATGTGACCAGACAACGAATAGCTGATAAAGCGAAGGTGAGCCACAGCCCTAAATTGATGGTGATAAGTAGGTTTTTGTTCATTTCAATTTATAACATTAGCCGGTGAGCTTAGACCGATTTAAGCTGATTTTTCTCGTTAAATGAAGTTGTTTAAAAAGTTTCAGAATTTGTTCTTTAGCAGGCAGAACGTAGCGTGGCAGACCCTATCAAGTGTATACATTCTATCAGTCTAAACGATACATATGGGAACAATGGGAGTTGAAGGTGAAGGTTTCTTTATATCGTACGCTTCTGAAGTTTATTTTGAATTTTAAATGACACGCTCACCACCCACACAAATCGATCACTACAATTATTATGCATAATGTTGAAGTTACAACTCACATGACACATAGATAAAAACTATAACCACCTGTTTTTTAATATCTTAAACCAACTTGTAATAGTTGGGAATAAGTAAGATAATAAGATAATAAGTAATCATACTTCCGGCTCCGTTTTGAACAGAAGGCACGAATTGTGCCTTCAATTTTCGGACGTGACTAAATCGTAGTGCAAATGCTTTACATACTCGATATGTTTTGTAATTCTCGTCAAATGATAACTTACCGCAAACCCGCCAGCAAAAATTAAAGCGATGACGGCAAACAGATAACTTTGGTAGGCCAGCAGAGGAATCAGCATGAAGGCGACGCCTTGCATGGTCAGCGAAATGATGAACAGAATTTTGCCACCATAACGATCTGCCAGATTTCCCGCCGTGGGTAACATAAAAACGAAGCCATAATAGAAGATGCCCGGAAAATGTACCTCCTCCTCGCGCGACCAGGGTAGATCACCCAACTTTGATAGGCAGGCTCGCTGCGCCAGTACGGAATCTCCACACTCCGGTTGTGTTGTTAGATTGTGCACTGTCTGGGCATGAAGTTCAAAGTCTTCCGGCCGTGGCTTGACCATGTACAATATAATCAGGCCAAGCATAGTTCGCAAGGCCATTTGGAGCACATTGGAGAGAAAGGCGCACACAGTGTAGGTCAGACGCACCGAGCCCCAGAGAGGGCATTCTGTAGCCGGCGATTGCTCCGCGCCGGAGATCGCTGCATGTGGCAGATTCCACGAATTGAAGACCATACTAAATGAGGATATCCGTGAATTAAATTCTAGTTTCTACCGAGTTCTGTTAGGTCGAACCTCGTTAACAAGACGAACGGAATTGAACTGGGTTAACTGAAATTGGATTCAGCTCAGCTGCAGCATGTGAAACTATTTTGCCCTAAGTCACGATTTCTCAACACGTTTATCGAGTCTGTGCTTTGCTGTGTGCGAATCGTTTTTCTTATCTACACCAACGATTGTAACGGTGCATTAAGAACTACGATAAAAAAATAAGAAATTTGTATGAAGGCGAAATAGATGAAAGTAAAAGCGAGAGATTAACTGCTCAGCTGATGCATCAGCCAGAAGGTAGGCTCGCTCTCGTTCTTTTCTCTCTTTCTGTGTTGTTACACCCTTTATTACTTTTGAAGTGGGTACGCTGAGTAGAAGTCAGTTCTGAGTAACATTGCACCTGAGAACTTATTGTCAATAAATTTATTGTTTTATTTTTATTAATTAGTTGATCCATTTATGGCTTGAATTACCTAATTCAAATTCCTCCCGAGCTAGTTAAGGTCCTTATAAATTATATGTAGATCGATCTCATGCCACCCTATTCAGTTTGTTATGCTAAGTAATAAAGTACTCAGATTAAGTACTCAGCTCATTTGTCCAGCACATGTTTCTGTCACATGTTTGCAATCATAATTATTTAACTGCCCAAGCCCGGGCTTAATTACGACGTGGCAGCTGGACGTATAAACAGAGCACACGCTAAAGTTTTTGCCACAATTTGCAAATCCAGCTAATGCCAAAACACGCTCGCAGTCGGGGCAACCAACAGTGTCAAGTTGAAAATTTCATTAAAGTTTCTTTGGGAATAATAAACTATTGTAAATAGTTTATTTACATAAGGAATCTCAATTCTCGACCTTTTTGACATTATAAACCGGACCCTGACGTGAATATAGTCAAAAATAAAACCTTAAACTGTAATAATTACTTCTTATAAATCTCTTCTTGCCTGAACTAGCTATAAAACTGTCTTCTTTCGATTATTACAAAAATCTTGAGTGTTTTTTTTACAGTTTCATAAAGAATTGCCACGTTATTGGGATTTATCGCAGAGTTTTTGTACAACTCGTTTTCTTTTCATTTCTCACAGTGTTGTCGCTTAAAGTACTCGTTACAGGGTATCAGTTTATCGGAAAATTTCTCGCTTTCTTGGTGCAATTAAATTTCAAGAAACAAGATTAGAAAAAGGCGCACTGCATGTGCCGTAATGTGTTTTTTTACAATGCAATTTATGCATTTAAGTGGGGTCGGTTCTTGGTGAAAGTGGAGTCGCCTTCGGTTGGGCCTGACTAACCCTAGCTGGACGTGGCTAGGCTAAGTTGCCCCTCGGTGGCGTTGTGGCCGCGTTATTGCTTCACTTTGTTCTATAATATACTATGCATATGCATGTATTTGTGCAGCTACGTGTGTGTGTGTGTGTGTGCGCGTTCGTATTGTTATCTGTTTAGCTGCATCGCTAATAGGATACATGATGTTGTACTGCGGCACAGCGGAATCTATTTTTACGGCGACGCTTGTTGTTGCAGCGTGTTGCATGTTGTTGTTGCTGTACATTGTTTGTTCTTTTTGTGCGCGCTGCACTATATTTCGATTAAAATTTTGAATTTTTTATAATGCGAGGTGGTACGGTTTGTGCACTCATTTCCTATGCATATTGTGTGATGTGTGGTGTCGCAGGGAGGGGTGGACCTGCAGTGGCATAGAGGGGGGGTGGAGCAATCTCCATGCTGCATACGATATGCACACTATACGGGCAGCCGTGTGTATGTATGTATGCATGTGAATACATATGTATTTAAGCTGACTTTTTGATTGATTTTTTGTTTAGACAACGCATATGTCCGCTCTGTTATGGCCTATTTGCTGTCCTCGCTCGGTGCCTGTGTGTGTGTGTATGTGTGTGCGTGTGTTGGTAATAAAAAGCGCATATGCTGGTTGAAATATCTTTGATACTCCTGGGTGTTGCACTGTTTGCATTTGCATAGCCAAGTCGCGTGTTCCGGCCACACTTTGTCTTCTCTGGCCTAAAAATAGCTCAACTCAGCTCGTTTTACGCTGCCACAACTCGCTTCTCGCATGGGAACTGGCATTTGCGAGGTGAGTTTAAGTTAGGAGAAGTTTATTGTTCTTCCCTTCTTCCTTCCTGCCTGCTCCTTCCTCTCGCAATACAAACGTGTGTATGTGTCTTACAATAATATTTGAGCCGAAAAAATGAATTAAAAATTTAACACAGCGCAGCACAAGCGTGTGTCGTGTGTGCCCAAATTTGATGGTCGCCCCGAGACCAGAATATACTCAAGTACAGGTATTTGTCTATATGATGTATGTGGCACACATGCTTATACCCTTGTGCTGGGTACATTCGTTTTGTCAATATTCTTTCCAAGATATTGCAAGCAATATATTCTTAACTAATTTTTAATTACAATATTCTGCAAGATTCTTTGAATTTCTTTTAATCTTGTACAAAATAATCTTTTCACAAGACTGAACAGTTTAAGATAGAACTTGCCACTGCAAGAGTATTGAACTTTCGTTATATATACCATAAAGTGATTCTACACATGTGTCCTGTTTTGTGGACTTTATTTACCTTGTGCCCTCGGCTATGCGACATCTGCATCTGCCACGTGCTGTAATCATTTTTATGGCCACTTTGTGAGCGTTGTAATAATATGACATTTGAATATTTTTGAATATTTTGTTATTTATTATTTTCAGTTAAAATTGTTTTTTTCAATTGGCCTTCCCTACGATCGCTGCTCCACTCGAGTCTTTGCAATTCGTCTTATTATGGTGGGTTTTGTATAATTTCTTTATTCCGGCGCTTACAAATTCTATTTCGCGGTATAATTGGCGCACACAAATAATACATTACATCCACCCACACACTTACACACACGGAACAGAACGGCGTTCACACACACACACACACAGACCCACCGAGCTGTAGCTGGGCTTTGACTCTGTTGGCCCACAAAATTAGCCATGGCTGGGTGGCTTGGTAGCTGGCAGGCAGAGAGCGTGTAGCGGGGGTCATTGGTATGTGATAATGTGGCCCACACTGTGAACGACTGACTCCATTTCGTGTGGTGCTCTTGCGACATTTTCTCTGCCTCCCCCTTTTCTTAGGCTACCGATTTTGGATTTGTTGCATACTTTTGTTACATTTGATGGGCGAGACTTAACCAAATAGTGTCTGGTGGCAGGTGGGTTGTCACTTGACCCAATTACCATTTAGTTCCTGCAGTTAAGATATATTTTAATGGTAAAAAGCCCTTTGAGAGTGTCCTGTGCGCGCTGTTGTCGTCCTCAATTCGGCGGCAATCAATAAATTATAGCATACCTGGATGTATAATGAGGATGACATGAAAATTCGCTCAAGACCAATTAAAAAAGTTGCTGCACAGCGAAATCGGATTAAATCGCAGCATACTTGTAAGATGCGGAATAAAGCGCTGCTCCTTGATATCAATTACGGTATTTCTGATTTACAAATTACCGTCTGCAACGGTAATTTCGTGGGCCATGTAATACTATCACCCACACACATTCGCACTCACCTGCACACACCCACACACTCGGGCACCAAAAAAAAAAATTGTTGCTTTTTACTACAAACAAGAAGAAACTAAGAGAGCCGGCCGAATATTCATGCGACACTTTCGCTGGCTCTCTCGTTGGGGCTCTTGCAACGACTCTCTCTTTCTCTCTCTGAGGTCGCTCTCTCGCTCAGGTGTGCCGCATACTGCGACAGCGGGCAATGGGCAGCCAGCAGTCGCGCTGACGAGCTTAACACGAAAGGATCGAAACGAATTTGCCGCGCGGAACTTGAGAAACGAAAACTTATCGCCGTGCGCGCAAAAGTATGCAACGATATTTATGTGAAATTAAAATTGCATTGCAATTTCTGTGGCTGTGTCGCTCCCTGCTTGTTTCTTCTGTGTGTGCGTGAATACGAGCTCGCAAAAGATTAATTAACAATTAAAATTGCAACGCAAGAACGAATTCAATCAACAAATATACACAGCTAAATAATATAGCAGTGAAAGTGTCAAAGTAGCCTCAATTTACGTATTCAATACGTAGTTTTTCCCCCATTTTAGGGCTGGCTGTCAACTGCCGCCGACGCGTCGCTATTGTTAATAATTACAAGTTTTTGGAAAATTTAATGAGTATTGATTGAATAAAAAAAATATGTCGTAAGTGGAATAAAAAAATGTGTGCTACAATAAAAAAAGGGTCGTGGAGGTCATTATACGCGACTCGCAGCGCATTCCAATTCATTATATCAAAAAAAAAACACCAAAAACAAAAAAATACAACTAGAAAAACAACTGTCCTACATACAAAGCACATACGTGTGAGTGTTTGTACACACACATGCGACAGACAGAAGCATACCAAACATTGTCTAGCACACCCCCACATTAATAAGAGGTCATTTAGTACACAATAAACGTAACTCTGTCTGTAATCAAGTCTGTTTCAGATTCCTCTTTTCAAAAAATCAAACATATTAAACATTTCAAACTAGTTGATATTTTCTTTGAGTTTCTTCAAATTTGAATGAAAGAATTTCTTGAAATATATAATACTCTACGCTATTATTAAAGAACAAATGTAAAAATTGATAGGAACTTTTAACTTTTTAATTGATCTACGAACAGAAAATCTTTTTAGCAAATATTCTTAATTCCTTTGCGAAGATTTTTATGACTCCCCTCCTCTCTCTCACTCTCTTCCCAAGTGTCGCATTTCACACCTTTTTCCTGCATTAAAAAAAGGGTTGACTTCCATAATTATTTGATTAATTATAGCAGCGTTTTAGTTTTCAGCAACAGCCGTGGCCTTGCACTCTCTAGTTCTATGCCAATGTGAGGACTTACACACACACATAAACGATATATCGTATATATATCTGATATAATATGCATATACTTATACTCTATAGCACATAGAAAATGGGATGTACACTCATACATACATACATAGCCAACGGGACTCTCCTTGCTTGCACCTGTCGTTAGTATTTTCACCTTCATCGCGTGCGTGTCAAAGCATTTTTACAGCCACAAAATGTCATTTCACGTTGTGTGCCTGGAAAAAGGCACAAAAACAGACTACGAAAGTGGGCTAAAACACTTTGAGAGCCTCAAATGAGTGGAAGTCGTGAAAAGAAAAGGGGAAAACCAACGAGCGGACGAACGAAAAAAAAACAAGGCGCAGCACAATAATAAACCTCTTCAGTTGCTACCGTTTTAGTCTCAGTTTTAACTAAGGCTTTTATGGGGTGGTTTACATTTAAGTTAATATCCGAAATTGTTGGTCTTTTAAGAAAATTAATAATGTTTTTCAAAGTATTTTAAATTTGCCTGCATTCTACTTAACCTTAAATATTTTGACAATTATAACCGTCTGCATAATTTATCTTCATTTGATTTAGTGATAAGACAGATTGAAGAAAAGTTTATATTTAAATTTTCTGTTTTTTAATAACATTAACAGTTTTCTAAATGAATATTAAATAAATACCGATAGTAATACCGATAGTTTTAAATCTATACGCGCTCAATATACTATTATTAACTGTCTCAAAGTTCTTCGACGAGTGCATTTCAATGTTCTCCAGGATCATTTAATCAATTAACAGAACAATTATGACTTCGTGACACGTGACACACAGGCACGCACACACACACACATACACACAAAAATGCATGATACATTGTATGCCGTATATTTCGTATAATTTTCCCGCACTCTTGAGCTATTTTCGTCATTTCTGTTTTGTTTATTTAAGAATAACACATGGAAATTATAAATAATAAATTACTATTATCATTGGTACTTAATGGGGAATTTATTATCAAGGACAATTATGCGATATGTGTGTGTGTGTGTGTTCGTGGGTGTGTCTGTCTATACATCTGTATACATACGAGCCAGTAGTTAATCCATATTTATGGTATATGGACAATTATATCATTTAAATGGCGGTGCGAGCTTTTGTTATGAATATCGATTTGGGATTTTCTTAATTTGTCATTATGGAGTGAATAATTTATACACACTGCTCTCTTGGTTAATCACTAGTAGATACCCTGTATTCGAGATAACAAGATATTAAAGATATTCTTTATTGTATTGTAATAAATAGTCTTTACAGAGAATGTTACATGTATTTCTCTTTGGGCATCTTTATTTGACTCAAAAGCATGACACATTGATACCTATCCTATCCTATATTATATATTTTATGAATATATATTCATATTCATATAAACATATTGTAAGAAGTAGCTTTCTCATTATTGAAACTACTCTCTGTGCTTGTTTATCAGTTACAGGGTATAATAGGAAAACTAAAAGATCTTTTACTTCATTATAAATAATATAATCTTTAAATTTATGTTACTCACATTTAACTACTGAGTCAGTTGAACTCTTCAGACTTCTTTCCAAATAAAAGTAGTGTGACAAGCTTATCAAAAAATATCTACATAGTGTATAGTCAAGAAGTCCACTTAACATTTGGGCTTCCAGTCGAGAAATTGTAAACTTTTTAGTAGGGTTCCATATAAACAGCTGAAACAGGTGTCCATAGCCAGGTGTTAGATACCGATAAGTATGGGTTTTCTTCTGATTAAGACGTTCGAACGAGAACGATTAAAGAATGCAAGATTAGAGCATGCTGAGCATGAGTAATTGGAAATTTACGTGGCCTTGGTAACAAATAACAAAAACGATTTAAGCCGAACTTAAGAAGTCTAAGCGAATAATACACTGATTAGACGGATGCGTGGAGAGGCGCCTTTGGGAGAGACAGAGGGAGAAAGAGGTAGCAAGAGAACCCCAGCACAATCGATGTACATTTCTGGTACTTCCGATAAGATTAGTCTAATCGAATATTTTATATGGACTCAACTCGACTTGACTTGACTCCCATTTAGCTGATTTCAGTTGACTTTTGGGTTCCGCCCGATGTGCAATTCTATAGTGCGGAAAATTCGTCAAGTCGTGTGAAAATAATGGCAGAACTAAAACTGAAATCGAAACTCCTGTTAAGCATTTTCGTGCTGTGTGCTCTACTCAATATACAAGGTATTTTCGGGAAAACCCCAGCAATTTCGACCTGCTGATTGCCCCAAAAAAACTGCGTGTGAGGCGCTCAGTCAAATCATTTGTGGCCAATGGCCGGTAATTGAATTAAAGTCGTCGTTCAGTGCGAAAACAGAAACGGGGGAAAGTGTGTGAGAAGTGACCCAACATCGTCCTTTTATTCAACACCCCCTCTGCACCCCCCTACCCCTCTGGCTATGCAGAAAAGGCAAACAAAATAAGCCACAGCGAAAACAATAACAGCGCCTGGAGTCAGTCATAATATTAAACAAAAGTAATTAATGCAAACGCAATCAAGGTCAAGTGCTTTGCCCTATTGACCCAAGCGCCCACATTGCCTGCCTACATCCCTGCCAAAAACAACAACAGCAACAACAACAACTCACCTGGACTGAAGGCCTTTTGCGGCGGCTTGAGAAATTGTTTTGCAGGCCACGGAAAATGGAAATTAAAGTGACGAGGGAATTTCAGCGCTCTCGTTTGACTTGAAACTATTTTCCTGTCACCCTTTCTCTTCGTCTCTCCCCCTTTCTCTCTCTCTCTCTCTCTGTTTCTTTTTCGCTGTGTTTTTCGCCAACAACCGGAAGTTGTTGGCGTATACGTAATAAATTTTTTGCTGACCAGTTTGCGTGCTGCAAACCGTAACAGCCGCAAAATGCCGCCAACATTAAAGCCGCAAGTCGGATTTTTAATCAGTTAATTAAGAGTTGTGCCTCCCCAACATGGCCCATATCCTGGATATATCCCATATATCCTCATGCTGCCTAAGGCCATTGCAGGCCAAGTTCGCCACGTTCGTTTTGTGGTTTCTGCTTTGAGTTCAATTTCTCACGACACAAATGGAAAAGGAGAAGAACAGTTGAAAATATATAAAAAACTTTACAGCTTTGCGGTCAACGGGTTGGCTCTACGAGGGTCGTTTGATAAGTCCGTGACTTTTTGTATTTGCCGCGCACCTGCTCTAAATACAACACTGCTCCTGTCAGCAGTTATCGATTAACAGCTGACTGTAAAATTTTAAGAAAGCTGCGTTTCTTAGTTTGCGTTTTATAGGCATTGAAAGCAGACGATCTCGTGAATTTTAACGAAAATGGAAAAAAGTGAATTTCGTGTGCTAATTAAGCATTATTTTTTGCGTAAAAAATCCATCACCGAAACCAAGGAAAGACTTGATAAATATTATGGGGACTCTGCACCATCAATTTCAATGGTTAAGAAATGGTTTACTGAGTTCCGTTGTGGTCGTACCAGTACAAGTGATGCCGAACGTTCAGGTCGCCCAAAAGAGGTCGTCATGCCAGAAATCGTCGACAAAATCCATGGAATGATATTGGATGATCGGAGAATGAAAGTGCGTGAGGTAGCTGAGGCTGTAGGCATCTCAACTGAACGGGTACATCACATTTTACATGAATATTTGGACATGAAAAAGCTTTCCGCGCGATGGGTGCCGCGATTGCTCACACACGACCATAAGCGCAACCGTGTGACCATTTCAAAGGAGTGTTTGGCGATGTTCAACCGCAATCCAAACGAATTTTTGCGCCGTTTCGTTACCGTAGACGAAACATGGATCCACCACACCACACCAGAGACCAAAGAACAATCAAGACAGTGGGTTTCTCCGGGTGAACGTGCACCAAAGAAGGCCAAGGTGGGTCTGTCGGCCAACAAGGTCATGGCCACAGTTTTTTGGGATGCACAAGGTATCATTCACATCGATTACCTTGAAAAGGGTAAAACGATCACCGGCGAATATTATTCAGAGCTTTTGGACAGATTCGATATTGATTTGAAGCAGAAACGACCGCATTTGGCGAAAAAAAAGTGCTGTTCCATCAGGACAATGCACGGGTGCACACGTGTGTAGTCAGCATGGCAAAATTTCATAAATTGGGCTACGAACTGCTACCCCATCCAGCATATTCTCCAGATTTAGCCCCCTGTGACTATTTTTTGTTTCCAAACATGAAGAAATGGCTCGGCGGTAAGAGATTCGGGTCAAATGAAGAGGTCATCACAGAAACAAACGACTATTTTGAGGGCCTTGAGAAAACCTATTATTTGGAAGGAATAAAAAAATTGGAAAAACGCTGGACTAAATGTATAGAGCTAAAAGGAGATTATGTTGAGAAATAAAACGCTTCTTTGACGAAAAAAATATATTTTATTCAAAAAGTCACGGAATTATCATACGACCCTCGTATAATTAGATATAGACCAGACGAGCATGTGTTTGCCCATCCATATTTAATTTTCAATGCCAAATATACTTGTAATTTCAATAGGCCTTCGGTGCATAATAAAGGCACAAAGATTTAGACTAACGCCATCAACATTTGCATATCTACATATGTATGATATACAAAATATGTTTTCTATTCTTGACCAAACTCAATTGTTTTGAACTGTGTCAAATCAATTCACAAGTTGATAAAACATTTAATAAATTTGAGGGTTCTTAGAAGAGAGTACTGAAGAGAAAGTGAAAGCAAGAGAGTAACAGTCAGAAAGAGAGAGGGAGAAACGAGTTGCAAAGGGTTTTTATTTGACATCTCATGGAATCGGGCTTACGTCGTTAATATATACTATAACATATATGTCTACATGTTAAAATTGTTGGCACTGCTTGGATTGCTGTCGCGGGTCAACTTGTTTAATTGCGCTAATTGCCGTATTTAAGTTGTCAATAACTAATTAATTGTCGCTTGTCGACTCAATTGAAAAATTGTGTCATACCTTGAACACATTTAGCTGGTGTCAACACTGATTTAGGGATTGTACTTGAGGGTAATTCGGATAAAAGCAAGAAAAATTAGGCAAATTTTTATTATTATTATTTGATATTAGATAATTATGTTTAACTCTTTATATAGTTCAAATCCTTTATAGAGTTCTAAATCAAAATTAAAGCCAATCAATACGCACATCACGACCGTCTAATGCGTGTGACCTTTGCTCCACTTGCAATTATATAACACAACATATCATTGAATTATTTAAGACATTCAAGTACCAAGTTTTTTGGTAAAGTAGGGAGTGGAGAGGGGTTTGGCGTCACACGCGAGTCGAAAAATGTATTTTTGCCGCATAAAAATAGAAAATAGATTGTTATTAATTGGTTTGTTTTTTTTTCCAGGAGACGGCGGTGCATTTGCCGTCTGGTGGCCATGTGAAAGTGATGCGGATTGCACAGCTGATGGCGCCATTTGCGATCCCGAAACAAGTCTGTGCGAATGCCCGGGCTTCGATACGGTTTTCTCGGAGAATTACACAGAATGCTTGAGCACCGCGCAGTTTGGTGACGCATGCCAAGACTCCGTTCAGTGCAATCTTATGCCAACTGGAGCCAGTTGTAAAACGGGGGTCTGCGATTGCGCCGATGGCCAAACCTATCTGCGTGGCAAGTGTCGGCCATTGAACGGACTCAACGAGCCCTGCGAAACGGTATGGACGGTCAAACTACTTCTTCCTCTTTAAACTCTTGGATTGAACGAGCTCTTACTCTTTGCAGGATTTGGACTGTTACTTTGGCTACGATCGCGCATCCGTTAGTTGCCAGGAGAGCGTCTGCGGCTGTGCAAATGGCTATTATCACAGATATGGAAACATATGTCGTCGCAAATCAATGGGTGAGTGTGGGCAATTAATTGAAACTAATGCAGGTACTATCGGGAAAAATCAGCAAGTTATTCTTTTATTATTTCCATTTCATTGATTATGGAATAAATCAATTAACGACTATATATCTTTCTATCTGACCTTTATTTCCAACAATGTTGTTTTTGATCAACAATATACAATTTTAGGTCTCCTTGAGTTAAAAACATTGCTCGAAAAGGCAACTTAATTTAATTTGATTAATATTTGATTGATTTGACCGATAGTACTTTCGATAGTATTACACAGTTTTCAATTCCAATTAATCTTTCTTTCTCCTCTTCCAACTTAAGAAAACAACGATGCTTGCGTCGTTGATGCGGACTGTGAAGAACTGGGCGCCAGCGCAGCCTGCGTGGGTCTAGTATGCACTGTAGTAGATGAGACGAGCACACCCGCAGCCAGCACCAGTGCCGGCACAGAGACCACCGGCGAGAATGAGATCGAATTGACGACGGAAGCCGCACCGAATACGGATACAACCGAGGCGGAGTCCAGTTCCACAATTGTTTTGCCGGCAAGACATTCAGGCGTGCGCAAACAATTCTCCAAAGCTTTCATCCACTCCTCACCCACTCATAAGGATTTTGCTGTCCAGGCCACATTGCCACTGACCAATGGGGATAGCGAATTGCTTATAAGTCCTCGACGATCTCGTGAAATTGCCGTCCAGACGAGCATCGAGAAGTACGAACTGAAGGAATTCGTGGGACGTCAAGTAAGAAGTGTTGCCACCGCCACCACAACCGCATCGACCAGCGCCAGCAGTCGGCTGACCTCAACCAATAACACGCAGCAACTATCGAACTATCGACGCCGATTGCCAGCTATTTTCCGTTACGATAACGAGGATATTAAAACGTATTCAACCCTCGGATCGAGTCGTGATGACGATGATGGTGATGACAAGAAATGTGAGTATAAGATAAGAATCCTTTTCTTATTTATTTCGACATGATCTAAAAATCCTTCATACACAACACTAGAGTTCTATCTCTCTTCCACTTCTCGCCATTATCAAATTTTCATTAGAAATAGTTTTTAATGCTAAAAAGGATATTCAACGGTTGCATATTCTCGACTGCAGTTTGACTTTATTTACGTAAGGTTTCTCTAATTTGTTGTGAACAAGTTTGTTTTGTTATTAGCTGCAGGTGTCAAAATTCGCACAATTGGGTTAGGCAAATTATTGTAATTAACCCAAAGTAAACGATAAAAGCTTTCAAGGATAGAATTATATGAATTATAAAGAAGGGAATTAATTTGTTGTCTGAATTAGGCTTACTGAGCAAGAAAGGCATAAGCTTTTATAAACGTAATGTGTTATTGTATGCTAAGAATTTATCATCCAATGTTACAAATAATTCGCCAAAGCAGCTTTCAAAGCTCTCTGAAAGCTCTGCAGAAGCCACTGATGCTCAATGAAATGCCACAATAAAGCTTCTCAAAGCGACGTGTCATGTTGATGTCGGCGTTGCCCACTTAAGACCGGCTAAGCTCTTCTCTCTTTCTCTCTTATTTTCTCTAATTTTCTCTAGTTCTCTTTCTAAAGCTTTCAATCATTAGTAGTGAGAGATAATAACAAACCTATTTGATAACTCATGTTAGCTAAAGGTAAACGAGATAAAGCCAAACCGGATTGTGGGGCCAGTTAAAAATTTGTGTTTGTACAGATAAGTTTTTATTTATTTGGGAATCTTAACCTAGCGCAACAATTATTAACTCATTTGTAAAATTCTCAGACTGTCAAATGCTGAATAATAATATAATTGTCTTAACGACATTATTAAATCGACCCATTATGAAATTTAAATGATGTTTTGCACTGGTTATTAAATGAAATGAGAACGTTAATTGCACTAGTTAATACGTGAAACGAAAATGATCTTCCTTTCTATAATTACCTATTATTCTTACTAGAATTCATATTTCAAATACACGAAGCGTAAGATTCGTTCTTAGACGGCTTCATACGGTATCTTATCTGACATATAATCTACTTTAAAAAACTACCTAACTTATAAAACATTACTTTGAGTTCTATTACTAGAAACTAAGATAATGGTTTTATATTGAATGATTGCCTTGACAGCTTATCATTTGTGTTATTTTAAAGACAAATTATTTTATGCTTAAATATTACAATATTTATTTTCCGAATATGTAAGGAAATGTTAAACAGTGTTTAAGAAGCGTTTTAGAAGTAGCTTTAATAGCACCAGTCGATGAAGTCCCATCGTCTTTGTCATGGTTTTCGAGGGGATATGGGAAATCCGCTTAGATTTTCTCGCCAATGGGCTTGATGGTGAGTTCGTGAATCTGCACATTTGGTGGGGTCGATATGCAGTAGCTAATGGCATCGGCAACATCCTCAGATCGCAGCATGGGGAACTCATCAATGTTCGGCACAAGGCTCTTGTCGATAATCTCAGTATCGACTCCGCCGGGGCTGATGCTCTAGAAGAGAAAGTACGATTTTTAGTTAATGGAACACTTGAGGTTAGCTAAATATGCAACTTACAGTGACTTTAGTCTGGGTGCCCTTGCTGAGGAACTCCTGACGCAGCACCTCTGTCATGGCAGTGATGGCATGCTTGGTGCAAGGATAAATGTTGAAGCTTAATCCGGGGATATTGGGCACACGATGTCCGGCAATGCTGTTGACGATGACGATGTGGCCATCGTTGACCTTACGGCGATGCAGAGACTGGAATGCTTCACGTGTGCACCATGTGACACCCAGGATATTGATGTCCACCACAGCACGCAAATCGGCGCTGTTGCCGGCATCGATGATGTTGCCCAAACGCGAGATGCCCGCATTGTTGACAAGTACATCAGCACCACCGAGCGTCTTATCGACCCAGGCAAAGGTTTCGATCACTTGCTGCTCATCGCTGACATCACATTTGCGGTAATGGAAGCGTGCTGCCTGATCTGCGGGCAATGATGCTTTCAGCTCCTTCAGGCGATTCTCACGACGTGCCAGGCCCACAACAACCAAACCCTTGGCCACCAAGTCTTTGCAAGTGGCGGCTCCAATTCCCGAACTGGAACCAGTCACAACAGCTACACGATTTGCCCAACGATTCATATTGAAATAGTTTTGGTTTTTATTAGTTTTGGCTTCTTGCTTTGCCTTCCAGTGATGAACTGAACGTTCTGTTATAAAGCTCTGCTGGTTTTATACCATAGCTTGGTGGAAAAGCTCAACAGGTTCGTGCGAACTTATTCCTCTTCTTTTGGCCCATTAGCTCAGCAAAGTTTCATAAAAGTGTCGCGTCATGGTGATATTACATTTATCTACCAGCAGCTGGCACTTCACTTTGGGCTCTCTCTCTCTCTCTCTTTCTACCAATTCCCATGTAGGTCTCTTTCGCTCTCTGAATAACAAGGGCGATATAAACAATGATTATTTTGCCATTAGAAATGTCTGAGACTGAGGGACCACGGTAGAGAACGGAAGAGAAACAGAGAGCGGCAGTGAGAGAAAAAATGTGTGGTAAAATACTAGAATTTCATAACACATCACGAGACTTTTCTGGAACCAATTCAAAGCACTCGTGCCTAATTTCCCATTTGCTAACTAAACAAATTTCCTAGATTGGCAATCGAGGAAAGAATGATGAAATTTGGCTTGTGAGTTTGGTTTTCCCTGATTAGGCTGGCCATGACAAAACCAATGAATCAGATGACTTACCTGGCGTAGAGGTTAACCGTGATCCCGAAGGCAGTTCCTCCGGAGCGAGGCTTGGCCTGAGTTGACCTTTGCGATTATTCCTAATGTGAATTGCTCGTGCGTGTAATTTTTGGTCGTAAATAGTACTGCGTTAAATTAATGAATACTTATGTTTAAAGTAATTACTTAAAATATTTCTTATAACTTCATTTAAAGTCATGTTTAAAGAATATTAATTATTCAGCATATAAAAATATTACTTAAGATATTTCTAATAATTTAAATTCATGTTTAAAGAATATTTTATCGGTAATAATTATTCAGTAATATCATATCACTTTGATTTAAATTCGATTTTTTACAATTCAGATGGAAGCAGCTGCACAGATAATGGCAAATCCTGCAGCGGTCTTCCCCACTCGATCTGCTCCAACAAGATCTGTCTGTGCCGGCAAGGGTACTACGCACGCAATGGCAAATGTTTTGCTGGTAAGCATCGAATATCTGTGTAAGACTAATAGTCCAAACTGATCTATAACTTCTTATGCCCCACAGAGCTTGGTGAGATAGCGGAGAGCAGCGATGAGTGCGAATACGAGTTCGATGATTTGTCCAAAACTTGCATATGCCAAAAGAACTACTTCTATGAGCGTGACTTGCGCAACTGTAGAAAACGTGAGTGTGTCAAGAGAGAGAGATAATTGTAGATCGATAGCTAATGATCGATTGATGATTGATTCTTGCAGCCATTCAGTATCATCTGTCCTGTACATCGAACAGTCAGTGCAGTCCGTTCGGCGCCTCCTACTGTCATCCACAAATTCCAAGGCGTTGCACCTGTGAGGAGTACGCGCAGTACAATGAGATTAGTCAGATGTGCGAGTACAAGGACGGGTTGGGTGCCGAGTGCGAGTCCAACGATGGTTGTATTGTGGATCATTCCATTTGCTCAAATCGCTTCTGTGTGTGTCGCGACA
Organism: Zaprionus ornatus; assembly: GCA_018904035.1. Taxonomy (NCBI): domain Eukaryota; kingdom Metazoa; phylum Arthropoda; class Insecta; order Diptera; family Drosophilidae; genus Zaprionus; species Zaprionus ornatus. The sequence goes on along the minus strand of JAEIFZ010000115.1, from coordinate 7,407,479 downwards.
ACTACTTCGAGAAGGACGATGCCTGTGCGGCAGGTAGGATTTCAATTTGTTTGTCTTTTTCTCAATATTCTTATTGATTGATCTTCTTTTCAGGCATCGGCGCCGAATGTTCGGAGGATGAGGAGTGCGTGGCGGATAATGCGGCATGTCTGGAGCGCAGCAACAGCACCTCGGTCAAAGATTCGGATCAGACTCGCTCGTGTCAATGTCGCAAGGGTTATGTTCACTTTAAAGACGAGTGTCTCAAGGAAGGTAAGTCTGCTTTCCCTTTCTACTATAATGATTTCCGAGATTTATTGATCATATCTTCTAGCTGCTGAACTGGACGACGAGTGTGTTGAAGACGAGCAGTGCAAGCCCCTCTTGGCCAGTTGTAGCAACGAAGGCAAGTGCAGTTGCACGGATGAGCAGCACGAGAAGAATGGCGTCTGTGAAACGAAACGACGTAAGTCCTGGGAATAACGAACATAGCAATATAAATACTAAATATATTGTTGTTATTTCCGTTCACAGTTGTTGGTGAATCTTGCACCAAGGCCACGGAGTGCTTTGTCGAAAAGGATCCCGAGAATGTTGAATGTCGCAATTCCGTCTGTCAGTGCAAGTTCGGCTATCAGGCCAACACTGATCAGAAGCAGTGCATCCGAGTGATGCCCAACAAAAAAAGTAAGTGAAAAGAGGAAGAAGAATATTACAATTTATGGAACTTTTTCTTAACCGATCACAATTCTCATTTTTATGCAGATTCTTCCGGTAGGCCCAGCGCTCTAAAAATCATCACGTTCGTATTGATAGGCTCCGCTTTTCTGATCACCAGCGCAGCCATCAAGCAGGCATATTACTAAACGGAATACTTATCCTACTCGCCGCCTCCCTCCCTCCACCCACACCATTCTCACTCACTGCACACAAGAAATAAAAAAGAGAGAAAACTTTTATTATTTAACACGCAACTAATCTAAATTGTAAATGTTAAGCGTTGTGAGAAACTCCCTGTGCATATATAAGTAATAACGCCATGCACCCAGACCCAACTGACCCGGTTGAGTATTGATTGCACTCTATAATATTTCCCTGTTATTTGTTTATTTCTTGGGTGCAGGCAGTATTATCCAAAGCAGTGGATTCAAAGTCCCTGCATGGCATACACACATTGTCTACTATAACTATATAGTATATACATACATATATATACATATATAACTAAGCTAGCATCTAGGATTTCAAGCAATAAACCATGTGAAGGAATCGGTGAACCAGTTAGTCATTCTAGTTATTCTTAAAGCTAATAAAAACAAACCTAAAATTGTAATATATATAGATACGATATGTTAATAAATTAAGACTTTAACACAGTTGTGTCTAAACTGCATCATGCTTTTCTAATTTGGTTTGCAATGGGATATTATAAATGCCTCGTTATTTGATCTATATTTCAGAAGAGATTTTGTACAAGTTTTTGTAGTAGGCCTAGTTATAGCTTGGAAGGCTTTGTGGCTTTAATAAACTCACAAACATAACTATAATAGTTCAGTACCTTAGATATTGTACATGTGCTTCCATAACGTAAAAACTCATATAAAACTAGTAAAAATATGAAGACTGAACCTGATTTAATGGAAATTGAAGATTTTTTGGATATACTAGAAGTGAGTACTTCATTAAATATATATTTAACAAATTAAATACTATTACAATCAGGATGATGATGTTGACTTTGACGCGCGTGTGGGTTTCTTTGATGAGCCTAGTGAAATTGCAGATCCTATTGGTAATACGGACCCAATGCAAGTAAGTTATTTGTACACAATATCAATCATTGGGACACGTACGGAGGTTGATGAACGTGTTTCAATTGACTTTGATAAAGGCAATATGTAGGATTTATATTAAATTCATAAGCCGAGATTTATTTTCATTCTTCTTCAGAACTTTGAATCCCCTTTGACTCCGATCGACGTGACTCCGATCGACGTGACTCCGATCGACGTGACTCCGATCGACGTGACTCCGATCGACGTGACTCCGATCGACGTGACTCCGATCGACGTGACTCCGATCGACGTGACTCCGATCGACGTGACTCCGATCGACGTGACTCCCATCGACGTGACTCCGATCAACGTAAGTTTTTAGAGTAGCAGTTATTTCTGGGTTTACAATGAGCTTCTTTAGATATACGAAGATGGGCCGGTGTCAAGGATATCTGAGACAGATTCTACTTTTGTAAGTGCATCGTAAAATTTGTATATATCTAACCCTTTATTTTTGCAGGACAACAAAATTAACAGTGACCTAAAAGAGAATTCAATGAACGTAAATGACAAATGGAAAAATTAAATTTATTTTTATAATATTTTATATTTTTGCAGATCGGTGATAACGATACATCAGATTTTAATACAATATATGTAAGTTCTTTAATGGTTTCAGTTCTATCTAATCCTTTATTTTTGCAGGACAACAAAGTTAACAGTGACCTAAAAGAGAATTCAATGAACGTAAATGAAAATGGAAAAATTAAATTCATTTTTATAATATTATATATTTTTGCAGGTCGGTGATAACGATACATCAGACTTAAACGCAATATATGTAAGTTCTTTAATGGTTTCAGTTCAACTCTTTGAATAACAGTATCAACATCATTAGACCGGACATATGGAGTCCATACAAGCAAACTTTCCGATATTAAGAGTACAAAGCCGGGATTTGATGAAAGACGCTTCTTTTAATTTAAACTCTTGACAAAAGAGAAAGAACTTAATAGGGAAAAGAAAACTATCCTAAGAATTTATACAAATTTTATACAGATTACGGTTGACTTTGAATAAATTTATTTTGTTTAAAATTCCAACTGCAGCGATCACATTATTGTATTCTATGTATTCAGCTTATTTACAAATATCTACTGTAGTTAGCAGACGCTTAATGCTCTCGCTCCTTGAGCTGAACCCAAAAGTCTGGTGGTGTAATAATAAGCCCACTATTGTTTTTCGTCAAATCGGGCAACGAGTCGCTTGGCGCCAGGACATAGTCAAAATGCTGCAGCATGGCTGTGGTCATTAGGAAAAGCATATTCCGGGCAAACGTTTCGCCAGCGCAAAGGCGTTTACCGGCACCAAATGGAAAGGATACGTCGAGCTTAAGGCATAGTTTTCCTTGTTCGTCAAGAAAACGCTCAGGTCGGAATACCTCAGGATCACCCCATGTGCGTTTGTCCATGTGATAGGCATACAGACCGGGAATGACAATTGTGTCCTGTGTGAAATAAAAGTACATTAATAAAGAGTATTGACTATCTTTTAAATTCACTTTAACTCACTTTGGGTATGCGATAGCCGAGTAATTCTGTATCCACCAGTGTTTTATGTGGTATATCCGACGGCACCAGAGTCTCGATGCGTAGAATCTCACGAATGGCAGCCTCTGTGTAGGGCATGTGCTTGCGATCCTCCAGTGTTGGCAAGCGACCACAGCCGACCACCTCGTCGATCTCGCTCTGGATGCGGCGGGCAACTTCGGGATACAGCAAGAGGTATTGAATCATTAGTGATAATTGGACACCGATCGCAGTGAAAGCGGGAAACGAGAAATCAATAAGACCCATAATAAACTGTTCACGATTAAAACCATAATACTCGGGTGGGCATGACTTCATTTCCTTTATGTAGAGATCCAAGAAGTTCCGTTCACTGCACTCATCGAAGGTCTCAATGTGGCGATCCACAAATTCGGAAAAGAATTGATGTACAAAAAGATTCGACTCCCTTAGTTGTTTGTAGCCGCTTCTTTCGGGCCAAAAGTGCCGTATCCAGGGTATTATACTCAGCATTAGGCCATAATCATCTGCAACACGCTGGAACTGTGTGCCCAATTGCACCAGTTTGATTAGTTTGGCCATGTCGGCACGCGAATGTCGTTCATTATAAAGAATATGGAAATGACAATTGGCCGCAAATGGACTGAAGAGCAGTGGCAATTGCACCCTGTATCCACCCGGCTTTACCAACAGATGCTCATGCGAATAGCGTGGTCCATTCTTGATAAGATCTAGCATGTCGGTGATCTCTTCCTTTATGACCAGTTCCAATTCATCAAAGCGCCGACCAAAACCGAAGTCTCTCAGATAACGCAAGATAAAACGACGTTGTTCTTTCCATAGTATTCCCTCTTGAAAGAATATACCTACAAAGAGATGAAATTAATTTACTAAAGCAATTATATTTAAAGCTTTAATCTTAACTGCTTATGCAATCTGTTGACTTTTTTCAATACTATTGTTTAATGACCTAAAGAAAAAGAAGGCTTATCTCAACGTCTCTCTCGGCACAAGATTAACATGTACATTGTATGTATATTGTGTTATTGTTTTATACGTTGAATTGGACGAACGACCCTAGAATATATATAAACAATCACAAGCTAAATCGTACTCAACACTCGGAATAAACTTAAATATTTAGGGAAAATTCGACCATACCGTACTAAATCTGATATTTGCACCACAACGCAGACAAAAAGTAAAACTATTTTTAAGCCTTGCAACAAACATACCTCGCACACAGTCACCTGGATCACGCATGACACCAATATAGAGGGACGGTCGCCCATCGTAGGCTCGATTATTCAGAATCTCACGCACACCTTCGGCAGAGTGGACCACAACGACAGGAAATCGGCCCACATAAAGCCCAACAATATCGGTCTTATACCATTTGCTCAACTTCAACACGGCCTTGTGAATGTACTTGTAATTGATCATTAGCAGAAACAAATAGCTTCCGAAGATTGGTATACGTGGAGGACCTGAAAGGATAAAAAAGGACTTTCTAATTAATAAAATTTAATTTAATTTATTTTTTTCATTTTAGAATTTTCATTATTCTTAGATTTTATTAAAATCTTTGTTTCGTATTATTATTTAGAAAATATTATGAACTTCAGTTACCTGGCGGAAATCCTTTTGGACGTCCGATGGCATATTTATAGCAGCTATATATAAATATAGCCGCAGTTACTGCCAGTAAAAATGTCGTTAACATTTTCGCACCCGCTTTGCTTGAAGTTGCGCTATAAACTGATGCATTCGGTCTGTGGACAGTTCCATTTTGTACCTCGGACAATTCCGATTGCGACGATTTCGCTTTCACTGTACAACAAAGAACGCACAAGCAAGTTCGCTGATATACTCATACATCTTAATCTTAAATGTCTATCATAGTATAGCAATAAAATTTGACTGTTGCAAAGAGAACATTTCAATGCAATTCGGAAATTTTTCAGTACATATATTTTAAATTTTAGACTTACGTTTTTAATATTAATATGAAAGAATGAACTGAGAAACAAAAATCTGATATAAATATTTGTTCCATTGAACTTTCAATACATTATATGAATATTGTGCTACAGAGATAGCTAGCTGTACACAAACATTCCGACTGTACTGTATTATATGGCTGTCGCATGTTGATGGGTTCATGTCAAGATACTTATAGCCGAAACTGTTTAATAAGTTGCTTCAACTAGCGCTTTGTTTTAAACTAACTAAAGTTCGTGTGTATATACAAATAGACGGCCTAGAGGCTGCTGGGGGAACTCGTCAATATCATTTTTGTGACTGAGGCGAGGTCAAGTCGATTTCTATTATTGATCCGGCTGTAACATTGTCGTTATTTTCCTTGTCGTGCTTCGGATTAGAGTTCTCTGCTGATAGCAGCATGCGCCATGTGTCTGCATTTGTGTTGCATTTTTGCTGTTGCGTCCATAGCGTCATTAAACTCATAACATCGTCTCGATCAAAGTCAAATGGCTGCCATTGATCCCCATTGCGAGACACACTGACGCCTTTCAGCCGATTGGGTAGTTCCTTGCGATTGATGAACGTGCTGGTGGCCTCGCTCAGAGTATGAATGCTGGAGGCGACAAACCAGGTATTTAACTACTACGTTAGCTATATGGAATGTGTGACTTACTTTCCCATCAGCTCGTTGTGATCTTCTTTGAGTCTGGCGAATTCCTGCAGCAATTGAGCGTTGCACTGTTTGTTTGCGGCCAGCTGATCTTGTAGTGCTTTAATAAGAGCCTTGCGTTTTTCCAACTCTTGACGTTTGATTTGTTCAAGATCAGTTATTTTATCCAGCTCGCGCTGCAGTCGTTGAATTTTGCATGTTGCTGTCGATGATTTGTTATTATCACATTTGTAGGTTCCTGCAACATGATGACGCGCACTCACCCAAATTACTTTCGAGTTGTGACTTCTGCTTCGCCAATGAATTCATTTGTTTTTGCGCTTGTATTTCATTTTTCAATAATGCCATAAGGCGTTTATTGATGTCAAATTGCTGCGCCATTTATTTGTATTTATATTATTTTCGTTTATTTAATTTTGAACTACAGCGCTTTATTTACTTCATTCCAGTTCCAGACAGACAAGCGACGCTTCCAACAGAGTTGCCAGATCGGATTAATAATTTAAATCCCAAAATGATGATTTTAAACTATTAACAATATTAGTGAAATATGCATTTAAGAATGATTAAAATTTTGTTGTACTATATGTTACTATTTGAAGGTTAGTTTAAATTATACACAAGTGCAATGCATTTAATTACCAGTTGGTACTACAGTTGCCAGACTTTGATTGTTGTGACTGTCGCTTGTCAAAATATCGTATAGCAAAGATATCGATGTGCGCATCTGTCGATAGTTTGTCATCTCTATCTGTCTGATTAGCCGGCAAAAATTGCAAGCGAATTTTGCAAGGAATTGCCGACAAGTGATTATTGTTCTGTTGCTCCAGTAAAAGTAAATGCGTTTGCTGCAAAACGCAAAGGCCATAAGCGCTTTTCTCAGTCGCAGCTACAGCAACAACATCCGAGCTGGAAAAGTGAGTTAAAATAATTCGGAAAATGGGAACAGAACAGACTGTGTGAATTGTGCATGTCGGGGGCGAGCAATCAATTTTTGGCGAACAAAGTAAAACGTGTTGTCATTTCTTATCTAAAAATAAATAACAGATTTGCATAAACAATTTGCGTTTCTATCACGCTGTATGCAAAAATAGACACAAATGTTGATACGTTCCACGATTTACCGTTTACCACGACGAGAACATTTTGAATTTCCAAAGACCCCCTGGAAGTAGTCCAGTTACTGGACCCACTTGTTGGTCTTGTTTGGCTTTGTTTGCTTACAAGGTCACGACGCGTCGTGAAGCTTGCGAAGTCAATGCGCTATATACGATGACGTCGATGTGCCAGTTTTATACGTACTATGTCTGTATATATTTCCCGCTCGCTTATCAGGCTGTATTCGGCAGCTGGCACAGCCTCAATTGTTATAATCGCGCTCTCAATTGCAGACACAGTATTCTATGCAACATGAATTTGTTTATTTATAGATTAGAACTCGAGTATTATTATCATTGTTGTGACTAATGTCCAATGGATTAGTAGGGGTTATAGAGAGTGCTCTAATTCATTATATGGTACTAATAACTTTATTAGTTTATTTTGAAAATGTCAAATAAGATCACAGAGCACTTCAGCCCATTGTGTGAATATTTTAATGATTGGGAAAAATCCAAAAACCGCAGAAGGTTGTGTTTTATACAAGCGATTGTAATATCTCTATTTATGCTCCATAAATCGGTAGACAGGTGTTGAATATATAGAGGTAATAAACTGCTGATTGATTTATGGGGCACTCGAATATATCACACAAGTTTAAATTTTTCTTATCACATCGTTTTGGGATTAAAAATGTTAAAGTTGTTTATTCGTCAGAGTGTAACGAACTCATGCAATCTTAGAAAGCTAGGAGTGTTAAAGCAAATGCATCCAGACTTTCACTTAAGTTTTCGTTCGTTTCATTCACAGATGGCCACGGAAATCAAGTTTAATGCATCGCTGACGCGCAGCGACCCGGAAGTGCAGCCAGTTTTAATCATTGGGCAACTACGTCATCTGAATCTTTTGAAATTCTCAAAAATTAACACTAAATTGGAACCACGTGTTGCTGAGGACACATTCAAGAAGGCCATTGCTAGCCTGCATCCAGCACCGACAGACAAGTGTGCATTGTATCTGGATGTGGCATCTGTGGCAGCGCTGCCGTTGAAGGCATCACGATACAACACGACATCGAGAGCTCATGCGATAACGCGTCTGGTTAAGAGTCATGTGCTCAATGTGCCGGAGGAGAGCATTGTCTTGGTCTGCGAACGGGACAATATCTTTGCCAGCGCCTGTGCCGTTGCTCGTGCCTTTCCACTCTACTCGCGAAAGACGAGCGGTGGCAGTGGTACCAAATCCCCGAATGTCGATGGTGGAGATGCCGATGCCAGTAGATCTGTGGTCAATGTGGAGTTCGTTGTCATCGACAAGGATGGCTGTATTGAAGACCAGCCTCTTAACGAGGAAGAGCTAAAGTGCCTGCGTGAAGCGGAACGTGCTATACGTTACACTGCCCGCATTGTGGATACCCCTTGCAACGAGATGAATGTGGATCATTTTGTTGAAAATATCACTAAACTTGCTAACGAGCTGTCGATTAAGCCGCAAATCATACGTGGCGAGGAGCTGAAAGAGCGTGGATTCGGTGGCATCTATGGCGTTGGCCGTGCCGCTGCAGTGCCACCAGCATTGGTGGTGTTGTCGCACGAGCCGAAGGGTGCACAGGAAACGATTGCTCTGGTTGGCAAGGGCATTGTCTATGACACTGGCGGGCTAAGCATTAAGGGCAAAACTGCCATGCCGGGCATGAAGCGTGATTGCGGCGGTGCTGCTGCTGTTCTGGGTGCCTTCTATGCGGCCGTCAAGTGTGGATTCACGGATAATTTGCATGCGGTCTTCTGTCTCGCTGAGAACTCTGTCGGACCTGATGCCACGCGGTAAGTGAAGGCATTACTATACCTACCATTTTCAATTAATAATAAATATTTGTTTGCAGTCCCGATGACATTCATACCTTGTACTCCGGTCGTACGGTTGAGATCAACAACACAGATGCAGAGGGACGTCTGGTGCTTGCCGATGGCGTTTGCTTTGCCAACAAGGATCTCAAGGCGAACATTATACTCGATATGGCTACGCTGACAGGTGCTCAAGTGAGTTGACAGTTGTAGAGAGGAAACTATTAAGAAAAAGCCTGTATTTTAGAACCTATGTCTGTAATGCGGACAAATTTTGATTTAGCTTGATATGTCGGACCCTACCTATATGTGGTCTTAATCTTATAATCTACATGCCGTAGCTCCGCTGTTCGATGCTCAAGTGTGTTGAGAGTTTGTAGAAAGAAACAGAGAGGAAATTTAACATTAGGGGGAACGCTTATAGAACTTTTCGCTGTTAATTATCAAATCTTGTTTGTTCGCAATGTCCAATTTTGGATTGTTTCAGTTCATATTTCATAACTAAATGCTATCCTAATCTTGTGCTCTCCGTCGGTTCATACTTTGTTTTAACTGTTTTCTTAATTGAAAATAGCAATAACTTCACTAATTTCATAATGTTTCACTAGTTTCCTAATACATTTAACCCCAGTTTTCTTAGTTGAAAATTCCATATTCCATGAGGTTTAACTCTTGTTCTTCCCAGTTTCACCCTCTAACTTTCTAACTTACGTTGACTTAGTTACTTTAGATATTCCCCCATAAATACTCCCACAAATTACGAGACTTTTTCAATATCACATTTAGTGTGCAATCAGTCAAGATTGACGAATGAGCTTGCCTCGCTTCCCTCATTTACCCACGTTCCCCCTGTCGAGTGCTCTGGCCAAGTGTCTAAAGTAGTTTCGCTAGCTGCTTCAATTTCTGACAAATTGTACACCTTTTGCCCCGCACAGGAGTTCCTCTCTCTGTGTATGTGTGTGTGTGTATGTGCATTTTCGCTTGGGTTCTTAAATGCAAAATTTATGCCACGCTTTATAAAAGTCACGAGGTTAATTGGCAAAAATAAATTGCAAATTTGGTTTTTTTTTTGGCGGCAACTTGGAGCAGCTTCAACATCAGCAGCAGCACAACAACAACAACAGCAAAAAGGCAACGAAGCAAACTCGTTGTTGCGGTTGGTGCTGTGACTGAGGAGACAGGACAGAACTGTGCTGGATAGGGCTGGGCTGAAGCTGGAGCTGGAGCTGCAGCCAGGAGAGGAGGTTGCACCATCGTGCTGCGATGGGATGGCGCACAATTACCATAAATCTTGGATGCAATTTGCTTAAAATATGATGCCAATTTGCGTTATTTGTGGTTCGATGGGAAATAAATCGAAACTGGTCAGGGATAGCAGCAGCATAGCAAGCGGGTTGGAACAGAGAGAGGGACAGAGGCAGAACACAGACACTGCTAAAGAATCCTGTGCAGTGTAATCTGTAGAAAAAACTTCAGTTAGTCTCGTTTATTTTTTACAATCTGCAACTAGACAAAAAATATTTTGCTTTTTTTTCATTTTCCACGAAATTGTTTAGAATTTGTTTTGACGCTTGTTGTGTTTAATTTCATTATACACGCACACACACTCACACCGAGACATACAAATTGGTGTACACTTCTGCAACATGCAATAATATTAATTGCCAACATTGGCGCAACTGCGACTGCAGCGGCCAGTAGGAAAAAACAACAACAATAATACGTAACAAAAGTAAACGTGAAAAGGGGGATTAATTGAATCTGACTTGTAGGATACCCTGGAGAATGTGGGCATGGTGCAAGGGCGGCTTGAAAATATGTCCTTAAAATGTTAAGCAAGTTTGATATGGTTTATTTTAACTGCCTGTAATGAAAGAAAGGCGCTCTATGATGAGAAATTTATTTAAATATTTACTTGACTGGCAAATCTGCTGATAACATACACTCGTAAATATTTAGGTTTAAAAATTATTATCAATATATTTTTTCCTTATTCTTATTCAATGAGTATAATAGGTCATTGCTAATTTTGTCTAAAGATTTGCTATTTTTAAGTTATTTTACTTAGACATACATATTCCAAACTTAACCATACCACCTTTCTACAAATATCCCCTTCTTATGTGCTATTTTTACAGGGTATACACTAACAACCAACAAAACAGCAGCCAACACTTTTGTGCTTTTACATTTTATGTTGCTGCTGCTTGTTACACCTATTGTTCTTGTTGTTGCACTGACTCTGTGTGTGTTGGTTTAAGTGAGTGTGTGTGTGAGTGAGTGTGTGTGCAAGTGAATGAGTGAGTGTGCAAGTGTGTGCTCCTTTCATTTGTCCAGCTGTAGTTTAACACGCGCAGCACACCCAGTCAGGCAGTCCTTGGTTGCTGCTACTGTTTCTGTACCTGCTCCTGGTCCCTGCTTTCTGCTCCTGTTCGTGCTTGTGCTCTGATGCTGCTGCTGCTGCTGTTGTTGGTTGGGTGTTACTTGTGCTAAATAACCTTGCACCTTTTTATTGCTGGTCGCGTCGGAAACTCGCAATTTTCGGTGGCAACCATGCATCGTCGCTTGACTGCTCCTGCACCTCCTACTCCTGTTTCTGCCCCTTCTCTGTTTGTTTGCCTCCCCTTAACCACCTTAACATTGTTAGTTTCCGTACTGGTTTTATTGTTAGCATTCTGTTGTTGCATATTGCATGTTTTCTATCAGTTGGAATGGGTTGTGTCGATTAAAGAGCTCCAACGAAATCATTTTAAATTCTGCAATTGATTTTCACTCACTCGCTTTCTTCTTCTCATTCTTCTTACAGGGTATAGCAACAGGCAAAGTACATGGCGCCATAATGACCAACTCGGAGCCATGGGAGTCGAAGGCTGTGCAAGCCGGACGCAAATCCGGCGATTTATTGGCACCCATTGTTTATTGTCCCGAAATGCATTTCTCGGAATTCGCATCAGCCGTTGCTGATATGAAAAACTCTGCAGCGGTAAGTACCAATCGAAAAGAACAAAAACAAAGTAGAGAACCCGAAAACGATAAGCCAAGCAGCAGTTGGCAATCCAGGCCTGTCGCTTTTTCTCTCTTTCTATCTCCCTCACTTGCTTACTCCTTCGTTTATCTGTCAAATTGGAAAACTCCATTGTCTGAGTTGGCCGAAAAAAAGGCGGCTCTTTGTAAACTAGAATATACCCGATAAAAGTGCTTTATGCATCCCTCGCATTGATAAAGCTTAAGCTCTTCAGTTTTATCTGTTTTGAACTGCGCCAGATTTGAGGATATATAGAAATGTATAAATAAGAGATTGATTAAAGATTAATATTTTGATTCTATAAGAAATATTATAATATTTGAAGCTGCAAATAATTTAAAGAAAAGATTCTTTAATCTAAGCCATTACAAGATCTCCCAACTTTTCCAATTAAAATACTTTAGAGGATTTAATTTCAAACTATTAAATAGGAAAGTATAAATTTGTGTTTATTATAAATTATTTAATATGTTTTGTACATTTTAATAATTATTTAAACTGAAATTCTCATAATTTAAAAGAGATATTCCGTAAAATGCGTAAATAGACTCAAGATATTTTAAATTACTCAATTAAAATATTCAAGTAATTGACACTTGTTCATTTCATTGCATAATTCGTATTTGTTGCTTGTCAATAGAAATTTCTAATTTAACAATTTTAAGTTCGCGCGTGTGTGTGTGTGTGGGTTTATTTTAGATACACAATATTTAATTATTAATATTGTGTATTTCATATTATGCAAGTCAATTTCAACAACGACATGGGAAACTTCATTTGTTTTGTCTCAAGTGTTGCCAAACTTTTGCAGCAGCAACTGAGGCTCATCAATAATGTTTTTGCCAAGACACTCACCCGCACACACACACACACACTCACACGGGCCTTCCCATGCCGACATTCTTGTTGGTTTTGCAAATATGTTACACAGAGTTTTAATTAACTTTATCAGGGTCAGTCAATGTTGATTTTTTTACCGTCGCAATGTTGCGAAAAATGATGGACGTCATGTTCGGTTTAAAAGATTGATTAGTATTACTGTGATTTACTACTACACATTCAGGCAAGGCAGGCAGGCAGCGCACACCACACACACACACACACACACACAGAGAGAGATTCGCACACACATGTGTGCTCACATGTATCAAAAACTTTGGCGTTCAATCTGGCGCTGGCAAAAGTAATGGTTGAGGTTCGTTGTCAAGGCCGGGATCGGGATGGGGAACCAAAACGAGCATTGGCTGTATATGTGTGTGTGTTTGTGTGTGTGCGTGTATTTGTGAGTGGTGCGTGGTGCCTCAAGCTACACCACAACAGCACCCAAATCGAGTTACCTTATTGTACATCTAAAACGCTTCGGATCAATGGTCATTCATCATTGTCACGCCATGGGCGAGTGTCGTAATCCCCTCTCTCCCACCTGCTGCTTGCTGCTGCCACAGAGGTCAAGTGGCGTGGTAGCAACAGCATTGGCTGACTGCCATTGCTCCTCCATGCACCACTTGCACCATGCGCCATAGCTGGCACCTGTCATGCGAATACCTTAGCCATGTCCTGCTCTTCCCCCCTCAACTGTCCCGCAGCTGTCTCCAATCTGCCTTCACTCGTTGGGCAACTCGCTCTGGTGTTGGCTGTTTGATTTTTCGACCACTTTGACGCTCGTTGTTTGTGTCTCCAGTGACACACAAAAAACAAGTCCCTTGCACACCATGGACTAGCTTTGCCCAGCCACGCCACGCCCACCTTCTGCTTTTGATGGCACATCGCCTGTGCTGCCCCCTGTGCATGGCTGCGTCGCGCACTTTGTCAATGTGCCTGTGATAAAGTGTTTTTAACTCAAAATGCATTCAACGTTAAATGCGAAAAAGGTGAATCAAGACCAGGTTCACAAAAAATGCGTGCAGTAGCCAAACAAAAAACTTATTGATTGCAGTATGCCCTGTAAGGTGGTAAGAAGTATTTGTGCAGTATTAGTTTGTATTAAATTAAAAAATTATTCAATTGCAAAGATGTCCCTAATACAGATAGAGTAGAAAATGATCTACAAATCATATTTTGATTTAACCATTTTAACAAATGACTTGTTGCACCCACTGTGCATTGAAAGGGTATCTATAAAAAAATTCATTAAACAAATGGTAGAGTTAATTAGTTTTTAGATTCCACATCCAACAATATATTTTCCGTTCTATTTCTCTTTAAAGCTTTCCCTCAATCGATATACCTTTTGCTCAATACCTTTGCAGGGTATGCAAATGGCAGCTAACGGGTAAATTCGCCACGCGTTACGTTTAAATTACATGACTTTTTTGCTTTGGCAGCAGCCACTGTTAGTTTTCCACTAAATGGACGGATTATGAGTGTTGTTAGTGGTTTGGCGGTTCTTTTACGAGCCAGCCAGCTTTTGTTTCAGCTGCCACCTTACCTCCCGCTGGTACCACCCATTGTCCCCGCTGTTGCACCCATCTGCGTTGGCATCAGCTCATTTTGACGAGTTTTCGTTGGCACCGTTTGCAGGTTGTTTTGCAATTGGGGTTGCGTGGGGTTGGTACTACAAAGAGGGTTAGGGTGGTGTCCAGCCAGTGAGTTTCTCTATTAGCCAGGCTTTTAAATAACTGACAGCAATTTGTTATGTTGCGTTCGTGATTTGTTTTATGCGACCTTGGACTATATGCGACTGGGGCGGGAGCTTTATTTATGTGGATTGACTAGTCCATAATCAACATTGTTATTGTGGTTGTGGTTAACACACTGTGTAGTTACTTTGATATGATTGAAAAAGAAAAAAGTTGGTCAATTGAGCGAGGCTTGTGAAGGTTTATAGCATAAAATATTTATAATGTAATAGAATACAAGTACTTTATTTAGTCCTCTTATGCTGCAATTCATTTATGACAATTAAAGTTGATTAATTTCAATTATCATTTTGGATTATCTAAAAAACAGATCTTTCTATTTTATTCGTTGACCTCCTTTATAATCTTTAACTTAACTATCAAACTTGTATAGCCATAAAAAGTAGAACAAATATTTAAAAGCAAACACCCCAAAGACTCTCATTCAATGGGACTATTTCAATAAATTCGCCAGTTTCCAATCAATAAACCGGAATAGAAACATAACGTAAAACAAAGGAAACAAGAATGCAGACAATGCTAATAAAATAAAACAATAAAATGATTTAAACATTTCCAAATGTTTTCTCAATTTCGAGCCACCCCTAGAGGAGAAGAGACAGAGAGGAGGGGGGCGATGGTTGACGGCGCGTCATCGAGTAAGTTAGTCAAATTTTATGACTGTGAAATTTTACCATTGTTGGTAATTGATTTTTATGTTAAATCGTAAAATGCGCTGCGCGTCGGCAGAGCGAGCATGAATTTTAGATAAGGCCAACGTGTTGCAGTCGCTTCAGCGGCTCACGCGGCGTATGCGTAATTGCTTTCTTTACTCGACTTTCTTGTGGGTGTTGTTGTTGGTAACTTTTTATTAAGCGGCAACATTTTAAATTCAATTGTATCAACGACTTCTTTTTTTTTATGCTTTTTAATGAATTAAATTGAACTTTTTATGCGCAAAAGTTTCTTTTTATGCCCGACCTCAAGGCGCCAAAGATGCCTGTTGTTGTTGTTTGTGTTATGTTTGCTCTCTCTCTCTCTCTCTCTCTCCCTCTTCGTCTTGATTAAATAATGCCAACAGTTTATAAATAATGCCTCAGCTTAGTGGTTTAAATGCAGATTTCCAAGTCTCTTAAAGGGGCGTGGCGACACGACGAAACGCGACACGACGCGCGGTCAGTCGAGCGAGAGTCACGTAATTTGCGCAATGCCCGCGATATCCGTTGCCTACTTATGAAGGCGTGGCAACGAGGACTCTCCAGTGTGTAACAACTCCGGCGACTTTGTTAACACAAATCTTTCCGCTTGTTATGTGTTGGTTTCCGTTCAACTTTTGCACGTTTTGCGTAGGCAAAAAACACCAAGAAGGAGCATGAAAAGAAAGCAATGGTAAGGGCAAGGAAAAGTGTAAGGAAAAGCGTAAGGGCAAGGGAAAGTTAAAGAAGGCAAAATGGAAGAAGAAACCCGGCAGCAGAAGAAGCGCGCCGCCACCGCATTGAATGTTTCTAATATTTTCTTTTTGCTCTTTTGCTTGGCCGGGGGCGAAAAGTTTTTAAAGCGTTTGCGACATCGGGGGAAAATTGAATAAAAACGGTTGTCGCTTTTCAGCAGCAGCGTGCAGCATGCGCCGCCGAGACTGCCTGCTTGCTGCCTGCAGCCCTTCCGCTTCTCTTCCCTTGCCTTTCTTTCATCCTTCCATCTGTCCATCCATCCATCCGCCCGTTCGTCCGTTCGTGCTGTGTGAAAATCCTGGTATAGCTTCTTCTCACGCCCATTCGATGAATGTGTAATTGATACTGAAACCAGTCAAAGGCATCCGCCAATACATTGCTTGCCCCAGGGCGGCAGGCAGCAGGCAGGAAGAAGGGTGAATGGCGGATGAGGGATAAAGCTTCCCGCAGCACTTGCTTAGCTTGGCGTGGCAAGTGTTATGCCTGTCATTCGATGTTATCCTCGTGGAGCTTCGAGTCTGCTGCAGCTTGAAGCATTTAACGAGCCCTTTCATTTAAATAAACTGCGAGTAAATCGCGCAGTTAAGTAAACGCCCCGGCATGGGCTTTCTTCTTACAAGAGACAAGAAAACGAAGAAGATGAAGGGGCAGGAGAAGGAGCTGGAGGAGTTAAAGGAAATTGCTTAAGAAAATATATGCATAAATATACTTTAAGTACGAAGTGAAAAGGTGTGGGATGAGCCAGACGATACTTATTGTTTCTCCTTCTCTACTTTGTTTCTTTCTTTCACTTTCTTTTGAAGCGGGAGTGACTCTTTTCGTTTTCCTTTTCACTGTGTATTCTTCTGCTCTCAATTGCCACTTCGATGCTTGTATTCAATTAAAGCAAAACGCATTAAGAGACTGCGCTTTTTACTCCTCACTATTTCTCTTCACCCTTTTGCACAAGGTGTTTCTTCTGCATTCTTAGGTTTTTTCTATGCCTTTGCGCTCACATTTGTATGCTTCTCTTTGCTTCACGTTCAATTTCACGCTTTGTATCAGTTTTCTGTAGGTTTCGCACTTCATTCTCGATCACTTCCAGCAATTTTGGTCCAATTTTGCTTACTCGATTTGCATATTCCGTGAGCGTAGGGAGATACTTCCAAATTCAGAAATGTCAACCTAAACGAAACTCGTATGAGTTTTAATATTTAAGCTATTGAGTTGTAAGTTAAGAAGTTGTTCCTTGATAAGACATAATGCAAAATAGTGACTATATAATATTGCAATGTAAGTGGTAATATAAATATAATGAAAAGTATCGAATTGCTATGAATTTAAACATAGTTTAGGCTGCTCAATGCTCTAGATACTCTCTTAAGTTTCACTGCAAGTCACTTAAAGCACACACATCTTTGGCTGATAATTAGCAAGCCACAAAGACGGAATGTAAACTCGATCTTCAATTAGGAATCGCGAGTTGATTGCAGTTTCAATTAGATATTCGGGTCGGGTTTGCCGATTATTGCAGTTGCATGTGTGGCGCGGCGGCTGCTGCTGCTGTTTAATGACAGCTTAAATGTAGACAGCGTAGTGCGATAATTTTGACTGCTAATTAAAATGCACGTTAATCGCAAATGGCAAATGACGGCGAATTGGCGAAACGCAGCGCGTAACGCATCAAAAATCGTCATAGAGTTGACAGGCACGTGTAGCGGTTCTAACAGGTTTTGTGGTTCAACTGGGTCTGAAGTTGTAGGGAAGAGGGTCGTCAAGGGGTAGGGTGAGGGGGGGGTCTACTTTTCAGGTCTGGTCACGTAGCCAACCGCAATTAGTCGTCGACCCATTGCCAAACTTGATATGTGGTCGTGTGTGTAGGGCTAGAAAGAGAGAGAGGGTGTGTAGGTGGTGTGCGTGTGTGTATGTGGTGTGTGCGAGTGTGTATATCTAGCTCGCCTATTTACAAAAGGTTCACACAATCAATGCGACGCGCAATGCAATCAATGCTAATGACATTATGTTGACAAATGTTTGCCATTATTGATGAAAGCGCGCCATGGCTTTACCCTGATTCAAACTGATTCGAATCCATTTGTTTTCGTTGGAGAGAGGGTGGGGGGGGACGACGAAAACCTTATATAAACGACTCTGTGTCTAACCCTGACCGTTGACAATGTGCCGAACTGTTTAACATTTAATTACAAGTTCGTTGCGCAAACTTCAAAGCAAACTAATGATATTCTATGGAACGTGTTTGCTTCCTCTGTTTGTGGGGTAAATCTAGGAAATTACCTGTTTTATCAAGCTAGATGAGGCATTCAAGACAATATAGAATTTTATTTGTTTAATATAGTATTGCATACTTTTTCGGGTAGAGTATTTTTTAACAATAAAAACAGTTTTCATACTAATAATTTCAATTTTGTAATAGTTTTATATTGAGTTTAGCTTTGTTAGTTCATTTATCCAAACTATTTTTGAAGTTTCGTTGAGTTTCATAGCAAATGTAACTATATGTTTGTTAGCAGTAAAACCGCTAAAAAACAATAACAAGAAATTCAACAAGATGGGCAACAAAACTTGGCTTCAATGGACTGCTGACTTCCGTTGCACAATGTAAGATTGCTCATGCTGTGTGCGTATACGTATGCTTGTCTGTGTGTGTGTGTGTGTATGGATATGTGTGTAGTTGCATGTGAGGGTGTGTGGCTGTGGTGTGTGTGTGCTTTTATATGATTTTCCTGCAGAGCATAGCGCGTTGTCATGCAATTTTCACTGCAAGGCAGCAACTGCTGCTGTTGCTTTGGGTGTCGTGTCTGTTGCAGCTCTTGTTTCGATACCCTGTACTCATAAATTGCACTACAAGGGGTATGTTGTTAGCGTAGTTTTATATAAAGTGCTTGCACTGCTGGGTATCTGCAAGTCGTACACTCAAGCTCTTCTACCTTCCTTTGGTCAACTGTCAGCTTTCGTTATATGTACTCTATATACATTTCTGCCAGTCTATGTACATTGCTCTCATATTAGCAAATAAAGTACTATGGGCATGTTGTGACTTTGGAACTTGCGACTGTGCAAAATAAATGAAGCAACTATTTATATGAAATACATACATATATAACAATTCTTACTATTCCAGTTTGCCTTAGTTGAGTGAGTTATAATATGAAAACCAACTGATGCATCCCATTGTATGGGGATACTCTTATTTCTTTTATTAAAGCTCTGTAATTTCCGTTTAAGTTGCCAGAGAGAGAGAGAGAGACAACTTCCGTTACGAGCTGCCATTGCGAGGCATATAATTTAGACATTACGACATCAAGTCATCTGTGTAGTCAGGCATACTGCTGCTATATACGTGTATGTCAGTATGTTTATGATGTGCGTGCTCTACTTGTTGCTTGCTTGGTAAAACTGTCATGTATTTAAAAGGGATTTATTAGTTTTGCCTGCCATGGAAATGAGTCGTTGTCTCTTTTGAGCTATACGATATTAAGTACAGTTAACTTTAAATTTATCTAAATTTTACGGAGTCTCATATTAAACAGCTGCAAAGAGATGTTAAAAGAAGTGGAAATTTATTATTTCTTCAATAAAGGGTAATAAACTCTGTCTTTTCTTGAGCTCTGCTCAATTCCTTCTTTAAATAGCCTCATCTATAAGTTATACACATATTTTCTTCATCTTTTACTTACTTATTTCTTCTTTTTCTTTCTTGCAGGATCGCAATAATGCGCTGGCTTCCTGTGCTGGCCTCTTTATAGCATCGCATTTGGGCTTTGATTTCCCTGGCATTTGGATTCATGTCGACATGGCAGCGCCCGTG
This sequence comes from Zaprionus ornatus, assembly GCA_018904035.1. NCBI lineage: Eukaryota > Metazoa > Arthropoda > Insecta > Diptera > Drosophilidae > Zaprionus > Zaprionus ornatus. The sequence goes on along the minus strand of JAEIFZ010000115.1, from coordinate 7,387,660 downwards.
CATTGTGTAAGTAGTTGTAGTTAATACACACCTACTTATACATGGTATACTTATCGCTGTTGTTGTTCTTGTTGTTACAGGGCGAACGCGCCACAGGCTACGGTGTCGCTTTGCTGCTGACACTCTTCGGCAATCACTCGAACTCGCCGCTGCTGCAATCGATTGCACCTGCCAGTGAGGAGCCGGCATCGAAGCGCGTGTGTCGCGATTAGTGATGTGTCGTTTTTGCATTTTAAACACACACACACATACAAATACGGACATAGATCCAGTTCAGAGCACGAGTGCCTGCGACGATGTTCGTCAATTAAAATTAAGTAGTTGCAGGCAATAAATGGATGAATAAAGTGAAATGAAAGAAGAATTGAATGTCGCATTTGGATTTGGATTAACATTTATCACCTTTGCTCCACTATTCACACACACACACACACCCACACACACCTAAATGTATTGCACATGAGTCTGAAAACATCCTTTAGCTGTTCAATTAGACGACTGTCGTGCCTGCTACCTGCGCCGTTGTCGCGCCGTGCCTGGCGCTTAAGTGGATTCATCATCATCATCATCATCCTGATGCGGCTGCAATTGTGTCGACAACAACAACAGCAGCAACAGCAACGACAATGGCAATGGCAATGGCAACGTCAACAACACAGCATCAACAACGAGCTAACAATACAAATTAAATTGCAACATCAACGTGCCACAGCGTCGCTTTCGTCGCCTCGCCTCGCCCCGCGTCTCACCTCCAGTCCTCATTGTAGCCTACTTTTGTGCGAACGCGCTAGCTAGTCCCGCGGGTTTGTCAGCTGTCAGCGTCAGCGTGCGAGACAGTGAGACGCTGACACGCCCACAACCTCGTCTCCCATGCTGACGCCCTCGCCAACGTTTCTCGTTCTTATTTGCTAAATTTCATTTGGACGCGCGCGCGTTCGCCTTTCAATTCGCCTTGCTTTTTTTTCCTGTCTACCCTGTAGTTAGGTACATTACTCAAAGGGGTATGCACAGCAGACGGGAGAGAACTGTAAATCGAAATTGCTTTCCCTCTTTTTCCTGTCATGTTCCATAATGAATTTAACTTTTTATTTACTTATCTTAGAGTTAATTGGAGTTTTAAACGCTTACAGGATAACTGGAATTCGAGCACTGCCTGCGTCTCTCGCCATCTTTGCAACTTGTTTTTATTCCATCTGCTTTCGGGTCTGTGCGCTCGGCGCTCTGGCGCTTTTATTGTTTAATTAGCTTGAAATAAGTTTATTTTCATTTGTAAGTGCTGTAAACAACGCGCAAGGTGAGTGCACGTGAAGGTGCCTCCTCCTGCTGCTGGGTGATTTGTGTAAAACCTTGAAATGCATCGCAGCTAATGCGCCACTGTGCTATAGATTGCAAATGGAAATGGCGGGGCCCCACAACTTCACTGTGTATATGTGTGTGTGTGTGTATAAGTATTTTGTGTGTGTGCTCGAGAAAGGTAGTCAAGTGCGGGTGCTGCAAAGGGCTATTGATTTGCCAATGGCAAATATACACGATTAGTTACTGTGGCAACGAGCACCACCAACGAGAGGCACTCTGAAGAGGATTAATCGGTAATGGGTAATTTGTTGATCTTGTGCAGCATCAGAACATTTGTCTAGTAAGTAAGCTGATTGCTTAATATAAATTAATCCCGAAACTACTACAATAGGTTTGTTGTCCTAGCTGGAAGTGCAAAAGATATTTATGAAATATGATTTTATTTTTATATATTGACAAGAAGAAGTAATAGGACCGGCAGTGTAGCTTCAGAAATTTGACCTAAGAGCGTAAAAAGACTTCTAGAGAATTTATAACAGAACATTTTGAATGAACACCAAATGTGATAAATACAAAAGTTAGTTGCCTGATAAACTAGCGTATATAGCTAGTGCGATTCCCCAGTTGATGCTGATTAGGAATATATGTACTTAATGGGGGTCGAATGTGTCTCTTTCTGCGCACCAATAATACAAAGGACGTGATTAATTAAAGCCAATGAATTCCCATGAACAATGACAATTCCCAGGAACAGTTCATCAACTTAATTTAATCAAGAATGACCTTATAGATTTGCGGAATTGAACTTGCAAAACAATTTTAATTTTTTTGGGAAAAACCCTTGCATGTACTCGTATAATACATGTTCAAAAAAAAAAAAATAATGGAGAAGAGATAAGACGACCTCTTATATAATACGACATTTTTGAAAATCTAGTATCATTCTTCGCCAGAGGGACATCAAGAACAGTTCATCGTAGCTCGGCGTGTAAACTTAGACTTAGAAATATTCACAATGTCAAACCTTCGAAACGGAGTACACAAATTGAAGAATGTGTTTTTGTTGTTGCTGTAGCTGTTGTGACGTTTTTTTGTTACTGTTGTTGTGGCATATTTTTGTGATGCGTTTAATTTGATTTTGCGGTTGTCGTTGCCGGGCCACTGCATCATGCGCAGCTGAGCATGTTGCGTGTGTCTGTGCACACTCATATCACTCATACGCCGCGTGGCCTGCAACAATTGAGCCAACACGCGCATTGAAGCGTGCCGAACGTTAAACGGCTTATGGAGGAGCCTTCTCAAGGCGAATGTCGAACGGGCAACGGGCAACGGGTAACGGGACCAATAGCCATAAATATCTTCACACTGCGCAGAGCACACACACACTGCCCTCTCTCTCCCTCTCTCACTCTGAGAAGTCTCGGGTGTCCATGCTCCATGCTCTGTCGTCCATCGTCCAGCTACGACTCGAGCTCCCTATGCAGCAGTTGACTTTTGTCGCAATGGCGCTGGGGACCCAGCGGCGTTCTGGCTAAAGTTTATATTCGGCTTCTTGCTGTCGTTGTTGTTGTTGTTTTTGGTTTTTACACAACTCCATTGGAAGTCAACTGTGCATGGTGCGTGTTGCTGCTACTGTTGTTGCTGAAACAATAACAATGACAATATTAGAATTTGTTGCTCAGCTCTGCCCAGCGAGTCAAGCAGCCTTTGTCGTGGTCATTTCCATTGTTTTCCGAATTGTGTTGTTATTGTTGTTGTTGTTGTTGTTGTTCCTTTTGCTGTTCAGCTTAACCCCAGCACGACATTTAAGCTGCACAAGTTGGCAGTGGCTACGACAAAATTCCGCACAAAATAAATTATTCTTTCTTCTCTTTTTTGTCTTGTCTTGTCTCTCTTCTCTGTTTTGTGTTCGCACCTCAAGCCATGTTCGCTGTCAGCTAAATTCGTGAATAATGCAGAACTTTCGGAGCTCAACTCTCGGCTTGAGGGCGTTGATTTCGATTCCCCAGTTGACTATATGAAAAATAGATAATAATTTCAGCACGTCTAAATAAGGGGGTAGGCCGACTTGGGGAGGTTGGTGAAACAAAACAAATTGTCAATTTATAAAGTGAAAGTTTTCGGCTAGGACGTGGTCGGAGAAGCTAATGGATGCCAAAAGTTTAATAAATAAAAAATTAGCTGAATTATGTTGCCTACTTTGCGGCGTACGCGCTGCGGCAAAAAACGACGAAAACTGAAGAAGAACCCAGAAGAGCCAAAGAGAAGCAAAGAATGCTGCGAATAACTTGAGTCGCGCTCTCAGCTCTCAGCGGACCGATAGATGTCATGAACAAGCGGGGGCAGCTGAGTGGAATACCCTGTAAAATGAAACGTGGACGAAAAAGAATATTTTAAGTTGTTCGAGATTGATATAAATACATTTACTTTATTTTTTTGGTATTCGCAAAACAGGTAATATATTGAAATATTAAATTATAAATACAAAATATAATTAGTTATTTAACATATAAGTTTTTTTTGAACTTTGTTCAATTTTTTCACTGTCATATAAACAGGTTAAAAAAGATTAAAAATTTCTAAAAATATGATTAAAAAAATTGGAATTTATAAATAAAAAACCAATATAATTCCAGGGTACATTTCAGTGGCTTATACCTTTCTTTATCCAACTCTATTGTTAGAGCATCCGAAAAACAAAAGAATATTTTATTTGTATATTACCAACTGTGAAATACCCTGTAATAACTTGTCAATGCAACATTAAAACTTTAAAAGTTCCTTGGAAAAACGGAAATTATTTTGACTTTCGACATGCCAGGCTAATAAATACCCCTTGTTGTCTGACTTATGGCAAAGATAAAGAGCTAACAAAGTAGCCTTGGTGCCAGGGGAGGTGTGTGGGAGGTTGCGTGTCCCACCGGGTGGGAAACCACAAAGAGAGCAGCGTGCTATCGGGTCCGTTTCGAAATGAAGTCTACAAATGGAATGTCGGGGAAAGGTTAGGGGGGAATGGAAGGCAGGGATGCGAAATGGGAGGCAGGCCACAGGGCAATAGCTTAAAATTAGCTATAAGCAAAATTACTGTAAAATGGTTTAAATGAGTGTAAAAGCAAAATATAATAAGCCCAAAAGCAGCGACTAATAAAAAAGGGCAGCGCAGCAGCCGTCGTCGAGCGGCCGAAAAAATAAAAAACAATGCTCCGCGGAGGCAATGCGCGGTGATGGGTGGTGGCACCTCCCGCGGGACAAGCTGTTAAATAAAGAATAAAGCAACAACAACAACAACAAGCAAGAACAACAGCAGAAGCAGCAGCAGCAGAAATATTGTATCTATATGCGAGTGTGTTGCTGTCTGTCTGTGTGTGTGTGCGTGTGCTTGTGATGGCAAACATATTTTATGAGCTGCTGCTGCTGCTGTTGTTGCTGGTGTCGCTGCTGTTGCTGTTGCTGCTGTTGCTGCCTCTCAAATGCAGCTGATAATAAAACTTCCCTCTCGGATGGCTGCGACCCGCTGGGAGCGTAATCGAGGCTGTTACATCTATGCCCTGTTTGCAGTCTATGCGTGTGTGTCTGTGTGTGTGCGTTCGTGTGTGTTTAGCGAATCATGATGTGATGTCGGCAAGAGAATACTGGCATAAAAAATAAATAGAAATGTATCAAAACACAAAGCATAACTAAATCATGCTAAAATTCATAAATATTGAGATGTATAGAATGGAAATATACTGCAAACTATATCTATTATATATTGTATAATGCTATGACATATGAAGACATACTGATATTCACATAGTTCGAAATATGAACAATCAAATCAGAACTGAAAGATCTTCTATTAGGTATTTACTCAGTTTGACAATATTTAGAAAGGAAAATATGTTAACGATATTATAATAAATTAAAAATGAATGATTTAGTTTAACTTTTAAATTTAAAATTTTAAGAAGAATAAATCTGAATAGAGTCCTGGATCTTTTGAGCTTGGTATAAGTTAAGATAGTCTAGATTTGCAAGTTTACCTTTAGTTAAGTTCATTTATTTATTTAAGTTCCTTGTCCCAAACATTTTTCTTTAAAAGTAATTTCTTATCCGATCAGTTATACTTTACCCTCATTCTCTAAAGCTGTTCTTATTAGTTACCTGATATTGCTTTTTAAGACTCTTTCATTTTTTCGAAACAAAAAAAGACGTACAATGTGGCGCATGTTGTCCATGTGGTCTCCATTATTATTATTTCTTTTTATTATCATTGTTTTTATTGTTCTATTATTGGTTGCTTTTCTGTGTGTGCTGTTATAATGCCTTCATGCTGGCCATATAATAACATCAACTTGTGTTGCAGCACACAATGTGCGGCAGTGCAAGTATCTTATTTTATTTTTTCTCAACTCCTGCTGGGGAATTGCTTGAAAACTAGTAGAAGACCCAGAGAGGCAGAGTGGCAGAGGTAGGTAGAAAAAAGCGCTTGAAGGCGTTGAAAAAGGGTCATGCACAGGGATTGACTAGGACATGAACATATTCAAATTGCTTTTGGGCAGCTAATAAAAAGCTTGTAATCAAATGGGGGGAGCAGCCAGAGCCGGGTACAGTTGTCCAGAGCCAGTTCCAAACTTTCGCCTAACAAAGTCGCAAACTTGGACATGAGCTGCAAAAAAAGGAGAAAAAAACAAAAAATACAAACTGAAATAAAATATTCCTCAACTCGGATATGCATGAGCAGCATTTAGAGCGAGAGAGAGATACAGAGAGAGAGAGAAGTCCACAACGAGCATTTTTTGCAGGCAGTTAGAACATTTTCTTAGATTTTCCTCATTTGAAAAGCAACAGCACGAAATGTAACTAAGCAAAACACTCGCTCTGCAGCAACTCAACTTAAGGTTAATTTAAGTGACTGCAGGCGGATCTATCTATCTCCCTCTATCTAACACACACATGATCTCTTGAGTGTGTGTGTGTGGAGTGCGTGTCTCTATGGAGACTTCATAGTTCTTAGCTGTCCCAGACGTCCTGTGCCTCGCATCATCAATGAAAATGCTCGTGAATAATGCAAGGCTGAGAAAATAAGCTGCACTCGAGTGCGCTGCTGCTTTTTTACTGCTAGCACCAAAGTTACCGTTACATTTACCGTTACCTTTATAGTTAATACCGCCATTTTTGTTGTTGTTGTTTGCTTGCAGGCAGCTAACATATTCACGTGTGGAGCAGGGTTGCACGTTGCCAAAGAACTTTTTGTATATCGATTAACTTTGGAGTATATTTATGGAATATATCTTTAAAATGCTTAAAGAGCTACTAAAGATGATATTGAAGCTAATGTAAGTATGACTTTAGAAAATTTTTTTGACATTTTAAATATTTTTTTTTACGTATTTTTAAACAACTTTTAATTATATTTCAGAAAAAAGCAATAATGAAAATATAATAAATTCATATGAGCATTTAGATGATTAGGAAACTTGAAATTAGATGTTACTAAAGGTAAAGTACAGTTGTACAAAATGTGAAATATAATTGTCTTTCCAACTTTCTATAAATGTCTATAAATCTCTTTTATTTACCATATAAATTTATAATAAACAAAATACAATTTTGGTTATTCTGAAAAATAGATCATTATACAATAAAAAAATAGTATTCTCTACATTTCCATAAGCCTTTAAGTTCTTTCCAAACGATTTGAGATGTGTTTTTTGTGTTGGGTGTAAAATGCTGTAATTACGTTCTGCTTTACGTTGTGGCAATATAAAAATAGGGAAAGAAGAACTTTATCATTTACGCTGACGTAGTTTTATGAGATTTTAATAAAATCAGCGCCCGACGCGGTTTTGCTCGGCACCATCGGCAGCAAAAAAAGTGAGGAAGCCAAGAAGCAAGTAAAGTGATTAACGCAGCGAAATGAGCGAGAATGAAGGAGAATGAGGAGGAATGAGCAACAAGCGGTAAATATGAAAGGCAAAATGACAAAATGCACAAAAAAAACAGCAACCTGGGGAAACTTTAAATTGATGTGAACAGGACTTAAGGCAGCGCGACACAAACAAACACACACACACGCAGCACATACACGCAGCTCGCACACACACACATCTGGCACACACGCCGAAAAGCAGCTAAAAATTGCAAGCTGAATTAAAACTGAAAATCGTTGGCATTGCAAAAGTAAAAGCAAAAGTTGCACAGCGCACGCACACACACATACAGACACCTGTACTCACACACATACCCAGGCAGGTATGTCTGGAGCACTCTTGAAAAAGTAGGCGTTACACGGTCGAAAAACTTGGGCCACGTTGAACTTTGGCCTATGGAGTTTTGGCCGCGTTTACCTTGGCCATAAACTTGCCCGGCGACTTGCTTGGCAATTAGTGCATCTCCACCACGGCAGCAGTCTGAATGTGCTGCGAGTGTATGTTTGTGTGTGTGGGCGTGGCCGTTTAATTCATTTTCACTAGCAGACCTCTTCGCCCGAGACTGTCGCTTTTGCACACAATTTCTCATTCAGAAGTTCTCTCTCTCTCTCTGTCTCTCTCTCTCGCGCGCACAAGTTTGTAATTCTTAGTCTGTTAACAAAGTTCATAAATACTTGGCAAAGTTAGTTGGTTTCCCTACAACAACAACAACAACACCACCACCGCTTTTCTCTTTCCTTTCTTTGCTTTTCTCTATTTCTGCTGCTTTCTTTAGCTGCTGCGTTTGTAATTGCTGTTGATTTTCTGTTCTCCTTCTTTTCTTTACTTTCTCCTCTACAATCAGCTGAAAATTATTGAAAAATCCCTTAGCTAATTTTCAGTTAAGTTAAGGCTTTCCTTTATACTATCACAGTTAGCTTGAAGTCCGAACTAACGATGTCTTTAACTGGCTATTTTATCGTCGCGTCAGCCATAAAACGCAAGTTTGCTTTTTTTTAATGCTCGAGTACTTTGTTCCAGAGTCAATTTTCTAGCATTTTTATAGCTCGCTTTCTTCTACTGCCGTAGAGCAATTGTGCTTTGCTTTGGCTTTAAGTTTGAGATAATAGTCTTGTAGCTCTATAACGATATGTGACGGTTAGATGGAGCTTAAGATGGTTAAAGAAGTACGAAGGAATTGTGTAAAGTTCATAATCCGTGAACTGAGCTGAACTTGCTGAAGTATGTATACATATATATAAATTAATTTATTTTCAATCATTCTTATACAAAACAACTTTTTTGTTATTACAATATGATTCGCTATACATTTAGTTGAATCTAGCAGATATCAATTATTATTATATCTGCAATAATTCACTGTCATCCTTTTATGGAGATATGGCAGCCCTTTCAATTTGCCAATCACACAAATTTACTTGTTCACTTCCAATAGATGCTTATCTATTTAATTTATCGATATCATTTTAATCATCGGTAAAGTCTTTTCTTTCGATCGCTAAGCGTCAATCACAAGAATTGTGACGCTGCGTAACTAACTATTAACTATTTAATTAATCAAAATGAATCTAAACCATCAAACAACTGCCATTGTGTATCATGAAATACGTATATTGAAACTCTTGTTCACAATTTTTCATTAAATATTATTAAGTAATCAAAAATATGTTAAACTAAATGACTTAAATCTAATAAAATATAACATATTGTACATATTACGTACATGTAATATATATAGATATATATTACTCCTCGTCGAAATTGTATGCGATTTTATGGGATTTCATTCGCAGTTTCCGCTTCTCTTTTCGCTGCAGGGTCAATAACTACTGTAGTCTTGGCATGTAGGAGGGAAGGAGGAGGGCCTTGCTTGCAGGCATTTGATGTGGTGGCACGTAGTCTGGCATGTGGCACGATGGTAGATCAATGTGCCACAGGTAAGCCGGGCGTTTGCAGCACTTCAAAAAGTAATTGTTTGCGATTTGGAGAGCCTGTCTGTGTGTGTGGGTGTGTGTGTGAGTGACAGTAGAAACTGCAGCATATCGAAAGTCGTGCAGAGAGTGCAAGAGTGAATTGAGGATGAGCTGGATGAGTACTGAATGAGAACTTCGATGTGGATGTGGCTGTGTCTGTGTGTGTGTGTGTGTGTGTGCAGTCAGCTTGGCCTGGCAGGGCTCTTGAGACATTTGAGTGGCCATTCGGGTGCCGGAACACAGCAACAACAATAAGATGCAGTAGCAACAACAAGGAGCAGCATCATCAGAAGAAACCTTAGTGCAGTTTTCAGTTAAAGTTGCCTTGATGAGGCCCCGGGCAGGCCACGCTGTCGCTGCCCCTGTCTCTTTCGCACGCATTCTCTCCCTTTCTCTCTCGAAACGAAAACGAGTTTATTTGCAGTCGAAATATGTCCCCAGACGGCAACAATAGCAATTAGTTCATTGTCAATAGTTTGCCAGCTTCAAAATTTCATTCTGACAAGGACAATTGCAGTTTGCACAAGCGGGCAGGACGAGGGACCAAGCAGGGCAGAGGGGGGTAACAAATTTAACTAAATTGTAATCGGAATATGCGCATACAAATGGCATTAGCCCTGGCAAATGCAAATTACTTTACGGCATGCCAGCTGCCAGTTGTAGCAGGGACAAGCAGAGGCCCGAGCAGGACTCACAGGACTTCCTATCGCGCCGCGCACTCGCTGCCCCTTGGCGTTGCAACAGCAGTTGTAGAGTCAAATTGGCAGCGATTAAGTGAAGTAAGCTAATTAATTTTGCATTGTGTGCTGCATCTCAGACTGATTGGCACACACACACACACACACACACACACAACCATTTGTTACGAGGGTCGTTTGATAAGTCCGTGACTTTTTGTATTTGCCGCGCACCTGCTCTAAATACAACACTGCTCCTGTCAGCAGTTATCGATTAACAGCTGACTGTAAAATTTTGAGAAAGCTGCGTTTCTTAGTTTGCGTTTTATAGGCATTGAAAGCAGACGATCTCGTGAATTTTAACGAAAATGGAAAAAAGTGAATTTCGTGTGCTAATTAAGCATTATTTTTTGCGTAAAAAATCCATCACCGAAACCAAGGAAAGACTTGATAAATATTATGGGGACTCTGCACCATCAATTTCAATGGTTAAGAAATGGTTTACTGAGTTCCGTTGTGGTCGTACCAGTACAAGTGATGCCGAACGTTCAGGTCGCCCAAAAGAGGTCGTCATGCCAGAAATCGTCGACAAAATCCATGGAATGATATTGGATGATCGGAGAATGAAAGTGCGTGAGGTAGCTGAGGCTGTAGGCATCTCAACTGAACGGGTACATCACATTTTACATGAATATTTGGACATGAAAAAGCTTTCCGCGCGATGGGTGCCGCGATTGCTCACACACGACCATAAGCGCAACCGTGTGACCATTTCAAAGGAGTGTTTGGCGATGTTCAACCGCAATCCAAACGAATTTTTGCGCCGTTTCGTTACCGTAGACGAAACATGGATCCACCACACCACACCAGAGACCAAAGAACAATCAAGACAGTGGGTTTCTCCGGGTGAACGTGCACCAAAGAAGGCCAAGGTGGGTCTGTCGGCCAACAAGGTCATGGCCACAGTTTTTTGGGATGCACAAGGTATCATTCACATCGATTACCTTGAAAAGGGTAAAACGATCACCGGCGAATATTATTCAGAGCTTTTGGACAGATTCGATATTGATTTGAAGCAGAAACGACCGCATTTGGCGAAAAAAAAGTGCTGTTCCATCAGGACAATGCACGGGTGCACACGTGTGTAGTCAGCATGGCAAAATTTCATAAATTGGGCTACGAACTGCTACCCCATCCAGCATATTCTCCAGATTTAGCCCCCTGTGACTATTTTTTGTTTCCAAACATGAAGAAATGGCTCGGCGGTAAGAGATTCGGGTCAAATGAAGAGGTCATCACAGAAACAAACGACTATTTTGAGGGCCTTGAGAAAACCTATTATTTGGAAGGAATAAAAAAATTGGAAAAACGCTGGACTAAATGTATAGAGCTAAAAGGAGATTATGTTGAGAAATAAAACGCTTCTTTGACGAAAAAAATATATTTTATTCAAAAAGTCACGGACTTAACAAACGACCCTCGTATCTTGGCTTTCAGGGTTGCCACGGCTGCTGCTGCTGCTGCTGTTTACTCTGCCCTAATTGAGTTGCCAAAAGTCTTCATAATTCGAACGCGGCCACTAAGCAGCCTAAGTAGCGCAGCGCATTCGCGGCCAGAGTTGCTATTGTTCCGCGATTCTCTACGCTAGAGTTGCCACGTATTGCTCACCTATTGTTCCTCCTGCTTTTCCACATTTATCGCCATTGCTGCAGGACATGTTGCAACTTGATTGTGTTGTGCACATTCATCATGCTTCGATAATCACCTGCAAATTACACGCATTAATTGCGTGTTTTGTTTCATTTTCAATTGTAATTCAACACCTCCAGCCCCTCAAGTTGGCCCCGCCCTGCCTTGACAATTATTCACACTATTTGAATACTATTCAGAGTTTTGAGCATTTGTTTTACTAATTAATTTTATTAGTTTGCATTTCTTGATTGCAGTCAACAGGTGTGAAAACATGACAATGTCTCTGTGTGTGTGTGTGTTCAGGTGTGCGTGTCTTATGCCTGACAGGAATCCTTAAGACTAATTTGACTAGTTAAACTGATTGATTGACGAAAAACAATGTGAGCAATAAAATGAAAATGCCATTTTAATGAAGTAATGTGTTATTTTACAGTACCTTTTTATATATGAGTATACTTGTTTGTACATATCTTATATATCTTACATATACTACAAATTTATTAGAATCAAGGGATAGCCTGAGTTCCACAGGTTTTTGAGTCTACTCAAGTTTTCCAAAACTTGAACAAAATGCATTCGAAACAGACTTTATTAAAGCTGCCCACGAAGAGTACATAAGCAAATATCAGTTAAAGAAAACTCCCTTTTAGTTACCATAACAACTGTTCGATTTGTAAAATCAAAAGCTTCACTTCTTTCTTTCCCCTTTTTAGATTGACTAGACAGACAGTAGCTTCGCATATATGGAAATTTATGTATGAAAATTCTTTTAAAATTCATTTCCTTTTTCATATTTTAGAACAATGAATGATGCAAAAATTTAGCTTATTCTGTTCATCTGTAGTACACCCTGTACGGTTAGATGTAGTGGCAAGCTGTTTGATATGTCACAGGAAATATTGTAGTATGATGTCGTTTATAAAACTCATTTTAAGTTTCTTAACTCAAGCTTCATAATACTTTTTTTTTCGTATATATAAAAGGAAAAAGAATGATCGGTTTTTTTAGAATTCTATAATGAAATTATAGAGAATATAATGATAATATATGATATATATTATAATGATAGTATCAATGAAACTTACTCTATTTTCAACTACAATAATATATGAGGGCTGTACTCGTAAATATTTATAAGAACTACAAATTTCCAATCTTTGAAAATTTAAACAAGGAAAAATGTAGTTTCCATATAAATGAAGATACCAAAATATGAAGAAAATGATTTCTCTACCTAACATATCAGACTTTTGGATCATGTTACAATATAAAACCAGTAATACCAACTACAGATACATATCTATAGATGATATATCCCCTTTGCAACAATTCTTAAAGGGTGCAAGCTATAGAAGCCAACAAAAACTCGATTGTGAGCAAAGAAATTATGAATAATTTGTCGAATATTTAGCTACAGCTGCAAGACCAACATTCAATTGGATGTTGTCTGTCCTAAGTGGAAGAACAAAGGCGGGGGGGGCGGGGCAAAGGGGCAGCAGCAGCAGCAGCAATTTCAAATTGGAAATGGGAAAAACAACGAAATGTGGCATATGATGTGTGTGTGTGTAACCAAGCTTGAAGATGCACAAAGAGGTTCAAGTGAGGCTTGACAGGAAGTGGGAAGCGTAAGGAAAGGGGTGGCTAAAGAGAGGTGGGCAGGGGAGTGGCGGGGGTGTACACTCGCGGCCAAGACGACAAATTGAGCGAATGGATGACAATTTCGATTTGAGTTGTAAAAAGTGCAGCAAATGCGCTGCAAGATGCAAAAACAGCGGGGGCAATGGAATGGCAAAATTGCCAGGGGCGAGAGGGCAAGTAGTAGAAGGAGTAGGGATAACTACACACACACACACACACTCACACGCACACACATACACCGCCCTGCATAGATTTCTTGTGCTTACACAGAGCATAAAAATGTTGTGTAAAGTTTTGTTTTCATTTTATCTGCCATGTTTATTTATTTTTGTTTTCTCCACTCTCTCTCTTTCTGTCTCCATCTCGCTTGCACTCTCCTCTAGTATTTCACTATCTTTAGCTATTTCTTATGGCATGTTTTTTGTTGTTTTAGTTGTTGCTGTTTGCCTTTCGTGTGTCCCTTTTTTGTCCGGGGCTTGCAGCGGAGTCCAAATGAAAAATAAGCTTTCAAAACATTTTCTGCCATTTAAGGAACAACAATTTCGTATGCTTTTTGTTTTTCTTATATTACAGCTTGGCCGGACAATGTTATTGTTTGTCTCATAGTGTGTGTGTGTGTGTGTGTGTGTGAAAATCGTTTGTTGTGTGTCCAATTTGATTTTTATACATTCATTGTTGTTGTTGAGGCCATAGAAGAAATGAGTTTTTCTTTCCAGTTGATGTGTTTAATGGCGTCTGCTTTTACAACTTGCACAGCGGTACACACCCACACACACACATACATATACACACTCACAGAGAGAGACACTGCCTGCCACACACTTATGCTAATTTTGATGTGTCAACTGGCTTCGTCTTTTCCGCTTTTAGTGTAATTAAAAGCGTCCTCGTCTTTGTTGCACGCTGCAACATAGTGTGCTCCACATTGCATGCTTGCCACCTCCCCTTCCCCTTTTTCCTGCGCTTTTTAGGCCCTCTCGCAAAATGATTTAATTCGCCGCATTTCGCAATTAACTGCAAGTCCTTGAAATCCTCGCACTAATTGCATTTCTTTTCACGCCGCCGATAACGCGATTTGCCCCACGCTGCAAATGAATTCTGCACAACAACAACAACCAGAGCAGCTGCATGAACACCAGCAATACCAGCAACAACAGCAGCAGCAGCAGCAGCAAAGTGGAAAGTGGAAAGTGGAAAAAGGGAAAACGTAGCGTCTAAAGCTGCCAGCAAACTTAATTAAGCCCACGCCAACTGCCTAAGGAGGTGGCGAGGTGTAGTGGGCACAGTGTGGGCGTGGCTATTGCTGCTGCTACGGCTACTGCTGCTGTTGGCAGCATCTTTAATAAAGCGAGCCAAGTTGGCCGCAGGTAATGAAAATCCTGATGACAATTTTTAGTTGTCGCAATGAAAACATTTCAATTGCGGTTGCAGAGCGTCGTCGCCGTTGCCGTTGCCGCTGTTGCCGGCGTTGTCCTTGCGCCTGATTGCGCCTGCTTGCTGTATGGCAAGTCCGAGGCAACAGCAACAACAACAGCAGCAGCAGTTGCATCCACAAACAAAGCGGATGAAGTCAATTCAAGTAAATGCTTTTCTACTTTGCTTCCCCTTATCTCTCTCCCTCTCTCTCTTCCTCTCTCTCTCTCTCTTCCACTCTCTCCCTCTCTCTCTGTCTTTCACTCTCTCCCTCTCTCTCCGTCTTTCTCGCTTCATTTCTATCTGCACAACAATCGCAATTGTCATTATTGTTGTTGCAGCTGCTTTGGCTTTTTGTTGCAATTGCAGCACATTTCTCTGTCGCGGTTGCTGCTGCTACTTTTGCCTCTGATTGTGGCAGGTGACTTTGCCACCGCCGCCGCCGCCGCTGCCGTCGTCGCCATCGTTGTCGCTGACAATCACAAGCATTTCCCGTTAGCGGACGCCAGGACAGCTGGACAGAACTGTTTCATGACTTTAATTTACTCACGACCAATTGCGGCGGCAATTAAAACTCGCTCAGCATTAAATAAATTTAATTTGCATTTGTTGTTTACATTTTGCAGCAGATTTGCGACTGAACTGGTGCTTGTTCATGACCTAAATCAGGAATATATATAGGTAAAAAATGAATTTTAATTATGTTAATGTATTTAGATACAATTTCTGTCTATTTACTGAATTATTTAAGAAAACCTTTAATAAATAAAATTTTTATCCGACTTTAATAATAAATAATAAATACTAATGCATAAAAAGACATAGATTTTAATGTTTTATTGCATATTTTATTGTGATTTGGATTCGTATTTTGATAGGTACCATCAAAAAGCCTATTGCAACGACTCTAGTAGCCAACAATCAAATGAGTATGATTGAGTATACCATACATAAAACCATTGAAATTTGAATATGATTTAAAATATTAAGAATTTCTAAGTAGAGAAACCTACCTACATACTAAATGATCTACAAATTTGTACATTGTACATTTGTACTTGTATATATGTTATATCATACACTAGGTGGAGTCCCGACTGTTAACTGTATTAAAAGACAAGCTTAGGAATATTTGAATTATAGATCATCCTTTGAAAAAACATCAAAAGTGAACTCTTGCTGTAGATTCTAGACCCTATATAACACCTTGTATACTAGTTTACTTAATTTAAATAAAAATTGAATTATGAAAAGCTTTTGCTCTTTCATTAATCAATATAATATACTTAATTTTGATATAAGTAATTGATATTTCGTGTTGACATGATCGTTTCAACTTTTGACAATGTTTATCAAATACGCGGTATGTTAGTTTATTTTTATTTTTTTTTTTTTTTTGAAATTTGTTAGTGAAATTTCTCAGTGATTCAGTGCTTGAACCTTTAAAATCTTTGTAGTTTTTGACATTTGATTCATATTTATTTTCGGCTACTTCAGACTGTAATAAAGTATTCAAAAGGTTCTTCAGAACTGCGTCTTGGTTCCATTTAACAGCAGCCTCAAAATGCCACGGTCTCTGCCTCTGTTTGATTTTTTGAATTGCAGCACTTTGGAGACGTTCAGCTTGGGATTGTGTTGGAGAATCAACTTCACACACACACACACACGCACTTACACACAAACACACACACACACATACATCGCCTGTCGATGGTTCATTAGCTGCGCTAGCTAAAAAATGTGCTGCCAAAGCGAAATGTATGCAATCTCAGCCAAGTTGAAGCCCCCAACGGAGTCCAACATATTTCACTGGGCTCTCTCTGAGCGAGTGTGTGTGTGTGTTTGTGTGTGTGTGTGTGTGTGCTAGACGCTGTGCTGAATAAATAATGCCAATCTGTCTTGCAGTAGCACAGGAGAGCGATAGTGCTGGTCTAAGCAGCAGAGGGTTGAGTAAAGGGGGTGAGGGGGGAATCGAAGTTGAAGCATTGCATATATTTTAATATTGCAATCGGAATTTTATTGTCCTTTGATGTGGACCCAGAGCATATCTGCATATTAAAAACAATAAAGAGGTGCGAAAATGCTACTAAAGAGCCAAGGGGGAAGGTGGTGAGGGGAGAGGGGAGAGTGAAGCTGCTGGGTCATTGCAAATTAATGGCTTTTAAAGTGGTTTAAGAAAGTGGTAGACGGAAGTTGCCGAACGGACGAGAGTCCACAAAGAGCGGCAAATTTTATGAGTTTTTACGATGAAATAAGAAATTTCGCACGAAATAATATGGAGAGAGGGAGTGGGAGAGAGAGGGGAGGGAGGAAGAGTGAGGTAGCGAAGGAGAGAAGACAGAGGGGTGGAGGAAGTAGTAAGTAGAGTGGACAGGAGTGGGAGAGCAGAAAAGAGGTAGAGCAGGCGAGAGGTTGAGCAAGAGAGAGAGAGAGAGTGCAGAAGAGAGTGGGGAGAAAAGGGAGGGGGAAGGCAAGCAGAAATAGGGGAGAGGGGCAGTTGTGGGAGAGTGGGAGGGAGCAAGAGCAGCACAGACAGTCGTCAGACTTGTGATGCAGTTGTTGTTGCCTCTGCTGCTGCCTCAGCTGTAGCCTCAGCTGCCGCCTCTACTGTCTCCTCTGTTGCCTCCACAGCTGCTTCCTCTGCTGCCTCAGCTGCTGCCGTTGCCTTTTCCGTGTTGCCATTAAGTGCAAAAGGATTTTCATTCTTATGCGCATCCTGTGCATAATACACTCGCATCGGCACACGCAAAACTCATTGGCTTTCCCTCTACCCCCCTTCCCCTCTTCCCCACTCCCTTACCCTATATCTCCCTCTCTCTCTCTTGCGTGTGCTGCAAGGATATGCCAATTTATTGCACACACGAGTGCATTAGAGTGCCAGAACGTCTTTCGACGGGGGGACGAGCAAGGAAGGGGAGGGGGAGAGAGAGAGAGTCCTACATACTCGCTTACTCCTTCTCTGGGGAAAAGTTTTTGTGTTCATTTGGCGATTGTGGCTGCTGCATGTCTGGCAGAAATTACTTAATCCTTGCGGTTTGCAGCGCAGCCAGTGTAGTCCCTCTCTCTTTCTCTCTCTCTCTCTTCTTCTCTCTCTGTCTCTCTCTGGCATCGCATTAAAGCAATTGTAATTGGTAATTGTTGTTGCACTCGAAATTATTTGCCCGTTCGCTGTTAAAGCCTTTAAGCCCCGAGCCCGAGCTGAGCTGTCCACATTGTCTGCATCAAATAGCCTCAAGCATGGCAGCCTTGGACAGACTGCACGGCCAGGCAAACTGCCAACTGGCCCCCGACTTGTACCTCCTGTTACCTTACCGTTACCTCCGATATCTTCTCCGTCTACGTCTTTAAATATTTGCGCCGCAGCCGTTTTTATTACCCCAAGAGAGCAGAGCAGAGACGGAATGCGCTCAGCAGCGTCCACTTTCCCGTTCCCCCAGTCTCCACTCTTTGCGCTCTGCTGCAGCACTTGACTCGCCAGTGCTCTCCTCTCCCTTCACTTCTCCCCTTCCGGCACCCTACTGGGTTGCATTCACGTCGCAGATTACAAATAAATTATCGCTTAATAGTCTTTTTACTGTGCTAGCTACGTTTGTTGTTGTCTTCGTTGTTGTTGCTCTCTTCTTCTCGTTCTTCTCTCTCTCTCCCACTTCTTTTTGCCTTTGCTGGCTACCAACTTTGATCCTTCATTTTTATTATCTGTCTGTCCAATTGTCTGTCAGTCTCTGTCTGTCGGTGCACTTGATGCGCTTTTTTCATCACTTTGCTGCAAGTGCCGATGCTGCTGCTGCTGCTGCTGCTGCTTAAAATAGCAGCATAGAAAGATATATAATATAATAATATAGATTATATATATGTATAGCATAATCTTCTCCTATTTTCTAGAGGGATTCAGTTAGTGAGTAGAGCTTGTCTGAGTAAGACGAGGGAATGCTTCAGACAAACAGCGAGAAATTAAATTTAAAGTAATAAATAAATATAGTATATGTAATAAATATTGGTTATTTATATACAAGAAACTCAATGTAAAGTACAAAATAAATATAGTATAAGTATAAATATTAGTTATTTATATATAGAATTCAGAAGGTTCTATTATAAGTATAACATAATATTCCTATGGCATTATGAAGCTTGTTGTTGATAAGATACAATATTGTAATTTACGGACTCTTCACTTAATTTTTTTTTTTTTGCATTACTATTATTCAGTAAACTTCACTTAATGATAAAAAAAAAACATAAAAAATGGGAAGCTTGTCAAAGGGTGTATATGTAGAATGCTAATCGCCTTTTTGCCTGTTGTAAACAATATCAATGCTGCTTGCCACAAATTTGTCCAATGACAAACCATTGACATATTATCATTCATATTTTTTATTGTTAACATGTAAAACGATATGTTATACAGCAGATACAAATATGTTTATATAGGAGATAGTATCATAGTAAAAAGGACTGACAGTAGTTATAAATCGGGCAATAATTATGACAAATGAGAAAATATTTACAACTTTTTTCTTCGGTTTATAAAAAATAGATTTATTTTTTTATTTTTCCTATGAACAAACTGTTGATGTCGATGGGATAATCTGAAGTAAATAATTAAGCTTGTTTGAGTTTCAACTTTAATGATATAATTCATAGAGTGAGAAGGAGAGAAGAAAGAGAGAGTAAGGCTACAGAGAAGTTATAGAGTGAGAGAAGCAGAAAGACAGACTAAGCATAAGGGGGGAAAAAAAGTCCGAGAGGTACATAGAGAAAAAGAGAGAGATAAAGAAAGAGAGAAGGATGAAGACAGAGAAGGTTCTGTTGTAGCTGAAGCTCCATGTGAATGAGAATGTGAATACGTATGCGAAAGCGAGAATGTCGAAGCTTGCTGGGTGCCCCTGACTGGAGCCCCAATGAGAAATCAAGGCGAAAGGAGCAGGGGTGCAATGGCTTTAAGGCAAGCTGCATTAAGAATTAAAATTGAAATTAAAATCGAGTCAGATTGCCAGATTGCAATGGTGAATGGGCCAGAGGAGGTGTGGTAATGTTGCTGGTGCTGCAGCAGATTCTAGAAATGCAAACAAAAATCAATCTGTGGCTGTCAAGAGCTGCAATTGATATGCAATCGGAGATTGTGTGGCCTGTTTGGCCTGCTGGCTGGCGCATTCCTGGAGTGTCGCTCTGCATGCATTGAGGCCAGTGTCGGGGCGGTGGAGGGTGGTGCCCATTAACACATGCCTCAATACACAGCAGCACACACACACACACACACACACACATACACACACTTGCGGCAGCAGGGTGCGCATTTTTGCAGCCACAAACTTGCGTATGCAAAAAGGAATTGCAATTGGATTCATTGAATTCGATTTAAAAACGAAATGAAACCCAAACGTATAATAGACGAGACCCCCTAGGGAAATGGGCGTTGCACGACTACTAGTTACGCAGTAATACATTTTAAAATAATCTATAATTAAAGGCAAACATTGCTAAAAAAAGATAACGATTAGTAGAGGTACTTACCTATTTACAAAATATTCTAAATAAATATTCTTAACTGTAAAAAATATTTTATTTGAATTTTTAGATTTGTTTGGTAATTCTTAAGAATATTTCTCCATCCTGTGATGTTAAGATACAATATTATGATGTACGGATTCTTCACTTAATAATAATAAAAAAAAAAATAAAAAAAAAATAAATAAATAAAAACAAAAAAATTAAAATAAAAAAAAAAAAATAAAAAAAAAAATAAAAATAAAAAAAAATTTTTTTTGTTTTAAGTTTTCTCAATTTAAAGCTTTATTAATTCCCAAAATATTTCTAGAAAGTCAAATTCAACTCCAATCACTTACTGCAAGTCAATATACCCATCTTGGTCCGTACACTACAGCGTATTCAATGGCTTCGAGCATATTTTCCGGGCACTTTTGCGGTTGTGAGCTGTGGGCGTGCCACTGCTGTGTTGTGTGCCACTGGCTATGCAGGGGGGTGTGGCAAGTGTTGTAAGAGAGTGTTGGACAAGTGAAACTATAGTGCGATTTGCGTATTTATTGATTTGACTTTTAATTGTATTGCATACTTACAGGCTATTTACACAGTTAGCTTAATGTTCAATGTTATTATTGTATATGTATTCATATCGAGTGACACATACATACATGTACTTGTACACATACACATACAATTATCAGTTGCAGTTGTGTAAGTGTTTGTTGTAATTGTAGTTGTAAATTCTCACGTGCATTTCAGTTGCTTAAAGCTAAAAACGGTTTTACAGCGAAACAACAAAAAAGTGAACAACAAACGAAAGCGAGTGTGTGTCTGTGTGTGTGCGAGTGTGTGTGTGTGTCGCCTAAGGGCCAGTGGCTGGCGCCATTTTGTAGCGCGTCAACTTCCGTGCGCCATATTGAAATGTCAGCGGTAAAAAGCGCCACTGTGTGCTGATGGCCGCCGACGCCGCCGTCACTGCGGTTGACACTGCCAGCAGCAGCTGAGCGCCGATCAAATTGACACTCGATGCGGCTAAAGGGAGAGCGAAAGAGAGAGGAGAGAAAGAGAGAGGGGGTTTGCATTTTATTTATTTGTATTATAAATTGTCCAAATAGTCGCGCCGCATTGCATTGCATCTGCATTTATTTTTAATTAGCAATCGCCACATGCGCATCACTTTAGCGGTCACTGTAATTGCGGTCGGATGCATTAACATGCCGCTGCGTGGCAGTGCACACATTTACACACTGGCAGGTGTACACTCACCTGACTTGAAGTGCTTCTGATTCTTCAGATCGATATCGTCACGGAAGAGCAACGCATGCAGACTCGTCTCGCGCGTCAGTTGTGGATAACTCTCGATCTCGGCGACGCAGCGCAGATCCAGGCCCAGGCGCTGTGGCGACATGAGACGCAGCTGCTGCTGCTGCTGTTGTGTCTGCTGCTGGTGTTGGCGCTGTTGCAGCAACTGTTGCAGTTGCAGCTGATGGAAGCGCGGATCGTTGGCATAGAAGTTCAGCTGCGAAATGATGCGACGCAAGTTGTAATCGTGTGCGGCAATTGTCGTCTCCACTGTGGGCTGCAGGTCGACTATGGAGGCCTGCGAGGGGAAAGAGAGAAGGAGAGAGAGGGGGGGGAGAAAGAGAGATCATAAAATAGTGTAAATAACTTTCGTTATCCAGCAATACTAGCGATGTTTTTGAATGATATCTACGAGTATCTATTCTATTTTAATTATTATTAGTTGATTGATATTCTGCGAATTGATAAAGCTATCGATAGTATAGTAAATCACATTATTAATCATTAAAATCATAATAAAAAAAAAAAAAAAAATTAAAATCATAATCTCGTTCTCTCTCTATCACATCAACTTATTTCTAACTACTATCGATAGTACAGTTGGTCAATAGTACTATCGATACAATATGGCATAATAAAAGCACAGTAATCGATAGTACTAACGATATTTTGGCAGTACTTTTTTCAAGAAAGTAGTATTACTCACTAAATATAGTCAGCAGTTAGTCATAATAAATACCAAGTCTATCTATGGCACTAACGATTAACCAAAGCAATCGATACTACTATCGTGCATGCCTACATATCGTGCGAATCTAAATACTAAGTAATGCAATAGCTTAAACGATAGTTAGTCAGCCCTAGCTATGTACCTTACTCACCTTGATGCCATTGATATACCAAGTGATTTTGGTCAATAGGCTAGAGAAATCTGTGCTGCAATTGACCTGGACGAAATCATCTAAACGGTACATGGAGTGAAAACTGCTGATCAACGGATTGTTTTGCGGCAGAGCTAAAGGGAAGAGAAACAAAATTAAAACATGAGTGTGAAGGGAAAGTATCTGCAAGTGTATTTAGAATACAAAATTAAACAAGAGGTGATGTATTTTTGTAAATATCTATAACTCCTGGAAACAAACTATACTTTCTTTATATTTTTATTATTTTATTTGTCTAATATCTCATTTATTATTTAAACTTCACCCTGTGATGTTAAGATACAATATTATGATGTACGGAGTCTTCACTTAATAATAATAATACAAAAAAAAAAAAAAAATAGAAAAAAAAAATTAATTAAACTTATGCACTACCTTACTGAGACAAGCATTAGTCATAGATTGTTTAAAAGAACTTGCAGCTTGTTACTCTTTCTGGCATATTTAACACATAATTGATCAACTGCGCGTGCTGCAACAGTTCATAAAAGATACAAGAACTAATGGAGCTGAGCCAGTTGCAAGTTGTACTCAACTGTGCCAGTGTATGCCTGTGTGTGTGTGTGTGTGTTTTCGTGACATTCCTTGGGCTAATATTAAATGTGCATTAAACATGCAAATTGTGCACCTTGTAGCCGCTCTCGAGCGTGCACAAATACGCCGTATCTGCTGCCCTTTGTTACCGTTGTTATTGCTCTGGCTGTTGTTGTTGTTGCTGTTGCTGTTGCTGCTGCTGCTACTGTTGTTTATTTTACAACTTCTCTATTTGCTTTTGATAAATTTTTAAAAATATTTCAGCAACAGCAGCAGCAACGGCAGCAACATCGCCTGCCAGCAGTTGCCCCATGTACGCAGCGCATCTACAAGATATTTATTTTATATCAGCGGAAAAATAGATGATCATAAAACACATGCGGAGCGGGCGAAAAAGACACTGAGAAGGGGAGTGACAGGGGGGAGGGAAGAACAGAGCAGAATGGAGACGGAGGCAGAGGCTGAGGCAGCAGCAGCAGGACGCGCAGCAACATCCTGCTGTGTTTGTGTGTGTGGCAAAAGTAAAAGCGAAAATAAAAACAAGAAAAACGAACAAGCACACACACTGCCACACACACACACACACACTGGTATAACCACTGGCATACACACTGGCACACACAGCGAGTGTGCGAGGCTGCAAGACACGAGGCACTCGGCAGCGGAGCTTTTCATTTTAGCGATATCCTTTTTAAGCATAAAGTGCTGCCGTAAATCACAGAGGCGCACACCAATACACCCACACACCTACACACACACACCCACACAAAAGCACAGACACCCGCAGACTGAAGGCAGCGGCAAGCAAGCGCGATTCCTGTTCGCGCTGCCTGCTCGCTGGGCAGCTCGCTGTGTGTCTGGGTGTGTGTGTGTGTGTGTGTGTGTGTTTGTATGTGGCTAGGGATGCGAATCACATGCATCTCTTGGTTACATTTTATGAAAATGTTCTGCTTTGCCTCGACTCAACTCGACTCGACTCGACGCGGCGCTGTTCGCTGCACATCCTGCCGGGCTGCTGCTGCCTCTGCTGCTTATCCTGTGCGTGTTGCTGGCCGCTCGTTGCAGCGTGCACACTGCAGCCACTTTGGCCCGCAGCTCACACACACACGCATACACACAGACAAACTATAGATAAATATCTGCATGTTTCTTGCCGTTTTCTTCCCATGTTGTTTACCATTAAAATATCACGGAAATTACACATTTTACTCGGTTTATGCTGTGCACAGCATCGCCGACGCGCAGCGGGCAGCAGCAGCAGCAGCAGCAGCAGCATTGGCAGCGGATAGTGGCAAAAATATTTGCATTGCATGCGCGTACACACACCCCCACATACACACACATACATATATACGGATATACCAGCTCCCTTGCGCTGCACTTTAATTTAAGACAAACAATTGAAATTGCATTTCATTACGTATACGCCCCATGGGGGTGGGGAGAGAAGGCGTTGGCGAACTTACCCTCAACACTCATGTTGGCTGAGCGTGCAGTTAACTTGAAATGGGGCGCATCGCCGGACACTTCGCACCTGTAGACGCCCGACGATTTGACGCCCAATAAATTAAGGTCGACACGACACGAGGATTCATTGCATTCGTAGCCATCATCGATCAGCTGCACGCCGGCAACGGGAAATTTGCGAAAAACGGTCTGCATTAGCGGTGCATATCTGCGAAAGAAGAAACAGAGAGAGAGAGAGAGAGAAAGTGAGTGAGTGGGTGGGAGAGAGATAGCAAGTCGCAAGGCTTATGGTTAGCGCAAGGTTGTGCTCCTTTGAGCGACGGCTAAATGGGCCGCAAATTGCGCCTGCTTCCATTTAGTCCTTTAGTCCCCTTTTTACAACATGGTCAGCTGATAATCGGCCGGGCCCATAGGCCTGGCCCATAGCCTGGTGGCTAAAAGCTTTCAAGCCGTAAACGGGCAACGTAACCGGGCCAGGAAATGGAGATTTTCAGACAAGTGGCTTACATGCACTCAACCTCAGTGTGTGTATCCGTGTCTCTGTGTGAGTGTGTGTGTGTGTGTGTGTGTGCGTGCGGCCAGCTTTCTTCAATTTGTTTTCTATTGTAGATTGTTGCTCATTAATCCCTCAAATACGGATTGAGCATCGATGTGTAGAAAAATCTACAAGAAAAGTGTTCGAGTGGAAAACTTGTCCAATAGCACAGCCAAATAAATAAACAATGTAAACTAACTAGGGGCTGATGAACGTGATAGATACCCTGTATGGGCACTTTGAATTATAGTTAATTGAGACGAATTGCAGTAGCGATTTTTGAGCATTTGAATTAGATGTGTTGATATGTGGAGTGTAGCATTTTATCTTCCTTTTATACTAGGTATACGAGTACTTATGTTGAACTTCTTTATAGTATTAGTTGTAATAATAATAATAAAAAAAAAAGTATTAGTTGTAAGTAAACATATACCTTTGTACTGCCTCATGCAACCCTTTTGCAACACTTTTCTTGAGCATCTAAATAACTTTCCCAACTTGAGACGTAAACTAGCCAAAAAGCTACAGTTGAGTGCGCTTGATAATGAAATAAAATATAAATAATAAAATATCCTACGTTTCATTTCTGTAAACACAGATACAAGCAAGTAGATAAGCGTGGACTGCAAGTTGGTAGATAGTTTCAACTGTAAGCTTCGCTTCAAGTCTTTTACTTAGCATGGCAATTGAATTAAAAGTCAAACAAGGGAAATACTAAGGTGGGATGTGTTGCAAACATTGCTTTATGTAAAAGTGTGGTGCTCAGGGACCTTCATGCTAAATTTGATATTTATATCTATTATATTCACTGAGATCAGCGCGTTCATACAGACAGTCAAACATGAACATAGCTAAATATACACAACTTTTATATTCACTGAGATCAGCGCGTTCATACAGACAGTAAACATGAATACAGCTAAATACACTCAGCTATTGCTGCTGACTCAGAATCTATTTATTTTGCTCTTGTATTTGCCACACCTTCTGCTGTGCCTAGCATACCCTTTTTTGGGCACTTTCAAATGGTCGAGGGGTATTAAAAAAAGCATTGCCTACTTTTGTGGGCTGTTGTAGTGTTGATAAGTCGCTTTGTGCGCTACTTGTTAATAGCTCTTCGGCTCGGCCGTTTGTTGCTTGTCTAGCTGCCAGACAGGGGAGATGGACAAGTGAGGGGGCAGAGGGGGTTTTGTGCTACGAATTATTTGCGGCTTAGGCGGCGTCGACGTCGTCGGCTGCTGCGGCAGCAAATCAACAAATTTGATAAGCAATATAAACGTCTCCCTCGGCCGCCTTTGCTGCTTTTGTTATTGCGCTGGGCGTGGCTCGTTACAAGGGATTTCTCGTGGCAGCAGCAGCAATAACAGTTGTCTGTGTGCTCCCATTTTCTTCTTCTTCTTCTTCTCTTTCTTGTGTAATTCTTGTGTATTTAATGCCTCTTTTCTGCACTAGCCAACTTGAGGATTGCTCACATTTGACGATGCTGTGTACTGGCAACACAATTCCCATTGTTGCAGAGATAAACTAAGTCTACATGGATCGAACGAGCGGGATAAATGTGACTTTGAAGTCAGTTTAGCAGGGAAATTAACTATGGTTGATAGAGACTGATATCTCCACTGATTGTTTCTTTGAATATTATGCGATATAGTGATGTGATTTTGAAAACATTTGAACAGCATTTATTAGTAAATTTATGAAATTTATAGAGATTTCTGACAGTATGTAGAGACAGACAAACAGCTGAATAGATGAACAACGTTTGATTTGTTCAGCTTTGATTTGATCAGCTTCCACTTCTGCTAATTTCTAACTCTAAATTGTCTTTAAATTGTATTTGAAATTGATGTCAGCATATGCAAATAGTCCTAATTATCATTTACCCTCTCGACTTGTCACATGTTTGACAGTTTAAAGTTCTCTTTAAATATATTTAGCATTTTTTTCTGCCTTTGCCAAGTGCAACTCAAATGGCAATTGGCTTCACAGTTGACTTTCCACGTGCTGCCACTGCTGCTGTCTAATTAAAACTTGTGCCAAGCAAGCGGAGTAACAGTCCTCGCCCCCTGTATGCCCTACACCCCTCTTGCCTTACTGTCTACCCTTCTCAGGGGTTGCATGCATACTTGAGCGTATGTGTGTGTGTGTGTGTGTGTGTGTATGTGTGTGCATTGCACCTAAGCGTGCTGCTCATTCTCATTTTTAATTAAGCAAAACGCGATGCAGTCACTTGAGATTTTTCATTAAGTTGAAGCTCATTGCAAACACACACACACACACATGTACAAGTACAGCTCTGCTCATAATAATAATGATGAAATGATAAAGTGCAAGTTCAGTTTGGCAAATTTCGTTCGACTTGAGGGCGACAGATCACTTAATAATCAAACTTCATCGCTCTCCTTGGGCAATTAGTCTGCCTTTGTTGTCGTCGTGCTGTCAGCCTGTGGCATTAATATTAAATGCCGTTTAGCAATCACGCTTCAAATATGCCCTGCAAGTATGCCAGTGTGTGTGTGTGCGTGTGTGCGTGTGTGTGAGTGATGACTGCTAACGGGGGCCATAAAACCGACAACGTAACCGTTGTCAGCCGCAACACGAGTCGAGAGTATTTTATATACACGTATGTGGCAGGACATTTAAATTAATTTGCCAACGCATAAATGCGAAGCAAGGCAAATTAATTTATTTAATAATTAATTAGGCAAGAAAGTCGCCTGACACTGAACATATTTGTGTGCGGGTGTAGGAGGAGGAACTGGGAGTCTGTTAGTGACGCTGGCGTATTTGCTCGGCCTCCGGTCATGGCCGCCGAATGGAATCGCGCGTTGCATTTGACAGCTGCTGTGTGTGTGTGTGTGTGTGTGTGTGGTGCTGTGTGCGCTCTCTGGCAAAAATACCAAAAATAAATATCATAAATTATAAACGCACACACAGAAATATATACACAGAGACACAGAGAGAGGGAGGGGGAGTGGGACGTGCGGGCTTTTTACTTACCTAAAAAATTCGCTGTCGTTTTTGTACCACTTAACCGAATTTAACGTGTGACCACTTATGTCATAGCTGCAGGATAATGTCACGTTATCGCGAAAATCAACAATTTGTGGCACATTGATGTCAGTCACAAGTAGACACTGAATGCGTTGCGTAGCTGCCGAATAAAAAGAGAACAGAACAGAAGAGAAGAGATGAGAAGAGAGGAGCAGAAGATGAGGGGGACACACAGTCAGTCAGTCAGTTAGAGCGGAATGGAGACCTCAACTGGGGCAATCCGGGTATAAAAACCAGTCAGATAAAATGATGAAAAATGTCATAAAAATGTTGCATAAAACGAGAAGAACATAACGAGAATGTTTTGCATTTTTCCCATAGCTTTAAAGCGAATACTGAAATTGAAATTGAAACTGTGTGTGTGGATTGAATGTGATTCGTTTTTGTGTATGAATGAATAATTCCTTTTGTGTGTTGACTTGCGTGTATATGTGTGTGCGTATGTGTGTGTGAGCTTGATATAAGGCATATAGGGGCATGTATTTGATTGTCTGACTGCAAATCAAATGTTAGTTGCAGCTGTGCTAAGGGAAATTTGTTATAAAATTTGAAATCATCTAACATTATTGTGATCTATTTCTTTTTTGCTTTGATATGCACTTTTTTGCTTTGAATTGCACTGGAAATATGTAAAAAAATGAATGAAAAATAGTGTAAAAAAATAAGAGAACATTATGACATTTTCTAGACTGAGATAATCAAATTTTTGAAATGTTTCTCTAACAGGAAATGTTGATGTGGTTTAAGGAATATATTTGTGAAATAATATTCATGCGACCATATTTATTTGTGCAGTATTTGACTTTAACGTACACCATTTCTATCAAATAAAGTAAAATATAAATTCGCCAAGCAAATTAATGCAATAAATTAAATAAATACTCCTTTCTTTCCCTCTTAAAGTACTTGCAACTTTGTAATAGAATTGCCAAGAAAATTTAAAGTGTAAAGTGCCTAAGTAAATTAAAGTTCTTAAGTTCTTAAGCAGTTGGCACTGAGCCAAATTAACATAAAAAGAAATTAAACACAAAAAGGGAGAATAGAAGAGGAAATGCCAAGAGCAAATTGGGAAAGGGGCAGGGGCAGGGGGAGGGGGAGGAAACGTGCAATTTGCAGCAGAAAAAACTGACGCACAACTCCTAATTGAATGAACTTGTAAAAATGCGCAACATCTAAATGACACAGCAACAAAAAGCAGCAGCAACAGCAGCAGCAGCGGCAGCACAAAGACGGACGTCAACTGCTAAACGTTTTCCCCCAACAACAACAACAACAATAAAAACAACAAGAGAGCGAGGAAAAACCGCGCGTGGGTTTTCACAATTTGCAGAACGTTTTTAAGAACGTAAACAGACAGAGGAGAAGAAGCAGCAGCGGGAAAATGCCAGAAAAAAGTGGTTAATATCATTAGTTGCATTTCCGTTTTTTCGCCACGCTTTTGTTGTTGTTGTTGCTGCTGTTGCTGTTGCAAGTGGAGCAAATGCGCTGTGCTGCGCCGTCTTGGTTTGTTTTCGCGCGAAAGTTGTGTGAAATTTCCATAATCTTGCGCCATGTCGCCGCAGTTGGCAACAAACGATAAGCAACAATTTCGTGAGCGTAGCACGACAAGTTGTTGCCAGTCCTGGTTGCAAGTCTGCATAATTTCAGCTGGCACTGTTTGCTCTCTGGCGTCGCAAATGGCATTAGGCAAGGCAGCAAAGGCATTCGTGAATATCATTTGTTGCACTTAACAGTTGAAGAAGCACGACAGACAGAGCGAGCAGGAGATACAGAGAGAGAGAGAGAGAGAGATACAGAGAGAGAGACAGGGGGTGTAGAAAAGAGAGAGCAAGAATTGTTGTCGAATATTTCTTAAATTAATGCGCAAGTCTGGTGATTACCTTGCGGCTTGCAACGTATTCAAATAGCACGCGACAGATTTCGCCACTCAGACAGAGCAAGACAAGAAGAAGAGGGAGACAGAGAGAGAGAGAGAGAGAGAGGGCGAACGAGCGACAGCGAGCATTGTGTGTGGAGGGAACAACGCAAACTGCAAACTGCAAACTTGCTTAAAGTTTCAATAGACAAACAAACAGAACTGCCTGGCAGGCGAACAGGCTTCGGCTTCAGCTTCGACTTGGACTTGGACTTGGAGTTGCAGCATGCTGCATGTGTTGCATGCCACACAGAGACGTAAGGATCGCAGAACTGAGCTGCAGTTGGAGTCTGTGACGAGGAGAGTCTGTTCAGTCATGTCAAAGCAGGCACATAAAACAACAAACAGACACCACAACAACAACTAAAGCAACAGCAGCAGCAACAACAACAACAACAATGGCAAACACATTTGCAAATGGCAGCGGCAACCACAGCTTAATGACAGCCTTACAACAAGCAGAGTGAGTGATGAAGGGATGGGGAGAAGGGAAGAAGGGGAGGGAGGGGAAACCAACTCGACATTGGGAAAAGTTCACCTGCACACGGCAAAAGGCATGACAGCTGTATCTGTGACCAAGAAACACTCCCTCTATGCATGCGTGTGTGTGTGTGTGCGTGTCTGTGTGTTTGCAGTGTCTTTGTGTATGTAAATAATAAAAATAAGTACATAAAATACACAGATACACACACACACACACACAGACACACAGTGGCAGCACAGGCAACTTTTTTGCACGGCAATCAACGCACTTGAGCAAAGTTTCTGCCTAACAACGACAACAACAACAACAAGAACAGCAACAACAACAACGCCAGCGACAACTCCAATGCCAATTTAAGACATCAATTTGCTGCTTTTTGTAGCACACACACAGGCTGCCTATGTACACTGAGAGAATTGAGCAACACTTAACAATTGGAATTTGCCTAAAAAATGATTAAAATATTCTAGAAATTAGAATTCTAGAAAATTCTAAGAAATTACAAATTATATCAGAATTATTGTATTGAGCTCTTTATAATAATAATATAAAGTTAAATATTATATATTCTATATAATAAATTTATATATAATCATATATATATAATAATCTATTATTCAACATTTAATTTTTTGAAGTGTTTAGTCTTCAACTACAATCTGTAGTATATTAAAAAAGTGAAGAACTTTAAGTTTACTTATATTTATAATAACAATCTTTTTTAACTGAAATTGTTTATGCACTTCAAAAAACTTTGATTACATTTTGAGTTTAGCAAAAGAGTATTACAGTAAACATCAATAGGATAATTGTCTTGCATGATTTAAATGAAATATATAACTCTTAACAATTGAATATTCTAAGTGTCAGCGCACTCATATATAAAACATAATTCAACAACTTATAATCGCGATTCCATTTATATATATATATCCTATAGATATCTTATACTGTTTAAAGCAAGCACTCAGCGAAATGGAATTCAATAAATCAAACACCAATAGGTTCGATTCTCGTTTTCTTAAGTTATAAAAGTTGTAACAAACATTTATGCAGGAAAATTAAAACATTCACTGAGTAATTTCATACAAAAATGTTTCGCCTCTTTGGCAAAGCTTGAATATAAGTGAATAATACATTCTGCTCTCTCTGACAACAAGCCCAACTTAAATAGGTAAAATAAGCTACACAATTTCTCTCCGTGTAACCATTAGGTAGTTGTAAGCACAGCACCTGCTTGTCTGCTTCTGCTGCTTTTGTCTGTTGTTTGCCCTGGCCCGAGATTGCTGCACAGCTGTTCATGGAGGCTCTACGAGTAGCTCTACGCAGGCTGGCGGGGCATGGGGGGCTTGCGGTTAACAAGGTTGAAAGTTGCAGGCCGTGAAAATGCCTAAAGAAAGTCAAGTGGCGTCGTCGAGTTTCTGCTCTCGCGCTCGACTGGATAATGCAAATTGTCTGTTGGCCTGCCAGCGCTGCTGCAGTCTTAGCCAATTTAAATCCGCCTAGAAAACATTCGCTTTGCTTACGATAAACGCCAGAGCAGACAAATCTGTCCAGCATCAGTAGGGGCGAGGGTGGCGGTGCCTGTGACTGAGGCATAAAGAAATGCCAGGCATCTATAATTTGCATATAAATGCGACAACGCTGCGAGCCACACGCAGTCCAAGAAGCGGAGGGAACGAGGGGAAGGGTCCGAGCGGTTCATCGTTCTGTTTGTTTTGGTTTTAGTTCGGTTCGGTTCGCTTTGGTTAGTGCGGTGTGATGGTGGGGCAGGGGCAGGGGCAGGGGCAGGGGCAGGGGCAGGGCAGGGGCAGAGGCAGGGGCAGGGCAGGGGCTGCAACTTGCGGCAGGCGAACACAAATAAAGATGCTAATCTCAGTAAAGCGTAGTTGCGCAGGCAGCAGCAACAACAACAGCAGCCAGAAAATTGAGCAGCTAAATGGCTCACAAAATGGAAGAAAAAAGCGACAAGGGATGGAGAGGGGGGTGTGGAGTAAAGAAGAGAGGGCAAAAAATAAAATAAATGCGAGTGGAGGCATCTCTTCTTTTCTTTTACCCAAACTATGCGCTGGCAGCTGAGATTCCTTTAGCTGCTGCTGCTGCTTCTGCTACTGTTGTTGTTTTCTTAAATCCCATTTGGTATGCAGCAGCCCAGGCAGAACAATAACAACTACAACAACAACAGAACTATGCAAAAACATCGAAGTTTAAACTTGATTTTGCACATTGGCTGCGGCTGTTTGGCGTTGGCTTTGGCTTCAGCTTCGGCTTCGGCTTAGTTGCTGCCGACTGATTCCCGCATTAGTGTCAGCCTTTTTTTGGCCAAACTCTTCCATATGCTAAGCATATATACTATGTAGACATACATATATACTCAGTGTGTCTGTGTGTGTTGCCTCCACATCATTTGCCGCTGGCGTCGCCCAAATCGCACACTTAATAAAATTGAAGACACTTGTAAAATAGGCAATTTGTTTAAATAAACTTTATGGCAGTGTAGGGGGGGGGGAAGGGGAGGTAAGTGTCTCTTGTGTGTGTGTGTGTGTGTGTGTGTGTGTGTTTGTGTGTCTGTCAGCAGGCACTTGTAGCCAAATATTTATTCGCTCTGGCAGCGCTTCGTCGCCTTCGTAAATTTTAAAAGCGTCTATAAATTTTAGAAAAGTGCAAATAAAATATAGCGCAAGTTTTTCTCTCTCTCTCTTTCTCTCTCGTTTTTTATGTCTGTTGTGCGGGTAAATCCTTTAAGGCGTACTCCAAAATGAAATTGTCACATTTATGTTTGCTTTATGTAAATTTCAAGGGTGCCCAGAGAGAGGAAACTCTTTAACCCAGTGAAAAGTCTGAAAGCTGAAGGAATAATTTGAATTTTTTTATTTATTGTACAATTTACCAATGTATTAGTTGAGCTTTCTTAGCTGGAAAATAGCTTAATGTAAATATATTTAAAGCGTTGCCAGACTTGAGAGAGTGCTTCAATTAAAGTAGTATTAAGAAAAGGTTGGCAATACTCGTCATATTAATCACAAATATTAATATTAACATAATCCGAAGGATCCACAAACCAACTCGGGCCTGAACATATTGAAAATCTGAAAATTGTACACATATTTACAGGCTTAAAGTCTTTGCCAAAGCGAAGAAGATTTAAATTTCCTTTTTTTCCCAACTTCGAGTCTTCTTTTATGTCCTTCTCTTTCTCATTCTCTTGCCTTGCCTTCTAACATTTCTACGTTAGTTCTGCTTGGGTTTTCTTTCTGCTGTCAGCTTCGTTGCTCGTTTTAAAAGCTAAAAAATTGCACTTGGAAAGTGAAAGATGTTGGCAGAGACAACAAGTGACAAGGAGAGAGAAAGAGGGACAGAGAGAGGGGAAAGCAAGCCAGAGCAAAGTGTAATATAAAATCCAATTACTAATGCATTTCGGCCAGTTGCGTCGCAGCTGAATTTATTTTCATTTGCCGGGACAGAAACAATAGATAAATGTAATGTAAAATGCAGACATAACCTCACATAACCTCAAATAATTGTTATAATTTTGATGTGGTGGGGGCAATAATTGAAAGTGTATTTAAAAAACAATTTGGTGGCGCAAAATTTGCATAAATTTATGCGGTCTGCCCAGAGCTCCTGCTGTCCTGCTCTCATTCTCGCACTCTTTCTCGTTCTCCCTCCCATTTGAAGCCATATTTACACACGCAGGCGGGCAAACAAAAGGCAACAAACACATTTATTGCTATGCTAATTCCGAGTTTGGGTCACAGCAACAGCAACAGCAACAACAACAGCAACAACAAAGGGCAAGTGCACAAAAGCGCAAAGCGGAAACGGAAATGCCTAAATGACTTTTCATGGTGTCGCCGTTGAAGGGAGTGAGGGAGAGCGAGAGAGAAGGCAGCTTGCCCCTTTCAACCCGTTTGTTGTGCGTGTGTTTCGGCCCAACCGCAAAGTTGGCCACGTCGTCGACTTTGTCGTAAAAAGGACCTTGGCAAGGGGCTTAAAGGGATTAAAAGCAAAAGGCAATAAAATGAAAAGTTTCAAATATTTTTATTATTATTATTATTACAATATCGGGCCGGGGCTTTAAGGCCAAACTTACCCAGCAGCAGCAAGAGCAAGTGAATGCCCAGCTGCAGCAGCCAACTAGAGGCCGTGGCCGAGGCCGAGGACAACGAGTCCATTGTAGTGTTGTGGGGTTAAAGGTCCTTAAAGGTCCTTTCGCTTCTCTGCTTCCTGCATATTTCTATACATCACTTTGCACTCGTATTACTCTACTGTATACTCAACATACTCTCTGCATACTCTATGCTGTTGTTCGATATCCTCGCACAGTAGCCACCGGGGGAGGGGTCGCCGAGTTGGAAAGTCTTCGTTATCCGCTGCTGCTGCTGTCGACAATATTTTTAGTCACTGTGTTTTAAGGTTATTAAATTTGAAAACTTTTTTGGCGTCAAAGTCCGACATTGGACGCAGTGCAGCAGTAGCGCGCCAGCACACACACACACACATACACTAGCATACAACATGCCAACACACTCTAGAGCATGTTCTCCCACACACATTGTGTGTCTATTGCCCGGATTGTGTCCGAGCTTTACCAAAAGTTTCGCTTTGACTTTTTATATCCTACATGGATTGATATAGAAAGGTAGATGAGTGTTCCTTAAGTATTCGCTTGTCTACAAGATTTTAGATATATATACTATATAAAGAAGAAAGGGTCACTTTCTGCACCTCTAAGATTCGTTTGATTATTTTTATATTCTAAACAATTTTTTTTGTAAAACTCCTTCCTAGCCTTTCTTTACAATATTATAAAAAGAATCTTAAGATCCACATAAAAAGTTAAAGTATATTCAAATTTTAATAAAAATTTGTTATTTAGTTTAGCTATATAATCCTTTTTTATACCTCATAGATCATATCTAATCTAATTTAATCGTACGATTCTCAAATATAAAATAGTAAAAAAACATTAAGGAATCTCGAATAGTTTTATATATTGTATTTATAAGATCTATTTTAATGCCTTAACAACCATTGTCAAATATTAATTACAAAAATCTTAATCTTCCTTCTACTAATGTTATGAAACTGGGAATTTTGTTACCTTTTCTTCATTTACAGGGTATTTGTTGAGCAACTACTTAGGTGCAAAACTTTCGCTTCTATTAAAGTCGTTTTTTTCGGCTCGCCAGTGCATTTGTTTATTGTCATTGTCAGCGTTATTTAAACGTTGACAGTTTTTGAGAGAGAGAAAAAAGGAGAGAGAGAGAGAAAAAGCTAAAAAAATTGCAAAATTTTTGGTGTGGCACAAATGAAAATGTGGCAGACGAAGGCAACTTTGTCTACAGCTTGGGAGCGATTGTCCATCTGCCAACTTTCAGGCACAGCGCTGCGCGTTCCCTAGTCTGTGCCAGCAGCCAATCCCCTGCCCCCTCTGTCTCTCCCCTCGTCACTCTCCCTGTCGTTCTTCTACTTGCTAGTGGGGCAGGCACAGGAACAGGCACAGAAGCCTGTGGCGCTTCGGGCTTTGTGGCATAAAGTCCTTTAATGCTCTAATCAAATTGTGGCTTCTTTTTGCGCTGACTTGCCGTCAACTTTAGCCTGTTGTTGTTGTTGATGTTGCTGCTGCCCCTGTTCACGTTGCTGTTGTTGTTGTTGTCGTCGTCGGCTTTGTTGCTTTTTCATGTCGTCATTGTTTTGCTTTCATTGAGGCGTTTATTAAAATTACCGTGGCAAAGTTTCATAGCGTCGGCAGCGCATTTTATTTTTAATAACAGCAGACGGAGGGAAAAGGAGAGGGAAGAAGGAAAGAGGGAAGAAGGAGATGAAGGAGTCTGGAGACTAAGTGAAATCCACAGCAGCATAAAAATCGATTGAGATAATTAAAAGGCATAACTCGATAGGAAAATCGTATCTAAATTGAGTTAAGCATAACTACGGGCTATCTCTGTCTCCTTCTCTCCTTCTGTCTACCTCTCTGTCTCTCTCCCGTTCTCTGCAAATTGCAATCCTTTTGTGCACAATTCGATTGTCTGTCGTGTTTGCTGGCAACAAATAAACAAAGCATGTAACAAACAGTTGCACTTGCAACTCAACTTGGAACTAATCCGGCAACAATGACAATTCAATTTGATAACTCTGTCTCTTTCCCACTCTCCACGTCTTTCTCCCTCTGCTGCTCCCTTCTAAGCTGTCAATTAGGCAAATGTTTTGCAACCTCGCAATGCAAATAGCAATGAAAGAGAGACAGAGTGAGAGGGGCAGACTAAGAGAGGGGCCTATGCAAGGGTTTACAGTTACGCACGTGCAGGCCCAAGACAGTCAGTCAGTCTGTCTCGCTCTTGCACACACACCTGTTTGACTGCGCTCGAATCTAAGTTAATTACTTAATGGCAATGTAATGCACAGACATATAAATAATTAACAAACATTTCATTGACTGGCAGCACATACACTAACACAGACCCACACACACACGGACATGCATAGACATGTTGACTCTTAAATCCAACATGGAGGCAGCGTGGCACACTTTGTTGTTGGCCTCTTGCAATATTTATTTAGCGCGTCGCTGCCGCTGTTTGCTGCCTGCTTTCTGCTGTTTGTTGTTGTTATTGTTATTGTTTTAGTGCAGTTGCTGTTTTTTTAGCCACATTTGCATAAATGCATAATTTTGCACAAGCAAACAAACTCACACACACAGAAACGTGCTTAGATCGCGTGTGTTTTTATTCATTTGACTCACGCGTACGTACTTTTTGTTGCTGTTCTTGTTTTTCTTGTTGTTGTTGTAGTAGCTGCTTCTGCTTGCCCGCCCGCCCGCACCGCACGCACGCACTTGGTCACACAAAAGTTGGCGTCTAACTGACAAGCAGACTCTGCCGGCTGCTGCTGCCTGTGCTGCCTCTGCTTGATGTCCTGGATTGCGCTGCTGTCGCTGACGTCGACGCCGGCGTTGACGCCGCAGCAGCACGACAACTCTTTGATGCCGGCACTGCTGAGGCTGTCTGGCAACTGATGCTGGCGCTGCTCAGACTTCGTTTGGTGTTCGGCTGCCGAGAGACAGAGAGAGAGTATCGCTTCGTGTCGCATCGCCTAGCATCGTCTGCTTTTGGGCGCGCCTTGTTATTGTTTTGCTCACTCTCTCACGCAGAGAGAGGCTGTGCTAACAGTTTGTCGCTTTGTTGCGGTGTAAAGTAACAGGGATGTAAAGCTTACAGCGAGTGGAGAGTTTATACAGAAGTGTTAGCCACGTACGGACAGCCCTCTGTTATGTTAAGGTGCATGAAATGTTATTGTGGGATATGTAAAAAAAGGATTTGAATGAAAATAATGAGATTTGAAGAGCAAATAAATAAATAAATAGAATAATAAAGAATAGTTAAAGAACTAATTATAATAACAAATTAATACTTGGATGTGTTCTACAGTCTCTAGCCTTATAAAGCTGTAAAACTTTCTTATTTCTAAGCAAACTACTATTTTGTATTCATTCAAAGCTCTTCAGAAGGTATTCATTTCCATTTCAAGCCTTTCAGCTGGCATATTATTCGCATATCTTATCGGAAACCCATTTGAAAATCGACTTTAATTGACCCTTCCGAGCTTATCATCATTCAGCCGCAGTTGTCTCAAAGATTTTTGAATATTTTGTGGCTTTTTCTATTCTTTGATATCTTTTTCTCATTTTTGTAGTTGTTGTTGCGGATTTTAGCATAAGAATAAACTGCAACATGAAGTGGCAGTCGCTGTGTGGCAGCGCGTCTTGTGCAACGGACTATGCAATTGCAAAATCCTAAGGCTTTCTCTGTCATTGTTGTTGTGGCTGCTATTGTTGTTGCAATTGTTGCTAATGTTATTTTTGTTGTAGCTGTTGGTGGTGAAATCCTATTAGCCACATGCCTGTCTTTCTGCGCATTTCAGACATAAAAGACGGGGCAGACACACAAGAAGAGACAGAGAGGGAGCAAGAGAGAGAGGCAGAGGGAGAGAGTGAAGGAAATAGACAGTCAGCCAGTCCAGGCCGGCAAACACACTGCACAAAATGCAATGCAACAAGCGGAAATACATTTTTCGACTGAGAACATTCAACTGCCAAGCGGCTTATCAAAAGAGAATGAAAGAAAATGCTCGAAAGCAAATCGAAATAAAGAAGAGGACTAAAAAATAAATAAAATTAGTTCACAGTGATTTTCGCTTGTTGTTGTGGGCAGACGGAATCGCAACTAATTTATGGAGTATAAACTGCTTGCATATCTTATCAGTAGTAGTTGTATGAGGGCAGGTGACCCCAAGCAAACCTATTTTGAAGCTGTTGTGGCGCCTTGCTTTATCGCAGCGCGTGCAATATGACTTTTAGTTTAGCATTTGTTGGTGGTGAAATATGAAGTATATTTTGAATTTTGCTAAGGGGAGCCCAGCTTAAGCTGTCTACCAAATTTGCTGGCCACAATACGACTAGTTCCTGAGATCCGTGGGATTATATATGATACATACGGTGCTTATGTTAATCCGCTTGAACTTAATTGCAAAACTGTTGAAACAACAAGTTTATTATCACATAATTTTTCCAGTCTTCCATTTGAACTTGCATTTATTGAGGGTAAATTCTCTTTTAATTTTCTTTATTTATTTCGAAAGTTTTATGAACAATTTCAGAAATAAATGGAAAGTGCTCGAATAAATAACTTATAAGTGCGCCTTGTTTGGAAATTAATGAAAATTAAAGCTTCTTAATGGTGGCACAGTGGGGCAAATCAGTGTGAAAGTTGAGTGTTGTTTGAATAATAAACTTGGGGCTTAATGAATGAAATAATTTAGAAAAAAGTTAAAAATATTTAGAATAATAATATGTAAATAAAATAAAATAAACAACACCATTAATATAAGGAATATTATAATACATAATATATAATTCTTAAGAATATTTCTCCCCTCTGTGATGTTAAGATAAAATATTATGATGTATGGATTTCTTCACTTAATAATAATAAAAAAAAAAATAATATTCTATACTAATAAAAATAAAAAAAAATATATATATTTTTTATATTTTAATTATCCGATCGCAACAAAATTTGCAGAAAAATTGGCTGTTCACAGTTGTTGTGTTTATTAAAAATGAACGGTCCTGCATTAAAATTACGGAGATCACTGTGACAATTACGAAATATAGAAGAACATTAATGAGTATCGAGATTGTCCGACCTAGTTATCTTTACTAAAATATATTTCATTCAATACAACTGTTAATTGATACCACTATTGAGAATACAAAAGCTTTATCTCTCTCCAAGTTACAATATATTTCCCCCCTATTAACTGATTAAACTTCCCCTCCATGAAGTATTGAAAAGAAATACAGATAAGCGGAGAGCTAGATAGACAGATTAAATATCGAATATTATGTCGGTTAGTTTGATAGTGGACACGCAATGCTTATCTATGTTTGAACGGTTCTAAAGGGTTCGTCAGCATGACGCGACATTCCTTATAGTCGGCGT
Organism: Zaprionus ornatus; assembly: GCA_018904035.1. NCBI lineage: Eukaryota > Metazoa > Arthropoda > Insecta > Diptera > Drosophilidae > Zaprionus > Zaprionus ornatus. Next base: position 7,347,840 of record JAEIFZ010000115.1, on the reverse strand, counting down.
TTCCCGATGCGTCACAGATTTGCTATAAAAGCGGCTTCACTTTGGGGACAACCTTCAGTTCAGAAACCGCAACGAAATGGATCGTTGGTTGAATAGGGTAGCCGTGGTAACGGGAGCCGGCGGAGGAATTGGCGCGGCATGTTGCAAAGATCTGCTCAACAGGGGAATGATCGTGGTGGGGCTGGATCTGCGCGAGATACGCATGCTTGTGGTCAAAGACGAATTATCTGTGGAGCAGGCATCACGTTTCCATTATCGCAAATGCGATATCAGTAATGAGCAAAACGTGATCGACGCCTTCGCGTGGATCGATAAGCAGTTTGGAGGTGCCGATGTGCTTGTGAATAATGCCGGCATTATACGACCTATCAGTCTGACTGATCAGCTCAACAGCCGTGAAGTGCGTGCCACAGTGGAGGTAAATGTGCTGGGCGTGGCATGGTGCACGCGTGAGATGTTTCTCTCTCTGCAACGTCGCAAGGTCAAGGATGGACACGTTGTCATAATGAACAGTTTAGCCGGCCACGAGGTGCCTGTGGTTCCTGGCGCCAGTTTGAATATATACTCGCCTACTAAGCATGCATTGACGGCGCTCACTGAGGTGCTGCGTCAGGAATTTCTTATAAACGGCACCAACACAAAGATTACAGTAAGTGGAAGTGAGATAGAGAGATAATAATACTCTATATAACACACAATTTCCTTTCCGCAGAGCATTAGTCCTGGTGCTGTGGATACTGAAATCTTTGATGGCTACGAAATTCCCAATCCGGAAACGTTTCCTATGCTGCGTGCGGAGAACGTGGCCGATGCGATCGGCTACTGCATTCAGACGCCTCCAAATGTGCAGATACATGAGTTGACTATACGACCGATTGGTGGCTGAAATGAATCCCCTAATAATTAAATGAATATTATTTATAATAAATAGAAACCATTTTGTAGAAATTTCGTTCAGTTAACTCACTTATTGTTCCACTGTGCCGTGCCGCAATTAATATCTCTCGAACAGTGCGCAGATTTTTAAGCAGATAATTATTTCCAAATGATTAATCTGACCGGTTTTGTTTGAAATTTACAGCGAGATTCTTAATGTAAGCGAATTAAATGCAAATTTTTAAGCGTATTATTCAATTTTAAATTCCCCCAGGCAGAGCATGCAGCAAAAGTAGAGCGGATTAACCGAGGGGAACTTGGGGGGCTTAGTAGAAAAGCATCTCAGGGAATTTGAGATGCAAATGTTAAATATATGAAAATATATTAATGATGGTGTGAACTACATTACATAAATACTAATTAAGCTGTAAATTGTATATTTTATTTGAAATATCTGTGGTATATGATAATACCATAAATCTCTAATCATTTATATCTATAATTAATATTATATATAAGTAAGCCTCAATTAAAGCATATTGGCATAACTAGACTGACTCCTTTCGAATTTGTCAAAGTTATCCATAAAAAAATTAAATCCCTTCACCAATTTAGCTGACTGTGCTGCTTATAGTGTTCAAGATCGATTGATTTTGCTAGAGAAATGTTGATAAGCGAGTTAAATGATTTATTTCAATGAATTTAACTGGAAAATATAATATTTTGCATTAAGAATAATAATTTTTTAAGAAAGAATCAAAAATTTCTACATATATAGCCAGAAAACTTGCACTAATTAATACTATTTATCTAAGTAATGTAGCGTCAGATCGATTCTCTAATTAACTAATTCACAACTATTCAGATACAATGCAGAACTGAGTTTACTATGCCTGCCAGCTTTACCCCTATATAAAGCTCTGTATTTTATGTAATTTTCATATTGAAAATCAATTGGAAACCCGCAAAAACTCATAGACACTTTCACAGATAACTTTTCCCTTTCGTTTGTGTTTAAAAATTGATTAAAATGGTACCAGGGAAATGTCAATGTTTTACACCCCGAACTGCAAATAAATAATGCCGCAAGTAATGTGCGCTGCGAACTAAAGTTGTCGACTTTTATGTGCAAATGTGTGTGTTTGTGTGGCACTCTGTGTGCACCTGTAGGGGTGAATGTGTGTGTGTGTGTGTTGTCTGCGACGCTTTTGCGGCAAAGTTTCTGGCAAGCTGCAAATGCGACACGTGAGTTTTCTGCAGCCGGTGCATGACTAAAGGAACTAATGGCGCACACACACACACACACACACACACAGACACACACACACACGGGCGTGCAAATGACACGTGTTTTGACTACAACAAATATGCTAAAAATGTTATGCCAAAAGCCAAAAGCGACGAGCAACAATAAAAACAGCAGCAAGGAAAAGCGCCTGCCTTTTTTCCGTGTGCACTTCGCACAGGGCCGAAACGACGTCGCCGTCGCCGTTGCCGTCGCCGTTGCCGCGAAGCTGCTAAACTTGGCACCGTTTGTTACCATTTGCGAGAATGTGCGCAAGTATTTTAAAAATGTATTTTCTACTAGCATGGCAGCTTTACATTTTGGGACACGTCGAACGTGCCGCTGCAGCAGCAGAGTTGCCCCGGCGAGGCCCAGAGAGAAACTTGCTAAGCGTTGCTGGTTTTGGCTGCGCTGCGAAGTATGCTATAGTTTTTTGCATAGCCAGCACGTGTGTGCGGGTGCACGCCTTGGCTTGGGCTAACCCAATCTCCCACTTCCCCACCCTTTTACTGTATACCTCCCTTTCCCGCTCTTGCACTCTTGCACTCGCTTAAAATCTCATTTTCATTGGTTTTTCGACTTTTTGGCATTCGCTTCGGTTTTTCTTCAGTTGATTTTATGAACTTAACTTTGTTTGGCTGCGGCTCATTATGCAGACGACAGGCGACAGAGGGCGCAGAGTGCCTGAGGGGGGGAGGGGCGTGGCTGGTAGCAAAAGTCGCGGCCAGCACTTGGCAAACGGCCGCAGACGGCCTCAAAGTTGCCGTTTGTGTAACATTGCCGGGCAAATACTCGTAAATAAGCAGAGTTACAGCAACAACAACAATCAACTACAGCAAGTGGCTGCTGCGTTGCTGCAGCACCCGAAAGTATGCAACAAAAATGCGGCCGGGCAACGCGCAACATGGGCGAGTTTATTAAAAAATTTTGAGCGCGCCCCACGCGCACAGTGGTTCCCATTGTATGGGGAAAACGGTCAAAAATACTTCTAGTTGAGGTAGACACTTGAAACTTCGCACAAAATTTTCTTATTTTTGTAGCAAAATTATATGAAAAAATCAGCCGGATCGGACCACTATATCATATAGCTGTCATATGAACGATCAGTTTGAAATTAAGTGTTAGTATTAAAAACTTTTTTGTTTTCAATTATTTTCAATGAAAACTTGGAATTCTACACATGAAATTAGTATATATATCCAGGGCGAGCTTAGCGAAAAATATATGCCATATCATATAGCTGCTATAGGAACAATCAAGCGAAAATCGTGATTTTGTTTGAAAAATCATTTTGTTGCAAACATTATTGGATGAAATTTTGTTCATTCATTTAATAACAGCAACCACAAAATAATTTTTTAGGTTATATACATTGATATACTTATATTTTAATTATTCAAAATTCAAAAAAATATATAATTCATTTATATGTGCATATGTACAAGGTGAAACAATATATAATTTAAAAAGATTACTCACCTGATTGGGCACCTGTCGGCACTTGAATTAAACGTTTTCTTAATTTTAAAATGTTAATAAACAATGCACAAAAAGATTTATTAAGTTAAGTGGAAATGGACATAACGAAAACTCCAACGAAAGATAGCAAACATAAACAAAGAACATCTGCAACTATATACTAAACACAACAATAATTTACGCAAAACACAGAACGTCGTACATATAATTTTTGTTTTTAAAATATACTAAATACCATTATTTATTATGCGAATGCTTTCCATTGCAGAGTTATGTCGATTTATAAGGTTTTTTATTGATTTTACGGACAGCTTCACTTGGAAGTTGCTCACGCTGCAATAATCGATTCATATCATGCTGTCTCTTTCGATGCTATTCTTGAAGCGGACAGTTAGAGCAAAACAAAAACATGAATAAATTTGAATAGCTAGACCAATTATGAGAAAGTAATGATACATTTAAAGTCAAAATTTGGAATTTGATTTATTTATTTTTGGCCTATGGGGGGAACCACTGTGACGCGCTTGCCTCTTGTTTTGTATTTTATTATTGTTGTGTTCGTATGCTCTGCCTGAAGGCAACGCGATATTCTAGTGCAATGTGTGGGAATGGGAAATAAGGAAACTCCTTTGTAGAAGTTTCTTTTGTGCATAACTTTGTTATCTTTAAAGATATATCAACCAAACTTAACAGTTCGATTTTAAAATATATTTATTATATGCTCATAAAATTTCATAAAATTCTATAGTCATTTAATGGTTATTTTTTGAGTATATCTCTGTTATTCCTTGGAATATCTCAATTAATGTCTACAGATCGGTTTGCAGATATATTCTGCATATGCTCATCAAATTTCATGAAAATTTATAGTCATATAATGGTTATCTGTTGCACATATCTTTGTATTCTTTGCAGATATTTCAACCTAACTTTATAATTAGCTTTCATAATATTTTCTTTTTATGCTCACGAAATTTTATTGAAATCTATAGTGGTTTAATGGTTTTTTTTTAAGGAAAGAGTATGAGCGCTTCGTCTGCTGCTTGGACTTTTATTTCAATTGCAGCATTACTTTTTCGCCTTGTTTTGTTGCCGACTGATGTTTTTTCCTTGGCGTGCTTTATTTTTATTTCGAGCCACTTGGCCGGCACTACATGCACTTGAGTTTCATTTGCTTGTTTCGGCATCGGTACCAGGCGGAGCCGACCCTACCCGACTCGACCCAGAACGACCTACCCCCGCCGCAACGTAAAGCATCCTTGTAGCCAGGCAGGCAGGCAATGTCAGAGAGTGCATTAAGCATTGTAGTAGTAGCAGTAGTACGTAGTACCTCGGGAAAGTTTTATGTACATTGCGAGAGCGCCAAAAGAAAACCGCAACCACAATGAAGTCGAATGTTTGTTTGTTGTTGCCAACGAGGTTATTATTATTATTGTTGCCGGTGTTGTTGCTGCTGCTGTTGCTGTTCGGCCAAGTTTGTTCAGTTTGCTAAATTATGTGCGGCATTTGTATGTACATCTGTTTCATATACATGTACATATGTACATATGTATGTATGTATATGGTATTGTATATAGAGAGCCACGAAATCTGTTCGTTATTCAGCTCGGATTGTAATCTCTTTGGGCTCCCAACTTTGGAGGGGTTTATTAATTAAAATCTGCACTGCAAGGTCTGAAGTGGACTTGCCCTTGGTCAGCGGGCTACAAGGGTAGACTAAATATGGTGAGGGAAGAAAGATTAAAGAAGTTTTATTTTGAATATCATTAGAAAATCTCGAGTGTACAAATACTAAGGGTAGTTTATGCTTGGGAAGGGGAACTAAGTTAAAAACAATAATGTAGTATGTATAAATATATTATACATTAATATATATATATTACATTAATGCTTGTTCTGATTGTATATATCTTAACTTGGATTGTATTAAATCTCTCAATCAGATCATGTCTGATTGTATAAGCTGTTGTATCAGATATCAGAGAATGATTTTAATTATTAATTAAACAAAAAGTGTATTAGTTACATATTTTTTCTGAGATGTAAAACTGCTAAAGAGATAATTTTATTTAATATATTTGTAAATCTAACTATAGCCAAGAGCGAATTAATAAAAAATATGTATTATTCATTTGATATCGAAAAAGAAATCTGAACTTTTAAATGTGTTGCGAATATAAATAAAAAAGTGACTTATTTAAATTTTAAACTTGATTCTAATGAGGTAAATTAATGCAAAATTTAACGTGAGTTCGCTGGAATTGTTTACACATTATTTCTCCATCTCCACTGGACTCTAAAACTCAATTACAGTTCAGGGGAGTCTTTTTATGACTGTTTGCTCTGATATGTTATGGTTTTTCAAAGGGGCATTCCAATTAGTTCCCCCATTTTGTTTATAATCCCGCAGCATTTGGATTATCATGTGTTTGGTGCGATTTAATTACACGCAACGACTTTCATTTAATTAAGGATTACAACTACTTAATAAAAACTTTTTCATTTGACTGACTTGACGACGCAGCAGTGCCCGCTCTCCCTACATAGATATAGATACAGCCACATACAGATACAGTTACAGTTACAGTGGGAGCGAGAAAGTTGCTCGCGCGCGCTGTGGCAAAACAAATGCATGGCAAAATCTTAATTAACCTCAGGGTACAGAGCATAAACCAGCACACACACACATGTACACTCACCCGCACACACACACACAAACACACATTCATATACACACACGAGCACACACATTTGCAGTGCGCTCAGTTAGTCTAATACGCGAGCGCTTCAACTGTATAAAACAAGCTGAGCAAATAAAACTATGTGTGTGCCAGTGTGAGTGTGTGTGTATGTGTATGTATGTATGTGAATATGTGCTCTGTGCTTGCCTGTGTGTGTTTGATGCTGCCTGTGTGTACATATTCATTTGTATGTTACGCACTTTATTCTAACTCAAAGACAAACCAGCTTACACACACATACTGTACTCTCCCCCCTCCCACCCCCACCTTCACACACACACATGTATACTCTGCGCGGGAATCACATTAAGCGTCGGGCATAATAAATTATTCCGTATGATATGATTCTGGTACATGATAAGCGTTTGTAATTTTAACTGTCAGTTAAATGAGTAAATGGGCGTGGCAAAGGGGGGCGTGTCAGGGGGCAGGGGGTTGCTGCTGCTGCTATGTGCTGCGATTTAGAATTCTTAATATTTATCTTTTCGCAGGAAACTTGAACATTAGCGCGCGTAAATAAAAGTTGAACGTCAATATTTGTCGGCACACACACACACACACACAGAGAGAGAGAGAGAGAGAGAGAGAGAGACTACACACATATATCTACTGCACACACACACACACACATAATTACTTGGCGGCAAGGGCGTTGACATGTACTACGTGACTATAATCAACGCAATCTACGCCGATCTGCCCGAGCAGCTGCCTCCCACTAGCTGCCGCTCCTCCTGCCCCCTCCTCAGCTGACCCTGCTCTGCCTGTTCCGCTCGGCGCGTATTTGCTTTGAAATTAAAAAAGTTTTCACTCTGCGCTGTTAGACGACCTCCTTACCCACACCCCCCTCAGTCCTCCCCTGCTGACTGCGCCTTGATTTACATGTTAAATAATTTTTGTGCCCTCGTCCGGCGCGAAATTGTTTCAAACGCATCGCACATAAAAGCCAAATATGACTCGGCTCTATCCTGTGCTGTCCTGGCACTGGTGTCCTGTTTGCCGCCGGTAAATATATGCACTGCTTCTGCCACTTCTCCCCTTTATCCAGCGCCTTCTGTTCTTGTCCTTTGCCTTCGCTTTGGCATTCGCCTTCTAAATGGACTCTCTCGCGCACATTTGGCAAATCAAGAGCTCATTAAATCACGTAGCCAAAAACTGCGACTTAAAAGCTGAATTTAAAAAACTTCACAGCCCAATGGATTACACTGAGAGAAACTTAAGGGACGAGGTGGCAGCATAAAATTGTTGAAACTTCACCGGCAGCGGCATAAATGAATTTTTAAACAAGCCAGCTCAACTTTGTGATGTGAAGTGACAGAGGTTTTCTTTTATATTTCGCGGCATATTTTATTTTACAATATTTTATTTAACTATAGCGCTTCTCTTTATTGTTAATATCTGAGTAATTGGAGACTTGCTGCAAGTAAACTGAAGGATCCATTAAAACTGATCTTTATTTGTGACTTTCTTAAACTTTTTGCTGAAATCAATAAGTAATAGAGGTAAGTATAAAAGAGTTAATATATAATATAAAGCCATCAGGAAACTTATTTTATATAATTTTAAATTAAAAGAGTCTTATTCAATCATTCTCAGTCTGTTCTCAACGGAGATAAAGCCTTCTTGTGTTGGATAAGAACTCTTCATGTAAAATATATCAATTTTCCTTTTCTCAATATTTTCTTAAATTAAATTTTAATATGTCAATGAGAAACAATTTCTTTGGTGGCAAACTTAAAAATATTTTTAAAATAATAATAAAATAATATTATATTAAAACCTAATCTAAAATATTTCTGTATATTAATTTAATTAATTTTCCCATTCACTAGAACGTAAGTCAAAAATGTCAAAACAACATACTCTGTGTTAGCCTGAATCTTCAGCAATAGTTTAGATATTGAACAACAGTGCCTGGTGGCGAATGCCAGCGACAAAAGAAATCACTACTACGAACAATGCAACAAAATGTTGCATGCCCCAAAGTCAGATGTAGCACAAAGAACAGTCGGGGATTTGTAGATTTTCGGATTTTAGCAGATTTTCAGATTTTGTCGTTGAAAGCGAATCAAAGCAGGACACATGCAGGCTGACAGAGGGTGAGAGGGATGTGCAGAGGAAGGGGGAGAGAAGGGGCACACATGGAGAGAGGGAGCTGGCCACATGAAGCGCAATGCAAAACAACTTAAAATGTCATATGAAATTTGTAGCGTTTGCTGATTGCGCGTGTTAAACAGGCAAAGGGGAACGGGAGGCGTGGGGAGCAGGAGGAGGAGGAGGGACTTCCGAGGGGCAGAATAACTGGTGACACCTAAACACACCCACACACACACTCAGTCAGCGCTTAAATCCAGTCACGCCCCCTCTCGACGCGGCGGGGCGTCGCTCGCTGCGCTGCGCAGCTGAAACAAAAAGCGCAGCCGAAAGCAACGTGGCGAATAAAAAACGAATGCGAAAACGAAAAATCACAAAAATTCCGTTTGACAAAAAAAATCTTTAAATCCTACGGATTTATGCATTTTTACGTTGCACTTGCCGCTGTCGCTGCTGCTGCTGCTGATGCTGCTGCTGCTGCCGCATGTGGGTTGTCTATCGCTGCAACGCCTCCGCCTCCGTCTCCGTCTCTGCTTGCACCTCCGCCTCCGTCTGGGTCTCTGCTTGCACCTCCGCCTCTACCTTTGTCACGCCCACCTTGACGCCCATTAAAGCCCTCTTTCGCTTTTCTATATGTTTTTCTGATTGTGCGAATGCGGGCAACATCAGCAACTGCGACGTTGACTGCGACGCCGACGTCGACTTTGCCATTTATGCGATTTCTGCAGTTTGCCAACAGCGCCTTAAGGTGTCCCCACTTTGGGGACAGCAAAGCGTAGTTGCTTACTCCACCGACACAGTGTGCCCAAGGTGCCATTAGGCTGGTGCCTAATCTGAGTTTTAACAGTATCGGTACAGCTAAAATATGGCATTAAATATTATTAAATACATTTGTAATTGTCTTAGGAGTCGTATAATTATTTCTTTTTATATATGTAACACATAGTGGGACGTGGAATCCATTAATATTTCTGGCAAGCATAATGTAGTATGTTTCCACAAAATGTATGTTTATATTATTATAATTAGGTATATATTTATGTGTATATTATTATAATTTATTATAAATTTTACATATTTAGATAAATATATTTTAAATATTCTATTTAATATATTATAATGATTGTATATATTTTTTTTTATTTTTTTTTTATTTCTTCACCCTGTGACTGCAGTTTTATACGCTGATTTATTAAGTCATATATGAGCATATTATATTACCAATTATTCCCATTTATATGTGCGAGAAAATAGGATTACCCCATTGTAATTGTTTTCTATGCTTAATCATGCTGAATGAATATAGTATCGCTTATGTATAAAGAATAAGTGGTACATGTAAGTAGAATATGCATACTTATATATAATCCAGTTCTCCCTTACAAATTTCCGTAGATAAATTACTTATGTGTATAATAAATTGGAAATAAATATAATTATAATACTGATATAATATATAACAACTAATATTTAATAGCTTTAATTGTAAATAAAATAATCATAAAATAATAATATTTAATAGCTTAAAATTGTAAATAAGATAATCAGTCTATTTTATTTAATATTCCCTTTACTTTTACCCTCCGCCTTCATCACATCTGAGCACTGTTTGGGTCCATCCAAATGCAGTTTCTCCTCTCGGCACTCGCAGCAGTCACTGATGACGCGTCGCTGTCGCTGCATGCTGCCCTCTGCTGCTGCGTTGCCTTTGCAGAGAAGAAGTCCACGCGGATGCGCTATCTGTGCGACGACAGCAGCAGCGGGAGTGTCTTCTTGCCACGCTGCACCTTGTCGCCGTCACCGTCGCGCTTTCCATGCAACGCGCACTTAATGCCACCGAAAAAGTTCACACAATCGATTGGTGGCGCCTCCAACTGCTGCTTGCTGTGCTGCCCACACCCCCCTTCCCATTCCACTTGATGTGCCTGCTGTTGTTGTTGCTCTTGTTGTTGTTGTTGTTGTTGATTTTATGGCACGCTGCAAACTATCTGTCGCTTTTGTTTTACGATTCCTTTTGCGCTTGATGATCGTCACCGTTGCGGGCAACGCTTGGGCAAAGCTTTCCCTCTTTCCCTCCCTCCCGTCTCTGCTCCCCGCGCTGCCACGCCCTGACGGCGCATGGCCGTCGGCGTAATCGTGTTGCTGTTTGCTGCATGCGATGTTTGTTTGTCTCCGCAATTCCAAACGAAGCTCGAGCTGGGGCTGCCAACGAGCAAGCGAACGAGCCTAGGGCGCTGTGGCAGAGAGAGAGAGAGAGAGAGAAACGAGAGGAGAGGGAGGAGGGGTAGTGGGAGGTTAGCTGGATTTCATTGTTGGTTCTTTGGTGTGCTCGCTTTTTTCGCACTGTCGCTGCAATCTCGGTGTAATATTTTATTTTCAATTCGCATTTAGTGCAGCCGTGGCAAGCTGTGGCAGGGGCAGGGGCGTGGAGAGTGGGTTCTCTAGCTGAAGCTGTGGCAACATCTAAGGGAAGAATAAATTGTATCTGACAATTGGCAATTGGCCTATCCGCCCGTTTGATAGTGCGACGCGGGCCCGGCTCCAAATAGGCAGCCAGCCAGCCACGACGGCACAGGTCACCGCGGGTGAGGGGGGGTGCCAGAGCGGGCGGATAGTGTGTGCTGCTGTTGCCAATAAATCGAGGGCGTATAGGCATGTGTAGGGGTGGTGGCAAAGAGGGGAGGGGGGGTCTGTGTTGTCGTCGAGCGAATTCCAGGCATTTTATGCTGAATCACGAATTGCATTAGACAAGGCTCGCTCCCGGTTCTCTGTGGTTGGGCTTTGCCAATTGGATTATCACATGTCCTGCCCCGTGTGGCAGGCGAGCTTGCCCCCCCTCCCCCATTCTCGCCTCCCTTTGCCCCACGCCCACTGACACTTTTCATTAAAATTTTGCGCTCGCACGTTGAACGCAAATGGCATTGGGCATTGCTTTAAACAGCTCCATCAATGCCAGAGCCCAGCTACAATCCCATTGCCCCCCCTTGCTGCACCGCCTCACTCTCTCATTCTCTCTCTGTCACACACTTTTTCGCACTGTGTCTCGGTAGCGAGGAATCGAAGTAATCCAGCAGCTGCACTGATAAATGTCAAATAAGCTTTGAGTGTCCTCTCGCTGTGCTCGGCGTGAAATGCTTTTTAAGCACTCGCACACACACTCACACACACTCACACACACTGGCACACACACTGGCACACACAGGCTTAAGAGCGATGTAAATGTGAATGCGAATCTCGCTGTCACTCTTCCCCTCTGCCCGCTGCCTCTGCTGCTGTCGATGGCCATGTCCATGTCTCGTGTCCATGCCCATGTCCCGGGCCATGTCGAGAGGGCGCATTACGAGCAAACAAAAATTTGCTCTGTCAACTAAATGTCAGAAAAATGGCCGGCAATGCGACTCGCTGCGGCTGCCACTGCCTCACTGCCTCGCTGCCTCACTGCCTTGCTGCCGCTGCTTGCCGAGGGTGCTGCTGCTGCCTCCGTATCCAGCCGCAGCTACTCCTTGATGCTGTCTCTGGCACGCACGCACTTGATCAATCATGCGAGGATGACGACGCTGCTGACAAGCTCGTGTGTCAGTGTGTGTGGTGTATGTGTGTGTGTGTGTGTGCGGTGTGTGTTGTATTTGCATTGATGACAACTACATGTCCGCAACGGCAACGCCAGACGACGACGCTGACGATTATGGAGCACCTGCGGGATGCCGAACGATTTGCACAAAATGTAGGCACTGCTTCTGCCTGTCTCTAGTTTGTCCTTCATCTGTCCGTGCGTCCATCCTTCCTCTGCCAGTCTGTCTGTCTGTCTCTCTGTCCGCGCTCCACTGTCACCTTGCACACGCCGCATATTAATAAGCCCTTTGGCAGGGCCGTAACTAATGGTCTGCCATTCGTTTCAGCCTCGCAATCGATGGCCATTAACCACCCCCGGCCTGCTCCAAATACACCTCACTCTTCCCTGATAGTAACCCGCGGCGTTTAACCGCCACCCGCGAACACTCTAAAGTACTTCGTAATGGCAAAAAATTATAGAAAACGAATGCAGAGACGCAGCAGCAGAGGCAGAGGCATCAGAGGCAGGGGCAGAGGCAGTGGCAGCACTGGCAGCAAATCCAAACAAATGTTTGAGCTTTTAACTGGGATTATCGACGCGATATTTATGCGCATCATTTTTCTTTAAGCTCAAGTGGTAGATTTACATCTGGGCGGCACTGTTTCAACTGCTCACACCTACAGGCAGACAGGCAGGCAGACAGAGGGACAGAGGAACGCGCAGTCAGGCAGGCAGACAAGCAGACGCACATTTGCCTGACCGCAAACAAAGCTTAGCAAAAAGTGGAGAAAAATGCAGACAGAGTTCTATTTAAATTGAGAAATGTGGGAGAGACAAGCAAAGCCCATCATTAGGCTATTTTAAATGGTCTATTATTGGATTTGTTATAAATACTTAGGAGTTTCGAAAGTATATAATCGTTATACGAACTAGGAATAAAATAAAATATGTCTGCTTATTGAGTTTACTTTGCTGCAAATATTATATTGAGTCGTTGCATAAATAGAACAAAATATTAAGCAAATTTAAATACAGTTTTATACAGCAAAGAACACAAAGTTCAACATTTTGAAGCTCTATAAAATTCCAAAATACTCGCGTTGCATAGCAGCTTCCTAACTAAATTGAGTTACTCGCCAGACGAAAGAGAGTGAGGGGGACAGATATATTGTATGTGCCTCCACTGTGCCGTAGCTCTAACTTTGCCAACAGACAGTGGATTAGTGTCCTTCCATGACCCAACTGGTTTCAGTCTAGCGTTCGCTGCTGCGGCGCGTGCTGTCCTCACACATTACCTTACACACACACACACACACACACACATGCAGTGTGCGAAATACATTGAAAATTAATTAAACCGCAGGTTGAAACCTTGTTAACAAGATGCTTAAAACAAAAAGCTTTCAAACGAAAACAACAAAAGTGGTGACCCTCCCTGGTCCCAGGCCCGTGACCCTTGGGCTGAGAAATGCGCATTACGCATACGCAATGTAGGCAGCGTGTGAAAAATACTTTGAGCAAAAGTTTGAGCTACAAAAATAGCAGTGAAAGTAAAAGTAGCAAAAAAACATGTTAAGCCTAAACGAGGAGAGGGAGGGAGAGTGAGAGGGAGAGAGTGTGTGAGGGGAGGCAGGACTTCCCCCATCAGACTGTCAGAAGACCTTTTCCCATTAAGGTAAAACGCCTGCAAATTCCGACTTTGACCCCGACTCGACTTGAGCTTTGTTTTTGGCCCAACTTTATCAGACACCCAATTAAAAGGGCTTTATAACAATTAGAGCTAATAACACGCTTCAATTGTGCCAGCATCACTGCCTCATTGCCCTGCAGCGGCAACTTGCGCCCACGTTTAGCATTTTATTAGAGTGTTCTCTTATTTTTTTCTCTCGGCTTTCGTTTTGTTTGGTTTTTTTTTTGGGAATTCCTTTGCAGCTTATTGCCGGGTTTTTTATGTGCTGCCATTTGGGCGAAACTGCGGTCGCAATTAAAGCGAAAACCACAAGCAATTAGCAAATTGACAAGTGGATTTGTTTCTGCATTCGGCAATAGCGAAAGCGATAGCGATAAGTCTGGATTGGGCAATGGCTCTGGCGATGACAATGGCGTTTTGTGGTCGTAATTGTGCTAGTTACTCCCATAATTAAAAATCACTCGGCCTTTGTTTTGTTTGCGGGCGGAGGCGGCTGCACAACCGGATGAAGCCAAGCCGAGAGAGAGTCGAAAACTCGAGGCGAACTTCGGGACGAACAAAAAGTGCAGCGTAAATCTCTGAAATTTGATAAATTAGTTGTAAAACTAAAAAACTTTCTACGGCTGCCGCTGCTGCTGCTGCTGCTGCTTATCCGTCTGACTGCAAACTTTTTGGCCAAATGCAAAATCCAATTTTTCGAATGAAAAGTCAAACATGAGTTTAACTTTTGATCCGTTTGACTGCCTAAGCAGTCAACAGTCAACTTTACCCATCCTCCCTGCTCCCTCCACCGCTCCCTTACCCTCTAACTCCTTTTGCCAATTGAAATACTTCCCCATTCCAGCTGACATCAATTTGTGCACTGACTATGATGCACAGTCCTCCTGCAATCCCCCCAAAAGCCCAGTCCCATCAAGCAGTTCCGTCATCAAATCGATATTTCAATTTTGCGCACATTTTCAGCAACTAATTTGCAATCATTGCCGTTTTTGTTAATTTTAATTTGATTATACACATTATTCAGAATGCCCAACACGATTGCGCCGCTGGGGCCTGACAAGGGGCACATATCTACAAAATTTAAATCAAATTTGAGGGTCATCATATGTTGAACTTAATTCGAACTTTATGTGGGATTTACTAATCGAAAATATAGTTCTCAGTTAAATAGCAGGTCTATCGATTGCTAACTGCTTAATGTCTATCGATATTTATTTAGATTAGTACTTTATCGATAGTATTTTCTTATCGATATTTGTGGTTTATCGATAGTATTTGCTTAACGATAGTATATGCTTATCGATATATGTCCTGTATCGATAGTATTTGCTTATCGATAGTTGTGGTTTATCGATAGTATGTGATTATAGATAATATTTGCTTACGATAGTAGTGGCTTATCTAAAGTAGTTGAAGTCATTTTCGATAGTTATTGATAAGTGTTTATACTATTGTTATACCATTGTCAGATAGTTAACAGACTATTTTATCTTTTACTATCGTAAAAATCATCGTATAATCTATCGTAACATGAAAACTTTTAAAGAGTTGGAAATTCTTTCCAAATTGCATACCAGCAATTTGTTCAGTATAGTTTTTCCCAATTTTGTGCCTTTTCCACCCACTGTGCTATGTGACAGAAAGTGCCGCAAATGATAATCATTAAAAGCAATTTCCCTGCGCATATAGAAATAATATTTGCCGATTTCTGCTTGCATTTTATGCACGCGCTGTCGACGCATTTGCATTCGCATTCACATTCCCATTTTACGAATGGGAATTTTCTAAATTTACCAAATTCAAATCTAATTAACATTTGCAGACTAAAATCTATAATATATATATATGGGCAGTACTATATAGTATGGGCTTGAGTGTGTATAGGCAATAATGTAAAATGATACGTTCGGCTGCGATTGCGATTTAAAATTTGAATTTTAATGAGCTCCAATTGGCATTAATTGTCGGCAGCCCGCAGCGATGTACTTTGTGTGGGTTAACGAGTGGGATATGACTTGGTAATATTCATAATACTCTATGGGGGGGTGAAGGCATAGGAGTGTTGTTGTTGTTGTTGTTGTTGACAAAGTCATCGTATCGTTTGCGGGGCTTAAGTGACAATGCAACAAGCGAGGCGGCAATGCAGCGCAACAATGCCCAGTTGCATGCAACAACTCGCCAGGACAGACAACAGACTCACTCGCGCCCATTCACACACAAACACACACAAACACACACAAACACACACACACACATAGAGTATAGCATATGCCTGTGCCGTTGCAAACACATGCTCAATTGAATCGAAATTGAATTTGCAATTCTATGTGCTCTGCTCCGACACAGCTAACGCCATTTTCCTTGGGATGCGGCAAGCCCCAGCAACCAATTCGCTTTTTACTTGCTGCACTCACAGTGAGTGGGTTTTCTGAAATGCTTATGGCCTTGAGAACAATTCTATAAATACCATAAGCTATGCATAAATAGAAAGTATGAATGAACAGTAGCGTCAATTGGAATAGATTTTAATTAAGGAACAAGGTTTAATTAAACACTTTCAAAAGGTTTTAATGTACGAAGATAAGATATATTCGTAAAACAAAATCAAAGAACAAGAAATTCGGACTTGAAACTGTATTGAAATTTTTAAAAATATTTTATTACAATATATTGCAAATTTAGTTCATCTAAAATAATATCTTCTGTTTTTTATCAACTTTATTTTAATATTAATTTTTATAATTTCCTCTCTACAATTCCCTCCAAAAATATTTATACCTCTCACAGTTTCTTCTGATATAAGAGTATTCTACTGTCGACTCTGGCACTGCATGCGGCACATACTCGTTTTTTATGCTACCTCGACGGGCACTTGGCAGCTTCCTTTCACTGTGTGTGTGTGTGTCTGTGTGTGTGTGTAGACTCCATTCAATTCGCTTGCGCTTTGGACGATCTCTCATGTCGTTGTGCGTGCACGTATTTGTGTGTTTGCTTTCGCTTTTTTCTCCCTATTTGCATTTCGTTATTGAGATTGAGACAAAGCAGCACAAAAAACTGCTATCGAAGTAGACGGCGGCGTCGCTGCCGTTGCCGTTGCTGCTGTTGCTGCTGCTGCTGTTGCTGCTGCTGCTGCGGCTGCGTCTGCATTCAATCATCAATGAGTTTTTGCATTTTACACATTTCACTTGGATCATCTGAGGAGGAGAATCTGCAGCAGCAGCTGCTGCTTGTTGTAAGCACTTTGTTGGTTGACACGCCCCCAAGGCGTGCAAGTGTCAGCTATCTGTCTGCTCTCTCTTTCCCACTCGCTGTTGCACTCTCTTGGGGCATAATTGAAGCCCACATGCGAGCAGGAGCCGGGCCACTGATTGGCAAATCCAATCGAAAGTCTTTTGATTTATTGATTGATTGTCAAAGCGATTTCAGTTTGCTCGACTTGGCTGCCAACTAAATTTGTCCTACAGCATAATTAAAATGCAAATACGTGGCAACACACACATACATATGTGCTCGCTCTATCTCTTCGTCTCTTTCTCGATTTAAGCAACGTTGCATGCAGCATGTTGCATGTGCTGTTCACTTTTAAAATATTTCTTCCATTTCGAGTTTGTTGTTGCTTTATGGCTGCGCCCACTCGACAAAATGATTTGTATGTCAGACGAGGGAATAACACACAGTACAAACAAACAAACACACACACCCTCTCAGGTGGAGCATATGCTAAGCGCCGCAAAGTATGCCGCACTTTTGTTTGAGCTTGCATTGAGGTAAAGTGTTGTTGCCTCAGATGCCCCCTTTGCTGCCTTGCTGCCTTGCTGCCTTGCTGCCTTACTGCCCTGCTGCTACTGCTGCCTACGTTGCGGCAACTGTGCTTTTCCTCTGGCCAAATGCAAATGCCATTTCACAAGGACAAGTGGTCCAGCAACAACAAAAGTTGCAACTACAACAACAACAACAACAAGTAAAAACAGAACCTGCAATCGCATTCGACAAACGTTTTTGCTCATTAGAAAAAGCATTGCAAAAAGTCATTTGGCTGATGATTTTTCGGACTAAGCTTGCTATATCTGCCTGGTATAATAAAAACAGATAGAAGTAAACACTCTGGGAAAGTAATGCTAATTAAGTCTCATGCAGTTGCATGTGGAGTAAAAGCTTAAAGCGAACAAAGGTTTCCTGGCAAAACAGAAGAATTAAGACTCCTCATATATTTCATGTTTTAGAAATTCGTTTGTAATAGATATAGGCAACCTAACAAAGTACGTCTTAGGTGCAGATCCCTTTGATTTAAAAGACTTCTAGGCAAATTTGGTAAACAGGATACTTTAAACCGTGCAAATCCTTAAGTTGGGATATAGTATTTGTATACCAACGACCTAGTAGGTATATAGTCTTTGTTAAACTTTAAAAGTTAAGTCCTGGAACTGCCCTTCTTTCATTTCAATTATTATATTTGCATAAACTGTAGAAATGTTAAAGATACTTGTATGTACAGTATGAACTTAGACATCATAGTAAATGAAAGATACATACAGTCTCTCTCGTTTTATAGTATGAAAACATAACTGCTCAAATGAACATTTGTATACATTATTATTAAGGCACATTATCTACAATATAATATTATTTTTGTAAGCTAAACATAAGCTTAAGTTCAGAAGGAACTGAACGATTCCTTGTGACTATAACAAAAATAAATCAAAAAAAAAAAAAAAAAAAAAAAAAACTGGCACAGTCAATAATCAAAATAATAATAATAATAATAATAAAATAATAAAAAGTAGTTAAATCTATTATTTAATTTCAGTACAAACAAATCATAAATACTTCTTAAGAAGCGCCTTAAATTCTTCAATCTTTTCCAGCTAAAGCCTTCTTTGTTATATTTCACAATTCCAATTTGCGTGTTAATCCTGGTGAATGATTCGCCAAGTTTGTCGCGTATTATTTTCATATGCCGCGTGGGTAGTTCGAGTAGTTGTAGAAGTTGTAGCCTGCTGATGCCTAAGGCCAGCAGGAGTTGATAAGTTTGCCGGGTCAGTGCTGAGTAATGCCATGCAAAGTGCTTGCTGCTGCTGACCCAGCGACGACTTGGGTCCAGAACGCACGTTGCACGTTGCGTGCTCCATGCTCCATGCTGCAAGTACTGCAAGCACTCTCTCCTCATTTTCAGCTTTTCTTAGCAAATTTGCAAGGATATTTAAACTGTTGCGAAGTTTTTACGTGCGCCGTCATAGTTTGAAAGCTACTTTGAGCCCCCCAATTCCCCCAACCCCCTTCGATCCCATTCCATTCACTGTCCCCGGGCCGGGCATCGGTGGAGGTTTATGCAGCTGCATAAATGTTACTTCTACTTACGTAAATTACAAAATAAAGTTATTACGAAAAGTAATTTAAGTTAAAAATTTTTCGTGCGCCGCCAAGTTACCCGCGAAATTGTGCAGCCAACTGGCAATGCCACAGTTTCCTTTCCTTTGCGTTCCGTTCCGTTCCTGTCCTTTTGCCATCCACAAAAAATTATACGCTTTCTCCTTTTTTACATGTGCAACAACGCATGTGCTGCAGGCTGGGGGAGACGAAGTGGGGATGTGTGCCAAGGGACTTGGTGTCTGCTCGCGGTGTCGCCTTGTGCAACATGAAATCAGGTAACAAGTTGCGAAATAGTTTTGGCCCGCAGCTTTCTGTGCTGCTCCTAATGTTAACTTAAAGCTGTAGGCAGCTTGAGAAACTGCAAATCAATTTGCATTCAAAATGGAAAAGGGACTTGAAGAGTTCTTATAAAGTGCAAGCGATACAATCCGATAAATACCAGCTGGGTATGAGTGCCAGGGGACTTGGTGTCTGCTCTGGTTTGGTGTCTGCTAAATAGTTTGGCCCCACAGCATTTAGTACCGTTCTTAAAGTGAACTTACAGCTTTAATTAATTTACATTAAAACTAAAAAAAGATTTGCAGAATACTGCAGCCTATGCACTGCGAGAAATACCAGCTGGGAAAATTATCGAATTTAAACTTAAAGCGAGAAAATTCTGTTAATCTTGGGTAAATTCGAGACTTAAAAATTCCAACATGTTATTAATTAATGCCTAGTATGTTAGGTATAAACAATAAATATAAAAAATCAATCAGCAATATAAATCAATATACGAGGGTCGTTTGATAAGTCCGTGACTTTTTGAATAAAATATATTTTTTTCGTCAAAGAAGCGTTTTATTTCTCAACATAATCTCCTTTTAGCTCTATACATTTAGTCCAGCGTTTTTCCAATTTTTTTATTCCTTCCAAATAATAGGTTTTCTCAAGGCCCTCAAAATAGTCGTTTGTTTCTGTGATGACCTCTTCATTTGACCCGAATCTCTTACCGCCGAGCCATTTCTTCATGTTTGGAAACAAAAAATAGTCAAAGGGGGCTAAATCTGGAGAATATGCTGGATGGGGTAGCAGTTCGTAGCCCAATTTATGAAATTTTGCCATGCTGACTACACACGTGTGCACCCGTGCATTGTCCTGATGGAACAGCACTTTTTTTTCGCCAAATGCGGTCGTTTCTGCTTCAAATCAATATCGAATCTGTCCAAAAGCTCTGAATAATATTCGCCGGTGATCGTTTTACCCTTTTCAAGGTAATCGATGTGAATGATACCTTGTGCATCCCAAAAAACTGTGGCCATGACCTTGTTGGCCGACAGACCCACCTTGGCCTTCTTTGGTGCACGTTCACCCGGAGAAACCCACTGTCTTGATTGTTCTTTGGTCTCTGGTGTGGTGTGGTGGATCCATGTTTCGTCTACGGTAACGAAACGGCGCAAAAATTCGTTTGGATTGCGGTTGAACATCGCCAAACACTCCTTTGAAATGGTCACAGGGTTGCGCTTATGGTCGTGTGTGAGCAATCGCGGCACCCATCGCGCGGAAAGCTTTTTCATGTCCAAATATTCATGTAAAATGTGATGTACCCGTTCAGTTGAGATGCCTACAGCCTCAGCTACCTCACGCACTTTCATTCTCCGATCATCCAATATCATTCCATGGATTTTGTCGACGATTTCTGGCATGACGACCTCTTTTGGGCGACCTGAACGTTCGGCATCACTTGTACTGGTACGACCACAACGGAACTCAGTAAACCATTTCTTAACCATTGAAATTGATGGTGCAGAGTCCCCATAATATTTATCAAGTCTTTCCTTGGTTTCGGTGATGGATTTTTTACGCAAAAAATAATGCTTAATTAGCACACGAAATTCACTTTTTTCCATTTTCGTTAAAATTCACGAGATCGTCTGCTTTCAATGCCTATAAAACGCAAACTAAGAAACGCAGCTTTCTCAAAATTTTACAGTCAGCTGTTAATCGATAACTGCTGACAGGAGCAGTGTTGTATTTAGAGCAGGTGCGCGGCAAATACAAAAAGTCACGGACTTATCAAACGACCCTCGTAATTAAATGATCATTTATATTATATATGATCTTGGGAGTTTCCCTATCGTTAGACCTAATCAGCTATAATAATAAGTGCATTCTGGAGTGACCATTTAGCATTTCGAGTTCTGGGAAATGCCCATTAACCGCACAAAAAATGCAAATAAATAAGTAATACAACCTGCTTGTACTACTTATAAAAGACCATTTTGGAAATCAAATATTATTCTGTGTCTGAGAGACATTGAAAACAGTTCGTCTTAGCTCGCGGTGTATACTTGAACAATGTGCCTTCTTCTTCTTCTACGAATGCTGTCAGGATACGGTTCGAAATGTACAGTTGAACCCGGAGTCCTTGGAACGTGTGTAAGCGGAGCGAACTGTTGGACTGACGCAATACCTTTCACATGCGGCAATTGTTTTATCCTGTTGTCCACCACTAAGTTACCGACCCCCGGTAACGCCAGCCAAGATGCAACAATTTCCCTGTGGCGAAACTCCCATGATGCATTGGGCAAGAGTAGTGGGTGGCGTACCGATCGAACCAAATGTGTACAGTTGGACTGACAGTCTTGACTACGGTAATAAGAAGAATTCATGATCACAATAAATAATCGAGTTGATTAAACGATGTTCCCTTCTGTGTCAGTGTAACCACTCAGATCTCAGCTATTTTACAAGCTAGATATCCTGTATTCTATTGTATATTCCTTGCCTTGCCTTGCTTACTGCTCACGCAAATCGGAGAATTGTTATAAGAAAGCAGTGTACACTAGTCAACATTCTCTACTTCGGCATTCATATAGATTGGTCTGCATATTTGAGGTGCAACGTATTTATAATCGTTGTAAACTATTGTGCGAAGGGTACTTTAACGTCGAGCATGTTCGACCGTTTGTTTGGTTTGTGCTTTTTCAGGTTTCTTTCTGTCTGTAGCTCAATGCTTTGCCCTCGACTGCGCTTGGGTGCTTAAAACTCAACAGCTTGGTCACGCTTAATCAATGGCCCAATAAACAAACAACGACAATAACAACAATCCCACACAACTCTCTCGTTTTCTCCTTCTCTCTCTCTCTCTCTTTCTCTCACACCTGCATCCAATGTGGAGCAACAAAACTGTAAGCAATTGCACAAACCTGTAATGTCACTCGACTTTTCCTGTTGTTGTTGTTGTTGTTGTAGTTGTCCCCACTCACCTCCTAGTTGTTGCAGCAGGCACTGCGAAATCAAGTTGAAAGTTGGCTGTGCAACTTGAGGTGCAAGTGTCGTGTTTTTGTCAACGGGCCAACAGCAGCAATTTCCGTTTCCTGTCCTGTTCATCCCGTTGATGAAAAAAAAAGCCCAAGCCGAGTCGAGCGAGGCCAGTGTAAAAGTTTAGATTACAAATTCGCATAGCAACACTGGTCAACCGGGCCAGCAGTTGATTTACAGTTTACAGTTGCCGTTGCCTCTACCGATGTCGGTTCTGTTGTTGCTTTCGGGTTATTCCCATTTATTTTTTTGTCCACCTTCCCCCTTCCCCTCCCCTGTGACTCCGCTCCACATGCTGCTTCTCTCGGCCAGCCAGGCGCATGTTTTGTGGTCATTCTGTGTGCTGCAATTGGAGCAGTTGTTGTTGTTGTTGTTGTTGTTGTTGCTTCTCTTGGTTTGTTGTACTTTTTGCCAGTTTCAGTCATGCGTGCCACGTGCTACGCTTTGATGTGGTGCCCGCTCCCTTGCCTCGTGCGCCCTGCCTAAATAAACTTATAGTAATAAAAACGAGCAAAGCAAAAGCAAAAGAAACAAAAAAAAAGAGAAGAAAACACAAGCAGAGAAAGAAAACATCACAAATTCGCACACGGCGAAGGCTACAAATGCTGCTTGTACATTTGGCTAAATTGGACTCAGCGAAAGCCACTGTCGCACACACACACGCACACAGACAGTCACTCACTCACACACACACACACACACAGATATACTGCACAAGTTTGTAAATATTTTATGCAAAAACACAAACACACACACACACATGATGAGGCTTCGTCTCGGCCGCAGCTACCTGAGAATGTTTTTCGACACATCTGCACACTCGCATCAAATAATATTTACTTTACCATCACACACACACACACACACACACACACACTGACACACAGATACTGCTTAGATAGCTGTAACTCAGGCATACGGTTCATTAGGCGGCTCAAGAGCCTCACACAAATTGTAACTCAAAAGTTGTTGCTTAACTCGAGGCAGTTAAATAAATTTCTTAATGTCTCGAGTTGACTTCAAAAAGAAGTTTCCCGCTCCGCACTGCCAATCAGCACTTTATATGGACCTGCAAATGAACAAGCCCCGATGTTGTCTTACAGAATTATTGTGCTCCTAACTAAAGACTTTAAAGAGCTTAGCAAATTTCATTGATGGAAATATTGGCATGGCAGCCTGGCTTAAAAAGCAACTCAGAGAGAGATTAGCAAATAAACTTCACTTATATTTTCCAAATAAAGTAACCTATTTATAATATTCAAAAAACACAAAAGTTCAAAGTTTTAAAGTTGTTTATTTCTTTGTATTAATTTCCTTATGATATTTTCGCACATGGGGTTTACGGGCAAGAAGAAGGCTCAAGCGAACACACCCTACTGATCTGCCTAGCAGATTTATCTAAATGTACTTAATTTTTAACATTTTCTTTCACCCTATTTAGGTTTATTTATGTAAATATGTACATATTATTTAGAAATAAGATTTTTACTATAGTACAAGTTATTAAATATTGTATCAGTAAGTTAAAAATAAAAAAAAAAAACGTATACTTTATATTTTTTCTTTAACTAATAGGATTTTCATAGTCGAGTAAGTTAGAAGTCTAACTTATGAATCTTACTTATTCTACAAGACTTCTTTTATGTACAGGGTATTTCAGAGTCGAGTAATTTAGCAGTCCAACTTAGCAAAGCAATTCTCAAATATGTCTCCTGCAGATATTCAATTTGAAATCGAAGTCAAATCGCTTTCCTACTGCGACTCAATGAAAACTGAGCATTCCCCTAGTAGAGGTAGGCAAAAGTGGGTTGAGAATGTGATGGGCACAGAGTAACGGAATGCTCCCACTCAGCTGGTGCACAACGAGCTGGGTCCATAAATAAAGCAGGCTAATCAGCGCTGCCATTGGCAGCATTATTGTCACGTATTATTTTACATTTGTCCGCATTTGCATTCGTTCCTCTGCCTCAACTCGTTGTGGACGTGGATGATGCTGGTTATCGATGTGGAGTTGCCAATACGAATGCAGATCTGACTCTGCGTGTGTGTGTGTGTGTCGTTGCAAATATGGATGTTGATGTCCGTCTTGGCAAGTGAACACATAAATTTCAGCAGAGACGACTGGAAAAGGCTGCGGCAAAAGGGTATGCAAAGTGGGAAGTACTTTTTAAAAAGGTATTTTGATTTTCAAATAAAAAATATTTATTTAAAGGTATTTTTATTTATCTTATAATAATTGTTTATAATTGTATACATGTTAAATAATATTCATAGCTGTGCATAATATTTATAATATTTTTCGTAGCGCATTCAAAGTTCCGCATGCCTTGTCAAGCTTGCTTCAACTTGTTATTTATTTACAAGCTGCAAGTGAAGTTCACTTTGAAGCAACGTATTGCCAACTTCAGTTGGTGTTGTTATTGGGTTCAAGGATAACACACAGACAAACACGGACAGGCAGACACTGGCAGACATTGCGACACACAGTGAGCAGCAGGTAAGTATCGCGACATTATTACCGCATCCATATGCGATGTGCTCCGCTCGTCTCAATTCGATTTGTTGCATTGTTGGCACATCGCTGGCAATTTTGTTGTGAATTTGCTTAGCGCTGTTGTTGCCTGCAACTGTCGCAGCCACTCGGAAGCAACAATGCAACAACGAGTTGTGATCACAGTAGCAAGAGTTCACTTCGCGAGTGACTTTGTGGGCGTGTCCTGCGTGATATCTGTAAGTTTTCTACATTTGCTCAAGATTATCAACTTTACAATCCATAACTTCATATGCCCTAACTCCTTCTCCTTTTTTATATTTCATCCAAGGCTGTTACGCTGTCAATTTCGAGTCAGAAAACACACATCAATTGCTTAATGTCTGCTGAGATTTGTTTTGATTTACGAAAACGCGCCACGTTATAAAACTTTAACGCAGCGAAGTGTGCCCGGTGGAATACTCACACACACTTACACCTGCACACACTCCGAACATGACACAATCACGGTAATTGTGAACTTTTTGGCAGTGCAAAGTGGGGAAAAAAGAAGTGCGCGCTCTACTCGCTAAAGCCGACAGCGCCAAGCGAAGATTTACTTCGGTTTGGCAAAGCTCCCACAAATGTTTGTGCGAGTGTGTAGCTGTGAGTGTGTGTCCATGAGATATATGAGCTGTGGCGCACAGGAAAATAAAATAACAGACTCGCGTCATAATTTACACGGGTGTGTGTGTGTGAGTGAGTGCCCCCTTTCTCTGCACCCAGCTCAGTTGTGGGGTCAGCAGTTGGCAGGGAATATTGTTGGCACTCCTCGCCGGGCTAAAAAGTGTGAAACGTTGATAAGATATAAAACGGAACGTTGTCACACACACACACACACACACACACACACACAGCAAGCTATTAGCCTCAGTTCGAGTTGGTCTGTGGCGGGTGGTCTCATTAGGCCCGTCTCGGGGTTTATGCAAATTATTCGGCTTTCTTTCCTTTCAGCGAGAGGCAACTTAATCATGCATGTTTACACGCAAGTACAAAACTCAAACAACAAACAAAGCAACAAAGCGTGCCACGAGATGTGTATAAAGGAAACAAGATACAAGACACGCCTCTCTTCCTTACTCCTGCCACCTCCCCCTCCACCAACGCGTTGATATAGCCATGCAAAGGGTTGCGGGCCTAATCAACGCGCGCATGCCAAAACACAAACAGTTAACTGAATTAAGTTTGTTTACAGCCATTTTTGCATAGCTAATTAGAGAGGGGGAAGTGGAGTGGAGAGGGTTTGCGGGAATGGGGCAAGTTGAGTCCACACCTCTGGATCAGTTTTCCCCTTCTCATTCTAAGCTTACTCCAAGTTCGTGAAAGAAAATCGTCCCACTTCTTTTGAGGAACCTCCCCAATTTCGCCTCTAGGCTTCAAAAGACAAGTACGGAGTCTTTTGTTCGAGTACAGTAAGTGTTAAATATTTCTGGCATATCAGCTAGTCCGGCGGAGTATTCCTCCCTTGTTTTATTGGTCTATTTATACATAAATCTTTACTTTGTTGTTATGCATTAGATAATTGTAAGGGGAAGAACAAAAGCATTTGGGATTAATTACGTTTAAGAATTCATAGAGTATTTTAGGATCATTATTGTACTTTATTTATAATTAATAGTTTTTGAAGAGGTATATACTACTTTCTTTCTACCACCGCCACACTTCTTGGATTATTATGGAAATTATAAATAAATTCATAGACATTACATTAATTATTGTCTTAAAAACATTCTAGTTATTCAATTTATTACTATAAACCCAAGCCAGAAACAGCGGCTTAGTTCGAAAACTTATAAATACACAAATAAAATAATAATGCCCAAAAAAGTATGCAATACTTTTACTCCAACACTTTTCCTTCAGCATTTGATATGCATCATATAATTTAAATATTTTAATAGTCACTCGGCCAATTAACTGTTACAAAAATACTGTTCAATCAGTGTATGATTTCTGTTTCGCATCCCACGAGAGTTTCCGAGTGTCTCTCTGTCTTGGAAAGACAAAACTTTTGGTCTTGTTTAGGATTCCGCAAAAGTTGCCATAACGAACAAAGTTTTACAGAAGCGAAGGCAGAGGCAGCGGCAGCGACAGAGACTGAGGCTGCTGAGGCTCAGGTGCAGTCGTCGTCGTGGGGCACGTAAAATATGGTTGGCAACAATGTGGAAATAGTGGAAAAACTGCCGCTTGTTTTATTTATGCATTTTTAGCAGTTTGTCCTCTCATGACTCTTGAGTCGAATTCTGAGCGGCAGCGCGCGCACTTTTGCTTCCTTTGCCACTCGTCACTTTGGCAGACTTTGTCTCATTTTTTATTTAAACAAAAAACTTTTGCCCATGCACAAAACTTTAACCTTTTTTGTGTTTTTTTCTTGTTGTTGCTTTTTTGTTCGTTGCAAAATTACCTAAAGAGTCCAAGTGGGTCGGGCAAGGGAAACAGAAACAGCAGCATAAACAGAAACAGAACAGGGATCGCTAGCTGGTTATAACTTTCCATTGCTTCTTCTTGCTCTTCTCCTTCTGCCTTGTAAGTAGCACAAAAGTTTCTGCAAATATTATTAAATAAGCAAACTCGCGACAAGAGAACTGAAAAACTGAAACAAAAAAAAAAAAAAAAACTGAAAAATATTATAAAAATTGTCACAGTCAAGCAGCGGAATTATTTATGTTAAGTTTTAATTTTTGACATAATTTAAAGTGAACAAAACTATTTTTGACTTTGTGCAAAGTTTGTTGAAATTTTGCAGGAAATAAAGGCTAAAGTCAATTTTGCATAAAAGCTTTTAAAATTGGATAAACAAAAGAATTTTGTTTTTTTTATTACTATTAATATTATTAATAAAAGAATTAAAATCCAATCGAAGAAACAAATTTGAAATACTTTTGCAATTATTATATAGTTTAAATTGATATAAAATATATAACAATTATTTGCTTTTGAAGTTTTCTTAATTTTTGATTTATTTTTTATTTATAATTTATGTGATTCCACAAAATATTGACAATTTAAGTCGATCCTGCATTGGTTCCTCAAGTAATTAAAATAATAGGCAAGCAGCAAAGTGGGCAAGGAGGACACTCGAAAGAGAGCGTAAAAAAATAAAGAAATTGGGCGCTCGCTGCTCGTAAATGTCCTGACAATGTAGTACACCATCCATCAGCCGTCAATTGTATGCCAACTGCCAACAAATCAAACTGTCATCCAACTCAGCCAGACACATCTGAGCAACTCAAGTCGAGAGTCGGCCGAGTCAGTCGCATCGAGTTGCTCGACTCGTTGGAGCGTGCAACCAGTGCAAAAGTATTTCTGGAGCGGCATATTTGAAATTATGCCACATGCATTGGCATTGGGGCGCTGCTGCCACCGAGACTACTGCTGCTTTGTGCCACATACGTATACTATATGCACTGGCATCTATTCAGGCAGGCAACCAATCCAACCAGCAAGTCAACCAGTCAACCATTCCCTCGTCCGTCTGTCCATCCGGCTGTCTGGCTATCTATCCAGACCGTGTCTCGTTGCAGCTGTCAGCGCTCTATTTTGCAGTTCATCATCATTGTCATTGACAGTTTCGAGTGGTTACAATGGCAAACAGGGTTGCCAAGCGCCGACAGGGGCAGGCAGAGAGTGAGAGAGAGAGGGAGAGCACTTGTCCGGGCTGTGACTGCATTGCTTTCGATTTATTTGGGCCTGCAAGATTTATGCGCATCAGACATGGCAAATTGCCAGAAACAGCGAAATTAGTTACAGATTTCAATGTTTAAAGATATATCGAAGTTCTGTTTAAAATAGGCAAGAGGTGTGAGAGAGGGAGAGAGAGGGAGATAAGCGAGCAGCTCTTTGTGAAATAGGAAGCACTTGGCGCAGAGCTAATAATAGCGGAGTGGGCCACGGATTGCCATGACACCTTCGGGACGAATTTGAATTTCGGGACTGGCGGAAATTGATGCTATTACGGTTACGCTGGCGATGGCAGGCGAGAGCAGCAAAATCGCTTGAGGTGTAGTTTAATTTTTAAGGCAAAAGTCAATGGCAAAAAGAAAAGTGAAAGCGCAGAGGAAATGTATTAACGGAGAGGCAGCAAGGGAAAGAGGGAGAGGCAGCCATATAGTGGGGGCGGGGAAGAGCTGATAGACAGACACATACATCAAACGACGGGGCGACTGACAGACAGACCGACTGAGGTATGGCCTCCACAAGGCACATCAGTCAATATCTGTGCAATTGTGTGCGTGTGTGTGCATGCATGTGCGTGTTGAAATTACGCAGCTTTGCGCAAGTGTGCGAATCGGTCGGCCCATTGAACTTTCACAGAAATCCGGCCAAAGCGAATCTACATATTGATAAATGACCTCTGTCTGGGTGCGAGAGGGGGCGGGGCGGAGGCGTTCACATAAAAATCGATGCCTCGATGGATGTCACTTGACATACTTGATGGGTGTGTGTGTGTGAGTATGTGTGTGTGTGTGGATTAAAGTTCAGCGCCAGGCTTAAGTTCCGGTTTTGATTTCATTTAATCAGTTGACAATAATTGCAGCACGGACGCGTGCATTGCAGCGCGTCATTAACGAACCTTTAAGTGAGTCGCAGAGAGGCAGCACTTGCAACAAATGGTGGCAGTGCAAAAAAACTCAGACAAACTTCATCAAAATGCAACCAACGATGAACGACAGTCCAAGTGTAAAATAATTACTCGGCTTTTTGCATTACTTGCACGGCTTTTCTGACGCCTGCCACATGCCACATGCTGCACGCTGCTTGCTGCTTACTGCCACTCGCCGCCTGCCACTCGCCACTAGCCACTTGTTTTACGGCCGAGTAATTAATTAAATAAGCGCCTTGACCCGCAGATATATTGAATTGCCTGCTGAATCTCCACTGATTGACTTTTGCTCTGACCATCCGCACCCTGCCACGCCCACCCGCCACCGCTCCCGCCCAACTGCCGCGATTATTCAAGCAGTGCGCGTAGCTGTCGTATTTAAAATACAATTTAAATTGAGTTCAACACATTCCATTAAGCGTGCGGGGCAATTGCATTAAAAATGTCGCTGCGTTTTCCACTCAATTTTTTATTTCACTTCGCCTTGAATCAGGCTCAGCAGTGCCACCAGAGAGTGACCCGTCATGCTGCAACAAGCTACATACGAGGTAGTTAAGGAGAAGAGGTTTTTTATTCTGAAAACTCAGTTTTTCATTGGTTCTTCTTAGCTCTTTATCATTCCTCTCAGTCTTTTCAATGTATCAAGTCACAAAAATAGTCTTGATTATCTTTTATATATTTTTCCGTTACCTTACCCATTTCAATTCAATCAATACCGTTAAAAAAGGTCTTCATGATGATCTGTCAGCATGTCTTACTGATCTGGCAACCATTAGAGGGTTTCTTTTGACTTGAGTTGATGAAATATTAGCTAAAGTGTTGGTAGAAATAGGTGTGGAAGGAAGGAGGTCCGTCCTACATAAGTTTAATTATTAATACAACTTAAGATCTTATAAATACATCGATTTGTGATATATTCATGAAATATTCGATACATATTTAATCTTTTATCGATTAATGAATAATGTAATTAATGATATATAGTGGTAACAGCACTTTCATTGGAATTCCCCAAGGGAATCCTATATTAAGACAATTACAAACCATCAGCATCTCCACTGATACCGCCCATAAGCAGCTGCCTTCATCAGTTTTAGCAAAAGTTTGCGCCTTCAGAAAACTGTTGCCAATTAACAGTTAGCATTGCACTTGGTCATTATTACGTCTGTCATACGCTCGTTTCGGCCAAACTGCATTTTATTGTCTTCCTTGGAAATGGCCGAAAAGCCCATGTAAATAACATTCAAATTGGCCTGGCTTTGTTGCAGTTGCTGCAGAGCCGAAGCAGAGAACAGAAATAGAAACAGAAACAGCAACAGCAACAGAACAAGGGAAACTTGCTAAGTAGTTGGCAACTTTTATTGCCAGCCCAACATGATCCAAATGCTGGGTTTAGTTGGCCTTCAGACGAGTGGTCAAATATTGTGTAATCCCCACTGAGTCCCCATCTCTCTCTCTCGCTCTCTCTTTCTGAGATTTTTAAGCTTGTTGCGAGAGCGTGTACAGTTGCTAATTGTGCTCTGCTGGGGTGCTGGCTCTGCTCTCTCACTCTCTCCCCTCTCTGTTTCTCCCTCTGCACGTCGTAATTGGAATTGGAAGTTTGTTCATAAAGCGCATACGAAATGCAGTTGGTCCCAAGGGCCCTTGGCATCGACAAGGCGTACTTCACATCTGTCTTGGGCAATGTTCAGTGAAAGACAAGAAAGACACAGAGAGAGAAGGAGAGCAAGAGAAGGAGCGAGAGAGAGAGCGACAGACAAACCGCACGGCAGCACACACATGAAATTATAACATTTAATTTTTAATTATGAGTGCTATTAACATGCCTGAAAGTTCTCGCCGCAGGCAGCCATAAAATGAATGGCAAAATAAAAAGCCTGCACAGACAAAGACAGACAGAGATAGAGACAAGAGAGAGAAAGAGAGAGATGCACTTGCAATGATTATTTTGCATTTAAAAGCAACGGCGGCAGCAGCAGCCAGCAGCTGTGGCCCCTTAAATGTCGACTGCCAACTAATTATGTAGAATAATGAAACAATCATGGAAAATGCAGTCTCCTCCCTCATCCCCTTCTCAACCCTTTGCCTACATTCTCATGCCAAATTTCTTGCGGGGCATTTGTAATAATAATGTTTATTATAGTTTTTCGCGTCGTGAAATCACAAGATTTTTTTGTCGTATCTGTTTGGATTCGATTAAATGCGAGGCTATTTTGGCAAATTATAAGTCACAATTTGTGGCGTGTTTTATTTTTGCATATTGCAAAAAACAATAAACAGAACTCGCTGCTGGTGCTGCTGCAGATGCCACATTTGATTTATGGCAGGTCGAGCGACTGCCTCGCCAGTTGGTTTTATTTCATTTCAATTCATTTTTTGTTGTTATTTATCGATAGTTTTTGTTGCACGGTTAATGTAATGCGAGCACACTGTCTGCAAACAGTACACGCATGCATTTTTCAGCAAATATTTGTGTGAGTGTAAGCGCGTGTGTGTGTGGGTGTGTGAATTTCAGGTGTTGATGCATTATTAATGCCATTTTAAATGCCGCATTTAATATCTAAAAAGTCTCTTTAATTTGGAATTTAATTTGTAATTAAATTAATGCCAGCGACGCGTGGCTTTCGCTAGTTATACACACATATTTTTATGCGTTCATTGTAATTTACTTAAGCATACAATATTTGGTTAACAACGAATTTCCATTTGCCTTTTCAAATAATTTCCTACGTAATGAATTGATGTCGCATCGGTTTACTCGCGATTCCGCTAATGCAATTAGCGAGGGTGTCGCGAGAGACAGAGAGATGGGAAAACAACGTACTATAAATCCGTCTGGCAACTTGTAGCTGTCAATTCCCTGTGCTGCAACGCGGCGTATACGCAATGCTCTGACATAAACTTATCATCGCAATCAGCGTTGGAGGTAACGCAGCACAACTTTGTCCACACTTCCATCATCCCGATCATTGCTATAATCACGCACATCATCATCATCATCAGCATCATCATCATCATCCTCATCATCATTATAACTATACTCATTGGTAGCATCAATACTCCAGGGACTAATTAACTTGAAGAGCGCAAACCACCAGGTTCTTCTTGTGTGCGTGTGTGTGTGTGTGTTTAGCTTGTTTACGCGCATAAATTGCATTATTATCAGCATTATTATGGCAGTAAATTGGCTAACGGACTCGAAGCCATTCAGCCGGCTTAGCTCAGGAGATGCGGAAAAGCCTTCAAAGCGTCGCATCGCTTTTCATTTGTCAACAAGTGATTAAAGCTTTCTATGGACTTTGTTTTCGCTTGATATTATCTCTAGCTTTAACTGCTCTGTTACCTCCAATTAATTCCGATTTCCAGCTAAATGCATAAGCTGAAAGAAATTTCGACTGGGGAATTTCATACGCATCGATTGCAGATGGTGGAGACAATGCCTCGTTGCCGTGCTAATTAAATACAACTATCTATTTACATGGCCAGACACCAAAGTCAATGGCTTAATTTGCATAAATTTCAATGCAGCTGGACAGTGGCGTAGGCGACAAAGGGGGTTAACACAGTTGAACTTGTGAAGCAGTCGCAAATGGAATTTAGACTTGCAAATAAAGTAGTAATATTCATAATGCCCCCATTGCTGCCCCTTTAAGACTTTTTTTAAAATTCAAAATCTAAGATTCATAATTGCAACACTGTGAAGATAACAAAAAAATATGTAAAGAATATATAAATTTATCTAGATATCTCTAACGAAATTCGAATCTACCCCTTTTCACCTACGTCACTGGCAATAGTCATAACAAAACGGAAAATGCCATTTAATCATAAACAAAAAATCATCTATGATTGCTCATTGTTCATCCCCTTCGCCCCCCTTGGGTTAACTACGCCACTGCGTATTGTGTCGCACAGGTGAGGTAAAGCTTGTCATGGCAATGCGACTTGAAGGCATTGTTGCAGCGGCAAATGCTGTGTAAACACGCTTCCGAAGGATGCTAACAATTTGACATGGAAATAATTTAAATGTTAATTCGTTTATCGACTCTGTCTCTCTGTCTGTCTGTCTCTGTCTGTCCGTCTGACTGTCGAAGCGTGGGGGCTTTGTTATAAGCGCAGTAATTGGCAATCAGAGATGGGCGCACTTGAATGCTGCGCAAAAGTCAATTAGTCTTTATTAAGCAGGACCAACAACAACAACAACAACAACAACGGCAACAACGATAACAGGAACTGCCTCACTGGCTGGCGCGTAATGCAAATGTTGTGTCTTGTGTGACCCCACGACCCATAAAACTGCAGCCAGTTGTCAGTGGCAGCAACAGAAGATACGCAGATACGCAGCGAGAAAGCCTGCACAGATACTTATTCAAAGAGACGCGATAAAGCAGCGTTAATAATAAGCAACATTTACAAACAACAAAAGGCCATTTTAATGAAATAACCATGCGTCGTGTGCGTGCCACACGCTGTTGCAGCCATTTTGGACCGAAAGAGAGCAAAATACAAACAGGCAACAAACAGCAAGCAGCAACAACAACGCAACACAGTACAGCACATCACAGCACAGCATCCTGGCCAGAGTCAGGAGCAGGAGCAGGACACGGCATGCGTACAAGATGAAATCATTAAAGGAAATGAGTTTTTTTCCCCATCGGGTTATGACAAAAAAATGCGTTAAAATAAATTATTTTAATGTAGTTCTCATGTCGGCCCAGTGCTTTGCTCTCTCTCTCTCTCTCACTCTCTCTCGCTTTGTATGTGCCGCACTGAGTGCCTCTGTGTGTGTGTGTGTGTGAGTGTGTGTGTGAATGCGCGCTTTTTAAAAATTCATGTAATCACAAAAGTACACATGTTGTAAAAAACACACAACGCGCCTGAGTTGTGTGCAAATGTTTGTCCCTGTCTGTGTGTGTGTGTGTGTGACTGTATGTGTGTATTTGTGTGTTTGCCTCGCCTACTCCCCTGGACTCTGCGCTGCCCAGGCTCATTCTCGGGTCTCCAGTCTCCACTTTCGACTCTCGAGCCTAATAATACCAGCTGCATTGACATTTACTTCACGACTGACGCCATTTGCACTGCCCATTTGTGCTCGAGGTCAGACTACTTATGCAAGCAGTTAACAGACAGGTAATAGAGAGAGAGAGAAACAAGGAGAGAGAGAGAAGAAGTGAGAAAGAGAAATATTCAGAACGAGAGGTAGCAAGACTGAGAGCATAATAAAGAGCACGACATAAACTAATATGATAGATATTTATGCCAATACGGATTCCTTTGTGATTATAAAATATCAACAAGAAGAATTATTATCTTTATTGATAAATCCAACTATATAGACCTACACTTACCTGAGAACAAACATAGCTTGACTAGAAATTGGGATTATCATTTCCTTCATCATTTGATATATTTGGAATACAAAGGTTTGGCTTTTGAAAATAATTTCTATGATATAAGAACTTTTCAAAAGAATTACCTAATATTCCTGCTTATCTCTCAGGTTCACATTTAAGCTATATATTTAAATATTTTCTTATATATATTTATATAAATGCATCTCTCTCGCATTCTGCATCTTTATCTGCATGAATCAACTGGTTCATAGATTTCCTAAAGTTTCATATGCAGTTTTCAGACTTGTTTTCCTTTCAAATTTTAAATTCATATATGAAATAAACTATTTGCAAGCCAATTCTAACTAAAAAAAAACTACAACTCAATATCCTTGCGCTGTTCCGGTCAATGGATCCGACTGGCTGCGCTTTGAGTCGCAAAGTCGGGACGCAGTGTGGCGTATGAAGCATAAATAGAATTCCCAGCTATGGCTGGGGTTGAATAGACTCATGTTGTAGTTGTTGTTGTTGTTGCTGTTGCATTTGACATATGCGGCAGGCGGCACTAAACTGACAAATTAGCGTCAAAGCCAACCCACTGACTCGTGTGCCTGTGAGTTCGGAGTCCAAAGGACCCGAAAAACGTCGACCGGACCGGACCGCATCAATTGAAAGCATCAACCACATGCGTTGCCGTTTCGCGGTCGCTTTTTACCATCGTTGGCTGCATCAGTACAAAAGTCGAAAATTTGTTTTAATTAACATAGAATAATATTATGAACTGCAATGCATACACATGGTAGAATGCTAAAGTTGACAGTATAAACACACAACCACACACACACATACAGGAATCAGAGAAAACATAAGCCGCAAATAGTTTTGCAATTTATACAAATCGCTTTTGAAGAAATATTTATGCTAATTCGAATGTTTTTGCGCGAAACCTTTTGCTAAAGTTAATTGCAAGCAAATAGCACTTCGGTTTGTAAATATAGTAATTATTATGCTTATGCTATGTAAGTAGTATTCATCTCAATTAACATATAATTGAGATTAATTATTTTGGTGTGATTAGGTGATTAAGTGTGACCTTAGTCGATACACTATCGTATTGAATTGTCTTAGTTAACGATAGCCCCATCGATATCCCTATCGATAGAAGAGTGTTGAATAACGCTCAAGCACTGGCTCACCATCGTTTGAGAAGCGAAGTGAATGGATTGAAATTGAAACTATAAATAATATACATAAGCCAGTTCCATAAGATCATTAAATGAGTTTTTTTATTTGGAAAACTCCTTTCTTTGCACAAGTTCTTCTTCATCTTCTGCTCACAATTAAACGATAATATGTATATATCATCGAAAAGCATTAAGAGTTTTGTCTTTATCATAATATAGTCTACGTTTGTAACTGAACAATATATTGTCATTTTCAATATATATATATTAAAACTTTAGTGTTTGTATGCTTTATAAAAATCAGGCCAGACATGATTCTCTATCCATGGCATATAGTTACGGACTCGCGTACTGATTGATGGAGATTCCGAGCAGCCCAGGAAACCTTGCGATATGATTCCCTCGAGTACCATGTGCCGTTGGTCAAAGCGCATCAGTGGGCCACCAGAATCACCGTCACAAATGTTGACATCATCGGCTTTTGCACAGATGTGCATCTCGCTGGTTGCGTTGTTCTGGATACACTCCGCATCAGACAGAACTTGTAGGTGAGCAGCGCGTTGTCCGTGCTCATAGTTCTGTGACAACGTCTTATTCCATCCACCTGCTGTTAATGTTCCGTTAAAAGGTGCCGTTAGTCGAAAGGGTAGACAAATGGGACCAAGCCCGCCATTAAAGTATAAGCTATACTGTAGCTTAAGCAGCGCAATGTCATTAGCTGCCACTTTAAACTCCTCTTTCTTGTATTCTGGATGAACAATTCTTTCAATGACTGGAAAGCTCCTATAAGTCATAACTTCATCTCTGTAATCCATATCTTCATCTATATTTTCGAGTCGCACACCGGTTCTGTGAATGAGTTTGTATGCAGATGAATACAAGTTTTAGTACAAAATGTATCTAAGAAGCACTTACACTTGTCCGAATTTCTCGAGTATTTCACCAACTAAACAGTGTGCAGCAGTAATTACGTAAAGTGGGCTAATTACGGATCCTGCACATATTCCGAGTGAATCCTTCGCATTTTCATATTCCAAGCTGCCAAGCCAACTGTACTGTCGTATTGGAAGAACGGGCGTAGCATTCCTTATTTCATCTCCCATGGATCTGTAGCCGCACTGTATTGTCCTTCGCTCGATATACCACCATGGACAGCACGCATATCTATGATCATTGCATGAATCTTTCGATTCCGACAAGCAATCCTCTTTCCACACACACTGTCCATCCATCTGTGTATCGGTTTCATTGAATAGACAATCGTGACCGTATGCGGTTAGGCCTCGTGGAAGAAGAAATACAAGTATAACTATCCGGAACATTGTACAAATTTAAACGAGGAGCGACGATGAATTAAATGAGATTTCATACAAAGAATAAAATTTCAATTCTAAAAAGAGCTTGCAAAGTGAATGCGCATCTTATCTCTTCTCGATTATATTTTTCGTTTGTATATAAAATCAAGAATTGGCAAAAAAATTATGTTTCTTTGAGATGTCTCACATAATACAAGCAGAAACCTTATATTGTATATACTATAAACAATGAATATTTATACATGTATGTACAATATTCATAGATTATAAACTTAACCTAAGCACAGAAAATTGAGTGAGAATGAACATACCAACTGGGCAGGTCAGTTCTAATCGCAAGCTGTCGCTTTTGCTTGAAAACAATTAATCTTAATGGGTGTCGATAAGAATCCTCTTAAGTTCATTCAGTTTGACTAAACACACATTAGATGTGTTTATAATTATCAATTCATTTTCTATTAAAATATGCTTTCGATTGCAATTTCTATGTGATCTATTCTCAACCTATTTTCCTATCAGCTGCCACAGAAATAAATCAGCAATATACATAAGTATAATAGACAGATCTGGGATAATCCATAATAATACTTAAGCGTGTGTGATAACTATGATCCACAATATGCCTGCAAATTTGCTATAATTCTATGAAGAGAATAGGAGACAACTCACTTTATGCCCCCACATTCTGTCAAATTCAAAGCGTCCAGTTCTTGATTTATGATATATGTATAATGTGCAATATAGCAGCAACTATAAATCGCTGTGTACAGCTGTCAGATTTGGCCAAGATCTGCGATATATCAGAGTAAATTGTGAAACAAACTGAATTTAAATTTAGTCGGGCTGAGTTTGTTGCATTATTTATTGAGCCGACATTGTGTGCTACGTATATGTGTGTGTGCGTGTGTGTGTGTGTGGAGTGTGTCTAACAACGAATTAAAGGCAAATTAATTTAACTATTTTTTCATAGTTCGCTGTGGCTGCTGCTGCTGTTTTTGTCGCTGCTGCTATTTATTTATCATAATTAAATGCACTGTTCGAGCGCAAATCAAGGTGAATTATGCAATTTAACCAAATGCCAAAAACACAAAAGGTGTCACTGATAATTCGAAATGAGCGGCTGTTTTTGTTCCATTTGCAAATAATTAATTATCGCAGTTAGAAAATGGTTAAACAAATGCAGAAATGCGTATTAATTACTGTACATAATGCGATGGAGACTGCAATAATGGGAGTCAAAAGGGGAGAAAAGGAGAACTCTTCTTCGGGCTTGCTGTAGAATGATTCTACTGTTTGCATAGAGGAAGGTAGAGGCGGATAGTTGATTGTGTAGGGGTAAAATATAGATACACACACACAGACACACTCGCACACCTTTGACTATTAAGCTGCTTGCGCTGTATTTGTTTATTTCACTCTGGAGTCCGTTTGGCGGCGCCTCCTGCCTCTGGTTCCCTTGCCACGTTCGCCTCATAAATACATTTACTTTCACTTTTTGTGCAGCCAGCATGAGGCAAACTTGGCCTTTTGCTGCAGCTACAAATCTTGTCTTGGAAACAACAACAAGCCGCAGCTGAAGCTGGAGCGGAGGAATGACATCGACAACAACTTAAATGACAGTTTATAGCTCCCACGTTGAGCACGTGGAGTCGGGAACTGGGAGCTGGGAGCTGGCAGACGGACAATGGTTATTAAGCTGCGACCCCGAGCCAAGGCAACAGCAGTAGCAACAATAGTGCAAACAATGTGGCAAGTGGCAGCAACAGCAACAACAACAAAGCAGGTCCAAAACGGCAATGAGCGGATTTGCTGGCCCGAAAAAGCCAAAGCAATTTATTTTCCAAGCCAAAAGCGCAAAATGAACAACAACAACACCAGCAGCAGCAGCAGCAGCTTATGTGTGTGTGTGTGTGTGCCTGTGTGTGTAGTGTCGATTTGATGTATCGACGCGTGTGGTTACCTAACGCCGAACAATTGTCCATTTCATTTGCAGTTGATTAGGCATTGCGCGTCGATATTCATCATACGCCGCGTGGGCACCCAATAAAACGCCACTGCCAGCCACGTTGACAAGGCATCAACGCAAAAAGTAACAAATAAAAAGAGAGGGACGGGAATGAAGAAAAGATTGTGAGAGAGGGAGACAGCAACATAGGCAGAGCGAGAGAGAGAGCGAGAGAGAGAGAGCAGAGGCTACTTTTGGGGGCAGCTTGTGAGGGCTCAGCTGAACGTGGCGCTAAATAACTTGAAAATTGAGTTTGGCTCCCACGACGCGCATTGGCGCAGAATAATTGCCAACACTTTGCTATTGTAGTTGTAGCTGTAGTTGTTGTTGTAGTTGTCTGCAAGATTTGCGATTAGCCCAAGCGGGCTTAAAGCAATTGAAGCCTCGCTGGCCTCGTTCTGCGATGCGAGACATCAATTATAATCCAAATGAGCCGCACAACAATTGCCCCAGCGCCTCGCTTATCCGCCTGGGCAATAAAATGAAACAAATTTGCGCACAGTCGAGCCTAGGCCCGCCCTCCGCCTTCCCCTTCCGCTTCTCCTTGGCTATCTTCAATCCCGCCTCCTGCACGTCGAACGACTCTCGGCGGATGTGTTGGAGGCAAGCGGCGAGCTTAGTTGTGCAATCGCTTAATCGGTTTGTTATTTATACATCTAATTTGATCTGCAACCACGCCTACGCCCATTCCTCTCCCGTCTCCCGTCCTGGCCCAAGTGTAGTTGTTCT
The DNA here is from genome assembly GCA_018904035.1 of Zaprionus ornatus. Taxonomy (NCBI): domain Eukaryota; kingdom Metazoa; phylum Arthropoda; class Insecta; order Diptera; family Drosophilidae; genus Zaprionus; species Zaprionus ornatus. The sequence continues at coordinate 7,307,749 of JAEIFZ010000115.1, read as the reverse complement.
CTGTCTCTGCACGCTCAAACATGACACTTGTAAGCTAGTTTCCAGTGTACAAGCTGCCACATATGTTCGCCTGCTGCCGCTGTCTGTGTGCGAGTGTGTGTGTGTGAGCGAGTGTGTGTGTGCGTGTGACACTAAGCCATGGCCATAAAATGACCAAAAATTATTGAACTGCGATTACAAATGTCACAAGCGTTATTCTTTTTGCCACACTCCAGCGCAACCATCCCGAGCTCCCTTTTTATATCCAATCAGACGATTTCATTTTATTTTCGATATTTCTCTATAAGATTTTTGGCCCACGCTCGATTGACAATTGGATTTTCGGGTTTTATGGCCGATTGGTTTGTCGGTTTTGTTTCATAAAGCTTACGTTGAATTATGTCACAGTTACTTATCACAGAAGACTCTCTCCCACTCTCTCCCACTCTCTCCCCCTCTCTCTGTCTCTACAGTTTGGATTAAAATTGAGAACGGCAGCTGCCAATGCGTTGCGATTTCAAGTAGAAATAAAGTAAAATAAAGAGATTTTTGCATTTCAAATAAATTACCAAAAAGTTTCTCAAAGAAATTAAGCTTGCACTGTGGAAGTTTACGCAATGTGAGGTTAGGTATTAAAAAAGATATTCCAGTGTTGGTTATATTTCTTTTATGCTACAATAGAGTGAAAAATTTAAGCTAAAGTGTAAAATAAAAAATGCTTCGAAACTTCAATCAATTAATGTAAAATTTAAAATCAAATGGGATAATAGGTTCATCTATAGAACAACCTAACAATAAGCTCTCTAGAAGTTTAATTTTGTTTCACAGGAAACACATATGTTGCTGTACTCCTTGCTATATCTACGTCACATGAGTTCCCACTTAGCCTGAGTTGCTTAAGCGAAACGAGGCCAATTCATTACTTAAAGCCTGTTCGCCAGTTAGTTGAGGGAGGGAGGAGGAGCCCCGACTGGGCCTGGCACTTAAACGCATAATTCAATAAGGCGACTACGATAAATGAAGATGCCAGTTGGAAGCGCCGCCGCAGAAACCCCAAATGCAGAGCATTTTGGTATAAAATAATTGAAATCCGGCACACACACACACGCACACACACACATATATATAGGCATACTCACATGGGCGAGACAGCGCGACAGACGGACGCACACCTACTGTCTTCTGGCAAACCACATGCTCGGCGGCCTGTGATGGGTTGCTGAGCGCAAGAGATGGAGACAGCGACTGAGAGAGAGAGAGAGAGAGAGTGGGAGTGGAAAGAAGGGAGATGAATATATAGAAGAGGAGGGAGGAAGAGAGAGAGAGAGAGGGAGAAGACACGCACAGCACGCATTTAGCACAACTTCATTTATCTTTTGCATTTTCTTTTAGCATTTAATTAAAAAGACAAGTTCCATTGTCAACGGCAGCGCAGGCAAGCCGAAGAAGGCAGAGGCTTATGGGAGCCGTAACCATAGATATGCTGTTGCCCCTAATGTGCTGCCTGCTCAGGCGACAGACAGACAGACAGACAGACATACAGGCAGACAGCACAACAAGAGCAACAACAAGAAGGCAGGCAAAACATATTTGCGGTTTTTACGCCGACATTGTCGCCCATGTGGGCTGTCGCTGTCACATATGCCAGCCAAGCGGGGGAGGGGAAGGCGAGCTGTTGCCAGGCATTCTGCCTCGGCTGCTGTGCTTTGCTTATCTTTCCCCCCCCCGCTCCACGGTCTATCCCAGTTTACCTGCCCATTAAGAGCATAATCATGTCGCTTTGATAAATGCCTTCGCGTCGGCGGCGGCGCGACTCAAAATTAACGCGCTGATTAATTAAAGGTGCAGCGCGAAAGTATGCAACGCGAAAAGAGGCCTCGGCTCGGTTAGGGGCACTCAGTGTAAAAAAAAGGCAAATTTCTTTTTCTTTTTTTTTTTTTTGCCTCGTCGGCAATTAAAGTGCCGACTCAGGCAGATTGTGCCGCAGGCCAGCAGCGGCAGCAGCTTATTACCATTTATTCAAATCTGACAACGCACATCTCTGCCTCCCTCCCTCTCTCTCTTTCTCTCCCCCTCTCTCACTCGCTTGGCTTAAATGCGAGTGCGAAATTAAATGACAACATATTTGACACTGATTCTTGTCAGATGACAGTGTGCAGCGCATGTCACGGAAATTTATCATCTCTGCCTAAATGCCTTGTGCGATGTGCCTCACTCCCTGTCTTCCCCTCTCTTTCTCTCACTCTCACTCTCTCTGTCTCTTTCTCACTCTCTTCAGTCGCGATCTCACGCCACTGAGCTGCCAGTTCGGTCGTGTAATTTTAAAAACACACACAAAGTGTGTTAAAAAAACAAGTAAAAAAGTATTGTGAGAAAAAGTGATGGAAGTGCAGATACCTCTTAATAGTAGTAACGATAACGTAACTGTTAAAGCATATATATATTTATCAATATAGCCCACACTCTTTTACCCTGTACAGGGTATCTGCAAGTAAAATAAAAGGCTGCCAAAACTTTTGAGTGGCTCCGCAACGTTTTATTTCAATGAAATTGTAATGCATGAGGCTACCTGCCTGCCAGCTTTCCCTCTCCCCCCTCTCTCTCTCTGTCCCTACCTGCATTATTGTACTCTACATTCGTTAAGTTCTTACTCGATTTACATCAGTTTATAATAATTGATGGGCCCATCACGTGGCAGTCAATGTGGTCGGCAATGGTCGGCGAACAATGGTCACAAAATGTGTGGAAATTCATTTGCGAAATGACAATTTTGATTTAGTCGGAAATTGATAAGCATTGATTAAATATTTAACAGATACACACTAATTTGATTAGACGCTCAGATAAACACGAAATTCTCAATGTTTTCCATTTGCCTAATTTCGTTTCTTGTGTCGCAACTCGACTTCCGCTCGTCGGCACGACAAACTAAAATCCACACGGACTCGCTTTATTTGTCGTCGCCCCCGGGTTGAGAGCAGAACTGGAGAGAGGGGCGAAGGGATCGTAAGGCAGTCAAGGTACTCACAATGTGTCTGCTTGTGACTGTGTGTGTGTGTGTGTGTGTGTGTGTGTGTGTGTGTGTGCGGAAACACCTTAAAACATTTTCGTGCGATTTTGAAAAGATGTCAACAAAATTTATGCAAATGATATGTTAACGCTACTTATATGGAAATTAGTATAAGGAGTCAGAACGCGCCAAAGGCAGAGGCAAGGCATCGTCCTGCCACACACACACAGACGCGCACACAGACACGCACGTCTGCTTGACAGAGGTGCCAGGCCAGACGCTCAAGGAAGAGAGGCTCCGACACCTTTTGCACTTTTAGTCAAAGTTTTGATTTCGTGTTACATGTGTCAGAATTTTAATGATGCTGATAAAAGTTGCTCACAAAACGGCTTATTATGTGTGCGAGTGTGTGTGTATGTGTGTATAAGTAATTGTGAGCTGCTCAGTCTGTGTGCGTGTGTGTGTGTGTGCAAGGGTGTTCCTAAGCGTATTATCCTTTGAGCGTCTGCTGGCCTCATAATGCAAGTTTCTTGCCTCAGCCTTTTTAATTACATGAAACTCCTCATGGCAGGATTCGCCTGCCCAAAGTTAAGAATCCCTGAAAGTTTCCCATTAAAGCCAAGGCTTTTTGTATCTTACAGTTATGAGCATAGTAAGGTTCAAAGAGATTTCCAAACTGATACTTAATAGAAAACTTAGCATAATGCCTGTAATTTGATATAGTTTTCAACAGTTTTGCAGTGTTAGCACGATCAAAAGAGAAATTATAGTTAATATCGTATAATGTATGACATTAACATTTATAGATTAAACTGTGGTAAACAGTTAAAAAACATTTGCAATTAATAATGTTTATATTAGTATAATATGGGAAATAACTAAATGAATAATAAATATCACAAATAAATGTGAGTTCTTAAAGGTTATCAAAGCATTGTTCTGCTTTAAGACTATCAATTCTAATAGAAAGTTATTATTATTTGAAGATATGCTGGTGTTTTGTCTAACATATATTTGTTTTAAATGAATAAAACTAATTTCAGTGGAATTATACACATAATAAAACAAAGTATACATTTTAGAGAAAGTAATTATAGAAAGCTAAGTCGAATGAATTATTTCTGGTATATTTTATGTTATCTAATCACTCATATATGTCATATATATGCAACCTATGTCACTGTATCCATCTTTATAATAGGCCCAATAATAAAGTCCTATATGAAATTCAAATTTTAATTCTAGTTGAGTATCGATAAAGCCATTCAAATTTCAATACAATCCTCTAATTATGACTCATATAGTATATGCCAATCCCGTTAGCTTGGATCTCTAAGAGAACTAGCAAGAGCTGACTATGCTAAGTGAGAAGCTCTTTCTCTCTCTTGAAAACTAATTCCGCTATAATCCGAATCAATTGTCGTTAGCACACGCCTGGCTTGCCCCTGCTGCTGCCATACTGTCTCCCTCTCTCCCTCTCTCGCTCTCCCTATCTCTCTCTGTCTCTCTCGAAAAGACTGTAGAATTCATGGCGCGAGTAAAATGTGAATTTTAGAGTGAATAAACAAGAAATAATGTTCATGATAATTACCCAAGCCAAAGCGATTTTAACCAGTTAAATGCCATAATTTAGCCAGCTGCCAGACCGGAGAGGGAGCAGGGAAGAGCAGGGAGAGGGGCGAACTTGTGCCACATTCAGGCAAGTCGCGGGTGGGCGACGCCTGCCTGGGGTTGTCCCCAGTGGGGCGTCCTCGTCGTCGTCGTCGTCATCGTCGTCGAAGGCGACTGCGAATGCGACGATGTCGGCAGCTCAAACACTTTACAAAGGGCCAACTGAACAAAGCCACTTGAGGTGCGCTCGAGCACTTTAACGGCTGCATGTCAACACACGCACACCCAGACCCCCCTCCCCCCTCTCACACACACCTGTACAGCAGGCGTTTAGGGCTGTTTTAACACCTTTTAGCCGGCCGACGACAGTTCTGTGGTCGGAAGGGAAAAAGGGAAGGGGCAGGGGAAAGGGGAAGGGAAAAACGCCGAGCAATGTCGTCGCTTTGCCGAGCTGTTTAAAATGTTAATGAGCTTTTAGGGTCGCACACAGTTGGCTGTGGGTCTAGAGGTGTGTGTGTGTGCAGTGGCAGGGTGGGGGGGGGGGGGGGGTTGGTGTCGTGTAGTTGAGTCGTTGCCGTCGACCGGATGTGGTGCTGCCAGCTTCCGGTTAGCTGAGTCTTAAGCGCGCTCGCTCGCTCGCTACGTGAGTGTTGTGCAAATAGTTTCAATTGCGGCTCTCCTGCGCCGCCGTTTGCTTTATTTATTTTTATTAAAACATAAAGAGGTGAAACGAGGCACTCGTCCTCGTCGTCCTCGTCAGCATCGCAGCAAAATGGCATTGACTTTGTTAACATTGCGTTAAATTGCGGTACATTCATTAAAACGTGACGGAATATAATGAAAGTCGAGGCGGCACTTAAGCTGTGTGTGTGTGTGGATAAAGAGCCACAATACTAAAGAAACTCTACAGTTAGTCAGACACTAACTTGCACTTTTTATCAGCCTTAACTCGCACTTACAACACAAAGGGCCGTGGCCAAGCCAAGTCGGGCCCCGCCAAGTCGAGCTGACTGTGAAAACTTTTCGAAGAGTCCATAAACTTGGCCCGCGGACACAATGTCCAAATACTACTCGAAGCTGGAAAATGTATGCGCCAGATAAGCGACAAGTTCCCTTTTGTACGCCCCTGTTGTTGTTCAATTCAACAACAAACTGCAAAACAGTTGAGCGACACAACAGGAGGTGGAGGGGGAGGAGGGCGCACAAAAAAAACTAATCAGCGCGGCGCACAAAACAAAAGCCGTGAACAAAGCGCGCGCCAAGTGAATGGAAAATCGAGTGCGACACAAGGCACAAAGCATGGATGGGCGCCTTAAAGAGTTAAAGCTCAGCGATGCAGCGATATCACGCATACGTCACGTGCTCGCCCAGGCGCAGCACAGCATGAAGCAGCATGAATAAATTTCAATGCGAGCGCAAATGATAATAAATGTAAAACAAACGCAAAATTCTCTTGCAGCAACACAAACAAGCGCATATTAAAATTAAGAACAAAGTTCTCTGCACAAGAAGTCAAAACAATAACAAGGACACACACAATTTGTATATTGTGGCCGGAGCGAGGGGCGCACGAGAAGTTGCAATGTGAGAAAGGGAAATATTTAGCGAATATTGCAAGAATTATTTAAGGTATCGAAATTAAAAATTATTAATTATTGTTCACATTTTCGCAGTTGCTCTAAATTTAGAAATTTCAATAAAATGCATAAAAACTTCTTCACCTCTTTTTGAATTTATTTAATAAAGAAAAATTATATTTATTTATTTAACGTCAACTAAGACAGTGTACTTGAAATTAAAATCAGTTTGTATTATTTAAATTAAAATTAGAAATAATTATAAAAAAAAAAAAAAAAAAAATAAAATAATAAAAGTTTAAGACTTAGATTTTAAAATTAAATTTGGTAAAAAATTAAAAATTTAAAATTAATTCAAAATACATATTTTTAAATTTAGGCTAGGGATAATAAAACAAGAATTCCCGATCTAACATTTGCTGCAAAGGATTGGGGAAAATCCAGTAAAAGCCAATCAGATCGGTAGAGTTAATTGATTAAGGATAGAAAAATAAATAAATAAAAAATTTACAAAAATACTTTCCAATTGGCATCTACAATTTTAATTAACACTCATGTTTTCAAGTCTTTTTATTCTACAAATAAAATTATTATATTTATATTTATTATATTATATTATAAATTAACAACTTCATTATTCAGCTGTACGGGTCTGCACAAGTTTCTCGTTCGCACCTCGCTGGCTGGGCAATGTTTCGCTCGCTTGCTTATTCCACATGATTTTTGCCATTGCCAGTTGTGATAATGTTTATTTTATCGGCCACGACACATTCTGCTGCACTTTTGGCAGCACTTAGTACCAGCGCCGGACGGGGTCAGGGGGCAGCAGCAACAAGAACAAGAGCGAGCAGTGCCTGGGATAGAAGTGAGGAGAATAGGAGAAACCGAAAAGAGAAAACAAGAAACAGTTTTCGTATAGTTTGTCCATTAAAAGTTAATATCACTTTGCAAAGTTGTTGCAACTTGTACAGCAGCTGCAACGACTGCGGACTGCGGACTGTGGACTGCGGACTGTGACTCCAGCTGCAGCTGCAACTGTCACTGTGACTTTCGGTTTCACTGCGCTTCGGCTTCGGCTTCAGCTCTGGGCTACACACAGCAGAGGCAACTTTCTGGCAGCGACAATCGACGATTTTCATAGCCAGTTGCACATAGCAAGCTCGGGCAACAATTTGCTTATGCCCCCCAGCTTGCTAATTTATGAGGGGGCGGGGGGAAGTGCTCACACATTTAATTCATTTTTATGGCCATTGACGTTGACATTTATAGCGTTTGGAGCGCGTTGGGAAGCCTTCGCTTATAATTCCCCCATAATCCTTACGCAATGCCCAAGCAAAACATTATTCCGGCTCGACCTCGACACCTCAGTGGACAGTGCAAAGGAAGCGACACCAACGCATGACTGCGCTGGGCAGAGCAAGAAAGAGAAGAGAGAGAGCAAGAGAGAGAGAGATAGAGCGGGAGGGAGAGTAGGGCACGTTACTCATACGACGCGTGCTGCTGTGCACCGTGCGCAAAGTGAATAATGATAAAGCGCTTTAATGCTTTTATTGCGAACGATTGTACCAAAGGAAATCCGTTATAATCCACAGCAAGTGACAATAAACGAAGATCTACAAGGGGCAGGGAGGGGCGGGCGAGCAGCAGGCGACTGTTCTAGTGCAGGATATCGCCTACGCTGGGCGACTCTGCTGCTAAATGAAAAACTATCCGCTTGTCTTAAGCCGTAGCCCGGCTCGACGGTAAATCCTTGCCAGTGTCAGCCTACAGTGGCAACATTGTTGTTGTCCTCATCCTTGTTGTTGTCGTTGTTGTCGTTGTTGTCGTTGTTGTTGCTGCTCCTGTGCCTGTTCACTTGTTTGTTGCCTTTTGTCTCGCCAGCTGCTGTTTGCACTGTCCTCCAGTCGCTGCTCGGTGGCAAGGGTTAACAATCGCCTACAACTCGAGCCCGACTCTGCCTGTGCCTACCCCTGACCCCCCCACTTACCACCCCCTGCAGCCTGCCGTATCAAAGAGTTCACGAGAGAGCCTTGTGTTGATTTCAATCATCTTTTGCCTGAATGCCAAGCTCATAATGAGCTTTTTGGCTGCTCTAAGTCCACTGCTAATAGCAGACCACTACCAAGACACACACACACACACACACACTAACACTCGCACACATACACCCTCGCACACTTTAAACAGCTTAAAGAGTAAATGTGTTTGTTATTTGTTGCTCTGTTTGCCATCGGGTTAGTCCGTTAGCCCGTCTGAGACTCGGCGCACGTCGCTCCATTTGGCTTAGCACGTTTTAGCCACTGCCACTGGTAGTACCAGCTGAGGGCCAAGTCAAGACAGGCAACCAGTCAGGCAGTCAAGCAGTCAGGCAGGCAGACGTCTTAAACTGCCAGCTAGCGAAGCGTCTGGTTTGGCTCATGGCTTTATTAGTTCACGCATAATGACAAAAATGGGTCGGCACGTAATGCGTGCGCTTTGTTTATTTTACTTTGCTGCAAGGATTTTTATATGCCCTGCAGCCCCATAAAAACGCCTGCCCAGAGGCATGCAAAGTGCTGAAATAGTCATGATATGCTGGCATTAAAGGCGCAAGCGAAATTCAAGTTGAGTTTAAAGCAGGACTTGAGATGAGGCGTAGGCTGGTTAAATTATTAAATGAAATAATAATACTAAAAAACTCTTTATATTGTATAGGAAAATATGCAAAAGTATAGCAAAATGTATAAATAATACTAAAATATTCTTAATTTGCCATAAAGAAGTGCAATATCAATCGAAAACTGCGCTTGATTAACGCGTTAAAACTCCAACGAAATCTGTTGCATACTTTTTTGGGCAGATAAACGAAAATAAATAGTAACGCAGAGAAATGCAATTCATTATATATTTTGTTGTGAAAACATTTAGAATAAAGCATGAATTGAAAAAAAAAAACTATAAAAAACCTGATAAGTAATAAATATCAAACGAGATCGTCACATGGTGATCGTGTGATGATCATAAAAAGTCAATATTATGTTATGGAATTAATTTAGTTTTATTTTTTTGTAAATTGATTAGTTATAGTTTAATTTTGCTATATTTAATAATTTAAACTACAGAGTGTATCTTATTTCATATAAAATAAATACATTTTTAGATACTTAAACCTAAATAGGGTTAGATCTAGAAAAAATTGACCATTCAGATGAGATAATTCTGCCAGTCAGATCACTTGAATGTGTTTGCTTTATAATATCATAATAATAATAAAATATATATAATAATCTATGTTGAATGTTAAATAGACCTATCTGCAAGTGCATGAAAAGAGTACCTGCAATAAGCTGGTGCATACATGCACCAAAGATCGTAGTACACACATGTATAAACGTAATCTGTGTGTGAAAGAACCTGCTGAGTTTTAATCGGCAGGCAACGCACTTTATTCAGAAGCCGCCCCTGGTTGCCTGGTTTCGTGGTGGGCGTGGCTGCACTCAATGGCGGACGATGCGCCCGTTTCTGCCACTTTTTAATGCGTTGCGATGATTTATTGCACATTAAAGTTGGAGCCACTCCCCGAGCACTTTGTAGAGTCGGGCCTGAGATATTTACTTGTCGGACGACTGAATGGGAAGGCTGGAAATCAATGGCTTTGACTCTGATGAGTGTGCGACTGAGTGTGAGTGTCAGTGCGGGGATGGGAGTGTGAGTGAGTGGGTGTGCAAGTGAGTGTGAGTGTGGTGTGACAGCGACGGCGACGACGGCGACGGCGAAGGCTTCGTCATCATTGTGACCCCGTTGCGCATACATCAAGACGTTTGGCTGAGCCCGAGCGGGATATGTCTGTGAATGGCAAATGCGAGTGTAAGTGCGAATACACATGTGTGTGTGTGTGTGTGTGTGTGTGCTCCTGTTGAGATGTTGTTTACGTATGCGTGACGCATCGCGCGGCCGCTAAGCTGCAAATCTCTTTAAGATGATACTTTGCAACATTTACAAATGTTTTAGTGCCTGCCTGCCTGTCTGCCTGCCTGCCTGCCTGCCTGTCTGCCTGCCTGCCTGTCTGTCTGTGTTCTGATTGGGCGTGGCTGAGTGCCGGTGTGTGTGCGTGTGTGTTCGTGCGTGTGTGTGTGCGCGTGTGTGTGCGTGTAACTCTCTGCTTGTGATTAGCATTCCGGGCATATCTTACATTTATGTTGGATGTTTCCGTTGCAGCAAATGCGTGTCTGCCTGTGTGTGTGTATGTGTGTGCCACATGGGGGAGGGTTTGGCTTAGAAATTGCTTTATGTGTAATGGGCAGAGGGGGCAGGGGGAGTGCGCGGGGGGGGGGCGACTGGGAATCGGGTAATGTTACGGTTACGGCTCGTTATGCCTTTGCCCCAACATGAAGTTGTACGGGTTTTGCTTTTACTGTTGCTTTTGGCCCTTGTTGATGCCGTACTGTTGTTGTTGTTGTTGTTGTAGTTGTTGGTGTCGTTGTTGTTGTTGCAACAATGACAGTATTCGTTTGTTTGCTGCTACTGCTGCTGCTGCCGCTGCTGGTGCTGGTGTCGGTATCCGTTGAGTCTGTTGCTTTTGTTCTTGACTTATCCATCTCTATAACATATCAAACACACACGCACACGCACACACACGCACACGCACGCACACACATGCGCAGACACATTACAAATTTACATAGATGTCTGCTTGTTTGCCGCAGTCAGCCTGTCCACTTAGATTTGATGTTTATGTCGGGCGATAGCTCAATGCAGCCCGCCCACGCTAGAGATGAGCGCGCAGCTCGTGACACGTTGGAGATGAGAGTGAAGAAGTGAAATTTATTCTTCAATATTTGCAGTGTTGTAAATATGTGTGCTACTTTACTGCTTGTTGTTGCGTCGCTTTCGTGCTGCTTACGTGTCACATCTCTAACACACACACACACACACTCTCCTGCAGATAATTTGAAAATGTTTACACTATGTGTTTGTCCGTTTATGTGCGATGAAATCGTGATTTGATACGCTGCCAAGGTAGACACAAACACTCACTCACACACACACACACACACACACGCTCTGAACCCACTCTCGCACACACGCACACACACACTCGCAGGAAACTCCACACACGGGCATCGTTAGTGCGTCTCTGATTGGACACCCGCCTGGCAGTCGTTAGATTTAATTATACCCAGTGCATCTCGCTCACAGGCGCGCAGATCCCGCAGATCATTTGTAGCTGTCGCTGGGCGCATATTACTCATACGTCTATTGGTACTTCATATATATCGGCCAACTCTTTGTCTTGGCCAACAATGTTATGTAAGCCAACGATGGCAAAGGTAACACGCCCACCAGCGAAGCGTATCCCGCTGCCAGGTGGCTTTTAACTTTGGTGCTTCGTCCAGAAACTGCGAAAATGAGATAATGTGTATGTGTGTCACATTCCACACCCCCTCTCCCCCTCTCTCTACCCCTCTCTCGCTTTCTGCTGCTGCTCTTTTTGCAGTTGCTGCTGCTGCTGTTGTTCTTGCCAGAGACTTGAAATATGTTAGCTTCACGTTGAGCTCATAAACTAACACTAACACCTTGACACGTGCGCTTTTTGTAGCCAAACACACACACACACACACATACATACGTATAAATGTCATTAAAATTGCAGTAAGAGTTTGGTTTACTTGGCTCGTCCGACTTGGCAAGGATGAATCTGTTTTTAGGTACTGAACCAGCAAACTGGAAAACTGGAAAAGCGGAAAAGTGCACGCTTTGTTCAAAGATACTGACAACCGAAGCTATGCGCAGATTTAGGGTTTCGTTAAAGTTTATATATGAGGCTGGCATTGTCAAGCGCACATTGATATAATTCTGATTTAAATACATCATTAACAAGTGGGAAATCCTTAATGATATAGACATATATATATACTGGATTAGAAAGATCAATTTAGTTGCAAGCAGATAAAGAACATATTAAACAGCTAAAGATCCTGAACCTGAAACAACTCTGTACACAACGAGATTCTTCCCTAATATTGTAGAGTACTCTAGATTTCGGTTCTACCCAGAATTTGATTTACTTTCTCATTTTACCTACTTTTTATACCTTTCTTAGATAGAGCTTTTTGTGTTGTCGCCCACACCGAGTAATAAAGACGTTTATTTTCAGCTGCACGTGTGTGTGTGTGTGTCTGTGTGTGGCCCAGTGAAAGATGCTACATGTGTGTAACGGCTTTTGTTTGTTTGAGCTGCGTGTGAGTGTGTGCACCCGAGTGTGCCAGAGTGTGTGTGTGTGTGAGATAGTGAAGCAGGTTTCATAAACGCGCGCGCTGCAGCACTTGATTTATTTTGCAGCTAAAAACGTGCTTAATCATATTAGAGTGCATTTGTGTGATTTAGTATAAAGCGAAGGAGCAGCGAAAGAGTATGAGAAAATGAGAGAGAAAGCAAGATATTACGAAATCCAAAGAAAACTGTGTAGTCTAGATGGGACACGAATTTAAAGGAGTGCGAAACAAATATGACAAACACAAAGGGGAGATTGTGAGAGAGAGAGGGAGAGAGAAAGAAGAAGAAGAGATAAGTGGATAGACTGAAAGAGAGAGAGAAGTTAATAACAAGAGGTAGAGAGAGAGAGAGAGAGAGAGAGAGATAGTAACAAAAAGAAGTTAAGGCAAATGAAACACAAAGTCAGAGAAAACAGGTTTGCGATCGCGAAAAAGAGTGTGAAATGTGAAATGCATAGAAGAATAGAGTGTCAGACAAAGAAAACAAGCATAATAGAAATAGAGGTAAGTGGTTAGTTAGCAAGTGACAGAAACCCCTAACCTAATACATTAACATACATAACCTAAACATACTTATGCTTACTGCATTTCAAACAGATATCGATAGATTCATTCATGTTTACAGGCTTTGACTCTAGCGTAACCCACCTATAAGAGAACTGCTCCTTCCACATAAGTCATAAGTAATATCTCTTTCAGGCCACAGATCAGGCCAGAAGCTAGATCATTTGCGTTGGTAATGAGCATTATTCGGGGCCCAACAAATTGATGTAATGTCTCATTAATGCTGCCATCAGAGTGGAGGCCTGTCGAGCAGGAGGCGGACAGTGCTGCAGGACTTTGCCACGTCATGACCAGGTGGCGCGCTCGTCATTTGCCTGCCCTGCTCCGCCCCTCCCTCTGTCTGCAGCTGTGTCACTGTTGAGCACTCCGGCGAGACTAGTCTGGCTGTCAATGCGCCGCAGAGCAGAGCATCAGCAGAGGCTTTAGTTATGCTCGACGACGATGGCGACTGCGGTGCTGCTGCTGTGTCCAGCTTGACCGACCACGACCGCACCCAAATACCGCAACCAGCAGTAGCAGCAGCAGCAGCAGCAGCAGGAGCAGAGAGGCAGACACGTACGCATGACACGCCCACAACTGCCAGCCAGCGGGGGGGCGGTGAAGGGCACTCTGGGTGTTTCTTGCACGTTGTGCGCTTGTGGCATGTGTGAATTTTTCATTAAAATTCAAGTGACATCAAAAGGGTTGACTGCGAAGGAAGGCGATTGTGAGCAAGAAGACTCTCTCTCTCTCTCTTACTTTCTCTCATTCTCACTCTCTCTCTCTCTAGTGTCTCTCTGGATGTGTGTGTCCATCGTGACAACTGTGACGACATATTTTGCACTTGTTCATTGTCAAAGCACGCCCACACACCCCACCTACCTCCCACCTACCTCCCCCTACCCCATACACTCATCCCCTAAGCCACTTGTCAAGTGCAACGTCGACTCGGCTCATTCTGCTGCCAATAATTGGCACACACTCTCGCTTTAAGCTGCAAATTATTGCAACAATCCGTGGCAGATCGTCTTCAGCTCCGCTCCAAGCCCCCCTCCTCCGGATCTATTAATAAGCAGGATTTATAGCAGGCAATTTCATTTGCCGCAGCGTAGATAATTAAATTTAAATATTAAACATCTCTCAGGCATTTCTCCAAATAAAATGTGAGCCGAGTAAATTCCGCACGCATAGGTCATAATTCATCCCCGATTCAACCGCTTCTTCTCTCCCTCTTCTTCTTCTTCTTTGTCATCTTTCCACTTGATGTTATCGAGGGAACAAATAAATTGACAACTCACGTGCTGCTGGGGCTTCTTTATTAACTGGGCCAACGACAGTGAAGTTACGGCCTCAGGGGAGGAGTGGGGAGTGCGGGCATAATAAAAAGTCTCCTCTTCAGTTATATGAATATTTTTACGCCATAATAAATTCGGTTATATTGAGATTATCTGTCTTTAAGAGTGGGCTCGAATAAATCAAAGCTGAATTTGACAGTTTTTGGGGCTCATTTAAATTAAGTCTTGTATGTTGTTTAATATAAACAATAATATAAACAATCTTAAAAATAATTTATTTATTTAATTTATTTACTTACATATCATATGTTTCTTATTTGCGTAAAGAAATATCTAAAGAAATAAATAAATCATTTGCTATTCATTAAATTGTATATATCTAATTTTAATGCATTTATCATGCCTTTGTTCCGTTTATTCATCATTATTGAAGGTATTTCAATACCCCATAAAGAAAATACCAATTAATTATATTTATTATATATTTTTAAGTGATATTTCAATGCTTGAACAAATATATGTAAAAGTATATGATATTTATTTTCTTTTCTTCTCTTTTCTACAAATTTCCCTTTCTTGGTAAAATTTTTGCATAAATTCCGAGAAATATTAAAGATCATATTTAATCTTTAATTCCAAGAAATATTTAAGATCATATTTAATCTTTAACGTTAATTTACTTATCAAACGCTACCGCTTCTAAGCGGGCTGAAATATCTTTGTAGACACTGGCAAAATGCACAGACATCATTCGCATGGAAATTCTAGACATGCTCCAATACATTTGACTTATGAATTGGCGGGCAGAGAGGGGGGGGGGAGCGCAGAGACAGAGCCAAGCTCAATCCCCACAACTCCACTTAGTTAGGACGGGCAGACAGAGAGACCAAGGAGAGCAGCTACCCTCTATGTTGTGCTTAAGAGTTGAGCAAAAAACCCCAAAAGCAGCCCGACAAAACTCGCAGGAAACCAGCTGGATCCAGTCAAGGCCAGCATTGGCAGCAAAAACAACGAACAACAACAACAACAACGAGAGGACAGCAACAACAAGGAGAGCAAATATGCTGGCAAGGATGAAATAGACTTTTGGTTTTTCATCTTTCGGCCAAATTGTTTATGCAAATTTTGAATAAATAAACAAGATTGTTAATTTAGTTAAATATTTCATTTTTGTGCCGTTTTCATCAGCAAATTCTGCCACCCTCTCGGAACGGGTGAGGGGAAGGTGGGAGGGTGTTTCTGCTACGTGTTGGTGTAGGTGTGGCCTCTGGTAGGCGGTGTTGTCATGAATTTTGATGCCGACACTCATTAGGCGCTGCCTGACAAGGACGTCGAGAGTGCTGCAAAGGATTGCCAGGGACCAAAGCCGGTAACAGAAGGCAGGGAGCCTCATCGACATCGTCCACTTTCGCCTCGTCTGCCTGGCTACGAGTTTCTGTTTCTGTTTCTGTTTCTGTTTCTCTTTCTATTATTGTTGTTGTTGTTGCTACTGTCTTTTTTTTTTTTTTTGCTAAAGGCGCAATAAAATATTTCTGTATTTGTTTGTGTATTGCTGACTCTCCCCCTGCCTGCCCCTCCCCCTGCCGGAGTGTGTGTGCGTGTGTGTGCTTGTGTTTGTGCTTCTGCACTCTGTGCAAACACATGTTAATTGGCCGTAATTGAAAGTCTTGAACGGAGCAGAAACTGCATAGTTTAAGCAGAAAATTCAAGTCAACAAACACGGCACAAATTATTACAGAACTCTGTGCAAATATTTGTCAGTGTAATCAAAATTTAAGCAGCCTCCTTCAAATGGACAAGGTTCTTTTTGTGTGCCACCCAGACAGGGGGGGCGTGGCAATATTTATGGCAACAGTCGCCACATGACGTTGTACGATGCGTGCCATCGCCGCTGCCCCCGTGCGCCATTTTAATAAACTTCATATGTCGCATGTCGCCATTTTCTATTCCATTTTTTTTCACGTTCAGTTTTTGTGTGTTGCCTGAAAGGGAAAGGGGGGGAAGAGGGGCAGCAGCAGAGCAGCAGAGTCTTGCGGCTTTATTAGTCTGTGATTTATGTAGTCAAAGATAGTGCACAGCCAGTGCCAGTCGGAGACGGAGATGGAGACAGAGACAGAGTGTAGATGTATATGGAGAGGGACCTAGGGGTGCCTGGAGCCACATTGTTCCAAGCGAGTGTGTGTGTGTGTGTGTCGTGGCAAGGAAATTTATACATGCGCCGCAAGTAGTCGGGCGTGGACAAATGAATGACATGGCACCGACGCCAGTTCGCCAGCTTTTTAGGCACTTAAATTGAACTAATCGTCTGGCCAGAATCTGTGACTCCCCTCCCCCGCCCCTCCCCTTTCCTGCTGCTCCCCCGTTACAAGGGCAATCTGCTATGCAGCTTTATGGCGACCGTGAGGACGCAGAGGACAGACTGAGAGGCAATTTAAAAATCAAATTATTGAGTGCTTCGCCTTATATCGAGTGCACGCCGCAGCGCCATGATAGATGGATATATACATACGTATATACGATATATAGGTAAATACTATGTACTAACATACCATGCAGCACACATGGATATACGATATAAGCATGTCATGTGCGCCCAGTCCGGACTTGTTTATTTCGCATTATAGTCACGTTTTTGACGCAACGTTCGTTGGGTCCTTTAATGCGCTACACCCCCCTTCACCCCCTCGGCCATTCGTCACGTCGTGGTAATTATTTACGGGGCCAAAGAGGGAAATGGAAATAAAACATTGTACAATGTATAATAACATATCATATACGGAATATTTATGATATTTATGTGTGCATTACGACGCGAACATATTTATTTTACACACGATTTCTGACACCCGTATGAATAAATTCGCAACCAACTGACACTTGACTGGCATGGGGAAAGAAGAGAGAGAGAGAGTGAGTGGGGAGGGGGTAAAAAAAATGTGAGATGAGATGCGATGATAACTTGTGCCACGGCATCAATATTTCCTTCAAAACCTGTAACTAACGCTCGAGCATTCACAACTAGCATTTGAATTCAATTAGCTCGATTCGTTTCGATTTTCGAATACCCACTTTGGTTATTTTTTTAATTGGCCAGCAGCAGCAGTAGCAGCACACAGATAATGGTAATCGCATGGGAAAGCGTATGACTTGACGGCGTCTGACAAATATTGATACTCAATTAATAGAGGATGCTTCGCCCACAGAATGAATGTATGAATATGTGCGCTGAGTGTGGCATTTATTCATTTTTCGATCAAAATAATGCCATGGAAATGTGAAAGTGTTTGTGTGTGTCTGTGAGTGTGTGGGAGTGTGCATGTGAATGCCAGGCTATTGAAACAGTTGAAATCGTACACAGTCTGACTGCAACCAGACAGACAGACGGACGGACGGACGGACAGACGGACGGACAGACGGACAAACATGCGGACGTAGCAGAGCAAATATGGTGAGGCCAGGGAAAATATTTTCAATTTCCATTACAAAAGTGCACGACGAGAGCTGGAAGCAGAAAGGGGAAGACCGTGGGGGAGGGGGAGGAGAAAGGGAGAAGGGCAGCACAGGCAACGCATTGCACTGTTTTCGAGTATTATGAAAATTAAATTTTTCATTTCAATGCACTTGCATTGCACAGACAGGGGCGGACAGAGGAAGGGACAGACAGACAGACAGACAGACGGAGGCAGCCCTGCGTAGAGAAGCCTGCGTGGCTCGGACTACCAATGAATGCGGCCAAAAGATTGTTGCACATTATTGCGAACCTCTCGTAGGCTCCACAACTAGCACCCACAGGCGTGCCGGCAAGCCCCTCCCTCCTCTCATTCCCCTGATGATGTTGGGTCTTAGCAGGGTATCAATGTGCGCAATCGGTTGAAATATAATCGTCATATGAGTACGATATGCTGCCTAGGAGCTGAACGCAGCCGATCATCAAATTGTGGTCGGCCTAGGCGGGAAGTGCGTGAGTGTGTGTGTGTGTTTGTGAATGAGTGAGTGTGCGATTGAGTGCATGTAAATGTACGTGTCTGTGAGAGTGTGTGAATGTGTGTAGCGCATTCGAATTGAATTGCTATTTTTCACATGTCGATTCGCTTGTAATACGCTTTGTATTTCCATAACATTTTAGCTCAACTGCAGTGGAAGTCTGTAAACAGTTTGGTGCGTAAGTTAACGCACGCTTTGCGTATCACAGCGCTAAGGCGACTTGTGTCCGATTGAAGGGAACTCAAACAATTGGGTGTGCAGAGTGGTGTGCAACGCCCTGTAGAGCCTCGAAAGTTAACCTTAAAAAATAGAAATATTGTAGAAAGAATTGTAAAAAAAACGATTGAAGAGTTTGAATTTTTTGAATTTTTTTATAGATAACCATAAAGAAAATTCATAAAAATACAGAAGTATTGAACTAAGTTTTCTATGACATAAAAGATTTTATTTTAACTTATATTGACTACTAACAGATTTCTGCCTTTAATATTACAATGTAGCTCTAAAACAATTGATCAATATTTTACCGTCTAATAGTGTTAATCAAGGACTTCAACCCAAGAATAGTTCCAACTTAATGATTCATCATAAACTTGCCAACTATAGAGGCTCATAACTAAATGAGCTAAGTGTCTTTTAACTACCAAGCCTACCTTAATGCGCTAATAATGAAAATTTCGGGGGTTTACGCGTCGAGGTGGGGGTGGGAAGGTGCGTGCTAATTGGTTGGGAAGATCGGCGTGTACCTTTGTACGGAGTTACATGGGAATTGCCTTTAAGGAAATTACAATTTAATTTCAACGTGCAGACAAAGCCAAGGCGCATTTATGACTACGCCAAGGCCACCTCCCTGATACCCTACCCCGCCCCCCTCTCGCATGAGTACACGCTGCTGTGGCCCAAGCATGCGCTCGACTTTTATGAGGGCAGCGGCATAAGCCGCGCATTTTATTCGCTCGCAATGTTTATTAATGAAACTGTTTGTGATTTGCATTTTAATTTATGCAAAAACACAAAAATATATATAGCAATTCGATGTAGCTGGGGGTGTACGCGGTGTATGTGTGTGTGTGTGTGTGTGTGTGCAAGTACTAGACGCGTACAAGGACCCGCTGCTTCAATTGAAATTCAAAAGGAAGCAAACAATTTTTAATGTTCTCAACGCTCGCGCGGGCATTTTATGACGATGACAACGGCGCAGCGACGGCGACTGGTGAATGGCAACGACGGCGAATGGCGAATGGCAAACTGAATTGATAATTAACAAGGCAAATGCGCGTGTAATTAGCATTCATTGGAGCAGCGTGCGACGAATGAGTATGCCAGGGCCGACGTGCTCAATACCCTGTAGAAAACTGCTTTAAAGTCGAACTGGTCGTTTCTTTGAAAGCAGAAATAGCGAGAGATACAGAGGGAAAAGAGAGAGATAGTAGCAAAAAGTGGAAGTTGGCATGAGACTAGGGATGTGTATCGATAGTCTCATTGATACACTAAATCAATATAAAATATTTTAGTTAATATCACTAAGCATCGAACTCTATATGTATGGTACTCTATTAAATCAATGCTTAGGGCTAATATGTTGTTTTTTTTTTTTTTGTAGATTTATCGATCAATTTAGCAAGCATATTATTAAAATTAGACGATATTTCTAGCGATAAGATTATTTTATATTTCCTTCAGTCTGCATTTTTATTTACTGCACGATACACATACTACATACATTCGAACTTATACGATATTTTTAATGATGTGATATTTCCTTCTGTTGGATTTCTTCAAAAAGAACTCTTGCCTATACATATATTATTATGTAAAATATTTTATTTTCGTCTATTTCTTCCTTGCTTTAAAATTCTAAAAAAATTTTGATATTTTTCAATAATTTCGACTTTTTGTAAAGTTTACATTTATCGAGTACCGAGATTTCGCCTCTGTAATATTTTCAATGATATCAAAATCGATATATTCTTGCCAGTACGCATCGCTATGCAGGATTGGGAGGTTGCCAACTAGTTAACCCATCTCACAATACAAACGATATGTATCTATTTGTGTTTATGTGCTGACTTGAAATACTCCCTCTGCTCTGCTCGCTTGTCTTGCTTCATTGTCTAACTGTAAATCCCCCCAGGAGGGGTGTCCGTCCTGCCTGGCCGCCCCGCTGTCTGTCTGTCAGAGAGTTTCAAAGTCACTCAGTAGATGCGGCTGAGCGTAAATTTCATGCGCTCGACTGCCTGCCACATCGGCTAAATAGAGCTCCACAATTGCCCCTTGCCCACAGCTGGGGCTCGGGCCACGCCCCTCCTCTTAACCCGTAATACGTAATAGCAAATTGTATTGAGTTCTCTCTGCCTTTTGTTATTGTTAATAATTTTCCAGTGCAAAAAAATGAAATGCTGAGCCAACGCTAACCATGCACTGGCATTGTTCCTTTCCATTTCAGACCGTTTCGATTTGTTTCATTTCATTCCATTGCGTTGTTTGACAGTTGCCAATCAAATGCGCTCGCCTGATCCTCTAAAAGTTAATTAAGTCCCACTGTGCGAGTGTGTGTGCGCGTCTGTGTGAGTGTGTGTGTGTGTGTGTGTGTGCCAGGCAAACACGCATCGAGCCTTTTGTTAGCACTTGATCTCATAGACACACCCACACTCAGTCTCGCACACTCACACACCCTCGCACACTCACACACACACACACACTCTCAACATATACACACACACACACAGTGGGCTTTTGGCTTGACGCTTTGTTTGCCCAATTTACATAGTTGAACGGGGGAGTCTGTGGTAGGCGGGGTGTGGCATGCGGTTGACTTGTTGCAATTGCAAAGGCAACAACAACAATTCAATTTCAAGTAAATGCCTATTTGTGTGCGTGTGTGAGTGTGTGTGTGCATGATTTAGTGTGCATTTAATTTATGCCCAAGGCAAAGCCTCCATATAGACGGCATTCAATTTCGTCTGTTAGTGTTAACTTAACTCGAATTAAATTTGCTATAAATATAAAAATAATATTTAATAAAATATTGTTTGCATAATATGCCATAATGTCATATATGTATGTAAATATTTTTTAAATTATAGAAAATATTAACTTTCAATATATTGTTAATATTAAAAACGTTGGCAAAAGTTTAAAATTAAATTACCTTTTTCAAGTTTTAATTTCCTATTACTCAAAGCGAGTGGGAAAGAGTATTGATAGTACTATGTCTACATGTGTTATATCGCTCCGACTATACGATATTTTAAGCAATATATCTGACATCTTTTTTCACTAATACATTCGTAGCTTGTACGATGTATCGCCATATTTGCTCATCTTTTAGATGACTCCTTCGCTTTTTAGTTTTTAAATTGAGGTTGCTTGTGCTACGTTACGATATCTTACGATAAAATCAATCTGCAGTAAATTAATATTTTATCATCAATTTTGTACTTCCAGAACTAAATCCACTTAATGCCAAGCTCTTTTGGTTAGAGGACTTCCTCATAATTTCAAGCTCCTTTAAAGTTCGAGTCGGTGCTGCAAGCGTTCAACGTAGTCCGAGTCATCGCTAGTCTTTGATCAACTGATTAAAAGCAACCGTAAACGCTTTTGCAGACCATCGACAATTGCAGAAGGTCCTCGAAAAAACAAAAAAAGGAGAAGCAAACCCAAAAAATACTGGGCAGATGCCACAGCTGAATGTTGCCTTCGAGTCCCTTTTTGACCATTTGCTGACTGATTTTCGAATGGGATGGAAGCAAATGCAGCAGCACCGGCAGCTGAAACGAAAATACGCAGAGCTGACAATAGAAATTGGCCAGGGACTGAGAGAGATGGACAGACGACTGACTGAATGAGGCATTGCCAATAGCTAAAGTGCCTGTCTAACCCCAACAACTGCCTCTGCCCCTGCCCCTGCCCCTGTTTCCCTCTGACTGCTTCACCTCGTGTCGAGTGCATGTCGGTTGACAATATGCTCAGCATGATGTTCCAAAAGCTGTAAACTATTCGCACACACGCACACCCAGGCTGAGGGATCTCTGTGTATTATGCGCACGGGAATTGCCTCTGCGTGTGTGTGTGTGTGTGTGTGTGCGAAACTTGCCCAAAAAATAACGTTAACAACTTTTCTGCTGCCCCTCCCCCACTGTGTCTCCCACTGCATCCCCATACTCCCTGCTGGCTGCGGTTATTTATGGCAATTAAAGGACTAATGATGTCCCAGCGCAGTTGTCCGGCACATGACGCCGCCACAGCTAAAACACACAGCTATGGCAACGCCAGCTAAACTGGCTGCGGCTATCAACGAGAGAAGGCTCAACTGCATGCATACCCTGTAATTGCATGTGCGTAAGTGCAGTTACAAAAATGCGTTGTAAATATTTAAATATTTTATAATTCTAGAAATGAGATTGTTATCTCAACACAGTCATGCGCAGGGTATTTTCACTTCGTGCATTTGCATATTTACTAAAAATTTTAATTTCATTGTCTGACATGCAACATTTTTTTGTTGTTGATGTTGTAGTTGCCGAAATTCCGTTGCTGTTGTCTCGTCCCATCTATGGCTACAAAATGTTATTTTATTTGTCGGTTTTCTGGCCGTAACTTTGCGAATGTAATACCCTAACAAAGAGAGGTATATTAGTTAGACTGTGGATGATACATTTTTACGAATATGAATGTAATTTAATTTACCAAAATATAGAAAACAAGTTAAGAACAGTTATATTTCCATAGAGGCTTTTATTGGTCCCTTGCTTCGTATACAAAATGTCTAAAATTTGTTCTAAAACTCCTTAAATATTTTTATAATCGATATTCATATATCGAAATGTTTGCTTACTTCTTACAGATATACAATGATTATTAGATAAATTCTCTAATATTTATTACGACATGAAATGATACGAATGTTTCTTCATGCAGGGTACACAATAGTCAGTTGCACTTGGCAATTTTGTGTTATTATAAAAATTTAGCAGAAATTTGGGTCGGACAAGCGAAACTAGCTTAAAATTCAATTAATTTGTGTGTTGCAATGAAAAATGTTGCAACTTTAGTGCGTGCCTCAAGAGCGGTTGCACAATGTGGAGTGGGCTGATGTCGCCTGGTGCCGGATGCGATAACGATAGCGACAAGGAGAGAGAACGTCAACGACAACGTGACGAGCGTAGCAGGGGGTGGGGTATGCGAAGGGCTTAGTGGAGGCGTGGCGTCGTCAGGAAGTTTTGCCTCAGCTACCTCTGCAACGGCAGCAACATTTGAGCTAATTTTGACAGTTTTGTGGCAGCGACAGCGCCGGTTGCAGTTGCACTGCCAGATGGAGCCATATCCAAGGCAACCGAAAGAAAAGTTCTGCAAACGAGCGGGAGACTGAGAGAGAGAGAGAGAGAGAGAGAGAAGAACGGAGGCACGGTGTGGGAAATGCGACTTATGGGGTCCACATTTCATTGTGTGGCCAGTAATTAGATTCACATTTCGTTCTGTCTGTTCGTCTCTCTGTCCGTCTGTCCATTTGTCTGTCTGTCTGTCAGTCATTCAGTTCATGCAGCATCGACAGGGACTCGAGAGAACTAAAGTTTTTGGTAGAGCTCGCTCACTAACTGCAGCCAAATTAGTGGCCGAGATCAATTAAACAAGTAGAAATTAGATTTGCCCTCTGGGAGACTGGGAGTATGGGAGCTGAAGCCATCGCTCGATTGTGGCCAGAACCGATTAAATTAGCAATGTCCATAAAGCCAACGGACCAGAGTGGCCAACTGGGCAAATGGACAAGGCTGGACGGACTGGCCAACTGTTAAATCATGAAGCAAGCCACTTGCATCCATAACAACAATAACGATAACTCTCACAATGTGCACAACGAGATGACAGACGAGGATAGCTGGAGGGGGGGAGGGTGTTGCAGGAATACCTCTGCTGCAGCAGGCGCATCTCATGACTGCACGCTCGGATGCTCATTTTAAATTGACTTCAAACGTTGCTGCGTGACGAGGCGAGCGAGCGAGCGAGCTGCATGGACATGCACATGCAGGATTCCTGCAGCCGCAGAGCCAGGATGTTCTCGCCTGCCCCTGGCCCCTCTATCCTTCCCCCCTGTCAGTGGGGACATTGCAGGCACGCACGCATTTTGATGGCATGACGAACGTGGACAGGCTGCTGGCAGCTGACTGCTGATCTGGACTGCCTCATCCCCGCCTTCTCACTCTGTAGCCACTAGAAACCACTTCCCCTCCACTTCCTCCCGCCCGCTCTGGTGAACCACCAACAATATGGTTAACACTTTCCACTGCATGCGAACGTGTTGGCAATGGCTTTAATTGTGCCACATCATTTATGAGTGTGCGTGTGTGTGAGAGTGTGTGTGTTCTACAGTCCTGCGTCCAACTGCTGTTCTGTGATTTGCTTCGATCTCAGTTCGATAAACAGCTAGCTACTCAGCTGCTGCTATTGCCGAGAAAGTAATTAAATTATTAATTTCTCTACTATCCTGATGTTCCGAAAATCATAAACAGCGGAAATCCATCGAATTATTCGCATGAAAAAATCAGTATTAAAAGCCACAGCAATCAAGCAAGCATTCCTGTAAACGAAAACTCTTCGATTTCGCCTATGAAAATTTACTAGCCTCAAGATTTTGGCAAATGAGAAATTGCAGTAATATTTCAACTTTATTTCGACTTAATTCGATTAATATTCTATCATGCGAAAGCTCTCTTATTTCGCCAAGTCATACATAAGATCACGTGTTATTACAACTTCATAGAACCAGCAACAATTAAGTATTTCGCCTTTTTTTTATGGGTTCCAAAAATAATAAAATCTCCTTATTTTCGTTTGGTGTTGTATTAAGTATATTTTATCTTCCTGATTTTGCCAAAAAGCTTGTTACTTGTCATACAGATTCAATACATTTTAGCGCAAAAGAAAAATGTAAAAAACTCTTATTTCTTATCATGTTCCAGTAATCAAAATCTCTTTAATTTTGTTTAATCAATTTTTAATTCAACTTTCACTCGATTCACATAGCAAGAGGAAAGCTTCTCTCATAATTCCGCCAGTTTTGTGAAATTGCAGCGTAATTCATTTGTGGAACACACAGCAGCGTGCAGCGCAAGCTAGTCATGGGCCGCTTCAAGGCCAACCTGCAGCGTGCTTCGTGCGCGAGCGGTGGCAAATGAAAAAAGTTCAAGTAACACTCGAGCGAAAAAATGAAAACGACGAAGATGGAGACGAGGCAACGAGACGGAGACAGCGACGGAACATGCAGCTAAACGGAAGGCCGGAAGGAACGAGCTGGATAGAAACGAAGGTGGCGGAATAGAGGCTTGAGTATGTGCGTGTGTGTGTGTGTGTGTGTGAGCGTGGCTGTGTGTTGAGCAAAGTGTTCAAGAAATGGCAAACTTTTTGATGCTCCCAAAAACTCATTAAAAAGGATTTGACACGTGAAGTGCGAAAAACTTTTTATTTTTATATTATTTCCCTTTTACATTTTTATGGCAACGTGTGATGGACTCGCAGCGCAGCTCGCCCTAAGTGAGTGTGAGTAAACGAGTGTGTGTGTATGGGTGTGAGTGCGTTTGATGTGTGTGTTGATTGCCGTTGCCAAAAAGCAGCATCAAAATCAAAATCAGAATCGCAACTCCGACTCTGACTCTGACTCTGACTCGAACTGAAATCTGGAAATCGGCGTGTGAGTGTCGCTCGAATTTGTGGATTGAATTTCAATGGCGATTGATGACGACTGCAGGTAACCGTAGTCGTGTGTGTCTCTCCTCTTTCCTTGGGTGTGTGTGTGTGTGTGTGTGTGTGTGTGTGCAGGTGAGTCGCTTCAGCAGGCGCGAGTTCGCTTGGCTTTTTGGCTCGTTTTATGATAATGTTCAAAGCTGGCGTTAATGAGCTCTTAAGCTTAAATAAGAAACGTGATTTAGTTACTAAGTAAACTAGGAAATAGTCGGCATCTACACACACCCACACACACACACACAGACAACATCCTATGTCGTTGCAGACAGCGCTAAAGAGATGGCAAAGGGGAGAGGGGAAGGGGGTTGATGTAGCCGTGCAAGTTTTCGGTAAAATCTGCGCTTAATTTGAAAACTTCGGCAAGGTAAAAAGCTGCAGACCTCTTTCAATGCCCAGCAGGTGTAATAACTGCTGAAATACACACCAACACAAACACACACACACACACACTTATACACCTACTCACTTGGCAAACGAGTCAATGGGAAGCCGCAACTTTTTGCATACAACTTTTGCCCACTTAATTGCCAAATCAGTCGAACAGCGAACTAATGAAAAAACTTTTCGATTTATTTGCAGCGTTTCTCCGATTCTCTTTGTATCGACACCCTGTAAGCAGCAGATCGTAACGGGGTATAACAAGCTGGGGTGTATATTGTAAATTTAGAATAATTTAAATTGAGTTTATTCGATATAAAATTTTAATTACATACATACATATATCAAGCTCAATACTGAAGATATAGTCTTGAACCCAGAAATATATTTAGTTCGATATACTGTTTAAGTGTGTGCCAAATTTCACAGCAATATTTGAAGAAACACATGAGTTACAGACGTAACAAACGGACAAGTTTGTTGTCAAGCCAATGCGTAGTATCTGTTAGCTGTGCCCTAGTTAATCTCTTTGTCGCCTTTTTATTATGCTGTGTGGTCAGTTGGGAACACGTAGCCATAGTCGTGCCAGGCAAATGTCAGTTTTAATAATTTTTGTAGCTGTCAAAAGGCCAAAGTCAAGCTAATCAGAATCAGCAGACAGCTGGGGGAGGATGCCAGACGGGGTCGGCGTCTGGGAGCGAATTGACAGACAGAGGCACAAGAGAGAGGCAGATAGAAGGAGAGAGAGAGAGAGAGAGAGAGAGAGGAAGAGAGACCCAAGCAAAGCTGGAAACCCTTTTCATGATATGCAAATCTGTTGGAAATTGAAATATGCAGATGTTCGTTTGAAAATGTATTCGAAATTTTATGAAATTTGCAACATAATAAATTTGTTTGGGGGGACCCGTCTGTCATGTTGTGGGGCAACTTAAATTAAGTAATAACTTTTATGCGCCTTGACCTCACACACACACACACACACACACACACACAGACAGACACACACTATCAAAATTTGTATTAGCTCGTTGACATTTTCTTTGCTTCGTCTTTTGCCTTTGTGCCTGGAAAGGTTCAGAGTGTGCGAGGCAGATTTTCTTATTAAACTCAAGCACTCATGTTTGTGTGTGTGTGCGGGTGTGTGCGGTGGGGACTCACCTCGACATTTTGGGGTTAATTTTGTTGGCCGTGCAAAAGGTTAATGTGATTAATGTTTACTTAATGAAATGAAGTTATCAAGTTGATTCTATCAATTTACACACAGACGCCGCCGCAGCCTCAGACAAAGCGACCCTCGCAGCGGGCTGTCAGTGCCGGCGCCGGTGGACGAAGGTGCCACGACAGGAGCACAAGCAGATGCCAGCAATGTGGCAGTTGGCAGATGCAAAATACCCAAGTGCTTTGCTCGCTCAACTGGCAGGGCCCGGAAGAGGCTGAGCTGCCGAGTTAGACACGCGACTAAGGCGGCTTTCCCAGCAAATATTTGGTATTTCGTCTTCGACTTGTTGTCCATGCATAGGTCGTGGAGCAGAGGGAGCGGGGGCAGAGAGCAGTCTGCTGTTGCTGCTGTGGTTTCTGCAATCAGACGCCTTGGCAAAGGAATTTAATAAAAAGCAGTTCAATTAAACGCTCTTCACTTGATTCTCTTTCTACCAAACTCTCCCCCTTTTCTCCCTCTTCCTTTCCCTCTCCCCTTTCTCTTTCTCTCTCTCTCTCTCTCCCTGTCTCTCTTCTTCTGACATTCGTTAATCAATGCGTTTAACGTTTTCAATCAAGCAACTGCCAAAAGACTGCCGAAGGGGCAGGGGGAGAGGTAGGGACTGGGCTTGGCAGCTCAAATTCAGTTAAGCATTTCACTTATTTGCATATAAATTGATTAAAAAGAAAATACATACAAGGCAAGCACAGTCACACCCACACAGATACACACACACACACATGTACATACTCTACGTGCATGTGTGTCAACGCAGCAAAGGACGAAAGGGTCCGTTCGCCTCGCCTCACTTCCGTTCTGGTCTGTCTCTGTCGCTCTCTCCTACTCACCACTCCATGACTGTCTCTCTCTCTCTCCCTCTCTGTCTCTCTATGTCTCTCTCTATCTGGCTTTTGGCTCTTTCCTTCATTCCATTCTTTTTTTGGCCATTTCTGACACTTCAAATGCGTATGATTGTTTCCTTTTGATCAGCGAATTGTGAATTGATTCACTGATTGAGTTCAGGTTCAGTTGATGCGACAACAACAACGCAGTGCAGAACTACGACAGTGGAAAGGACATGTCGCTTTGACTAAGGACTTACAGGCTGACAGGCATTCCTCCAACTCTTTTACCGATTTATAGCAGAGAAATGCGTCAAACTTAAGTTTGCCTGATAATAAAAGAATCTAAATGTAAATGCTATAAATGCTAAGTTATACCAAGGATTTACAGTTGTTTCCATACCTACCAGTCTTCCACCTTCAACGACCTCTTAATAAGCACTTAATCTATTGATTATTGTAATTAACTTGTTTGTCCAGCGCGACAATATTATATGTACCATACATACATAAAGTATACATACACACAGAGTATATCGGTCATTGGCCGTCGCCCTGTGTTGTGGCCCTGAGGGCCTGTTGCCTGGTTTCTTTGGCATTATATACGTATATATATATCTATAGTATAAATCGTTGTCGCGTCGCTGAGCCGCCGCCCCCGCTGCTGAATGACAACTTGGCCGCGCGCTTTGGCTTTAGTTCGCTTTCGATTTGACTCCCGTCATGTTCTTTGAGGCCGTGCGCAAGTCGAACCATCGCCAACGGCGCAAGGTGAATGTGATTAGTAATTCAGAAATTCCCAATAAAAAGTGCAATAAAATCGACTCTTGTTGTGTCATGCATGCATACATACATAACCTATTTATACATACACATATATATATATATGTGCATGAGTGTGCTGTCCGGCAAACAGGACAATTGCGTGCCGTCTCTAAGCCGTAATTAAGGCGCGACAACATCGCAGTGCACTCGCTTGGACTCGCCTGCATTGCGCCGCTGTTGCACCTCACTGTCACCTTAATGGCCAAAGGACATGCCAGCGCACTACAATCCGCCATTCAATTAAGCACCTGTGCGCACACACACACACTCACTGTGCTAGAGAGGTGTGCACACGCCAAGGGAAATTGCAGTGTGTGTGTAATTTGGCAAATTACTCTCAGCTCGCAAACTTGAATCGGCAGCACAATTCGATAAGTAGAATTCCGAATTCAGCAAGTTATTCACGGAGTTTGCATTTATTGATATTACACAGAATCAACACTTTACAATTGTGTTGGATATTAGACAAACTTATTTTGAAATATTTGAAAATTCCGCCCAAGTTTTTTGAACGTTGATCGTTTTCATCTATTGGCGTTGCCACCTGCTGGTGGTTTAGCTATTGAATTAACTTGTGAGCTATCGATAGATCGTACTCACTCATATTTAAATACCGTATTTAGATACTGATGAGCTATCGATATAGTATTTAAAATGTCGCATAGACAGTGCTGCCAATTAAGCTTAGCTATCGAATAAATAAGTGAAAATGCTTCGCTATCGATATATATTGTTTACAATTATTTTAATAATAGCATTGTGTATACGTGTATACATATTTCCATTATTTTTAATTAGCCATACATAATAAAAAGTCGCAACTATTCTTCCATGACACAGATATTCTTAATAATAGTGCATATTAGGCAGCCCTGTGCAGTTGTTTTTACTGCAACTTTATCTTTTTTTGGATTTATCTACATCAATTAATCGGCGCGCAGTGCCAGTGCCATATATGTACTTATAATTTTCAACGGTGTCACATATATACTTTGTTTGTCCCCAGCAAACATTTACCGAGGCGGGCAGCGCAGCAAATTGCCCGACTGACTGAGTGACTGGGCGTGCTAGTACAAGCCCGCAACTTTAATTGAAATAAAATGTTTTCAGTGCGACGCGTCACAAACGACCAAACAGGTGGCCGTAAAAAAACCCCGAGAGAGAGAGAGAGGGAGAGAGAGAGTAAGAGAGAGTGGGAGAGCGTGAGAGCACAGACAGTGGGCGCTAAATGAATCAGACTGACAGTCCGTCAGTCAGTTGCCTATGTATGCGGCCCACCGTCGACTGCCCCATATGACTATAAATGCTCGCAAGTAAGTAACTAGTTTTGAGAAACCCTCTCCCTCCCAACAACCCCACACCACCTGACTGTGTACGAAGGCAACCGCAGTCCACATTTCATTTCCATTCATTCCGAGCTGCTCTCTCTCTCACTCTCTGCCGACACGCTCTCGTGCTCTCTCTGTCACTCGCCCGTTCGCTCTGCTGTCTGCGGCGCTTAGCTGTTTATTCATTGCTGCCGCCGCTTTAGTTTGCCGCATTCAGTTTGCATTTCAAAGCCGCTAAAGTAACAAGCACAAGTATCTTGCAGATATCCATTCGGTCGGGAAAAATTTTCCAACACTCGCAAAGCAAAGTGAAAAGCGCCATAGAGCAGCCACAAGGAAAATACAAATATAAATAAACAGAAAAAAAGAAGGAAAACAAGAAATAATAAAACAGAAACTCGCTGCAATGGACGTAAGCATCTACTTCGTTATATTTTACCTTTTCCACCTTAACCAGCTTCCCACCTTCCACTCATCTGCGCACTCCCTGCTCACCCGTTTGTGGCTTTATTTGTGTGGCCAAACTTTGCCGTACGACCTTCACCTTGGGCTTCAATTAAACAAATTGCACTCAAGTTGCTCTCACAGAAATGAAAATAATTTTGCTAAAAGCGGCTACAGTTAAATCCCGTCCAGCATCACAAGATCAGCTGCGGCTTCGTTCGATGATTCATGTGTGTATGCTCGAGACTTTCGAGTGCGTCTTCTACGTTGCTCGCATTTCCTTCTCCTTCTCCCCTTCCTTCCTCTCCACCTTCCACCTTCTTTGTAAGTGCCATACAATCACTTTAATTATGCGGGCTCTCCGGTTAGTTACTGTTGGTTAAACAAAGTGCGTAAGCAACAACGAAACTCATAAGTTTAGTTGGAAATTTACTTATATGATGATTTCTTCATTTCTGGGATTATCGACCATTACAAAATATTATTTTGTAAGAATAACTTAAGAATGTTATCTTTATAAAAATGAACTAAGTCACATTGATTGTCGTTGTGACGAAATATGACGAGATTTTATTCATCAGAGTTTGTTGAACCAATGAATGTATCTGATCTTACGACAACTTTTATGAGTGTGTTGAACCAATGAACGAATTATGATTCACTTTTCAGACGAGCTTTAATGACGTCTTAAGAACTCCTACATTTTTGTTTTCAATTCTATAAACAGTTAGGTTTCGTTACACAAAGAAAATTAATGATGGTTCTTTCCAAATTAAACTTTCTATAATTTAAGGTTTTTAATATATATAAGCTGCTGTATATGTATCTATGTGTCATTACGTATGTATGTATGTATCTATATGTATATGATTTCAATATAATTTAATATTCGAAATGGAATCAAGTGCTTAACTTTGTTTACTTGAAAGGCTAATCATGTAATCAACCATTAGAGGGCCGATTACGAATTCTGCAAACAACAATCATATCTGAATACGCCATATAATCGCTGAGCAATCTCTTGCAATTACCTTGATTTTCCGAGTTATTGGAAATAGAATACATATTGATTCGAGTTCCCCTTTATTTCCAGCCCACTAATGGAGACCTTTACACGCTGGAGGCGAACCTGGTAAGCAAATCGCTGAGGGAACTGACAGATGGCGCCGACAAGGATCCCATTACCAAGTTGCGTCTGCTCTGCCTGAGCCGTGGCGCAACAGGCATTTTAGGCTTGGGCAGGTGAGTTCATTTGCGTCGAGGTTGTTGGACTATTGGTGACACATCCGCTGGAGTGTGGAGCGGACCTCAGTTGTCCAGTCTGGCCCGCTTTTCCAGTTGCTAACCTATTCAATATGTCATCAATTATTCAGAGCATTTCGCGCCATGGATGATGACGGCAGCAAGGCGCTCAACGAGGAGGAGTTCATTTCGGGCATTCGGGATATCGGTCTGGATGTGACGGACGATGAAATCAAGCAGATGTTCAATACGTGAGTATTGACCAAAACCTAACTGAATGCATAGTTAATTGCCTAAATGTTGTGTTTCAATAGCTTCGATGAGGACGGCAGCGGATCCATAAACATGACCGAGTTTCTGCTCAAACTTCGTGTAAGTTGATCGATAAAAGCGATAGAAATGGATTGTTGATGTTGTTTATTACAGCCACCGATGCCGCAGTGTCGTCTATCGATTATCGATCAGGCATTCAATAAAATGGACAAGGACGACGACGGCGTTATCACCATAGCCGATCTGAAGAACGTCTACTCAGTGAAGGAGCATCCCAAGTATCAGAGCGGCGAGAAGACCGAGGACGAGATTTTGACCGATTTCTTGCATAACTTTGAGGGCGGTCGGGGCAATCTGGATGGCAAAGTGTGTATATTTACTCTGCATACTGTATTTATATGTAATTAACTTCGTTTACTCTGCAGATAACTCGTGAGGAGTTCGTCAACTATTACGCCACGATCAGTGCCTCAATCGATAACGATATGTACTTCGATCTGATGATGCGACGTGCCTATGCCATGTAATTCTTAACAAATCTAATAATCTCACAAGCGTCTAATTATCAAGTTTAACTAGCATTTAGCTCGAGCTCATAGTTTATTTATATCCGCAAGCCGAATAAAGTCTCTTTTTGCCTGAAAATCGGGCATTATACTGGGTAGTGATACCAGCCAGGGTCTTTGTTAAATATGCAAAGTAACAGGCAGCCCGCGCTGCAACTTGCCGTTTGCAAGTTGCAAGTTTTGTCTAAACATTTGTTGCCACTTGGCAGTGCGGGCCTGGGCCATAATCAAGCGACGAGTCAACTGGCTGAAGGAATCAAGGCGACTAGCGGGTGTTTGAGGGAGAGTGTATGTGTGAGGAAGGGTGAATGTATGTATCTGGGAGGCAGAGTGTATGCGTCCGGGTGTGTGGGTGTGTGGCAGGCATTTATCACACAGTTGTCGCAGTTGGAGTTGAGCAATGGCAGCCTATGCTTTAAATTATGCAGACACCAGCTGAGATTGTCGCCTCATGCGTGTGTGTGTGTGTGTGTGTATGTCATTGTGTACATGTGCGTGGGTGCATTCGAGTGTATGTGTGCGTGGCAGAGGCAACTTGTGCACTGATTGCAAGCAACTCATACGAAATTTTAATTGCCAATGTTGAAATTACGCAGCCAGTGAGAAGGCCCAAAACTAAAGACAAGCGGGAAGAAAGCGATAGACAGAGTGAGAGAGGGGGAAGCGGAGCAGGCTGGTAGACAGACTTGGCTAACAAGCTCGCTGCAATCATCTTCACTGTAAATCACAAAGTTACAACTTTATAGCATGATTTCATTAAAATTTATTTAGATCCTGCAACTGTTTCAACAACTTCTGCATACCCTATCGCGACAAGCACTATAATGAAGCTAAAAAGTTCATTATTGAGAGGCCTTTGCTGCGAGCTCAGCTTTTTTCCCGCCAATTTTAAAAAGACTCGAAAATATTGTTTTATCTATCCCTTTTTTATACCGTTATCGCCAAATATTTAGTTATTTTTAATAAATTGCAATACAATTTGACGTTATTTAATTGAATTTTTCTTTGATTGACTCAACAATATTGGCAACTCTGTTGCCGAATAGAATGTAGACACTGTCCCTGCTGAAAAACATCGATGTATCGATACATCACCGATGTTTCTTCCAGCTCTTTTAGACAGTGTGAATTTTATAAAACATCGATTAAATATTTCGACAATAACTAAATATTCCAACCGATATTTTCCCGATATTAATCGATACTTCTGGCAATGAAAAATGTTCTCAACTTTGGGGATTTCCCCACATTTCAAATAATTAAGAATTTAATTTTGATAATTATATTATTAAATTTATGAAATTGAGGGTATTTGGTATCCTATACACTCCTGTTTCCACTTTTGCAATTGCTAACTTTTTTTGAAAGAGGAGTTCCCTTCTGGACTGTAGGAGGATAAGCATTTGCTTAAGAGAAAAGTGTTCAATTGCCACAGCCATGTGAGTTTGTTGTTGACGCCTCGTCGTTGGCCGCATAGCACCAATTTCAATTTCAATTAATTGGCTTCCATATGTGGCCCGAAACCTGATCGTCTTCACCTCATGCAACCCTTTCTGTTTCGTAGTTTTTCGCATCTGCAACCGAATAAAATGCATTTTATTACCTTGTACATTTCACTTGGCTGAAAGAAGTGCTTGTGTCAATTGCGAATTTCACTCAAAAAATAAAAAAAATCTCCAGCTATCAATCTACCCACACCTACACAGAAACTCTTTCCTCGAAAAATTGTCTTTAACAATGTACCAATATATAGAAAAGCACTTATGCCTCTTTCTTCCTATGGTATTCACTTAATGAGAAGACTTACAATTCACCGCAATATAAAGGAAAAAGCATTAGATGAGAATGGAGAAATTTTCGGAATATGTTGATTCCAAAATTTATTTTTTACATCAAAATATAATCTTGGTTTTATAGTATTCGTATGAATGTATATGACCGCTAATTAGGGCAAACATACTTCAAATACCCAGCTCGGAACTTAGAATAACGTACGTTATGTAACATACAAAGGAATGAAATTAAAAATTGTTTTTAATGTCTAAATTAAGTAACATCTTAACCAGCTCCTGCGTATTAATGGTCTTAAAAATTTCTTCGGCATGGAAGAAAAGAACATGTTCAGATTTTTTTTTTAGTTCAGGCAAATTGAACAGATCAGCTAGTTTTAAAGTATTAACTGCGTTCTTTACAGATAAATTATTAAACAAATATATGGCGCACATAGTCTTCAGCCTATTGATGGCATATTTGTCTGCAACCGCCAGAAGATGCTCGCTTATTTTGGACAAATTTGGTGCATCTCCTGTGTAAATGAATCTGAGCATTTCGGCAACAACCTCGTGATTGAAATCGTCAATTGCTATAATATTCTCCCGGCTTTCTTTCATCGGAAGCTTAAACATAGCAGCAAATACGGGGCTCCGTGCTAATAAATGGGGAGAATCTACGTTAATAAATCAATTCAAAAATGGAGTATTTTTTTGTGATTTAACATACCACATAGTATGCTCTTGTGTGCTCGGAATTCATGGCCATCGCTCGTTTTGATGGCCACATCACTTAATTCCTTGGAGTCAAATAAGACTCCTAGGTCATAAACCAAATCGCATTTTGGTACATCAAAACTTAAATTATGAACAACGTCCATGAAAACCCGTATATAACATTGTAGTCTTACAGATTGATTTGTAGAATCTGGGCCCACAATATGAATTGGCTTTTTCAAATTACCAACAGCGCATTGTTCGAAGTGTGGCATAATTAATACTTTTACTTCGTATACCCAATTTTCTGCCTTCATTCCTTTGCAAACATCCAAATGAACATAAATTAACAAATTTTTTTCCTTTTTTATATGCATTTCGAACTTAATGTCATTTTTTTCGTGAGGGAAAATCGGTGAATTAACCCATTTATCATTAAAACAGTCATTTTCGATAGTCCAATCGAACTCATATTTTCGAATAACTCGTTTTGTATGGTACTTAGAAATGCTGGCAGTCAATTCCTTTTTGTCGTCCATTTGAGGGTTTTGTATTTCGTATTTCACACTCTTTATAAAAGAATCACTGAACTAATGCGTCATTAACAAAAAACTAGAGGTGCAGAAGGGTCGATAGAAACATCGATATTTTCTAAATTTTTAAAATCTCAGACGTTTATTTTCGGCCATCGATGTTTTTCGAATATCACTACTCAACGAGAACACGTATGTATTTAGCTTGTGTTCAATATTATTTTTTATTTAAAGCTTTGTTAGGATTCATAGGACGATCGATTGGTGGTGAACGTAACAACGGTAAAAAAAAACATTAAGGAATAGTTCCTGAATCATAATCACCGGCGTGTCTGCGTACATCGATGTTCCTGCACCGCTACAAAACAAAGAACAAGAAATCAAATGAAAAAGTTTTTATGATTGTTACACTATCTATATAAAGTTGGCATTTTTTAATCACGAAAATACTAAGCAGTGAACACGCAATCACTAAGTGTTCATTGTTTAATGTTTTAATCATTCTCTTTTTTTTTTTTAAAATGATTTTAATGATTAAAATTATTAGTAATTTTAAATAATTTATTTATTTGATTACAAACAATAAAAAATTTGTTTATTTGAATATTAAATTCATAATTCTTTTTAATGGCTCCATTGTTAGACTCGACAATTTGAGGTAACGGAGGAGTGACTCCCATATCGCAGTACCGGCTCTTTGTGCCGTGTGGTGGTGCCATCTTTAAATCTAGTTAGCACTTCGCCATTTGTTGTTGATTGAAAAAAAAAAAAATCATTTCAGAGGGAGAGAGATAGTGAGGGAGAAATACAAGCTAAAGACGAAGCAGCACATTAAAGCAATAATAAAAGGCGGCCGCACTCGGAACTGGGCGCCGGCCTTGGTCGAGACGGGACACAACATTGAAGAGAGAGTATTGAATAAATTTCATTGCAAGTTGAAAGGCGAAAAGGCTCCATTTGAAGTGATGAGCGAGCTGCAAAATACATACATACAGAAACATATATATTTCGGTCACGTTTTAAATGTAAAAATCTCAATCACGTGATCGAAATGCGCGCATTCAAAATATGCGCAGGCGAAAGGCGAGCACGACCCCAAAAGGCAGGCAAGCAAACCGAGCGGCGACACTGCCAGAGTGTGAGCAAGAGTGAGGGAGAGAGAGAGTGAGAGATAGTCGGCAAATGGAGTCCTTGCTGTGTTTGGGCACTTGGCCAACTGTGAATCGAAATGAAACCCAAAAATAAAATGCGGCAAAGGCTCTTAACAGGTACTTGCCGGATCGATGATTTAATGTCGCCAACGGGCGACGACGGCGACTGATGATGCGGGCATATCTAATAATAAAATTGCACTTATTCCTGTTGCGGTAGGTCTGTCGGTCTGTCTACAGTTATTTTGTGGCCAGCTGCCGTTGCTGCAAATTGCATAAAATATGCAAAAAGCTTAACAAACTGCGCGCATCGTTGATTGAAATATCGAAATCGAGTGCCATTTACAACTGCTCGGAATGCACCTGCAATGAACACCCAATCTCACCGTACTCACACTGACAGACAGTCACACACACATACACATGACAGTGCAGCTGCTGGGCAACTGCACACAATGCGCTACAATTTCCGTTTCCTCTGCACGCAGCTCGTATAATTTTCACACCTCTCTGATTGATTGAAATGTTCGTCATGTTCATCATCATTTGATTTTCATTTTTATGCAATGACCATTCTCTTTCTCTCTCTCTTTCTCTCATTCTGCTTCTTCATCTTTCCATTGTTGTTGTATGCTGTATGGTAATACTCTTTAACGAATGCTTGTTGAACTTGATCATCGTCGTCGAATTGTCCAGCTCAATTGTCGTTGCTATCGATTCAAAATTGAATTGCAAATTGTTTCGATCAGTCTCATGCTTCCAAGTATGGATACATACATAAAAATACATAAAAAATAATAACATTGATAATATAATATAATACAATATAATACAATTATAATCAAAAAAAAATGTTAAAAAAAATAGTCAAAAATTTGATAAATAATTTTTGAATTAATTAATATAAATCTCTTATTTATGGTGCCTATGATCCGTGTAATCGTGTCGAATTATTCCAGGTATACTAGACCCCATTTTGCCATTAAACATCAATATTTTTTTCAGCTAACTTATTGGTGGAAAAACATGCATGAGTTACAGCTAGAAACAGACGTTTTCCCCCAGTGCAATTGTGGCACTGCGTATACGTCCCGTGGCCAGGGATTGGCATTTGTCGCGGCTTGAAAACTGGTTCTACCATTACTTTTGGGCTAAACTAAGCATCAAATGTTAAATGTTAATTTCCCAACAGAAACAACTACACAAACAACAATGACGTAGCAATTATTAGTTGCATTTATTTGCGTCTATGTCGGGCTTCAAAAATGAACATGCAAATGGCCATTTTATTATGGACATTATATTATTGTGCCAAAATTCGCCATTGAATGCATTAGTCGCCTGCAATTGACAGTCGTTCTGTCTGTGTCTGCGTGTGCCTGCGAGTCCCGTTGCGGTTTTGTGCACAATTCAGTGTGTGCTATATAGTAAATATGGATATATAGATATGCTGTATATATATTTCGTGTTGCGGCAACAAAAAATCAATTTGTAAATGTTTTCAGTGGCGTTTGCAACTTTGACATTTCACACTGTGCGCAGCTGGCGTTGCTGTTGTTGTTCCCGTTGTTGTTGTTGCTGTTGCTGTTGCTGTTGCTGTTGCTGTTGCACGTGTACAGGTAACTGCCAAGTGACCCCGTTGGCAGCGCTGTCCGCTTGTAATTAGCGCTCGAATCGCCTCGCCTCGTTGGGGAGTTTTTGACCCCAATTGCTTTGTCACCATTTCAATTTGCAATTGCAGCCATTAACTAGTTACGCTCGATGCAATTAAACTTGCACCAGTCGGAGCTGATGCTGCAAGAAAGGTGAAGCTTGGACGCAAGGCGGCAACATTCCCCTTGCAGCATGTCCGTTGTATCATGCCCCATTCCCGGCATCCTTTTTCTTCCGTGAGCAAGAGCAGCTGTCAGCGGTTTGTGGTACCACAAAATGTTGCTTCTGCTGTTGCTGTTTTCGCTGTGGCAACGAGTGAAAGTGGACGCGCCTCATGCTGCACTGCAGCGTTGCATGTGCGTTCCATTGGAATAATTTGAAAACGAGCAGAGCGCACAAAAATTGCAATAAAAAATTGTATCTTCTCATTGAGTTAATTGCAAATTGGATGAAATTGTAATTTTACACTTCATTTCGTGCAATTCATGGCTGATTGACAATTTAGTTTTTCATTAAGCGACACGATACGACACCGAACACACACACACACACACACAGACACACACACACCTGGTCGGTGGGAGTGGCAGTGCCA
Source organism: Zaprionus ornatus (assembly GCA_018904035.1). Taxonomy (NCBI): domain Eukaryota; kingdom Metazoa; phylum Arthropoda; class Insecta; order Diptera; family Drosophilidae; genus Zaprionus; species Zaprionus ornatus. The sequence goes on along the minus strand of JAEIFZ010000115.1, from coordinate 7,268,242 downwards.
GTTTTAGAGCCAGACCAGATTGGCAGCAATGGCAGGAGCCAGCGGGCTTACCGTTAACTTGATTTTCGCGCTGTGGCATGCAACATGGCTTGCACGTTGAGATGTATCGCTTTCGCACATGCACGAATATCTGGGTAGTAAGTATGGCCAAGGATAGTTAAAAAGACATACGATTAAACATATCTAGCATATCTTGCATGGGTAACTTTGAGGCGCATATGAGTGAAGTGAAATACTGCGGAAAACATAATGAAATATGTTAATATATGAAATACTGTGGGTACTAATATATGGCATGTACATACATATGTGCCAAGGAATATTTAACTATATGAGTTAATGTATATGTGTTTATTAACGCACAAGTACGTAATATGTATAATGCCAAGCTACATACAGACAGTCGAGTACATAGACGTGTACTCTTGTTCTTTTTCCACGTGTACAGTGATCTTTCTTAACCTCATTCTTTCCATTCTCTATCTGTATATTTCTTTATCTGTTTCTCTTTCTCTTTCTTCGCTTTATATCTCTATACTTTCTACAATATCTTAATTTATCCCTATAAAAATATGTTTCGCTTTCTCTTCGTTTATCACTGTTACTTTCATTCTATTTGTTACTTCATGTCTCCCTTTGTCTTTTTATCTCGCTCCTTCTTTAATTTTGTCAGTATTTCCTTCTCTTTGCTCCTATATTTCTCTCATTCTTTATCACTTTTTCTCTCTCTTTCATTGTCACAGTATCTCACTTTCCTTGTCTTTTTAAATCTCTCTCTTTCTTTATTAGTATTTATTTCTTTATTTCTTTATCCTTGTATTTCTTTGTCGCTATCACTCTCTCTTTCTTTCTTCATTCTTAATATCTGTTACTACCTTTAATCGATCTGTATATATCTCTTTATAGATCCCTCTCTCTATTGCATTCTATATGAAACTCTTTATCTATATACTCTCTATATGTTATATGCATTTGTGGACTCCCTTGTTGTTTCCCACTTTCTTTCTCTTCCCTTCCCTAACTTTCACTTTAAAGGAAATCACATACGTTATTCCCCATTAAATTCACCCAGTCCACGAGTCGCATTTTGGTGCAAGCGAATGAAACATTTTATTCTTTTCACTTCTAAAATATTTGTTTGCATCATTTTTAGTTTGTTGGGTTTTTCGTATATTTCTGACTGAGTTTCATGTCGAAGTGGCTTCTGTGTCCGCTCTGGCATTAATTATTGACTTGAATGTTGCAACCGCGAAAAGTTTTGTGCGATGTGCATGGCAAATGTTGCGCATACGCAGTGTGGTGTGAAGCGACTTCGTGCGTGTGCATGCGTGTGTGTGTGTGTGTGCGTGTGTGTGTCTGTGTAAACAACAGTCATAAAGAAAAACTTAAAGTTATGAATTCGTAAAACATGTGATTTATTTGTAGAGAAACTTCAGATCGTACAAGCTATATACGCTATAGCAGCAACGCTTTCAACGTGTAATTTCTTGTACTTGCTCTGCTTGTTGTTGTTGTTGTTTTTGCTGGTGGTGACGTCGTCACGTGACTGGCGTGTTAGATGCGAAAAATGTTTTGAGCGAGAAAAAACAGAGTTGGAGAGGAGCATGTGAAAGGGGGGAAGGGGGGAGAGAGTAAGTAGCTGAGCCTGCCCGAGTCCCAGCAGGGAAACTACGTGTCTCGCGACGCGCCGGAAATGGCATTTACGGCAGCATCACTTCCGCTGCACAGCAGTGAAAAAAAAACAGGCAAAAGAAGAGGTAAAAACTAACAGAGAATGGGCAAGAGCTAGGGCGAGTGGGCGTGGCAAGGGCAAAAGGGAAGGGGGAGAAAGGGGCTGCATGTCGCCGCTTTTGTTTTAATATTCATATTTTAGCATGAGAAATTATTCGCTGAAATTAAGTTGCTTTATGCACGCACAGTAACCGACAGGGAGGCGTGGCATGAAACGCTGGAGGGCGGGGGGCTGGGGACTGGTCGGGAGTAGCGCAGCGCAAAGAAGTGAGCTTAAAAGCGACTACGACGAAAATGCTTTGAATTTAAAATCTGCAATTTTCTGTTGATTGCCGCATCCAAAGTGAGCAGTCGGAGGGGTGTCAGTTGAAGGCGTGGGTGTGTTGCCCAGGCCAACTAGCGTGCAGTTATAGTGTAACAAACAACAACAACAACAAAACATGGTGGTGGCCTGCGTGTTGGCGGTTGGCGACGTAGCAGCAACAGCAGCAGCATCGTCACAAGTTTTGCGTAAAATTCCAGTCATGTGTCCCCAACAAATCCCTGCATTATTCATGAAATGATAAGATGACTTTGTGCTGGCTTCGTTGCCATCAACGCTGAAGCTTCTCGGCTGCTGCTGCCTCTTTTTCTCCATCATCATCTGCTGCTGCCGCCACTGCTGTTGCATCTTTTTCTCGATTGCAGACAGCAGCGCAGCGTTGTTGGCCATGTTTAACCGAGTCAACTGGCTGAAAATCAAAGAGCATCGTTTCAAAATGCTGTCATAAATATGCAAATAACTGTAAACTGCCGCTTGGCTTATGTGCAATTAGTTTGCTCGCATTTAATTAACAGCAGTAGCAACAGCAACAGAATTGGCGGCAGTAGCAGACAGAGCAACAGCAGTGGTCAGAACAACAGCAGCAATACCAGCAGCATGAATAGCAGCAACAGCAGCAGCAACATCTGTAACAGCAGAAACAGCAGCAGAACTGACAGTTTCAACAACATTAACAGTAACAGCAACGACAGCAGCAGAAGGCTTAGCAGCAGAATCAGTAACAGCAATAGCAATTAGCAGTAGCAAGAACGACAGCAGTAGCAGCTGTAACAGTAAGAGAAGCCTTAACATCAGCAGTAACATTAGCGGCAGCATTGAAAGCAGCAACAACAGCAGCCAAATCAACAGCAGCAATAACAGTTGTCTAACATTGACGCTGTTAGTGCCATAACAGGCAGTTAACAGTCAGCCACAAAGCTACAAATGCAAATGCTACAGTGAAGAGAGAGGGTGAGAGAGAGAGAGGCAGAGAGCGCTGTTTGCGATGCTCTCTTGAGAATTGTGCTGCTGTAATGGACCGATGAGTCGCTTACACGATGTTGGGATGCTGAGAGAGCAGCGAGCGTGAGAGAGAGAGAGAGAGAGAGAGCGCGGCAGAGCGGGTAGCGTTACATGTTACACGAGCTGAGCAGCAGCGTTGCTGCCACGAGGATTTTTACGACGTCAACGATGCTGCTGACGAGGACCACAACGACGCGGACGACGTCAACGACGATGCCGATGCCGACAACGATGACGACGACGACGAAGTCAACGATGCGCCAGCGTATCTCGCGCTGCGGCTGCAGCTTCAGTCAGTTCGTAAACCTGAAGCCGTGCGGAGATTCTGTTTGGGGCAGCGCGCTGTGCGACATTTGAGCAAACCACCTCGTTGTGACAACAAAAAACCACTGGGAAAAAGAAACTAAGACAACACAAGCAGAAAAACAGAATAAATAAAAAAGAAACACATAAAAAAGTGCAAAAGTTCGTGTGGAAAATAATTAAAATATTACGCATACGCAGTGTGTGTGTGCGTGCGTGTGAACGAAGCAAGAGCCGCTGCTATGAAGTCGCCGGACAAACTGATTAATTGAGCGCGGAACTTCCGTTTCCGCTGAGTGAGAGTGTGTGTGCTCAACTCAACGGGCCCAAATTGTAAGGCAAACAAATAGGAACTTGGCGGGAAGGAAGGGGGGGGGGGGAAGGCATTCTCAAATATTAAACACATGAATTCGCATGAATTTGCCATTTAAATTATTTAAGTTGACACACAAACACACACACACACACAAGTCGAGGTTGGAGTCGAGCCACCACGCCCAGCCAGCCCAGCGCCCTTGTTTCCTGTTTTGATGTCGTCTGTGTCTTCCCTCTTTCCTTGCCTCTTCTCAGTGCCCAGTTGTCGGTTGTTCTTGCTGCTTTTCTTTATTTCACTCAAATGTTTCTTATTTATTTATAAGGACAGCGCAGCGTCGAGCAGCTTCATCCTTTTGAACTTGTCCGCACGAGTTTGCAACTGTTTTTATGTTTTATTCCAGTATTTGTTTTGATGTGTCCCCCCCCCCCACAACTCTCTCCTTCTCTACCATTCTCTCTATCAGCATCTCTGTCTATTGTCTGGGCTTGTGCTCGCTTTTGACGCTGCATTCAATTAATTTCGTTTCCCATTGAACACTGCACTCAACGCAGCCCAGCTGCAATCGCAATACCAATCCCAATCTGCGCCAGCTTCCCTTATCATTCCACTTGCCTCCGAGCGGCGCTCAACTCCATGCGAAGCGGCCTTTGTGCCATCGATTGCTATTGAAATATTAAACAATCTACGCTCGCTCTCGACTCCAAAAGAATCTCCCCCCCGCCCTCGCTTTCTCTCTCTGCCTTCCTCTGTCTACCACTTTCATAAATAACTAAAGCGGACAAAGTCGCCAGCATATACAGCTATATGTTTTTTACTGTGCAGTGACAACAACAACAAAAGCAACAACAGCAACGACAACAACAACAGCAACAGCAACGACGCCTGCAACGACATATCAATTAATTTTATTCAAACAACTTTTGCGAGCTAACAAAAAATGGATTACGGCTGCCTGCTGCTGCTCTTCGCCTGCACTTTGATCGGTAAGTGAACAATTTATTTCGCACACCTCCCCCCTACCCCCTACCCCCTTCCCTCTTTACCCGCCTACCTACTCCAGTTGCCGCATTGCTGTAATAAAGCGTAATGCAGCTTAAATTGCTGGCCAGAAGCAATTGACGGCCATGCTGCGTATGCGTGATGCGCACACAAATCGCCTTTATTTCAATTGATTGTTAAATGTTTTCACATCCGTTTGCCAACAGATTAATTCTTTTCGGTTTCTGCTTCCCGCTGTTGTTGTTGTTGTGCGCATTTTCACATTTTGTTCTGCTTCTTTTCACTGTTTGCTCTCGGTTTAACCGCAAATCAATATTGACAAAGTTTTTGCGCCTCCGCCTACGGCACATTGCCTGCACTCCGTCCGTCCGTCCGTCCGTCCGTCCAGCTGTGCACGTCTCCCGGCAACCTTGCGGCCTTTGATCGGCCCGGCTGGCTGCTCTTTTAATGACTTTCCCCATCATTCTGCAGCAGTTGCAGGCTGCAGTTGCATTGGCGCTGCGCTCTTGGCACTTGCCAATTTGCACTGCAACAACTTTTGCTGCTGCCGCTGCCACAGCTTGAGTGCAGTTTAAAGTTAAATTGTATTTCCGAAATGCTCGCAATTAGGCAGCCTGCCAAAGGCGTCTTCAAGCGCCGTTTCCATCGCCTCTGGCGCATAAATTGCCAATGGCAATGGGGCAATTAATTTGCAGCGCATTAAATGAGCTGCCATTCGCCTAAAAGCAAAAGCAGCTGCAGCAGCAGCAGCAGCAGCAGCAGCAAGAGGAGCAGCAACAGCAACAACAACAAGTGGAGGCAGCAACATCAACCGAATGCCGACTTTCATTTCTCAAATGTGGTTGCCAGCCACATACGTTCTCGCTTGTGCTTCGCTAGTTAACTGAAATGCAGATGTGCATGACAAAAGCGCAGGCAGACGATCGGATACCCTTCCTAACTATGCAAGTGAATGTTTCAATTGTCTGTCGATTTACATACTTCGATCAGTGCTGGCTTTGATTCAAATAAATAAATTAATCAGATCATGAAATCAATTAAGTAAAGTATTTCAATGCAAAAGAACTTGTACAGGATTGTTATTTCCTGAAACTCTTCACTAGATCTGTCATGATATCTCTGTTATCATAAGTCGTCAGTAAAGAAAATAATTTGAACATTGATGATCATTAAATAAGAGCAGGGAATGGGGACCTAAGGCAAAACTAAAGCTGATCAGGTAAACAAAAATGTAAATAACTTAAAGAGAAATTGCTCTATCTCAGCTTCATTTCTTCCTATTGTACATCTACTGCTGTTCTAATGCTTTGATTTCTGCTGCTGTTCTCAAAACTCTCTAGCAGTTTTCAGTTTTCTCTCATGTTCTTGTAGGTAGGTAGCTCACTTATATAAGGCTTATACTGTGTGCGAGTGTGTGTGTGTGTGTGTGTGTGGAATAGTGTGTTGGGAAAATGAAACTTTGCGGTTTGGTGAATGCAGCTGACATATTTCACGTATAGAACTCGGAATACAATCGCCAAGGAAGTACTCGGGGTACACTCCGTCATACGCTTTACAATAGCCAACATTGCCAGCACACCCACACACTCAATTCTTCTCCCTCTCTCTCTCTCTCTCTCTCTCTGCCACTTGTGTGGCAAGCGATATGTGGCACACAAAGTTTGAGCAACTTTCGAATGTGTTTTAATATTTTGTCGACTTCTTCGCGTGGTTGCCTCGCTTAAAGTTGACTAATGAAATTGAATGTGGCCACATTTGTGCTCAACTTTGCTTGCGAATACGATTCGAATATACATTGAAAATGGACTCACATAATTTATAATAACAGACACCCCTTTAAAGCTGTGAAATATTTGTTACTTCTCACTTCCATTTGAGTTGCTCCTGGAATGTGCAGTTGAGTGCGGTTAGCCAAAGCCCAAACACCTAAACAGGATACCTACATGTGTGTGTATCTGTATCTGTATCTGTATGCGTGTGTGTATATGTATCTAAGTCTATTCTGTTAGATTTGCATAAACGTCTCGGCATCTCTAAATGAATTTATTACAGAACTTTGCTGGCTGCGAGGCCTATGGCAAATTCATATGTAAATTCAACTAAGCAGACAAAAATTGGAAGGCTCCATATATCTCTTTCACTCTACCGCCCTCCCTCCCTGTATGCCACTAGGTGCTAGCCTCAAATAAAGTGTGTGGGTTAATTACCAAGAAATTTGCATATTCCTTCTGTGGCAAGCCCGGTTGGAGGGTGGAGGACGAGTTACTTTTTGCCATTCCCAAATGATAGTTTTGCATAAATAATTGGCATGTGGGGATTACATGAAGTAACGAGCTTACTCTTACACAGTTTACAAAGCAATATTGGTATTATTTCAATTTGGTATTTGGGGAATTCGGCAGCCATTAAAAGCAGAGCAAGGCTACTTAACATTTTCAAATAGTGTGAATGGGCGACAGAGAGAACTCTTTCAATTTTTGCTGATTGAAGTTGATTGATCCGCACTGAATGAATCCTTCTCTGTAAGATATGAAGATTATTACTGAATGAATATATTCGACAAAGATCTTGTGTTTACAGCAGAGTTGGCATAGTCTTCCTCTGCAGATAGGGGAATCTCTCTTCACTTGTTTTTATGCAAAAAGTTAAGCGCAAAGAAAGTATTGTAGTTGGGTAACACTGTTGATTTGACTCAAGTCCTTAGTGCAGTCCGCAAATGAATACATTTATGTGTACCCACACATACACTCACACTCACACCCACACATACACACACAGAGGCAGGTCATCATATTTATTTCAAACACATTTGCATGTTGAAAAGAGAAAAGTTTTTGAAGTTTTTATCTGACATTTGATGCTGCACGTTTCGTTTCCGTGCTTGTTCCTGCTCTCCTTTTCCCCCCCTCTCTCTCTCTCCCTCTCTCTCTCTCTGCCGTTCTCTTCTGTTTCCTCTCCGTATCGCTCATCCTCTGCCTTCTTGGCCAATCAGAGTGCTGCATATTTATAAGCCAGGTTTCTCATGAAAATTTATGTCGGCAATGGCAGCACCCACACCAACGCATTCACACACCCACACTCACACACACCCGCACACCCACTTGGCTGACATTTTTTGTTCGCATTTCTTATCAATTTTGGGCTGTGCATGTTGCAGCTGCGCTTATCGCTAGCTGCTGCACGCCCCCGACCCGCCCAGCAGCCACACGCCACAAATACTGCATTTGCCACAGACACAGACACAGACACTGGCACAGACTCTGCACATATGCCAGTTACATATGCAACACACTCTCCCCTCCCCCCCCCCCTTGACAGTTTGTTGCGCTTAGTCCTCTTTTATGCTGCTGCATCCTGCTGCAGCCGACCCGACCAACTATTTTGCATATTCATTTCATGAAATTTCAAATTTATTCGATGTCTCATGTGCCTCATGGTCAGACCCGCCTCCGACCTGCATCTGCTGCACCTGTAGGTGACCGGCAAGGTAACCACTGGTTCACATTTCGAGCCCAACACCTGCCCAGTCACCTGTGCGAATTAAAAAATTACAAAAACACACACCGAGCTCAAAACTGAGTCATTGCATCTCCCTCTCTCTCTCACTCTTTCTCTGTCTCTCGCAGATATGCAGAGCATCTCGGCGCTGTTTGTTACCGATATCAGTGTGCCGGAAATTGTGGACTTTCGGGATAACGTGACGCTCTCGTGCAGCTACGACATGAGTGGGCACACCCTCAACTCGGTCAAGTGGTACAAGGATCGACTCGAGTTCTTCAGGTGAGCAAGTTTGATTTCAAACCGTAATGGTTTCTCTAAAATATCCCCTCATATACATATACACATACATATGCATATGTGGCACATACAGATACACGCCTCTGATGCGTCCGGTGTATATAACATTTCCCGTTGCCGGCATCCAAGTGCTGGAGGGGAAATACTTCTGCAACGAGTCAACGTGCCGCGTGGAACTCAGTCTGCTAGGGGCCAAGTCGACGGGCAACTTCAAGTGCGAGGTGAGCGGGGATGCGCCGCACTTTAAGCTCGCTGCAAAGGAGGACAACATGACCGTGGCAGGTAAGTGTGCGAGCGAGAGGAGTCGGGTAGGGGGGAGGGTGGGCGAAGCACTTAACTCATTATTAGCTAATTTGTCTCGCATTTTGCTACCTCCGCCCCACACACACAAAATGGCCGCAGCCTTGCCGCAAAGCGACCCACTAATCGAGAGCTTCAACTCGATGTACCGCTTGGAGGAGTTCCTCAGTGCCACCTGCTCCTCGGACTACTCCAGTTTGCCCACAAAGCTCACGTGGTACATCAATGGCGAACAGGTAAGCGACTCCAAAGACCGCACACTGCACTTGGCCACTCAAATAACTCTGCCTCTCTTGCCCCTTCTTTCCCCCTTCCTCCCTCTTCTGCTCTTGTGTTACAGCCCATGCTGGGGGAGCTGCAGCCGACCATAGACAACAGCATACCCGCCCACGACTATATACTGCGTCGCCAGCGACTCCAGGTGAACTTCTATCTGCAGGCCCAACGCTTCTACAAGGCCGGCAAGATACTCGAGCTCAAGTGCGTGGCGGAAATTGAGAACTACCCGGAGCTGCGACGCGAGACGACACTGAGTGCGGCCCTCACGCCCTTCGATAATATGAACAATTTGAATCTGATGTTGCGCCACCAGGACTACAGTAAGTAGTCTCAGAGATCTTAAGATATAAGATACAAATGTATCTACAAGATTTATAAATGCATCTATGAAATACAAACGTATCTGTAAGATACAAATGTATCTGTGGGATATATAAATTCTTTTTTGAGGTATGCAAATATATCTGTGAGATACAAATGTATCTGTGAGATATAAATGCATTTGTCAGATATAAAACTTTATCTGTGAAATACAAGATATATTTGTGAGACATATAAATGAATCAAATATATATCTGTAAGATACAAATGTATCTGTGATATATGATGGCATCTGAGAGATATACAAATATTTATCTGAAAGATTCATCTGTATCTGTTATATATAAATGCATCTGTGGGAAATACAAAGATATCTGTAAGATACAAATGTATCTGTGAGATATATAAATATCTTTGTGAGACACACAAATGTATTTGTACGTTTCAAATGTATCCGTATGATACCAACGGTATCTATCGGATAGCAACACTATCTGAAAAATTCAAATAATTCCTTAGAATGTACCTGCGATACACAAAATTTAACTGTAGGATTAAAAATAATGCATGCCTCTAAGATATATATAATGTAATGTGTTTATTACATACAAAATGTATCTAAGAGATACAAATGTAGTAGTACAACACACGTTACAGGTTCATAGAGGTTGATAAATCTACTTTGCGCTATGATACACACAACGAAATGCACCTATGAATTACAAATGTATCTCATAGATAAAATATTTATCTTTATGTGCGAGCTACGAAGATACTCCGACACAAAATGTATGTGAAGATGCGATGCATTCTACAATACAAGGCACGCTTATAAGCAATCGAATTAACTGCGAAACTTCATCATCTTCTCTTTCTTCCCCTCCCTTCTCTTTGCTCAGTTCCAAACTCTGCTGCGAACACGCACAGGAGCGGCTTTTTGGCACGGACATGTCTAATCTCCGGTTTCTTTGTGATAATTCTGCTCGAACGCTGCCTGATACGTCAATCATGAGCACTCACACGGGCCACGGAACTGTCGCAGCCAGCAGCAACTGCAACGGCAACAGCGACAGCACCTGCAACTGCAACGGCAACAGCTGTGGCAACTATATCAAGGCATTAGTTAGTTAGTTAGAATAACAGTGGGGTGGCCTGCTAACGGTAAGCGACAAGCTGCAGCTACATTCGCTCAGATTGTCACATTGTACATAGTCATCAACGAAGGAGGCGGAGGACAAGGAGGCGCCACCAGGCGTGCCAAGCAGCATATTTAAAGGAAATAAAATATGATCAATTTAAGTGAGAATTAGCGATAAAATGCATTTCAGTTGAATTCAATTCAAGCCGACTTCATTTATTCGTTTCACAAATCTAAATAGAAAATAAATTAAGTCTCAAATTGAGTTCACAAGAATATTGTTTCCAGCATTAATTTAGCGATCAAGTGCATTATACTAATGTGTTGTTGGGTTTTCTATAGGTTTAATGAGTAATTACGATATGATAATGGGGGCAATTTCGGTGGGAATCGGGGCGTAGCAGCAGCTTCTCAGGGAAGCTAAGTAAAATCAGTGCATGTCTTTCAATTACGCAGATAGCATTAAAGATACAGATACACATACCGATATCGATACAGCAAGTAAAATATACTCAGATACTAATTAAATGCACTCGAAGCATGCAAACGGAATAAGTATGCTGTTCAATTTTTGCTTGTTACTAGCCATGATAAGTCACACTCGGGCGAACACGAATTTTTAATGTACATGTAAACGTTTTCGAAATTATATAATAAACCCACTAACACAGCCACACTCTTACACCCACACACACACACTCTCACATTTTGTGCACAATTTCTAGAGAAAAAAAAGGAAAAAAGTAAGAAGACGACGAAGATGAAATGTTATCTGTGGAATATGCAAATGTTGTAAAGCAAAACAAAAAGAGATATATATATATATAAATATAAAAGTACTACATAGGTTAGTTAACATAGAGAGCTGTAAATACATTTTAAACATTACGAGCAGACACAGAACAGAAGCATGTAGAGGAGGGAAGAGCAGGCAGGAACCGAACATCCAATGTACGTACTTTAGTGTAAGGGAAAAACGACAAACTGAACTCAAATCAAGGGAAGAGTCGGTTGTCGCGTATCCAACTAAATATGCAGCAACATTTCATATTTAATGAGCTACTAGAAATAGAAAACAATGAAGAAAGATAACAACAAAAACAAAAAACAAAACAGAGAACACTGAAAAACTGCAGCGAATCGATAAAAATGCAAATACATGTATTAAGTGCCAAATATACTGAATCCAGATCACATCAAACACAGCAAAGTCACTCGGGTGGAATCTAAAAATACATAAAAAGAAGAAAAAATAAACAATAAAAAGCGATTCAAGAGAAAATTATGAATAAAGTGGGAGAAAAATGAGAGAGAAATGCTTTAACAAACATTGTAACTTGATATATTCAAATTGAAAAGATAAATAAATACGAATACGAAATACAAATACAAATACAAACACAGTCGGGCACTTGTTAATCACTTTTTGTTATTCAATATGCAATTAAAACGAAACCGAAGGCATAAAAAACAACAACTAAATACGATAAAAAATGAAAAACAAAAAATGTTCAAGTAATTCGCATATGAATGCGGACATGAATGTACTCGTCTGATTCGCCTATTCATTCGCACACATCTTTTGGTTGTGAACTTGTTTTATTTCAAATTATATTAATAATAATAAAAGCAACCGCAAATAAAAAAAAAACATAAACAGAAAAAAAAACAAACAAATAAAAAAAAAACTGCTTTTTTTCTACAATTTTTTAAAGCGTCGCACACTCATTAATTCTGTGAAATATTTCCAATTTGTTGGGAAGCACAAAAAATAAAAACAGTTCCATAAATAATTAAATCAATTTTTTTACACTGGCAGTAAACAATTTCAATAAAAAAAAACTACTTATTTCGCTAATCTGCGAAATTACAGACAGCTCGACGTCGGCCAGTCCAATTTGCATGTTGCGCAATGCCATTTACAATTGCAAAGTGCTGGGCGTGGCACTGGGCGTAACGGGGCGTGGCAATTCATTGCGGTCAGTTCAGCAATTTGTCGGCATAGTGTGAAAAAAATGACCGAACAATATAAAGGAATTTAATGAAGAGTTATTGATTAATGGAGGTGGGTACAAAATTATTCACTTCCCCAGGTGCGTGCCACAACATGAATGGGAATGAAGGAGTTTTGGGTATTTTTTTCATGCATAAACATAAAAATCTCGGATTAGTTACAGTTCTTTAAATGTTTCGAATGTTGTTAATTGTTAGATACATTTTTAGGCAGACCACAATTTGTGGAAATTTATGGAAACCTCTAACAATGATATTTCGAGAGATTTCATAATATATTTAAATGAGATGCATTGACGAATTTTTAATAAATTTATATAGATTAAAAGTTTAATTAGGTCTACAATTGGTCATTATTTGTATGCAGTGCAGAGCTTCAGCTCTGATTTAGTCTAGGCAACAGGAACTTGCATTAGGCATTCATCTTCTGCACTGTACCGGACTCTTTATGGGGAAAGACAACCCCTACCTTCCAATCATCTTCCTTTTGTCTACCAATGATGAAAAGTACTTGCTTAATTTGAAATAATAACTTCTTTAAGTACGTAAATTTGTACAATTAATTATGCTAATAAGCCCAGGCCAAAAGAGCTTCAGACCTAAAGACCTCGACCCCGTGTCGGGGACTAGGCCGAAAAGGCAGCGGGCTTAAACAATAAAAAGGGTTAAATAATTAATTTCAATGCTGTTGCAATTAGTTTCCACTAAATATTTCATGAGTTTTGTCCATTTCGCTTAGAGCGCACTGCCCAGATAGGTCACTCCTGCTACGTCTAGCTACAAAAAAAAGGGGTTCCAAAAAAATAAAGAAACAAAAAACGAATTAGGCTGACGCTGAAAAAAGCGAAATGCTAACGGACAAAAGGCCACTTTTGATGGCCACTTAATGAGGCCCAAGCCCGCGCCAGAGCCTGAACCTGTCCTGGCCAGCTAATCAAATTAGCTGCTGTCCAAGGGCTTTTGATCAAAAATGCGAGTGGGGCGTGGCAGGAGAAAACTTGGAGGGAAAAAATGTGCTCAATTTTCGCAGAAGTGTCATATGGTGTACGCGTAATTTATGTGATTTTAATTAGCAGGATGTCCTGCTGCCACACCCCCGCTAACCCCCCTCCTGCTGCTGGCATTTATGACTTATGACGCATAGCTGTCATATTCATGTTTCTGCAAGTAATTGAAATTAATTTTGCATTATTTTCTTCTTATTTGCCTGCGTTGCCCTTGTTGTTGTCGCCTTGTTGCCTTGTCGTTGCGCCTCACCATTTGTCATGGAATTTTAAACATTTTCAATTAAGTCTCATCCGCATGCTGCACATCAGAGGGAGACAGTGAGAGAGAGAGAGAAAAAGAGAGAGAGCTAAAGCTGAATCTGAAGCTTCAGGCTTGAGTCTGACTCGAGTCGCCTCTAAGTTACCAAAAAAATGTGGGAAAGGAAAGCGAAGCAAGATGGCGAAGTGAATTTCTCGCGCTTTGGCATTTGTCAAAGTTTTCGCAGCTCGGCTCGAGTGTCCTTTCGCCAAAAGTTCTGCTGGCTGCAGCCAGTCAGTCATTCAGACAGCGCCGGCTGCGTCTTTGCCTGTTTGCGTTTCATTAAAATCCATTAAAATGCTGCAAATCAAATTAAAAGTTTCCACTTTTTTCGCCTTCCTCCCTCTTATGCACATTCGGCTCGGCTTGTCTCGGCTCGGGACTGGGATTTGGACTTGGATTCGGATGCGGATTCGGATTCGGATTCCGTTGAGGTTTCGCTTCGGCTTCATTTGCATGCGCAACATTTTCAAATGACAATTACAAATCTTTTTGCTGCACACTTCTCAGCCAGTTTTGCTTTAGCTGGAAATTACTTTTTAATTTCTTCGTTAATTGCTGGAGTCGCTCTTCCCTCTCTCTCTCTCTCCCTCCCTCTCTTTCTCTGTAGCTCGTCTGTAATTGCAGATAAGTTCGTCAAAAATGGCCGTCATTGTTGTTTATTTACCGCTCGGAAACTGGTTTCCCTTGTTGACCCATTGACCTATTGACAGTTCTGCGGAGCAACGTGCCCCACAATGACTCATTTGTATGTGGCATATGCGGCCGCCTTATCGCCAAACATGTCACGCATACCAAACAGAAAGCCATCTCGCTTCCCCTCGCTCTGTTTCCATCTCTCTCTCACTCGCTCTCTCTTGCCTATGACCAATTTGGTATGCAAACAGTTACTGCCTCTCGGTGGCATTCTGTGCCACGTTGAGCAGGCAGATTTTTACCATAATGTCGTGCAGTTGAGATTTCAATTTTGTTTCCCCAAACTCGACTCGGCTATAATGTTGTTTAATATCTTGTTGATATTAATGTCAAAGTACGCAATTTTGTGATTTTAGCTCAGCAAAGTCTGCTGCCGGAATATTTTTTCTTGTTTCCTGTTAATTGATATAGTTCCTATTGTTTGTTTGATATAATTTGGAAACTTTTAAATAACAGCTGTTAATATACTGCTCAGGTTTTTTGAATAAATTTCAAAACAATGTTACATAAATTAAGCAAGACAAACATCAGGAACAGTATTTACATATTTCTGTTTGTTGGGGTGTATCAATATAGCTGCAATGGTTTGTCATGTATCATTATCACATTTTATGAACCGACTAATACTATTGGCAATTTTCTGGCTATCAAATTTCAAGATCATTACATTTAAATATTTAGAAAAATATATATGTTTATAATAATTAATAATTAATAAAAATTATAATCATTAATAATTAATAAATAATTATAATAATAATTAATAAATAATAATTATAATAATTACTTTTCTCTTAAGGCTATAATATTTACGTTCTAATCGTGCTTTAACTAATGCTAATCTGTTATTTATTTATTTTTTTTTTTTAACGTCAACTAAATCAGTTGACTTAAAATTAAAATTAAAATTTATTTATTATAAATTTATTAATTATATTAAAAAAAAAAAAGTTTCTGATTTAGATTTCAAAATTAAATTTTGCAATAAATCAAAAATGTAAAATTAATTAAAAATATTGACTAAAAATATACATTTATCATGGCATGAACATATAAACATGATATGATATGTCTCAGTATTTATAAGCATGCATACCTTATTACTCGTACTTATAGAACATGCAGGAACAGGAGTCATATAAATAAAAGAGAATCCAGGAGAGATTTAATTTCAGGATGTTCATCAAATTTTAACATCTTATAAATAATGAATGAAGTTTCTTCTTCACTTTTCTAATGGGTGTGAGTTCCCGCTCAATTGCAAAAGGTGCAAAAAAAGACAGTCTCAAGTACAAGCAAAATGGCATGTAAAGCAGTTTGTAAGACAACAATTGAAAAGAATTACCAGAAAGCCGCAGACAAACTCTCTCTTTCTCTGGCATAGGCACTGCGAAACACATGTGCCGAATGTTTTTTGGCAACAAGGACGAGAGGGGTGGGGGGAGAGGGGTGTGAGGCAGTGCGAAGGCGTAGACAGGCAAAACGTAAACTCTTCAATAATTGAACGTGAAGTCATGAGGAAGCGATAAAATCAAATTGCTTCCTTAATGTGTGAAATTGATACAGGAAACAATTTTCCACATTGTTATGAGGCGCACATGGTGTAAGCGCCGTGCCGTGCCGTTCTGAGCAACTCGACATCGACATCGTCATCGTCATCGAGTGAGAGAGGAATCATATCGTGGCATAGTCTGGTGCTATCTGCTGCTAAAAGGCGGCTCCTTCTCTCTCATTGCCGCGATTGTGTTGAGCATTTCGATTACAAACGTAAGCCGGAATGTTCGGGAATCGCGTGCTCAACCAATTTCGAGTGATTTTGGCCGCAGGACAAAGTAGCGGGGTGAGCAGGAAGCGTGCAGGGAGGGTGAGGACATTTCACGCCCGCTAACAGACTTCCTGTTGGGTTCAATATTATATTTCAAGCCCGACAACTCGATACATGCGCCTAACCGAGCCTTGGCTACGATTGGGAGACGCAGTGCCGGAGTCAGTGCCGGTTTCGGGGTCGGAGTCAGAGTCGGGGTCGGAGTCGCTGCTGCTGCTGGGGCCGGTGCCGCACGGTCCATCAGCGCATGCAAATATGCTTTTGAATTGGTTTACGGCCATTGGAGCGTGCACATTGCCATCGAGAACTAGAAAGGCAAGTCGAAGGGAGCAGCAGTAGGAGGAGGAGAAGGAGAAGAAGGAGCAGGGAAGCTTGGACTGCTGCTGCTGCTGCTGCTCTTGTTGTCTGGTTCAATGGCATGTGCGTTTGTTGTTTGCCATGGGGTCTTGGCCAGCTTTTGCTAATGGCGTGGCTAACACGATTTGCGGCCGACCGCGACTAGATGTGCGGCTGGCAGTGTGGCCCGCACGGCTCGGCTCGGCTCAATTTCCATTCGCAGGCGCTGCTCGCAGCTCGCAGCTAGCAGCGCAGCCCAAGTGGCGCAGCAGCAGCGACTGATGAGCAAATGCAATGCCTGATCAAACATTCCGATTGGTTTGCTATCCGAGACTTACGGACGCACTGCAACCGGGTTTCATTTGCAAACGCTTAAATCAAAACGAAACAGCGCAAAGCCAGTGGCGAAGGAGTGCCTGCACCTGCACCTGCACCTGGACTCCGGCTAATGTGCGTCAATTTCAGGCGCAAGGCAAGCGAGGAATATTAACAATGGGCGACAACTACAAGTGGAACAATGTCTACAGCGTGCCGTGTGCAGTTTATGTGGTCCAACTGGGAGCAGGCAGGCAGGCAGCCAGGCAGGCAGCTTGGCAACCAGACAACCTGGTGACCTGCCGACTTGGGAATGGGTAACGGGGAATGGGGAACGGAGTACGGAGAGTGGGGAGTGGGGAACAGCAACGAGAGCTGAACGACAAGCGGCGCTTGGCGCGCTGCGTCAATGGGAAGATGACGTTACGCGACAATTTTCCGCTTGAATTACGCTCCCAGTTCATGCTTCGTTTGCACAGGCCAAGAACAGAGCCAAGAGGGGGCAAGTTGTAGTGGGAGACAGAGAAAGAGAGAGACTAAGAGAAAGAGGAAGAAAGAGAAAAAAGAATAAATAAACGTTAGCAAATTTCCATTTTACAGCAAAGCCAGCAACGACAGCAGCAGCAGCGCGACGCGACTCCAGCTTACACATTCACCTGCTTCCTCCCTCCTCCCCTCCTCCTCACCACCTTCTCTCTCCTGGCACTTCCTCCGCAGTCCTAACGCAAACAGGAGGGCGCACGCACCTGTGCGACAGACGTTGCGACAATCGATGCTTGTTGTCGTTGTCGACGATGTTGCTGCTGCTGCTGCTGCTGCTGCTGCGTGCTGCGTCGACTTTTGCCCCATGTAGCATGCTGCCTTTGACTGCTCGCTCTGCTCCTGCTTCTGCTCCATACTAATTCCCCCTGCTCCCCATGGGAGATAAGCTCTACGCAAATAATGATAAACTATAAAATCGCATGAAGCGGCGAGGAAATAATATCTGCGAAATAAAAATGTGCAGAGAGGCGGAAAATAATTCAACTAAACAATATACACGTATTTACATAAATGGATATAGCCCGTGATATTCAATTACCATGCTAATGGACAATGGACTGAATAGGTATACGCTCCGCTTTACGGGGGGGATCAGCGGGGATACCTACCCGTTGTGGGTTGCCTGAAATGAAACCCATTAGGGCAGCTCACAGTGAGAGGGGGAACGATGAATAGAGTGAGTTGCGGTTGCTCAACACTTAAGATAAGTGAGATTTGCAGCTTAGTTTAATTTCTCTATCTATTGCTAGAGATGTGATAAGCAGTAGAACTTTAATATATATAGATCTTGAGTTGAAAGTGCATTCAAATGAATGTTTTTGTATAATTTACGCTCTTGCGCAGAAAAGTAGGCAATGGTTTTTTGGATTTGAGATTACTGCTGAAAAGGTTAATAAATAATGTTAAATAATTGCATTTATGGTAGGTATTATAGGAAAGTATTGTTTTAATTTCTCTTTTAATTGCTAGAGATGTGATCAGCACTAGAACTCTAATATAATATGTAGAGTTCTTAGGTTGAAAATGCATTCAAATTAATGCTTTGGTATAATTGACGCTCTTGCGCAGAAAAGTAGGCAATGGTTTTTGTAATTCGTGATTGCTGCTGAAAAGGTTAATGAATAATGTTAAATAATTGCATTTATGGTAGGTATTATAGGCAAGTGTTGTTTTATATGTTATATGTATAGTTCTGTTATATCTATACGATTTATTTCATTAAATGTTATTGTCAATTTCATCTTGAAATCTCATTCTTATTCTCAAAGAATCAATCAGTGGCTTCAATATGAAAAAATTTATTTTCATCACTAATACCCCTAGTCCCTTATTTTCGTTTTGACAGTCATGTTATTTGTACAATGATGATATCAAAATGTCATTCTATTCGACAAAATCAGTAATTTGCAAAATATTCCAATTGCCTTCCATCATAATTAACTTATTCACAATATTTGCATTCGCTGAAAGCAAATTGAATTTTGCGACTTGTGTCGCTTTCCAGCTCGTGCAAGTCATGTGAACTCTGAACTCTGGGGCTGCCTGCTCGGCTTGTCGTGAATGTTTGCAAATGTGCACATACAAAATGATGGCAAACATTTACAAATGTATTGGGACTATAAACATTTTAGCAGAAACAAAGGGCGCACAGCGATGGCAAGGGGGAGGGAGAAAGGCGATGTTGAAGCCGAAATCGAAATCGAAATCTAATAAAATTTTCCATTTTTCTATGCGCAGTTAACTTTATGCGACATTTATGCGTGTGCAAAGTGTTAAGTGCGTACACACACACACGCACACGCACACACACGCACACACGCACACACAGCACATGCAAATGGGCCACAGCAAATGTGCGGAGCATGGAAAGAAGGCGGCGCTGTAGGCGCACACAGAACAGTAAAATACTTATGAGTGTGTGCCGTAAGTGCGTAATATATATGCAGACAGACACTCACACATACATGTACAGCATATCTTTTATCTTTGGCAAACTTTTAAACTTTTTTTAAATCGTCGAAAAACGAAAGAAATGCAGACGAACTTCACGAGCTTTTTGTTTAGAAAAAGTAGCCCAGTAGCCGCCGTTGAAAGCCAGCTCAGCCCGGCGAGCATTATGTGGCCAGGAATATGGTCACACAGCGTTGCATGGGGGAGCAGTATGTGTGCTTGTGTGTGCGTGTGTGTGTGTGAGAAAGTATGCGCAAACTTTCGTAATTTATGTCATACGAAGTGTTAACCGCATGATGGCTGCACGCCGGATTGGATTTACATTGCTAAAAACTGCCAACTCTTGCAACTCAAACTCCAACTCCGGCTGTGGTTCTACGTCCAGGCGAAACTTCACCGGCGCAGTCTACTGCCCCGTGCTTGTGCCTCCTCCTCCACCTCGTGACCATGGACAGAGCAAACTTTTTTGCCTTTCAAACTACTTTTTATTGGTGTTAAGTTAGTGGAGCAAGTGAAGCGTTCTGCTGCTGCTCCTGCAGCTTCTGCTGCCGGCTTTCCTAATTGTTTTTCGTTTTACGGTCAGTCAAAATATCAAATTAAATTTGCCTGCTTCCCCTCTGTTTCCCCTTCCCTCTGTGTTTGCCTAGCTTACGCCTGAATGACTAATGAAAGTTATTTAAATAAATAAATGTTCATTTGGCGGCGCCTTTTCGGTGTATTTAATTTCGAATTTCGATGTATTTAACTTTCCATTTCTTTTCGCTTTCGTCTTTGTCTTCGTCTTCGCTTTCGTTTTAATTCTCTTTACACTTTTTCCTTTCGAGTCATTTACTTCACCATGGGCGGGCACGCCCATTTGTATCTCATTTGCCATCGAGCGCCTGTGATTAATTGCCCTTCAATTCTGAAAATTATTCCCCAAAAAAAAGGTTCAAAATATTTCGTGAATTTATCTAACTGTATCTGTTATATTTGTCTGGCATGTAACTTTCTTTCTCTCTCTCTTTTCTCTGTTTCGTTGGCAAACCAGAAAAGGGACTCGATGCCAAATTTAATTAGGCGCAAAGAGCGAAGCGTGAGAAGACAAACGAGCGGTCGACTTCGATTTGAAACGCTGCCAAAAGCTCTGAAAATAATTTTTTTTTCATGGCTTGAGAGGGAAGGGGAAGGGGGATCTGGTTCGTCTTTGAAAAGGGTTGCCTAGTTGACTTTTGATGGTGCTGTTAAAAATGCGCTCGGCGCAAACATTAATCAAATGCTAAGCTAATTTCAGGCTGGCTTCAAAGAGAACCGTGTGGCGAGTGGGGGCAATTATTGGAGTACAAAGCACATTACTCATACGCCACGCTGGCCTCACGTGCCAAACCATTTTGCTAGAGAGAGTGAGAGAGAGGGAGGGAGAGAGAGGGAGAGAGTTAATAAAGTCGCATGTGATGAAATGTGATGGTGATGGCGACGCATTGTGAATTGTGACTCCAGCGGCAACTTGACGTTGACATATGCAACATGCCACACGCTTGTTACCTCCAGCTCCAGCCCCTGCGCCATCGTCGCTCTATAACAACTGTATTAAATTGCCAGCAATTACGTTTTTATTGTGCTAAAATGCACCTGTGCATATTCCTGATGGCGCAATTTCGAACAAAAATAAACGACATCAGAAAGAACAACATTGCATGCGATTGCCAACCGTGTGCTCCCCGCTCCCCCTCCTCTCTGCACGTTGCTGCATCCGTCTCGCAGGCAGTCTGTGCTACAAAACCAACAACTGTGGTAACGGTACAATAACAGTTCTAGTCGCTCGTACGCCCGTCCGCCCACCTGCCCAGCACCAGGCTCAGACTGACCAGTTCGCCCTGCCCTGCCCTGCATCGTCTGCTCTGGCTAAACAGGCGCCCGCTCTGCTAAAGTATTAAAAGCTCACATGTCTGCCAGCCAGCCTGGCTGTCCATGTGTGTATATGTGTATGTGTGTATGTGTGTGTGTGTGTGTAGGCAATATTAGCACAGGTAAATGTTGAAAATTAACATTGAACTTTGTTCAACTTGCTTGCTACAGACAATCGCCCAGCATTGAGTCACTTCCACGGACAGGCAGACAATGAAGGGACAAGGGGAGAGCGGGACAGACGGGGAAGGATGGACAGTCATTGCAGTCATCGCCGACGTGTCACAATGTTATTGCAATTTTCCGGGCACAGGCGCTACGTGTGCATTTGCACTCTGGTCTGGCCTAATGTCAAGGCAGACGGACGAGGCGCACAGATAACCGATAACAGCAACAGCAACAACAACAACAACAACAACAACAACAACAACAACAGCAGCATCAACAGCAGCAGCAGCAGCAGCAGCAACACAGACAGCAACAACAATGAAGGCATTGCTCTAACCCGCATAACGCATACGCCAAGTGACCCCAGCACGCATCGCTGCCTGGGCCAACATTGACCGGAATCCACATCTCGGCAATGTCATCCAGCGAAGGCAACTGTCAGCGGGCAGTGTGCATGGCACAGTGGGCGAAAAAGTATGAGAGACACTGTGAATTTCAACGTACTGCCTAATTAAATATTTCCGAGTTTATTTGCTGTGATTCCCGTCTACTAGTTCATGTGGAGCCTTCTCTTACCTTTGAACACAGCACACACCAACGAGCTGAGCAAATGCATTAGCCCCACACTAAGTATCACAAGTAATTAACCTCATTTCGCTCTCAAATGCCCTGTCTCTATGAAATAATCGAAGCTGCCTCAAACTAGTTCAAGAAGAGAAACAAATTATAAACTGTGTAAGAAAACTTTCATCTCACTTTTCATACTCCTTGCAAAAATAAATGATTATTGTGTAAAACATTTTATTGCGTTCTGGAATAACTGAAGCTAATCAAAAAATTTATTTTTATTTAGTTATTTATTTATTTATTTATTTAACGTTAACTTAGACAGTCGACTTAAAATTAAAATTATTTTATATTTTTTAAATTAAATTTAGAAATTATTAAAATTAAAAACAAAAATAATAAAAGTTTAAGACTTAGATTTTAAAATTAGATTTGGTAAACAATCAAAAATTTTAAATTAATTAAAAATATGTATTTTTAATTTTTTATATTTTTTATTTTATAATTTCTCTTTTTTGTTCGATTTCCCCTTAGTATCTTCATGAATAAACATTCAAATTCAATGTTGAAAAATCGACAACTGATTTATCTTCTCGTGACTTAGTTTTATTGTTTATAGAAAATATATTTATTGCTCGGCAAAATAACAATACCCTTAATTAAAAGTTACTTACATTTTTTTAACTACTTTATTAACAATCGCAACCACTGTGCTGCATTCGCTAGTCGATTGACTTGCTGCTGTTTAAGACTGCAACTGTTGGTGTTGCTGTTGCTGTTATTGTTGCTGTTGTTGACTCTGTTGCCAGCGATGCGGCAGCTATGGCATCGGCGACAAAATGCAAATACCCTTTGAACTTCAACAGCAGGCAACGCACGTCCGACAACTGTCGACACTGGGCAACAACAACTGGCAACTTGCAACTGCTGCTGCTGCCAGCAGTTGATTTTGATTTGCGGTGACGATTCAAGTGACGCCACAAACAGCGCCTTATTATATCATAGTGACCGCACACGCCCCCTCCGAAAAGTGGGAGGCAACAGCAGCCAGACTTAACCTCAGCTCTCTCGGCTTAACCGTTTCAACTGTTGCAGGCAAAACCGCAAAATTAGTTAACATCTGCGGCGGGTTGCGTGGCCGTTAAGTAGGCACAACGTAATGCTTAAGGTTAACGTTACAACCTTTTGCGGTTTGTCACTTACAGCAGCCGACCCTTATAATGTTCCTCCCTCCTCCCCCTCTGTTTGTTTGCCTGTGTGTGTGTGTGGTTTGGAGGCCATTTACGATATGTGTTTGTTGGCTTCTCTCTTGGCCAGTCGAATGTGCGTCGCATCATTTGCCAACGAATTAACCCGCACTAAACATAACGGTAATATTGTAACGGTTCATAATGTCACTTGGTCAGCATCCGTTTAACCCGGACTTGGCTCTGAATGAGCCTAATTGCAGCCATTGATAACTGCGGCTGCTCCGAGCTTCACATGCAGATTTAAGTCTGCTCTTGACTCCGACCACAAGTTCACCAGCTGTCCGGTCTCCGTACACACACACACACACATGCACAAAAGTGTCGAGTTGATTTTAATTAACTGTAATGGGTTACAGTTATCATAGCCGAAGGTGTTCGTGCCATCATTATGGCAACTGGTTACGGTGGTTAACTGCAAGGGTTAAGTGAATACAGAGCTATCAATGACAGTAAATACATTTAACCAACAAAGACTTGGTACACAGGTTGCAGATATGTGCGTACTTTATATATTCTAAAATACAGATATATATATATTTATGTTCTTAGTCAATTTTTCTATATATACTCATTAGCTGCACATACAAAGTAATTAGCTCTGTCCTACTGAAACTTTCCACTCAATTAGCCCATAAAACGCACATTCGCGTATTCGTTTATATAATCAAGTTTGTTTTCAAAATATCCGCACTTTTATTCACTATATACAAATTGTATTGTATTCCACATAGTCAGTCTAAAAATAATTAAAATTGAAAGCTGAAAGATCAAATTAAATTTGTACGTTTTTATGGAAATATTTTATCATATAACTGAGATCGGAAAAATATTATTAATATTAGGTTTATTGTAGAAAATCTCTTGTTAAACAAATTAATAAAGAATTTAACTGCAAAGAAATTTTTTTTTTTTTTTTTTTTTTTTTAGTTTTCTTTAGTGAAGACTCCGTATATCATAATATTGTATCTTAACATCACAGGGTGCAGAAATATTCTTAAGAATTACCAAACACTATATCAAAATAAGTGAAGTAATAAATCTTTTCTGAAATTTTAAATATAATGAAAATAGTTCTCACTATTGATTATAGGTTTATCGATATATAAACTCAGTGGATTACTAAGCAGATTTCCATATTAATTTAGATTTAAACTGTTGAATTGACCAATTTAGTGACCCTCCCCGTGAGTTTATAGTGACATACTAAAGAAATTCTCCAATCTCGAATACTTCTAAGAGTTGGCACTTCTAATTATAGATTTTTACTTAAGCATTAACTAATTTATATGTCGAATCTAATTGAGCTTCAATTAAAATGCCAGTAAATGCCAGAAACTGTGCAAGAATCCAGCGAGTGCTTGCGTCGTTACACGCCGTGAGAGGAGGCGCACTGAGTCGAGTTTATTGGCCAGCACAGGACATAAGGCGCAGATGGCCAACACGGGCAGTGACAGGTAGCCGAGTTAACTACGAGCGAGTGCAGTTTAATTAGCTCAAAAATAAAATGAAATTAGAAAGAGACAAAGTGAGGAAGACAGAGGACGAGAGAGAGAGAGGAGAGAGAGAGGGGAAGGAGGAGGGTAAACGATGAGTGAGCACTGCTGACTGAGGTCAGCGGCAGGGTCGTTAAGGCCGGCAATGGCTGGCGAGCAGATGGACAGTTGGACAGATGGAGTCGGTGCTAACCTTACATTTTATATTTATTAACCTCTACGCCAAGCTCCCTTAACGTTGTCTGGCCACAGCAATACAGCAAGAGCAAGAGCAACAATAACTGTAATTTCACTTTATGACTGCAAATCACAACAGCAACATAAAGGCAGCAGCAGCAGCAGCAGCAGCAAAAGTAGAAGGGGGAAGGTGAATGAGGAAGAGAGAGAGACCGAGAGCACCGTGCACCGAATGGCCATGGACATTATGAGCCGATCTGCGCACAACTCTGCGTATACGCAACCTTTTCTTATGGACAATTGATGTCTCTGTTCGCCGAGGTTGTCGGTCTTTGCCCTGGCCCGGACCCGGGCATGGAGCAGGAGCGGGCTCGTTGCGCATGTTGTTGTTAAGTCCGGAACATGACATTAGCCATTAACTCGCTGCATGCACTCGCCTTCGGTTTACATTCGCAAATAAAACACACGCAGAATGACGCAGAGAGAGAGAGAGAGAGGGAGAAAGGTGGAGGGGGACGACGGGCAGCACAAAGCAGAATCACTGTTGAAATAAAAATGTATAAAAAAGGACATTTGAATTGGACTTATGGGACCACAACAAGCGCCAGTATTGCCGCACACTCACACACACACACAGCTACATTTTATTCGTATTATTACAAGCTAGGGGCGAGGGTAGGGGCTGGGGAGGCTGCAGATACTACAGTT